>JACBWW010000020.1:11019724-11453484 GCA_020086605.1 Lanius collurio | reverse complement strand
CAAATGAATAATGATGAATGGGCTATGATGTCATATGGAACTAATGGCTATTCAGCTGAAAAGTTTAATTAATATTGCACATAAACAATTTTACCTGTCACTGTAGTTCTGACCTTGCAATTTTCAGGTGTAGGCAGATAAGTTAAGAAATAGGAATACACAATGCAGAAATAAGGATATTTGTATCCTTGACATGTGACAGGACAGCAATAAAGGTAATTGAAATATATGATGCATTTGGCATTGATGCAGATACCTAATTTTGACAGTGTAGGAGAATGACCGATGTGACATTTTGCTCATTTTCTTCAGCTGGAGCTTGTACAATTTCTCAAGAGTAAATGGCCTTACAGTATTAGATAATATAGTCATGACCCTGACTGTCATGGAAGCTCAGAGTGTGAACATGCAGTCAGCAAAACAGCTCTACTGAAAGTTAGCTACATTTTACAGTGGGGCAAAACCAATTAAAAATTTCCCCGATAATGTCTGATAGCCTTGACACCCTCAATGTTCCCTCAGCTGCTTCTGTTTCAGTTCCACCTGCTTCTGGCATTTCCTGTGTTTATTAATCCTGTTTTAACTGAGATGACACCAGCTTGTCTGAGAGGCTCAGCTGTGCCCTGGGTGGGTCCCTTGGAGCCAGCTGGAGCATTTGTGTGTGGCACAGGGCAACCCTGGCCTCTCCTCACAAAGGCCACTCCTTAGGCCTTGCTGACAGTGCCTGGGAAATACTCTCAATTCACCATTTTGGCTAGCTAAACACGCCATTAAATATCTGTCTACATTTATTTCTACCCAGTGTCTGATCCAATAGGAATCTCAGAAGACACACAATTAAGCCTTAAAGAAAGGACTAGAAAAATGGGGTGAAAATTCCTCCTATATATATCATTCACCCATGAGAAACAGCAATGTGGTACAGAAAAGCCATGAAATTAATTTATACCTTTTAAGTAAAGCTACAGAAACTTTTATTTTCTGTAACTCAGGAGAGTTCCTTAACTGAAAGCTTATGTCAGGTTACAAGTCAGCTGATTTCAGCCTGACTTATTGAAGGTGACATTTTAAAAAGACTCTTTGTTCCAATATTCTTTTTCATTGTTTTAACTCCATGAAGTAGACTTGCTGCTAAATTTTTCTATGCACTGTTCTATAGTGAGTCTAGAAAATTAGGACTTTGGTATCTTTGGATAACTTAAAAATCTAATGAAAAGTAAAAGCACATCTTAAAAACTAGCATAACAAAGACAGACTAGAAAGAATGCATTACTTTTTGGTTTAGCAATAGCTTAAATGACTATTACTTCTTTAAGAAGGATTTTTGTTGTAAAGTATAAGTTCCATGCGCTCCTTTTAAATACGGTCCTGAAAAAACTCCCCAACTAATAGTCAGAAAATTAATTTAGTTGGTTATCTAATAAAATAAAAAGTACTCAACTTGCTCCCTAAAATTCCTATTTTCTAGGTATTACAGTCAAATATATATTTTTGTATGAGCTTTCATAGTTTATCAGAATTACTACAAGGTAAGGTGAGATCATCAGCAAAGGCCAGCAGCCACTGTTGCCCTCTGTCAGAGTTCGGGCTCTAGAATGATGGAGTGCACAATATACATAGAGGGGTTTTTTAAACTCCTGATCTTTAGAATCCATGAACCAGTCTGCCTTTCTGGAGGCTTTGTTTTATTTGAGAGGGTTCATTTTACATCTGACACTTAATTGACCATGGTTATGTCTAAAAACTGTAAAAATGGTTACTTTAACTAGGAAGTACTTTTGCCTACTGCAGTGTTTTCCTTTAACATATTCCCAAGGTTTGGGCATGGATTTTTGTGGTGGGTTGACCCTGGCTGGATGCCAGGCATTCACCAAAGCTGCTCTGTCTCTCCTCCTCAGTTGGTCAGGGGACAGAAAGTATAACCAAAGGCCCACTGGTCCAGCTAAGGGCAGGGAGAAATCACTCACCAATTATTGCCTATCTAGTCCCTGATTTTTATTTTGAAATTCATGCCCTTTTGGAAATCACAAAATCACTTTAAAGGATGCCAGATAAGTTTTTGAGTGCTGTGTGTTTCTCTTAACCTCTAACATGGATATTATGTAAATTAACTTTTGCAACAGAAAATAATGCCACCCAGTAATGAGCTTCTGTAACAGAAGCAATCTTATAAGAGGGAAGAACGTTATAGGAAATAATATTTTTCCATTCTGTAAATGCAGCAATATGAGGATCTTCATTGTGAAAAAATGAAGAATGAAATGAATGTTATTCATAATATCTACAGCAGATATTACTATTCTGTATTATATTTCTTTCGGGAATTATGCTTTCTGATCCAAATTTTCATTCCTTAATAAGTTACTTTTTAATGATACCGAAAACAATATAGGCCATTTTAAAGACTCAGAGAAGTTCCTTAATCCAAGTGGTGGACTCTGATTCATACATAAAAAATGGCTCAGTAATAAAACAAAATAATAAATGAAGTGAAATAAACTGTAAAACAAGTTCTTGGCCATTCAAATGAGACTCTTTGTAAAGTTAAACTGACTAAAGATGGATCAGATCCTGGGCTTATCCAATGGCTCATCCTTCCACTATGTTATTAGCAAGAAAGAGCTGATTAAACCACTGTATTAAATTTGATGCTATATCAAGACATCTTTAGGTCCACTATTTTTGCTGGACTACTGTTGTCTCAGTAAAGGTTTCTGGTTTTTAATACCTTGTGCTATTGGTTTGTTCGTTTTTCATTCAATTTCTGAATACAAAACACCTAACCAATGTGTAGTAATACTGTACTCAATCCATATGCATTCTAAAGTGTTTTAATGTGCCTACAAAACTAGCTTAAGAACCAGTAGAAACAACATATTTTAGAATCTGTTTTGCTGCAGAAGTAGTGAGTGCCCAAGAATAAGCTCTGTCTTCTCTTTCTCACCAATTACCTGTTCATCTGTCTAAATAAATCTACCTAATATAGTTTGATGAATCCAAGGGTGGTTCAGAAACATGCTTACAGTTGAAAGATACAACACAAGTTACTTTTTTTTCTTTTTTTGACCAGTAAATTCCATCAGGTAAAATACACTGGTAGCAATTACTGCCAAAGTAAAACTAGTAGCTAGTACTTACATTTGGGCTATCAAATCCAATCTAAAATGCAGTTGTAACTTCAGACTTGTCTTTATTGAAGGGCAAGAGTTGGAGATATAGGTAGAGAAGAGAATGGAAAGGAACAACCAAAAGGAAAAGAAATGCTTTATTTCTAAACCTTTTTTCTCCATGTTTAGAGCACTTATTCATACCTCTGTACAAATATGATATACCTGATATTTCTTTGGTGATGGAATACTTTCCAGTCAATGTTAATTAGAATTATAACTGAAAACAAACGTCTCTAATCTTGCAACACTAAATATTAGGGTACAGAGCAGCTTGATCATGTTATTTTTCATATATTTTTAATAAATATATATTTATTCTTTTGAAGAGGAAATGGATTTCAAGAAGAGTGAGAGGAGAGGTGATGGAAGTAGAAGGCAGAAGCTCAGAATATCACAACATTGAATTCCTCTAGTTATATTGCAACTACTTTAGCTAGGTGCCTAGGAAGCCTTAATGTCAAACATTAACAGAAAAAAAAATTTAGGCATCTCATGGATATTTAGTATTTTTTATATTAATGGCTTAATTATTCAGCATTTTTTAAATATAGGCATGCAAAAGAAAAAAGTTTATATCATTTTATTTAATTTACCTGACTCAAATCAAAGAAATTTCTGATACCATATTAAAAATATTAACCTTTGAACAAGAAAGTAAAATCAGCATAGAATTTCAGACACATTTATTCTTCTTCTGTTTTACAAAACACTTGTTATCAACTGACTTTTTAAATGTCTTGTGCCAGTTGAAATATGATCTGTTCCTCTTCGTGGACTACCTCTGACATCAGTATAACTTCCACTGCATTTTACCTGGAGTAATATCTTTTCTCAGTCCTGTTTTGAATGTTACTTTACATTTCTAGTTAAATAATATTTTCCTCTTACTCTTCCTGTTTTCTACTGCATCACATACTTGCACATTCTCATTTTCTCTGAATATCTCAATAAATACATTAGGTTTCTTTTACTTATGTTTTTTTTGGAATACCAAGCCTGCTAGGGTAGTGGAAGAAAACTTCAGAGCTGTAAGTTTTGTAATGTCTGTTTGCTTGAGCTTGTTATAGCACAAACAGCTTACTCTTATTGTACCAGATAAATCACTGGAAAAAGGCTACTCTGGTTCTTAAATTTTATATAAGCTAAGTTGTACCCTCTGGTGTTTTGATTTAATGAAAGAAGTTAATTGATGCAGAAATAGTTTGACAAGTTACAGGCAGCACTATTATTTGAAGAGTCTGTGGCAGACTGAAGGATGATTTCTCTGAGTCTAATGTGAACTCGATTATAAACCTGTATCTGCTGAGACAGAATAGAGGCATCACTTTCTTCATGTGTTCATTATTTTGGTTTGTGTCTTCATTATTTCAGTTTGTGTCCTCTTGAGGCCTTCCTAGAAGTGCAAGTCTCTAAATTACAGTCCCAGCCTTGACATTGTGATACACATTGGCAGAAACTTCTGCTGGCACAGTGGCAGACTTAAGTCAACAGCAGTCTGTAATAGCTTGGAGATATTCCTGTATGAAGTGCTTTATGGTTTTAGCAGCTAAAGTCAAAGCAAATGTTTACATTTATTTCAGAAAAAAATGGGTTTACAGCATGACATGGATTTACATCATAACTCCTCTACTGGTATTTGCCTGTCTATGGATGGATCATTCCAGGAGCTGGTCTTTGATCTCCCTTGTGAGTCGTTTCCAGTTCTGGATATTCTATGATATCCCATTTTATCTTTGTTCTTTTTCTTTGAATGGCATGTTCACTTGCCTTTTTCATCTGCCATTTTAGGAACCCTGTGGTTCTCATCCAGCTTTTTGCATAGGTCTGTAATTATAAAGCAATCAAATCTGCTCTTCAATGTAGTTTGTCTGACAGTTTTAAATTATGCATTGTGGGAAAATGAACCAATACCAGTACAGTTAGAAGTTTTCCATTGTTCTGTCAGAATCAAAAAAATATCACTATTGTGGTATAGTAGGGAAACTGCATTACCTGAATCAGAATATTGCAGCTCATTGAATCTAAACTTATTGTATGCTCAAGTAAACTAGGTCTACTGCATGATTATGGAGAATAATTATTATACTGCATGTAGAAGAAAGTCTAAGTTGGTGATGAAGGTAGAGAAGCTTATTCTTCCTTCTACACATTATAATTTTATATTCATTCCTTTTTCATGCCTACTTAAAATATTATTTGAACAGTAAGATCTTTTCTAATGCTTAACTTGGTTCCATCCCCTTAATAGGAGCTTTGGGGTTTTTTTGAAGCAGAAAAATTACTTAGGATCTCTTATACACTGAGGTCCTCTGACTGGCTGGTACTTGACAGGGACATTTCTTTGGCATTACTATATTAATTATACAGACAAAATGAAATGTGGAATATATATACTTTGGAATGCAGATACTGATAACTGAAGAAACATACTGATTTACAAGCATACTTTATCATTCTCTTAGTGCTGTACCTAGCAAGTCACATGTTCAACAATAGTTCATATTTAACAGGTTTTTCAGGGTAAAGTAAATGCCAAACAAGTAGTTCTGAAAAATACAGAAATAAGATGTTGACAGGTTACTGATTTCAGGAGTGATCAGTGGCAGGTCTTCTGGAATGCTGCAGTCATCCTGTGAAGGATAAGAACACATTCAAGAAGGAAAGTGGATGCAACACTGAAGTGTGAGAGAAGAAAGTGGTGCAAAGAAGTCTATGCCTCCTCCTCAGTTCTCTAAAATAGCATCTCATTTGAAGGAAAGGAAAAGATCCACTGAGATCTTCAGGTATTTAAGTAAAGGACTTCTATTCTTTCAAAGAAACTCTATATATGTTCAGAAAATAACCAAAATTATCTTTAAAAAAAAACCCCATTGATTTTACTGCTTCTGATTTCCTTATACCTTTTTGGAAATATTAAAATGAACATAAATACATATAATCACATACAAATATAATAAATATGTTTTTTTTAATGTAACCTTTACTGCAAACCATCTGCACTGAAGTACTCAGTGTATTACTGATTATTCTGACATTCAAGAACTGCTTTGACTGAATTCTTTTTCCTTTTCACTGAAAGAATTAAGAGTGTTTTGATTATTGAAAGATTACAGGAATATTATTTTGTAGACCAGTACTTGGAGAAATTTCATATGAAGGAGTAGTGTCAGACTCTGAACATTGTGAAAAGATCTCTCTCTCTCTCTCTCTCTCTGCTTTATTTGTTATTAAGAAGTGGTAACATTCCAGAGTTTGCTTTTTGTGCTTCGGAACAAAGAACCCAGATTATTTCTTTACAGTCCTCAACAGAAGCCAGAGACTTCCCTTAGGTGTTCCTGAACAAAGTTCAGTAATATTTACTTGGGAGGGGAGGAAATCATAACTTCACAAAAATAAAAATATTTTAGAATCCCACATAAATTAATGTTTTCTTAAAAAATAGGATAATTTACATTATGAAATTGTGGATATTAACTGCTTTATATTTGTGCGATGAACAGCTGATTTTCATCCCTTTTTTAATGTAGAAATAAATGCAAGAGATTTTTCTTTTGTCTGGTTTTGGATTTCATTTGGGATTTTAGCTGCAGTTCAGTACTGTGTGTATATGTGAGTTCATCAGTCTATGAAAATATACACACTGAGGAAACTACTGTCTCAAAATAAATTTCCTTATTAGTCACATACTGTGCAAGCTAGTGTAGTGTTAACACTGACGCTAGGAACACTGCAGTAAAGTAAATGCTACAAACTGGAGCATGTTTATCCTTCAAATGCAAACACAGTTTTAGTATCTCCTTGTGAATTTAGAAATGTAACTTCATAATTTGTCCATAAGGAAATAAAATAAACATACAAAAGGTGAAAAAAAAATGAAAAGGAGTAGGCACATGTTAGGACAGTTGGAAACTTCATTTAAATTTACAAGTGCCTTGTAAAGCATTTGAACTGTTTTCTTGTGCAGAAGAATGGAGTAAAAATATAAAAAGTACTCTGGAAATTTTCTGTGGCACCAAATGTTTTCCCTATCTTTGGGCAGTTGTAGGAATAGGTGATAGTTTCACATTCCTTCACTGATGGTGATAGTCATATTTTTTCTAAAATACAACTGTATTAATGTCTTTTGAAAAGAAATCTTCATCATTTAAATAAGATGACCTTTATCATAACTAGTTGCAACTCTTTTTAGTAAATGAGCCATGTGGATGACTTGGACAACAAAAGGTTTTGAATTCATATGTCAAATATAGAGAAGTTTCAGTAGCTTGAAAATCTGATGGAAAGAAATACATATTGCTTACCACTGATAATGGCTGTCCGAAGTAGTTCATAAGAAATTTAAGCACCTTGTTTTATTAATTATTTTTTAAGTACTGCTAAGTACTTCCAAATTATCTACTTTATCAGAATTAATTATCCATATTGTAAAAGTAAGTAGTACTTGCAGATGTAATTACAAATTAAAACAAGTAAACCTTCCCTTAAGAAGGTATATTCTAATGGCGATTTACAACCTATTACTGTATAAATTAATGGTTAACAAATGAGTAATCAAACTGAGGTCAAAATTAAAATTAAATAATGCATCTGAAGTAAAAAAAATAGCTAACTTGGCCTATTTAAGAACTTTTGTCATCAGAGGGTGTTGCAAGGAGTTTTAAATCATGACAGTATACCCAAACCATCTGTAGTTGTGCCTATTGGAGCCCTCAGAGTGAGACCAGGCTGGAATTACCCTCACCAGCTTCACCTGGCTGTCCACCTTCAGCTGCAGCAGATCAGTTCTTGGAGGGCTTTTAAGCCCAGTCAGGAGAAAAGAGAGTGGTAGGGTAGGTTTGAATCTACTCTCTGTCCTTTGATGTCTGTTTGGATTTCCTAGACTAAGCTGCTGATCACTGGATGGGTTTTGTTGCTCTTATCATCTCAACTCTGCCTGCCTGGATTTGGAGCCAACTTGTTAGAGCCCTTAGGAATTCATCAAGGACTGAAAGGTAAGCTCTGCTAAATTGAAAAAGAATTGGGAAAAGAGAAGCTCAAAGGCTAAATACCAAGACAGCAAGGAATACGTAAAAAGGATTGTGCTGCAATGGATTAGAGAGCTATCTTGTTATCTGAAAAGTATATGCAGAGCCCTTGGACAAAGTGAAGGGACCAATCAAGCAAGGTGTAATCTCATGCACTGCAGTTGCAAAATGTATATGTGCTGTGTTGTGGATAAGTTGGTAAAATGTATAAGTACTGTGTTAAGTGAAATGTATAAGTAAAATGTGTATGTACTGTGTTAGGTAAAAATAAAGTGTGTAAGTAAAGTAACATGTATAAGCAATATAAGATAAGTGAGAGGTAGAAGAGTAGAATGTATAAGTAAGTGAAGTGTATGGGCTATGCATAAATAGGTAAAATGTGTAAGTATAAAATAAATAAGAAAAATACACAAAAGAGGTGATAAGTAGGGATTAAGTAAAATTTGGAAGATGTTTGATTTTGTGCCAGATGCCCTAAGAGGTGATGCATATTTTAGAGAATTTTAAAGCTTCTGCATAATTGTAGTGATTCATTGTATAGAAGTGCTGAGCTCCTGCAAGAGGGCAACATAATTAAAGATTGCAAATATCAATGTTGCTATATAAGATGAGAAAACCACAGGAAAACTTCTCAGGTTGGCAACAATTGCATCTAATATTGATTCAGAAGACTTTTCCCTTAGGTATATTACGTCAAAAATTTGTTCCTAAAATCTCATTGCTCTCCTTTAGTAACTTTTCAACCCTCCTCCATAAAACTACTTACCCTTTCTTAGAGTTTGATCAAAATGCAGTTTAATCAGACAGACAGGAAAATAAAAATTAGGATCATAGAATCGTCTGTTATCCTGAGTTGGAAGGGACTCACAAAGATTGAGTCTAACTCCTTCACACAGAGCAATCTTAAAATTAAACATGCATTTAAGAACATTGTTCAAATGCTTCTTTAAGATTGACAAGCTTGTGGCTTTGACCACTTCCTTGGGGCATTTTCCAGTGCTTGACTAGCCTCTCAGTAATGTACTTTTTCCTATATGCCAATCTAAACTTCCTTTTATATGTCTTTAAGCTATTCCCTCACATCCTGGACAGTAGAGAGAAGTGATCAACACCTCTCTCTTGGTCGGCCTCATGAGGAAATTGTAGACAGCAATGAGTTCACCCCTTGTCTAAGCTGAACAAACCTCATCCTCAGCCACTCCTCAAAAGTCACTTCTGCCAGTCATTCCACCATTTTTGCTGTCATTCTTTGCACAGGTTTAGGAGTGACAGGAAAGAGCATCTCTGTCAGAAATTTTCAGTTACAGTTTTTGAAAGTGAAAGGAAAAGAAATTTCCAAAATAAGCTAGTGTTTTTAATGCATATTTTTAATATGTGCAGGTAGAAATGGTATACAAGGATAACATAGACTTGCATGATCCAACAGTTGCTATAGCACTTCTAGTTTATTATTGAGAAGTGAGAGAAACTGATCCTTTTGGCAATTGCTGCTTAATGCCACCAGTGTACACTGGAGGTCAACCAACCCAAAGAAACAGTTTTGCATAGAAGGACCTTGAGATTTTGGTGGACAAGCTGACCATGAGCCAGCAAAGCACTCTCATGGAGAGGAAAGCAACAGCATGATGAGCTGTATGAGGCAGTGTGGGCAGCAGGTCAAGACTTGGGGGCCTTCCTGTCTGCTCAGCATTGATGATACCACATCTGGAGGGCTGTAAGTTCAGACTTTAGTTGGAAGACTGTCAGAAATGTCCTTGATAAATTAATGGTGAGTAAATCCTTGTTGGGAGGGAGGATGAGGACTGTCTGTGCACTGCCACCATTACCCTCCTTATAGTGTCTAAGCAGTCACATCACCAAAGTTGTGTAAAGAGTGAGAACACCTGCTTCAGGCAATTTATAAAATGATATAAGGAAAAATTGCCACAGGATACAATTTCATTATTCTTACCTAGCACATACTGCTCATCATATTTAGGGAAAAAAAACCTATAACTGCCCAAACTCCACTTCTTGTGGAGCTCAGACTAGACGCTATGTACTTCATTGCTATGATTATGGATTAAAAATAAATTCAAATAATATTTACTTTCCTTAACAGCTCACAGAAATAAGCAGTAATGTATATTTAAACATATGTTTAAATGTATATTTAACCTTTCATATTAGTAAACATTCATAGAAAATCTAAAATAAGCATATATTTTTATGTATCTAATACTGGGTTTCTTTTCTGTTGTTTTGTTATAGGTCTTTGTATAGCTGAAAAGAATTGAATATTCCTTCAAATTCTTCATGCTTAGGAATTCTTTATTAAGACCATTTCTTTTCTTTTGTCCTGCTTGTTATTCTTTGAACTTATGTCTCCTCAGGCTCTTCAATATTTTCTATTGACTCTTCTCACTTTAATTTGATTACCTTTTTATTTTTCTGAGACTTTGCAGAAATGGAAACTATGCAGGCTGTACTGAATTGTATTTCTTGCTTGACCTTTAAATATTAAGAGATGAGCAAAAAGTATCTTGAAATAGATTCAAAGTTTGCATCTGTGATTTTCTTTGAATCACACTAAAAATGTGCATTCCTTTTGGAGTAGGGTTGCATGCAGTAGCCATGAATAAAATCAAAAGCAAACAGCCAATTTAGTCATAACATAATATGAAAAATGGAAATACTTGTAGTGGTACCTGAGGTCT
Source organism: Lanius collurio (assembly GCA_020086605.1). Lineage (NCBI taxonomy): Eukaryota > Metazoa > Chordata > Aves > Passeriformes > Laniidae > Lanius > Lanius collurio. The sequence continues at coordinate 11,442,594 of JACBWW010000020.1, read as the reverse complement.
GAAAGTGAAACAAAATTAGGTGGGGGAGGGGCAGGTTGTTGCTTAAAAAACCCATGTAGAATTAATCCATGAATCCTGTAATGAGTGTTTCTTCACAAGAGATCTATACTTCAGCAGAAATTTGATTGTCATAGGGTCAATGAAGAAAATGGTTTCATTTTGGTATCTCTTTGCCATGACATGGTTAAGACTCACAGAGATAAAATTTGCAACTCCTGTAAAATTTTGTAATTAAAGAATATAACCAGAGAAATCCCCATGTGGAAGGAAGATTTTCTTTTTTGGTGATCATTCAGTGAATAACAATCCAATTATACTCTCATGCAAGTAAAATAATTTACTTAAATCTCTCCTAATTACTTCATTTGGTGGTTTGAGGGGGCCATTATTCATACAGGACGACACTTTAATATGAAGAAAAATTATGCATGATTTTTAGCAAAATATGAAGTTTGGCAGGTTTAGGGATTAAAAAAATGGTAATAATAGATCATTTTCTAATTAGGTAGGCAACTACCTAACAAAAAATATTACTCTTATTCTTCTTTTATTTGAGACATTGTGTAAGGCTGATAATGAACTGATGCTTTATCACCTTTGAAAATACTCTCAAAGGAACAAAGAAGGATGCCTGCATAAGCCAAGGGGAAATGATTGGTGATGTGCTACTCCACCTAGACACTCGCAGCTCTGTGGGGTTGGATGGAATCCATCCAAGAGTACTGAGGGATGTGGCAGAAGAGGTGTGCAGGGAAGGTGTTTTAAGATTTGGGTTTATTTCTCTTTACACTCCATTGATTTGATTGGCAAGAAATTTATTTTCCCCCTGTTGAGTCTCTTTTGCCCATGGCAGCAATGGGTGTGATTTCTCCCTGTCCCCAACTCAAGCCAAAAACCTTTTGTTCTGTTTTCTCTCCTCTTGCCCAGGTGAGGGCACTGATAGGGCGGTGTTGGTGGGTACCTGACATGAGACCAGGATCAGCCCACCACAACCTCCAATAGACAGGTCCTTCCTGCCAGCCCCAAGTGGGTCTTTCAGCTACAAAAGGGCATCTGAAGTGCTTCTTATGCTTGGGTTTGGTAAACACATCACTCTCCAGATTATTCCAGTACTAACATTTGTCTGTGGCTGAATTTGAACTCTGAGCAGAAGATTATTCTTGGGGAAAGAAGAAAGCATATTAACAATTGACATATATGTTGCTATTGTTCACAGAGTTTCATATTCAAAGGATACTGACACATCCCCTACTCAGAGCAAGGTCTGTGTCATAATTAAGGGAGAAAGAACCATAGGCAATCAGTTATTTACTCCCTTGAAAAATCTTACTTAGCTGAGACCTAGCTCCCAAACACTAAGACATATTTGTGAAATATTCCAAGAACCAATTGTCCTACTTAGCTAATATCTGCTTCTTGAAATGGAACTCCTTTCTACTTAATTTCAAGAAGTCTATTATTTTTAAAAGTGTGGACATCCTGTGAGACTGTTTCTGTACTCATAACTTGGTGTCTGGTTAGAACTTGTAGACAAATAATTATAGGAGGCTCTTTAGAAAGCTGTAGGTGTTTACTAAGAATTCAAGATTGCATCTTACCTTTTCTATTGCAGATATTGAAGAAGAATATATGGTTCATAGATTTTCAGTTCCTTATATGTCTATAAATCATCACTAAACTGCTTTATTCCTGATTTGGTTTAAACTACATGGAGTAAGCATTATTTTCCCTGCAACAGTATCTAACTCATAGAGTATGTCTACCCAAAATGTGGTAAGTTTTTTAATCTCTCTGTTAAGATCCTAAGTCTGTAAACTCCACCATTCAAGGAGGTACCTAAGTGTCAATTTCATCAGCATGAAAATGTAAAATCTCCACACTTTTAAACTTTGAACTTAAACTGAGAACAAGAGGAACTGCTGTCTACAAAATCTATTTCCATGTAAGACTTTGGGTCTCGCTGAAGTTGATATTTGCAAATTTACTACCTGTTTGGCTTGCATTGATATGCAATTGCTGTGCAGCTATCAAAACTATCCTTACTCTTTATTTGTTATTCATCAAAACACAAGAAAATAAAGAAACTCCACAAAATCTATTATGGACTTTTCATGGCTTTGTTTTTCTGTGAGTCTTTTTTTCCCTACAAAAAAAGACTTGTATGGAATCAGTTGATACTCCTTGGGTGTTGATTTTTTTTTTCCACCCTTTTCCTTCTTTTTTTGCTGAGTGTCCTACACAGCAGTATAATTCATTAAAGCCTTTACGTGTTTATCACTCCGAAACAGTGGATAAAAACCAGATTGAAAATTAAAAGTATTTATTGCAGATAATCCATTTGGATTACAATTTTTCACATAGTTTCTTAAATTTAACTTATTTTTGACCAATTTTTTTATGTTTAATTTTATGAAATGTATGACCTGGTTACTGTAAGAAGTAAACCAACTTTTGAAAAACCATGCTAAATAAGGCAAATTTTAAACCCAAACAAGTTTCTCAATTTTCTGAATGTCTGTTGTTTGCTCTAACTTGCCTCTCAATTTTCTTCTTTGAAGAAAAGAATGCTTTTATATTTGTCATGCTTTAAAAATTATATCTTACATTTTTAAAAATTTGACCTCTTAACTAGTGTAATAAAATTAATGTGAATCATATATTGCACTAGAAAATAATACCAAGTTTGTACTAATAAAGTTACCAAATCTAACATTATGCCAAGGTAAAGGTTCTCTATGTAGTCCTAATGCACAAATTTCTAAACCTTTGTGGAGTCTAATGTAAGCACTTCATGTAAATATGACATATGCTTTTTTAAGAATTAGATTTTTGTCATTCAGCATAATGCCTTGATGGTTTTCAAGACACAATTTTACATTTTAAGGTTTTGCTTATATCTTACAAAGAATAAACAACATTAAACATGCATGTTATCAGTCCATATCAAAATGCTAAATCAGCAAAAGATCCTAAGTAAATGGGGAAATGTTAGATGTATTTTTAGATAAGAGGCAGAATTTTCATTTTTAAGTTATTTTGAATTCAAGCCAAGTTTTGCATATGCTTCTCTTGTTTAAACAAGGTTTTATCCCTTCCAATGCCTTACATTTTCCTTGTCTTCTCTCAGCTTGTGCTGTTATTTTTAATACCCTTTCCTAACAAGGACAAAATGAGATACGAAAAATTCTGTTTTCACACAGACTTTTTTTGTTTGTGTGCCACTTAACTCACTGTGCCACTAAGAAGACTTCTTCTGTCTCAGAAATTATCTGTTAGGTTTAAGACTATATGTTAGAACAAGATCTTTTGCTGTTGTGCTTTGATAACTTTCAGAAGACATTGGAAAAACTTTAACTATTAGCCTGCTTTACTTGCAGTTCCTGACATGTCTTGGTATTGATTAGAGGTGCTTAGGGCAGTCAAGGCTAAAATATAACAATGTCTACTAATTCACTGAGGTAAGCTACATCTAGCCAGCAGGAGGGAAGACCATTTACAGCTAGGTAACCATACCAGAAGTACCCTATAAGGCTGAAGTTGCTTACATACTGATATCAGAAACACCAAATTTTGGTGTTCGGTCTCTTATGCCTTAATACTACTAATGTTCCAGACCATAACTTTGGATGAACAAGGAATCACAACACATTTCATTGTACTAGTGGCTGAACACTGCCTCTTTGTTGTCTCCTTCTCTGCTGAAAAAAAATATAAAAAAAATCCTTTACAGCATATGGTATTCTGTTTTGTAAATTTCATGTGATAGCTAATTTCAGTTATGATGTTCCCCTAATGATGAAAGTGTGATAGACTTTTTTCCTCTTTTTCAGTGGTCACTGAACTCAACAGTAACTTAAACCTTGGAAATACTTTATATAGCTTTCATCCTTTTCACTTTTGAAAACTGATAGGTTCATATTAATGTGTTCACTATATTTTTTTTCAAAACCTGATGTTTAAGATTGTTCCACCTATGTTTTTATTTATGTAATGCAATATACTTCAGAAATGAAAAGAGCAATGTGGAAATACTTCTGTGAAAATGTAGGCCATCATGGTTACAATGTGCTTTTGGGTAGGCACATCATAGCATGAAAGTGGTCAGTTGATCTGCTTGAATATGTTTTTAACAGCCCACTTTTTAGGAACATTTTGACAAGTCTTTCTAGCGAACACTTTATTCTCATTACCTTAGCTAGCCTATTATGCAAGGAAGTCTGCTACTCAGAATGGTCACAGCTCAAAACAAGCACAGGAAATTTGGAATAGAGTACTCAGAATGAAGACTTGAATCAGGCCCTATATGCATCTTCTACACTGTGCTCTGCCATTTGATGGTGTTTTAGTCTCCAAATTATACATTATCATGTGAAACTTCTCCACACAACTAAGAACAAATTATTTTGCAGTTTGGAATATTATCTATGACCTCATCTGATCATTGCATCACAGATCAATTTTGTGACTTAAAATCCCTGTCAGTCTATCTCTGTTAAGAATAAAGATTATTCAACTGATTAAATTATGCCTATAACATTTTTCACTTTAGTTCACTATAACTTCTTTTAGTATATGGTATTTTATTCTGAGAATGGTATTTTCTTCAGTTCATTTTCAATTTGTCTGTTACCTTTAATTTCACACATTAGAATACTAAATGTCTCTGATATAGCCTTACAGAACTGAAAATCAGCTTATTGTAAACTAAATACTACCTTTCAACCTATCACATATGCCCTCACTGTGGGGTTAATGTATTTAAAATAGTCAGGGTGTTTACATCCTCCAAACTAACGTTTAAATAGGATGGACACACGGTTCAGGTATTTCCAAATCAAAGAATAGTTTTAAATTTATTAGTTGTGTGTGTAACTATTTGGGAGAGAATGTGACTATATGGGGATTGCCTTCAAGCTGTCTTCTTTCAGCTGATGTTCTCAAGTGAATTTGTTAATGAAATAATTTTGTCTGAATATACAATGCTCAGGTTATATTTTAGTTCAAATATTTTTATTTCTTATATGAAAAAGTTATCTAAGAACAGTAGCATTAAATACACTTTGAATTGTGTAGATTAAAATGAGGCTCGCCTTATGTATAGAAGTTTGTTGACATCTTATTTTAGACTTAATTTGGATAATTCTATAAAAATATAATACAAAGATAGAATTTAAACTGACAGTCAGCAGTGTGGTTATAAAATAAAACTCTAACTGAATTGAAGAATTTAAATTCACTGCCATACTTGGTTTCAGGCAAAAATTGTAGAAATAGTATATGACCTCATTATTTTAAATTATTCATGTGTAACTGATGATGAAAGCAAGTAACTGTCTTCAGATGAGTGATTTGCACTTTTTTACAAGTGAAATAAATTCTGATTTAACAATTACCATGCAGTTTTATGAATTTAAAATGAGCTAATTTCATATAATAAATTTTCAACGAAATATAACCAACGACTTAAAACTCTATCTTGAAGTGGAACAGTTTTGCTCATATGTTGATGATTGCTTATACAAGCTCAGTGATTCAACCAACTTTGTATCTGATAAAATAATGTTTATATATTCATGTTATCATTTACTATACCCAGCTCCCAAAGGAGTAATTAATATCTCAACTTAGATCATCTTTGGCAGATGAAATACTGTTTTTCACATGGTATCTTAAGCTATCACTTCGCACAGGTGTTAGAGGAGCAAAAGGTTCATCAGTTTTGGTGTCAGGCACATGTGACTGATGCCCAGGGGACTTAAGAGACAACCCTGAAGCAGCCTGCTCTCCCTCACTGGTTACACACCTCCATCCCCTTAATGGGCTCATTAGGCAGGCTACACAAAACGTGTGCCTTTTTAATTGTGGCCTCTCCTAAGTGTAATTGCCTACATAGATTTGTTACTCTGCGAGACATCAAATAATCCCAAAACCATGGAGTCATTAGGGCTGTCGTATCACTGTATTGTCACCAGAGAAACTGCTGTAGTTTAAGATCTCTCTGGGTATTTTTAATTGCGCATTCTGAATTGTATCACAAATGCAAATGTATCATCTAGTTTAAATACTCTGTTTAAAAGAATGGAACACTTTGCTCATTTTCTAATAAGTTTAAGAGTTGAGAGTGAATTTACAAAAAACTATGTAGCAAATATCTTTTATTTTTTCATACAAGTTTTGGCTAACAACAGGTTAAATGTTCCCTAGTGAGTCAGTATTCCTTGGAAATATGAAAAAAGTTATATTCAAAATTCTTGATTAACATCCAGAGTAAAATTAAAAGATAATATGTGCATGTCCTGTCATTTTTTTTTTATCTATTCAACATGACCATCTATTCAGGTAAGTACATTTTTATTATTTTTGTAAGTTTAATTATTGCTGTTACAGAAACCAACCTGATTAACTTTTAGAATTTCAAAATATTCTTTAAACAGAGACTAAATGTGAGAATTTTCTATGTTGAGCAAAAGGTTTGAGAAAAATGATAAGAAACGTACAACTAAAACTTTAAGGGCCTTATAGCTGAAATTTTTAATTTTTTACCTGCACTTGCCACCACATATTCCAGATAAATAAGTATTTATATAAATAAATATATAGATAAACTCAGAGTATGTTTGCCAAAAGAAAATAAAGAAAAAAGACAGCTAATTGAATTTCAAGAACGTTTCAGGTGCATATAAAACAGAAACTTTTTTTAATGTCATTTAAATACTTGGTACAAATGTGTCAAACACTTTTTTCGAGTGGGAAGATCATAATTTAAGCTGTCAAAGGGTGAAATTATTTTGAGAAGTTTCATCAGCAGGGGGTTGGAAACAGTTTAATGTAAGAGTGCCTGCAATTAATAGAGTTATATCTAGCCTGAGGGTTGATTTATTGTGCTACTGTTGTCCTTCTTTCTCTTTTTGCCCCAACTCCACCCTCTGTTTTGGAAAATTCCTTTCATGAATCCTATATGTCCTCAATAACATAACTTGGTATGAAGAGTTTACAGCACTCTTAGGTATTCTTTGCTATTTTTTTTCCAGATATTACTAAATTAAGGCTTTCAGGTCAAATAGACGTAATTTAATCTCAAGAGTGTGCATTTGGCAGTAAATGAGGGCCATTTATACTCTATTTCTGATTATTTAAATTATTTTAAAATTGGTTCTGCATATGAACATTAAAAATTTGTCTCTCAAACAAACCCATTTTTTCCTATAAGAGTAAGTGTTCAATTTTGTACAAAAAAGATTATTTTGCATTGCACAGGTAATAGGTTTTTTATGAAATTAATCAAATCCAGAGAGACAAAGAAAGTGTCTCAATGGGGCTTTCATTAAGAGATTGAGCCAGTTAAAATTCTTGTATGAGAGATTTTTTTACTATAAATTAGTTTCCCCAAATCTCTCCAGCATATTAGCATCCTTCCTAAACTTATTAAGTATAGCTTTATTAGGATAATGAAGTCAGGTGAGTAGCTCTGGAAGAATAAGTATCTGAAAATTTACATTTCTGAAAGGCATGCTGTTGCTCAGTCCACGCTATAGTTGTGTCTGCTGGAAAAAGTTCCTTTAACATGGCACCCTCGATTTAGTTTCCTAGTGTTGAAAACAGGAGTACTGACAGCAAATATGTGAGTACTGCTGAATTTTCTGCACACTTCACCACTCTTCTCATTTCTAAAGCACATATCAGAATTTTCCTCCTGGGAAGATACTTTCTATTTTCAATCAGCCCATACAGAGTGATGTAGAATTGACAGTTTTCAGCCACAACACAAGGAATGGATCTAACCTATGCACCATGCCTACAGGACCCATTGTTTTTCCTTTTTTGCCCTTTGAGTACAGCTAATGCATCCTGCACATAGAGAGCAATCCTGAAGTAGGAACTAGAGACTAAACTCAATTTTTCAGCATTTTCTAGTTTTCTGCTAAGGTCTCAATTAAAGAACACACCCAGTCTTCCTGCTGTTAGAAGAAACCTTAGCATGCTTTTATTACCTCTTGTCTTATGCCTTTTGTAATCCATAATAAGTAACAGTATTAAAACTATGTCCAATGCTTTTATTTGTCACTTGATTATATTAATCCTTGTTATTATTTAGATCTGTGAGGGATCTTGGAAAGAATGGACTGTGGAACTAGGGAAAATACATTAAGAGCAGAGACAAAAATAATGATTTGAAAAATAGAGCCTAAATTTATGGCTTTACCTTGCAGTAAGACTACTTGATATTTTTCTGTGATCATTTAAAGAGATTCTTTCTGTGAGTGACAGTTTAGTTAGCTGATCCCTTTGCTCATTTGCATGAATAAAACTAGAACTTCAGAAACTCCCAATGTGATAATCTTGAGCTCATTGTTCTGATGCCATGAAGATTTTTGTCTTTTCTTTTAGACCCCTTTCATGCCTTTTTGCAGCTTCTGTTCCTGGTGCTCTTGTCTATGTTCTTGGACTTGTTTGTCAAACTAGGAGACTAAATATTTTAGAAGCTTTGTAGGTAGAGGTTAATGTGCCCCAGACCCCAAGGTCCTCTCCAGAACACATTCTTTAAACTGAGATAGAACCATCCAGGGGAAGGTTCCTTGGGGAGGGGGGCTTTATTGAGCCTCTCATTGGGGAATTTTTGATAGATATGCTAATTAGTAAGACCTATAATGTTATACCAGATCTTTTGGGGGTGTGATTTGTGGTGTGCATTTCAGGGCATCCGACTTGGACATGGTGCATGGAGCCTTAAATATATACCAAGGTAAAATCTCTTTTTCCCCTTCTAATCGTGTTTGACTCTTGATTTTAACATCAGGAAAAGGCATCAGTTCCATAGACCTCAACTACCAACAACTAGAAATGAGACATTGCCAGTGAGATAATTTAATAATAATAATAACAACAACTAATAATACCTTGGGAAATAATATGAAATTCATACCACCTAAAAAGATCCATATGTATTTTAAAATGTTTATTTTCAGATGAAGACAAATCACTAACAAATGAGAAGGAAGAAAAGAATAAAAAGACAAAAGGTAGTCAAATGAAATCCAGAGAAGGCCTTTACAAAGGAAGACAAATTGTTCAATGCTGAAACAAATATCAAAAATGGGTATAGTCATCATACAATCTTAGGAATGCACTCATTTAATCAGGTGGAGGATGTTAGTATGTTTTTATAGTCACAAAACTTATTTTTTTCCAAATACAAAATAAAATGGGATGTGTCTGATTATTATCAAAAAAGTAATTTCCAAAACCTTGGTGGAAAATGAGATTGTATTTTTTCCTCAAACCTTTAACAAGGACTTTTTTATCACTTTACTAGAAAGGCCACGTAATTTCATACTGCAGGGCCTTTTTGTTTGTTTCTTTACTGCTGTGCCAGATGGCAAAAAGGACCAAAACATCTTTTCAAAGCAAGTGAGGATCATACAAATGAAAATACATTAGTATCCACAATATCTGAATGAAATATGACAAGTGATGTCATCCTGTATTTTGTTTGGTTGGTTCTTCTTGGGTTTTGATAGTATTTTTTAGGGATAGAAAAAACAGGTCTATCTTTTTGGGTTTTTTTATTCAGTGCCAGTTAGTGGTGCAGATGGAGAATATCCCAAGTGGATTGAGAGCACTGCTAAAAATACTTATGAGGCCAATCCAATAAATATAATTATAACCATAAACTAATTTTCTTCTGTATACTATATTCTATGTACTTCATTCTGTGTTCTGTGTTTTAAGGAGTCTCTGTGTACCTCAGATCCTCAGATAAGTTTGATTCTCAAGTGGTTTGTTATCAGCACTGATAGTGTTCCAGAGTTTCTGTTTCTCCCCTCCCCAGGCTCTGATAGAAAAGATTTAATTATCTATTTTTTGTGAAAAAAACCCCATAGTTTTGAAAGTTTCAGTATACAAAAACAGATAATGAAGTTTAAAGTGTTTTGTTTTTTTTTACTGTAATACGCTCAAATAAATTATGACCTTCTTACAGTTTCTATTAAAACTCTCAGTATCAGTATCTCATACTCTGAATGTGAATGTAAACTCTTGCTTATAAGGATTATAAATTAAAAATTCCTCCTATTAATACTATAGTCATTAGTATTTTAGCAGTGATTAGTAAACCTCAATCCTCTGATGGTAGAGTTAGAAACAGTGTATGATAATATTTATGTAAACAATATTTAGGTCCATAAATCAAGATTTTTAATGATTTCAAATATGATTAATTCTTCTAGAAGTATTGTATTTAAAAACCTGTGTTTTTTAGAAGAGAAATTCTTTGGCTTAGTATTTACAAAATATCACCAATAGCAATAATAAATTATGTCTAGTCACACAGTTGCTAATATTAATTTTTAGACTCCTATTGTTTAAATTGAAGAGATTTAAGAATAAATTCTTATAATACTTTCATACAGACAAAGAGTAGGTTGTTTGTAAAAAAATATTTTCAGTTTTAAAAAAGTGTGTTAACTTAAAATGTTATGTTTTTAGTAGACTTTTGATTAAGAATGATACTTGAGTTATTGATAAATTGCAGTCCATTGTATGAGAAATGGCACTTCAGTCTTTGAAAGATGCATAGAACTCACCATAATTATAGTTGAGGTTTTTAATTTTTCATTTATTATTTCTGCAAATATATTGACACTTGAATGATAATTTTTCAATCTATCTGTTAAATTTTTTTTATTTTGGTAGCTTTAGACCATATTGGTGATATTAATACTTTTAAAGCAGGAAAAAGAATTATTTTGACAACAAAAGTAATGTTTTCCAGAAGCATAACCTTTTGATTTGTATTTCTATATACTTCTGAAGAAAATTTGTATTGTAAACTATTGTTTTCTTCAAAAATTTGTGGATGTCATAATCAAACTTTTCATTATTTAGCAGTTCTTACTGAAAATTAAAAATTTGCCTAATTGGCTCTATCATTCTGTGTTATATAATACCATCAAAATACTGTAAACTGTTAATTGAACACTGCCTGTATCAGATGCCAATTTTTGTTTAAGCTTCACTGCCTCATAACAGCATCCAACAGCAAGGGGAGCTCTAAGACAAGTTGCAGTAAACTGAGAAAGTTTTGAGAGAAGATTACAAATACTGTCAGGAAAAGATGGAGTTTGGAGAAAAGACTTGGAACGGGGGAGGGACATAGCTGTTATTCACCATAAAGGAGGCAGCCAGAGGTGTTTACTAAGTACATGAAAAAGATTTAAAAAGTGTAGGAGATTATAAGAAGCAGCCAAGTGACTAAATAGAAATGATCCAAGCTCTTTGAAAAAATCAAACTCGTCTTAAGCGAGATATGCCAAATAACTAAGAAAAGCACCTAGATATGATATAGTGTGTAGAGAGTGGTTGAAATAAATAGTAAATCAGATGTAGATTGATCTGTACAGGATCTAACAGCACCTATGAATTACAAATATAATTTACCTTCAAGTAAGTCTGAGAAAAAGTCTATATGAAGGGAGATTATACTGACTTTCACTGAAAGGAATGAGGTTTGTACTAACTTTGTCTACATACAAATAGTCTTTCATAAACATTTTTCCAACCTTCTTTTTATTAGGTTCAAGATGGCAACTTCTGATCCAAATCAGAAAAAGTCTGTGATCCAGTAAGCAGTAGATTTGTAATAGTTACTAATTAATTGACATTAAGGTTCTAACTGAAAGATTTTAAGAATGCATCCCATTACTTAAATTTATATCTAGCGTATAGATAAATGAATAGTAGAGCACTGTGAAATATTGATTGTACAATGTTATTTGACCTGTACTGATTTTGAATTTATTTTCCTTATCCAACATATTTTGTCCATCCAGTTAATTTCCACCCACTGTAACCCATACTGTAGGATGTAGCAAGGATGTCTTTCCTGATCAAAGACTGCTTTGTTCACAAAGGCCACATATTTTGCCTATGAGAAATATATAATCAGGTACATTTATTATATGACTGTAATGGCAGACAAGATATGCTGTGGAAGGCACCTCCACAATATGTTATTCTAATGTACTGTATATATTGTGGATGCAAGAGGTAATTTTTGTTAACACAGGCAAAGCAAGGGATAGCCAAACCAGAAGCAGGAAGGAATATATAGCTCTACTCTGTCCCAGCACTTGGATCATCCATTAATCCTCAAAATCTACATTTACACTGTAGACTGCTTTGTTGCTAGCTTGTAACAGATGAAACTTCTGAACTTGATGCAACCTAAACATCCTGAATTGAAAATCTAAGAGTTGTTTTCATAACGAATGGCAAAATTAATCAAAGATTGAGAAACCAGTTAGCATACAGAACAGAGGCCGTTAGACTGTGGTATTCTGAAAAGGTTCAGAACGTCTTGACTCAGATCTTTTCTAGAACTCCTGCACTCAGCTCAGCTTAAATGAATGTCTTTGTTCTCACTCAGACTTCATAGCCCAAGCTAAAGAGATTAAGCTCTTTACATTTGCTCTATGCTAGATTAAATTAAAATAAACTTTTTTCTTCTTCTGAAAATACAATAAGTTAGTAATAAAATTAATTGGAAATCATGAGGTATGGATCCCATCATGTCATTGATCTTAAATAAAAGTGTCCAGTGGATAAAAAGAAGTAATCTGATAGAAATCAAACTAAATTAATGTGAGTTATTAAAAACTTTTCCAGTGCATTTGGTAGTGTTTTGTATAGAGGTCTATCAGATCATTAATTACTTCCGTGAAAAGTTTTTCAGCCCAAATGTATATTATTAGAATACTTACCAACCTTGGCCATGAACTAAAAAATATTATGAGAGAGGCACTAAAAGTGCTTGAACATATTACTATGTTAATAACCAAAGTTGTCATTAACATATGATGTTAATGTATATTATGTTATAATGTTTGTGCTTCTGATTACAGTAAGGGAATATTTTTTTCTCTAAGAAAGGATATCTTTTTGTTTGGTATCTGAAAATTACATAGGTTTTTTTTTTTTTTACTTGGCTGTGAATACTGAAGCTTGGCAGAGTGAGAAAGCAAATTTGGTTAGAAAGCAGAGTTGCAAGTAATGAAAAACAAGAAAAAAGAACAAATACTAATCAAAATTAATTTGTCTCCTGTTCAAGTCAAACATTTATTTGGGAAGCCAAACATCTTCTGGAAAACACTGTGTACAATACTATTTAAAGAAAAAGGACTGTGTTGTCACAAGTCAGGAATGACTTCGCAGCAAAGATAAGAATTTATTTTAAACTTTTGGAATTGTTAAATAGATATGACTAGTATTAATCTTACAGTACAGAAGTGTGAGTGGTAAGCATGATAAAAATATTCAATGAGCTGTTTTTTATCCCCACAATTAAACATGTGATAGAGAAACGTATATTTAAATTTTTATAGGGAACTATGCCACTTTCCTACAGTTACACTGGTATAGAACATTTTGTGCTAATACTTCTAGCTACTAGACATTTCTTAGCTACTGGTAGTTTCTGATAGATACTGTGGATTGGGACAAAAGGAAAATGCTTAGGGAGAGTTTATCTGAAATTTTACTACATGTTTAGAATGTATATACTGAAAAAATTAATTAGACCCATGCCAGTTTTGCCACATGGGAATGTTCTGTGAATCCCAGTTCAGAATAATCAAACATATATGTTATGTAGATATCAGTTCAATAGTAGCCCTAGCTAGGTTAAGATGTCCTAATCACAATGTTCTGGCTTGATACAATAAAATAATCTGTGAGACATGTTTAGGAAAATGCACTATATTCTTAGAGTTCTGAAGTGTCAATTGATAAAAACCTTACCATCTACTCTGCAGGTCTGACTAACCACAGAGTTAAGTTTTGCCTTCATGAGGCTGTGCTGATTGCATTACCAATATCCTCTTAGACTAAGGTTGCTTGTTTTGGTTGTGTTCTTTGACTTTTTGTTGGTTTGAGGTTTTTTGTGGAGGTATATATTTTGTTATCATTTTTGTTATCCTTTTATCTCTCTTTAGAGTACAGAAAACATAAAAATTCACGAACATTTTAAGGTGATATTTCAACTAGATTTTGGAATAGATAAGGCTTTACTTTGCCTTTTCCTTTTTTCCTGATCATAAGAAATAGTCTTATAAATAGTAGCAACTGTAATTCACTAATTTAGTAAGGAACTCTCATCACTGTGGTCTGTTTAGTTAAAAACATTTCCAATTATCAAAAGACTGAACACTGGTGTTTTACTAAGTGCAGCAACCTGATGATTTCATAAATATTTTAAAACTTATTTTAGATTTCCATTTATGACATTTGGTATTTAATTCTATTTCAGAAAGAATGCACAGAAAGACTGATATTTTGACAATTTTTTTTTAATATAAAAACTGAGAAAATCTAAAAGAATCTCTCAGTCATGATTAGGTACCTAATCTGACACTTAATCATATCAACAATAACACTATGACCTGTCCTTCATTGAGGCAGCTGGAGGCTATCAAAATGTTGATAAACATTTTAATTATGAAAAAGAAACTGATTGTGACAACGTGTGATTTCAATCTAAAATAAGGAAGTTAAAGAGGAATATGGCTGCCTATGATCTAGGTTACTGGGTTGAACCATATCTGGTTTTGAAATTCACTGCAAAGATGAGGGAAAAAAAATTAATAGGCACTTTCAATTTTCATTTGAGATTTTGAAGCTTTATTCAAGCCTTTTAATTTCCACAGTGTGTTAGTGTGATAATTTACTGAAAAATTACAAGGTCCAGATCTTTTTTTTCTCACAACCTGATTCTGTTATTCAAAACCAGGAGAGAATAATTGTTTATAAATTTCTATGTACATTTATATCTACTTTTTACAGGAGCATGTAATGATAGGACAAGAGCTAATGGCTTTAAACAGAAACAGAGTGAATTTAGATGAGATATTAGGAAGAAATTCTTTACTGTGAGGGTGGTGAGACACTAGAACAGACTGCTCAAAGAAGCTCTGGATGCCCCATTTAGTGTTCAAAATCGGGTTGAATGGAACTCTGAACATCCTGGTCCAGTGAAAAATGTCCCTGCCCATGACAGGAGGCTTTGAACTATGCTTTAAGGTCACTTCCACTTCAAACCATTCCATGATGATTCAATATCATAAACTATTTGGAAAATGAAAATATTTTAAAAGATAAGGCATGAAAAAATAGTTCAACAGATCTCCTTTTAATAAATTCTATCACACTCAATTTCTACAGTGTAGAATTTGTTCTTTGCCTTAGAGTCTTTAACTGACATAAAATCCCATTATACGTGAAAGAACTACTTAAAAAAAGTATATATCTTGAGGTTATTTCCTTATATATTTGTGTAAGTAGGAGGGGGTTGGGTTTTCCTTTTTTATTTAAAGCTTGATGCATTTGATTTTCAAAATTGGATTAATTTAAGACCTGATGAAGAAAATATTTTTTTTTAATTTCTGCCCCACATAGGCAAGTAAGCAATCTCCTGTTTCAGTGACCATAAAGCAAAAGAAAACACTGCAATCTAAACAGCCATAACTGAATCCTAACTTTTCTTCATTGATCTTAGAAAATGCTACCTTGGGCCTCTCTGCTTTCCTGTGAGAGGTTTTTCTATAGGAATCCTGTTCCTCCTGAATATTTTCAGGATTCTTCTACCTTCTCTTACAGTATACCATTCCAGTTAGCTCAAGTGATAAGTTCAGCCTCTTGTCCACCAATAAATCTCTTGCTTGCTAAGGTATGCCAAGAGAGACTTCTCTGGCCAAACCAGTTCTCACGACTGCCAGTTCAGACTCACTGACTTTTGAAACTGCTGGCTTTAAGCACTCCCTGGAGACTAAACCAGTAGGCTCATTTAACATTCCTGTTAAATGTAACTTAACTTGAAAGGTCTGTAGTACCAGTCATAACAACAGGGAAATGGAAGACTAATTTTTACTTAGTATTAGGCACTGTTAAGGAAATGGTTACTAGATTTTAAAATAGAAATAAATGCAAACAGTACAGTCTGTGCAGACTAGTATCTGATAGAAGATATTACTTCTGATTTTAGAACCAGGATGTGCATATATGTCACATATCTAGGCAGAGCCTTCTCCCAGAAGAGTAATTTCTTAGAGCAGTATTCCAAAACACAGTTTTCTTCCATGATGAAGCTGTTGTCAGTCTCTGAAAACATTCCTAGCCTGGCATGGAGATTTGCCTCCTTTTGGCCACTGTCTGCACAACTACTAGCAAAGCTACAGCATAATATTCCATAACATGTAAATACTACCTCTTCCCACTCTCAATGCAGAGTTATTTTTAAACTGAATCAGTGAATTAATTTTATTGGTGAAGCAGACTTCCAAAAAGATGTTATACACTCTGGTGTTTGGCTAGATTGGCTTGTGCTGCCATACACAGAGGGTAGTGAAGTTAGAGGTGTAAAGAGAAGTCACTGGGAACAAAAAGGCTGAGAACTTATAAAGAGGGCAACCCATTAAAGATGTATTTATAAATAAACATTCCGAAATTTCTCATCTTTATCATTTTTACTCCCTGCAAGGCTATTGAATGCAAATGTACTTCTGTATCTTTCCCTCTGCTTTCCTCTGCACAGCTGGAATGCAGTGTTTAGTTCTGGGCTCCCTAACACAAAAAGATATGCATATACTGGAGCAAGTCCAGTGCAGAACCACAAATATGATTAAGGATCTGGAGCATCTTTCATAAAGGGAGAGGCTGGAAGAGGTGAAACTCTTCAGCTAAAAAGCAGTGGTTTCAGGGCGAATTCTATCAATGTGTTCTATTCATAGAAGTAAGAGATTTTTTCACTACAGCAATAAGCAAATTTAACCTTTGTTTCATGCAAGAGTAGGAATAAACCCAAACACTTTTGTGTTTCCTGCCTGCAGTAGTAAGTGCAGTATGGTGAATTTGGTCTCAGTTTCCAGTCATTTCAATTTTCATTTTGGATGTTACATATTTATGAAACTTGCCTCATTTTACCCCTGATTTCAACAGTTTATTATGTAGCAATGCTTTTTCATTGTTATGATTGGGAATTTACAAGAATTTTATGCATTAGCTACCTGTATTCCAAATTCAAGTGTCTCATGAGAGAATAGCAAATCAATGTGTTTTATCCAGTGGGATGTGTAACCAAACAAGGACAAGCAGATCTATTATAGTTAAGTGACGAGTAGTCTTAATTATTACTGTCTATTTGGTACAATAATGTTGACCTCATACAGTCTGACTTTGTCCCTAGCTCTTAGATAGTAAAAAAAAGAATAATTAGAGTGAAGAAACATGTTTACTTTAATAATAGAATTCACCTCAGATACATTTGTATTAAACATCTTGCACCTGAATCTAAGCCTTGTTAGCATAAATTTCATTAAGTGCTCTTCTGCTTTCATTCCAAAGAGAAGCAGAACATATTTCAGATTTAGCAGTAGGTTTGTACTGGTAATTCATAGTAAATAATAATGCTGAAAATAAGCAAGTCTGCAATCAACAACTGGGAAAAGAATATAACATTGATGAAAAAATTGAGAACAATGATAAGCTTTTTATATACAAGTTCATGCTTCCACATCACAAAAGATCAAGAAATATTAAAGCAACACGGCTTAACATCAGTGGAGCAAAAGCAATCAAAAGAATTACATAGTAAGCTTATATTACTGGTTGGTTTTGTTTGTTTGTTTTTTTTATAATAAGTGTGGGTTTTTTTCTCCAGTCTCCTGAAAATTAATGACAAGTTGTTTTCTAAGATACAGTTCCTGACTGTGTGGACAGCCAACTGAATCTGACAGTGTTTTGCAGCACTTTCCAGTCACTTGTCAGTGTTGGAGTTTTTAGCTTGTTTTATCTTTTTTTCTGTGAGTGATTACTTCATATTTTCCTCAAGTTTGTGTTATGAATGAAATTTGGCAGGCATTTGAAGAAAATTTCTTGAATTCAAGGGCAGCAGGAGACATGCTTTAATGAGCAAGAAGGTCCTGACTGAACTCAGATGTGCAAGGAAGATACAAGAGTTGGAAGCAGGGTCAGGTGACTCAGGAAAATTCTAGACATGCTGTCTTTAGGGTTGGGATTAAAAAAAGCCAAGGCTAATCCGAATTTAAAAATTGTGGAACAGACAAAAATAAAAAGGACTTTAAAAGATTCAAATGTGCAATTTTATTAAAATAGTTGAAGAGAAGCACAAAAAAAAGATCTTAACAATATTATTATGAGGGCCTAATTGTATCCCTTCTTTCCTTCTTTTTTTCTAATTGTCTTAAACCAATTGCCTCTACTTTATTCCTGAATTTTCCCCATGCTTGCATAGCCTGCTAAGAGTCTCTTAAGAACTGAATCGGGTTTTCAAAAGATTTTTGAAACTGAAGAAGAAATGCTGTCCTGTAAGATAAGTTCAAAGAGGACAGATTTTTTTCTTGATGGATATCATCTAGAGATGTAACAGACTGAGAAATTGTCATGTATACGACACTGTGTTGAATACACACTGAGAAAAATAGCAGTAATTTCAAATTAGGAAGACCTGATAATTTGAGAAGCACAAAATAGTATTTGCAGTTGTTATAAACTCAGTTTTTACTGAGTGTTTTTACAAAGAAAAGATCTAGACAAAAGTGTAAAATAAGGCAAACATGTAACCGAAAATTAGGCGGAATATTATGTTTTTAATTTACAGGATGATAGGCTAATTTGTTGTAAGGAATCTGGAGTCATGTAATCTAACCTCCTCCTCTGATTGAGTTTATCTGAAGCAGAGGCTCAGGGTCTTGTCTAGGTTCTGAGCACCTCTAGAAACTGAGATCCCAAAACCTCATACATTCATTTTGAGTAGCTTGTTCTACTGTTGGATCACCATGAGGGAGAGTAAGTTTCATCACAGAACTTCTTCTGGCACCCATTGACCTTCTGTAATATATTTATGTCCTTGCTTACAGCAGTGTTGGGAAATCCAGACAGGTTCCAGTAGCAGAAGAAGAAGCTGGGTCTGGTCTGGAGCCTTCTTATAAGTGTGCACTTGTGTAAGAAGGGGAGAGAGCAGCGAGAAAGAGCCAGAAGAGAGTAGTGTCAGTAAACAAAAAAAATGGTAGAATTTAGCAGGATTCAAATATATTCAGAACATACGGTTTATTGCTCTGGCAACACTACAAAAATTTAACTATATTTTTCTATAATCACTTTATTCTTTCAGGAAAAAAGACTATTATTTTTTTAGAGACCTCAAGACAGAACTGGCTGTTTCTCTTTGTCCTGTCACTGTTAATTATATTGAAAGAAGCAACTTCATTGCAGTAAATGCACCAAGAATTTTGCTCTGTAAATTTTGCTCAGTCATGTATGTGTCTTCCTATAAGTCAGTACATTAAAGCAGAGAATAAGATGTAGAAATGTCCTTTTTTTTCAGAGATTCCACTTCAGAGATTCAGGAGCAAGCAGTAAAACATATTTAGTGGCATTTCTCAACAGCAATTTGTTGTATAAGAAAACCGTCATTGATTTTTCTGACAAATATGCCTCTCTCCAGTCTTCCATAAAAAACAGTACCACTAGCAAAAGGATTGAAGATGCAAAGCAGAGCATACACAAGTGCAAAATGAGGTTAGCCCTTCCATATCTATTCCCTTTTGATTAAGGTGTGTAACCATTGACTTTCTGTGACAGGTGACAGAATCTTGTTTTTTTTAATGGAAAATAGAAATTTTAGAATTTAGAATTGCCATTGTTAAAACAAATTGTTTGTGTTATTTATTTAATATTTTCTGCAGAAAAAAATTGAAATTTTTTTTCTGGCATGTAAACTTTTCATAAACTAAAATACAAGGCTTAAAGAGAACAGTGTACTTTAGCAATATTTGCATAATTTGTGACTTTCAAGACTCAAATTTTTAATGAAAAATGTTAAGAATAAATTTTTACACTTTATTCTATTACAAAATAGCAAATTTTAAGAAATAAAAATGACAGATATATTTTTTGCTCCAAATTAAATTCTTTTTTGTTCTAGCCAAAAATATTTTTAATCTGTTCAGTAAGATATTAGACTTCATTTACTTCTTATCATATAATTTCAAATATTTCAAATCTGGTGACTTATATTTTCTAATGAAAAATACTCATAACATAATTTCCAGTACATAAGTGTGAGCTGTACATCTAATCATAAAAGTGTGTATACGAAAATATATTTTAGCCATGAATGGGGAAATGAAAAGGAATCTAGAGTTTAAACTGCAACTGCAAAAAGATTCTGTCTTACTCTTTCAAAGGGTAAATGAAGCGAATATTAAAAATTATTTAATAAATTTTGAGCACTTCAACAAGTGTAAATTAATTGGTTTTGTTTGGTAAGACTGAAATATTTTATAATGAAAAAGTTTTAACAACAAAATGTTTGCACATTTCTCATGCTACTTCCATAACTGCAACAGTTTTTACCCTTGATTTTAAATATATCATCAATTTATATGAATAAAAAATGGTAAAAATATCTTCAGAAATTTCATGTACTCTAGGGCAGCTGTATGGAAGTTTTTGTCATGTTCACATACTTGACTCCATTGAAATAGCAAGCCACAAAGTTAATTTTACCTTAACTTCCTATCCACATGGACAGTGAATTTTAGAGCAACTGAACAATATTTCACAGCAGTACTTGGAGAAGGATGCCTTATTTCTTTCCATAATAGCCTATAGACCAAATTTTGGATACAATACATTCCTGCCTGTAGACCTAAAGCACTTCCCAACCAATCTGCAACCAACAGAATGTGAGTTTTTAATATTTTTAGTTCTCTCGAGCAAACATTCATAGAATCATAGCATAGGATAGTTTGGGTTTGAAAGTGACTTTAAAGATCATACAGTTCTAACTCCCCCTGCCATGGGTGGTCAGGCACACTAGAACAGGATTTTCAGCAGATGCAAATGCAGAAATTAATTACACAGGCAAACAACTCTTCTGCAGTTCTTTGCAGTTAGACCTTGCAGACCTCTTGAATAGCACAGAGATTACAAAGGAAAAATAGTTAAGAAAAGGATTTGATAATACTGCAGGTATCAGGCATAAGGCTTGGTACTGACTAATATCTGTTTACATGCAGAGAATTGCATTATATCTCCTTCTCTCTATTGTCACATCCTTTTTTCCTGCTTACTTCACCCTGATTCAAGCCCTTCCTCACCTTTGGTCCTTTCAGCAAACATCCTCTAATAAATTTCATGATGGGCTGTCTTGATGCTCCTTCTGATATCCCATAAGAAGTTTCTTAGAGTCCCTCAAGACTCCTTAACTATCTCATAAAAATTTGATAGTCATGTTCCAGTTCTCATCACATACTAAGCCAGACTGACCCTTCCAAGGCTGTGTCAGGGTAGTAATTTGTTCATTGGCCCATGAGTCAGTGGCTGAAGAGCTCTGTGTTTTCTTAT
This sequence comes from Lanius collurio, assembly GCA_020086605.1. Taxonomy (NCBI): domain Eukaryota; kingdom Metazoa; phylum Chordata; class Aves; order Passeriformes; family Laniidae; genus Lanius; species Lanius collurio. The sequence goes on along the minus strand of JACBWW010000020.1, from coordinate 11,421,177 downwards.
TGTCTCCATCATTTCTGCTCATTAATTTCTATGTCTCTGTTTAATTACTCTGTTTCCTTGCTTTTTAAATTTTTTTTAACAAAATATTCCTTTACCAGGTAGCATAGTGCATTAGAATGTTCCATATACCCTTAAAGAAACATTCAAAGATAAAGGAATATCAACACATAAAAATAGGAAAAATAATTTTTAAAAGAAGAAAATTAAAATAATAGGACAAGTAACTTGGCACCAGCTAAACTTTATGAATGAAAACTACTTCATGATGATCAACCAAATTTACTTAGAATTATTGCCACAAAACTCATCTGAATGGTTCCTGTAATTTTTGTGAATATTAGGAATCAAAAGTTTTGATAGAAATAGCTTATGTTGAAATAGGGAAGAGAAATGCAAAAACCCAAGAACAGTTCAACCTAATAGATTTAAATATTATAAGTACAGAAAGTAGATTAAAAAAATGTGTTGAAAAGAGATTAATTCTGCACTCTATCAACATTGCAGAATAATGAATATATCTTTTTGAGATTTTACCTCAATTTGCAGTCTTCAGACTTGTGACAGTAAAGCCTAGCATGCATGTAATGCCATTAAAATTTCATGGGCACCTAAACATAAGAATTGTCTTGTGAAAGTCTGTGGATATCAGGAAGACAAAGAAGGAACATGAAAGTTAAATCACTTAATAAATGTCTGAAACAAATTTGTGACTGCAGATACTTTGGCAGTCCCTTGCTGATGTGGTATGACAGATGATACAGCATTTCACTGTAGGTCAGTGGAAAATAACCAGAACATGTATTTTGAAATGAGACTGTGTCCTAGTTTTGACCCAGAGAGAGTTAATTTCCCTGTGGTATCTGTGATGGGTGCAGCTTGGAGCAGGTGGGTGCCCCTAGGTTGTTATTCTACACCACTCTCTTTGTCTCCAGGGGGCACAAATAAGGGATTCTCACTTCCAAGAAGGAAGGCAGTGAAGAAGGCACAGGGTGTTCTTTGTCTCTGAGGGTAGTACAGCACTGGTCTAACCCTTTGAGCATTTTCCTTCTTCTATACACTGTTGTGATTAGGATTGCTGCTGTTGCTGTCTGTTTTCTTATCTCATTGCTGTTTCCAGTATTTTAGTTATGTTTATATGAAGTTTATTTAATATTAATACATAAACCAAAAACTGGCTTATGTCACATACTGAAAAAAAAGTTATGTTTCTAGAAAATAATATAATCTTATTTTAGAACCTTTCTAGAATGGGACAGGTTTTTATAGATCAGATGAAGTGGAAAATGAGCTAATTCAGCTTCTACAACTGTGAGACAAGTTTTAGTCTCAAGAGAATATTGTCACTGAAGGACAAGGGTAGAGGTACAAGGCAAATATATGCCCCATACTTTACCTTTCTAGGTTCTTAAAATCTTTGTCGTGATAACTTCTTCAACAGAGATTATTGCTTTCTGTTTGAATAGCCCTTGATGGCCGTTTTTTAAAATAAGTGCCTAATTCATGTGAAGCCCGTTGATACTTTAGGTCTTTAGGTCTGATCCAATGGCAGTTCTGCAGTTTAGCAAGAAAAGAATATATGTTGTTTCTTTTAGACTGCTGCTGAAAAATTAGTTTAAGGACCACCCTTCTAATTTTCTAAGAAATAGGATTATGTCAAATTCCATAATTATATATGTGTCCTCATTCAGCCCTTTGCTTTTATTATTCAGGTGAATGCTCCTAGATTTTATCAACTTTCTCTTCCAGTATCTATTTTTTAATAATTTCCAACTTCTTTTGTTGAACCATGTCCTTCTTTTGGTGACCAGAATTGCATGTAATGTGATTATGAATCCTCACATTTTACTTATGTTTCTTACTCTGCATTCAGTTCCATTCTTGAGGCTTCTTGACATTCTTTTTGCCCTAGAGGCTCCTTGAGGAGAAAGAAATTTGTTTGACATAACTCATAGAGAATGGTGCCTCTGTATTTCGAATGTTTCTCTCTGAAATGAAGCATCATTTTTTAAGTGTATGAAATGAATGAAAATAATTCTTTTAGTGGTTTTGGTATAGTTGTGTGTATATATATATCTAAAAGATGCATAGCGTAGCATAAACCACTAGATGCACAGTACAAAAATCCTGAAAGAAAGAATTTATGCTCCTGGACCTTTGACAGTGAAATGAAAAGTAAGCAGTTTGGCTGTACCCTAATTTCCAAAACTTGCAATTCTTCTATTAAATTCTATTCACAAAATATTAAATAATGGCAACGGATAATAATTTTGAAATACTATTTAGATATTAAATTTCTGCTTAGTGAGTTATATAATGTATAATTTAAGACAGAAACTTCCACCCATGTGACAAAGTTTGCTATCACTGTTTCCAGTTACTGTTGCAGAATACTTGCTGCTAAAACATAGTTGTAGCTTGCTGATTTGGTGTTGAAATCCTTTAAAATTAATCCTTTGACACAGGACAAAAAAGTAATTCCTCAGCATCTAGGTCATCTACATAGTCTTTTATTAGTATTTTAATTATTTTTATGCTTATATAATACATGTTAAGGGAACCAAGCTTAAATAGCAATTTCTAAGATATATATTGTAACGTAAAATTGATTTCATCCCTGAACACCCCATTAATAATTGCAGTGTTGGGTTTTTTAACATCATTAACCTCTTCCTCTTGTTAGATAATGTTATTCATTTTTTATTAACATTTTATATATTTTGAGGACTATTTCTACCCAAGGGTATAGGCTTTACACATTAAATTTCATATATACAATCTGAAATTATTCTTCTGTGATGTATTAAGATTGCATTTCCAGTCTCCTAAATCATAATCAAGTAACTTATGTAACCAAATTATGTAACTTGTCCTGTCCTGCAAAGTTCCTGATTCACTACATTATAGCTTTGTCTAAATAATTATTAAAAATGTTGGAAATTATGATTTTACCATTAGAATTTTACCTTTCTAACACATAAAATTCGTATATTTTGGACAGACATTCAATATTTCATTTTTTCCCGGAATTCATAGAGTGATCAAAATATAAGGCATCTCTACATTAATTCCTGTGAAATTTTGTCTGAAGATTTTGGAAAACCCAGACAGAGAGTAGAAAATTCTGAAATGTACCTCTGATTAAAAATGTTAGCTAGTTCACATCAATGACATCTTTCCAGAAGTTGGTTCTGAGGGATCAGTGTTATAAAAAACTCATGGCTATCAAAGAGATTTCCTACAGATTTTATGTGGTTTGGAGTGTTTTTATTCTTTGTCTTCTATTCTCTGTTCCCATACAGCTATGCAAAGACACAGGAAAAGCTACCTTGATTCATTGCATGAGTTAATATGGATGTGTTCAAGTTTTCAAAACTTTTTAGATTGAATTAGAGAACAAAAATGGAGTGAAGAGAATAAAATAACAATGAAATTTTGTATACCATTCTTAGGGGGATGGTGTTGGGATCAGTGGTGTTTAACATCTTTGCTGCTGACCTGGACAGTGGCGTTGAGTGCATCCTCAGCAAGTTTGCCAACACCAAAAAGTGTGGGGTATTTGACATGCTGGAGGGAAGGGATGTCATCCAGAGGGACCTTGATGGACCTGAGAGGTGGGCCTGTAGAACCCTCATGAAGTTAAAAAAGGCCAAATGCAGAGTCCTGCACAGGGGTCAGGGAAATCACAAATACAGTCTCAGAGGAGAATGGATTGAGAGTAGCCCTGAGAGAAGGACGTCAGAGTGTGTGTTGGTGGATGGATGTTGGCAGCTCAACATGATCTGCCAATGTGCACTTGCAACCCAGAAAGCCAACCACGTTGGCTGCATTAAAAGAAGACAAAACAGAGGGAGGTGATTCTGCCCCTCTACTCCACTCTTGTAAGACCCTACCTGGAGTGCTGTGTTAAGCTATGGGGTCCTCAGTGCAGGTGGGACATCAGCCTGTTAGGGTGAGTCCAGAAGAGGGCTACAACTATGATCAGAGAGCTGGAGCATGTCTTCAATGAAAACAGACAGCTGGTTGGGGTTGTTCAGCTTGCAGAGGACAAAGCTTGGGGGAGACCTCGTATCAGTCTTCCAGTACCTAAAGACCTAGCAGAAGGCTCGATAGGGACTTTTCACAAGGATGTGTAGTGATAGAAAAAGGGGGAATGTATTTAAACTAATAAAGGGTAGGTTTAGATTAGAAATTAGGAGTGAAAGCTTTACTGTGACACTGGTGAGAAGTTAACAGGTCACCCAGAGAACTTATGGAAGTCCCATCCCTGGAAGTGTTCAAGGCCAGGCTAGATAGGGCTTTGAGCAACATGATCAGTGACCCTGCCCATAACAGGGGGATTAGAACTAGATGATCTTTAAGGTCCTTTCCAACCCAAACCCTGAGAGCCCCAGGACCAAGGAATATATAAATATTTTAGGTTACTGGACATTATAGATGAATTATATGAAAAAAAAAATCTTATAAATAAAATACTGTTTAATTAATTTCAAGTTTCAGTTTTCCACCCATGTTGATCCTCCAGTGGTAATTTCATCATGTTTTATACAAAGAAACAAAAATTAAAGAAGCAAGAAAATCATCCAAAACATGACATAGTTAAAAATGACTTCTAAAAATGAGTTCTGAATTTTGATGAGGAAACACGACATGCCTTCAGTTTTTATGTTTTTCTAAAGCACAACTACCTAAAATTGATTCTGGGCATCTTCAATTTTTTCTTTTTTGGCCTTCGATACTCTGAAGCTAAAGTAAAAGTACTATAACACCTAAGCCAGACCATTTAGTTTGTTTGTTGTCTTACTTTTTAAATGGCCAGCTTATAAGGTAATTAAAATACAAAATCAAAGCAAGCCTGAAACTATCTTATCATTAGCAGCTGGAAGTCAAAATATAAAAAATTGATTTCTCATTATTTGGTCACGTAAATAATAGACATCTACTCCATCTAAGATGAGTGATGTGGTTTTCTCCAAACTATATTTCTATAGTAATTTCATTTTCCATAAATTATGATGTCATCTTCTCCTATGCTTCTTGGTCCTTTTTACAAACAAAAAAGGTAGTGATCTTATTTGGTTTTGGCTTTTTTCTTAATTTTATTTTTGTAATTAGGACTTGTCTTGTTTTTTCCAGACATCTGTCTTGTTTATTCTTCAGGATTATTCTGGTTTAATCAGTCAGCTACTCACCTGTTCAATCTTGCATATATTACTACACTTTCCTGTACCCTTTTTATACAACCACAAGTTTTCTTTTTCTCCTTTGGGACTATGGATATTTTACATATATTTATGCTTAGCTGTTACAAAAGGTTATTACTTTTATACAGTAGTAACTAGTTACAATGTTATTGTAATGTTATTAAGGGATTATATTACCTGAGATTTTAAGTCAGACAGATGATAATATTTTTTTCTTGTGCTTCTGTTTTGTCAGAGCAATAAGCCTTTGCTTTGACTGCAATCACCTGCTGCACGATCTTGGACAAAACACTTCATAGTCATCTCCTTCCCATATCAGTTTCTATGTCTAATTCACAGACACATTACAATTTACATTAAATTTCTGGAGCAGACTGTCAGACAGAAGTCGCTTGTATAGTGTCTGTTAAAGTCATGCAGTCCAAGCATTCCTTATAGTGCAGATATTGGTATTTGTATAGTTAATACATTCTTTAACCTCATAAAAATCTATTGATTCTGCTTTATGTACTTGGCTATTTCATTTTGTTTAATGCTTTCAAAAGATTTTAATCCCCCTTGTATGTTCCTTTCTGCAGTAACTGAGAATTTCTACTACCGAATGAGAGGCTCAATTTTATTTCAGTCAAGTATGAAGGGCAGAACATGGAAACTTCATGCTTTGCTTATCATTTTGGTTATTTCATACCTAGCCTCATAACAGTCTTTGATCTTGCTAGTGTAATATTCTTGCACTATATTGGGGATGCGATGAAACAGAATCACCTAATTTAAAATAAGTGGCTCCCAATGCACAGGTAATTGAGTCTAAATAATTTTGGACCCACTTACACCTTGCAACTACATTTATCAAAATGACTCAAGAGACTTGCACAGAGTACTGAATAAAACTAAACTCTTCCAGTGCACTGGCTAAGAGTACTATCAGAAAAAAAAAAAGATTGCTAGAATGTATTAGTTATGTCTCATCATTGATCAAAAATATGTAGGCTTAGGGGTTAAAAAGCACATAAAATATAATCTCTTTAAGAAGACGAAAAGAAGTGAAGTCAAAGCATCATTAAGCAAAGAGTGTACATCATAGAAAAAAAAAGTACACTTTCTTCTAATTCACATAATCTAAACTTCTTCAGTCCATAAAATAAAATGAAATTGAATAATATAAAATAAAATGAACCACATAACTTCTTAGATATGTGTTTTACTCTTTATCTTCTTCAAGTCTGCTTTTTGCCTTTGGAGTGCTGACACATTAATCTGAGTCAGCAGATATTTGTGCAATTTCATACTTTTGCTCCATCTTTCTTGTATATAATAGCATTCTTCACCTGGCATATTATGTTATCTTTTGCCCTTTCTATCACCTTCTGCCTATCTCTGTATTGCAGACTCCTAATTACCTCTGTGCCAATTATGCTGTCCTAATTTCTTGCACTTTACTTCTCCATCCCCTTTCTTGAGTGCGCTCTTCTGTCCTTCAGTTCTGCCTTCATTTGAATATTTGCCTTATTCATTTTTCCCCACTCTGAGTTTGGGATTGGAAATAGGCTGAAACATTTACAAGGATTTAGCCAGTGGAAATTCTTGCTAAAATTGATCCTTCTATGAAATCACAGTACTTCTGAAGTTTTTCTATGGCATTTAAAATATTATTAGTTTTGAAGGCATAAAAGAAAGAAAACTGTATAGTAAATCCTAACAAGATACAGACTCTCTAGCATGATTCACTTCCCTGGAGGATTATGCTATCAATGCAGCACAATCAGCTTTTTAAACAGGTTATAAAAAATCAACTGCATTTGCTTTTTCAATTGGGCATGATTTATTTAGTGCATGACACACTAGGTAGCCTATACCAAAGCAAAGAAGATTATAGAGTTCAAGTCCTGAATACCATTTTAGATACACTAAATAAATATTTTTCTTAGACTTGAAGGGAATCAATGGTTCTGCTGTTCATATTGTTGAGCTTTTGGTAGTAACATTAAGAAAATAAAGTGAAAAAAACTAAAAACATAGTGAAATTTATTATGCAAGACCCTGTTTCAGCAAAGCTCTTTCATATATGCCTAGCTCAAGTAATTTGAATTATCTCAGTGATGTCAGCATTAAATATAAGTGTAACTAAGTCGATACCTGAAGAAAGAAGTTAATGAAAATTCCATGTAGAAACATGAAGCTTAATCTTCTGAGTAGGATCTTAATAGACTATGTATGTAAAGGTTGAAAAGAGAAGCATATGAACGTAAAACAATACTTTGATAAATTGCTTTGCTGAAATACAGGTCAGGAGATGACCATCATTTATTAACTGTGTTATTCAGTCAAGGGCAATTTACTTAGGTAGAGGCTCAGGGTAACAAAAGATACTTGGCTGATTTTTTTCTGTGGTAGAAAAAAGGAAGGGGAATATTATCTGCTAAAATATAAAATTTTCCTTAAAAGCCAACTGACTATTTTGTACTGAGTTCCAATGGTCTAGCCAATAGTGGTAGTTGCTAACATATGAACAACAAAGCTAATGGTTTTGCAAAGCGGACAGTAATTTTTTTACCAGAATGGGAAATCAACTTTTCAGTTGGAGAAAATGGCATGAAGTCATATACAGGATAAAGGATTGCCGTTGAGTAAAACAAGTAAATGAATATTTTACTAATTTTGCTTGCTTTGCAAAATTTATCATGACTGTATTCAAACATAGCAGTTAAACTTTTTAGAAAATAGCCATAAAAAATTATTCAAAATACTCTGACTGACAGGAATACTTACATTGAGAAAACTGCCTCTGTGAAGGAGGCTCAGCAGAGGTGCTAATGTTTGTGCACTGATGTGCCTTTCAAACACTAAGAATAGATTTGTCCATAACTGTAGATTAATGAGTCTTTTGTTATTCTTATAAATTAAAGCACTTTTAATCTAAGAAAATGGAAACTGTGTCATGACTGTGTTATATGACAAACTTACTGATAAAATCTAACACAAGTGTTCATAATGTCAACATGATACACCCTTGCTAAAGCTCCTTCCTTGGCTGGAAAGTGCTTCTCTGTGGCAATTACTGCCTCAGGGAATGTGTATTGCAGTTGCATTCATCGATTAAAAGACAAATCTTACTCATTGAAATACAAATCAGGTCTTTTATATCTATCAAAGATACTTAATATATTAAAATTTCTTCAGGGCACATATTACTTCATGTACTTCTAAGCTCTTCACCAATCCAATAAACTGATCCTCCACAATTTTTAAGGACTAAAATAATTCTTTTCAGACTGTGTTCAAAACTAGAAAGATCTTCACATGTATATTTAATGAAGAAATAAAACAGTTTTTAGAAAAGTGCAGATATTTCATTCCTTTTTATGAATAAGGGAAATTACATTTAATTCTGCTTCTTCTTTCTGCTCTCTCCATCCCTCTGTATATGACTCTGGAATGCCTCATTATAAAAGGCTATAGGACGACAACTTACATGCTGAAAAGTCTTGAAAAATGAGCAAGGTTATATCCATCTAAGCTTAGTGCTGTTTTTAATTCAGATGCTGGAATTGCAATGTCTTTGCACTTTTCCTCCTATTAGTTGTTAACACCTGAAATTTTGGAGAATTTTTTGTTTAAATTCTTGCATTAAAGACCTATTTTGTTATTCCATTTACAGGTAGAATTTCTTGCAATTATAGAAAAATCAGGTATTTCTCAAGAAAATTTTAAAAATACAGACAAATATATTCAAATGGCTTTAGATCTGGGGGATTCTTTTTGTAGACTTTAAAACTCCTCATAAGCTTTAAAAGACAATAAAAGTACAGTCTGGGATTCATTTCTGTATTATGGGCATCATAGATATTGTTGACCTTATTAGTTAAAATTTCCTTACAATTATTGATTATATTTTTTTTTAAATGTAAGACTTCTACCTCACTTCTATATTCTTGCAGCACTATTGAAGTACCAGATGTTATCAGACCATGGCTTCTGTCTTGCAGAATCTGAGATATGGTTCCATCTGAACAGGCTAATCTCTTAAAACGTTTATGTTAACTTTCCTGAATTATGGATGCATGAAACCCTCAGCTTTTCACATTTTAAAAATATTTGTTTTGGGTTTTTTTTTTACTAAAATAATGTAAACATCTACTATGTCTGTCCTCTTTACTATCATGCTCCTGTTTGGATATGCTGTTCAGAATATAAAAGTTTCTAACATAACTCACCGATAAAACTACAGGCTGCTGAAAGGATCTAACAAGCCTGTGCTGTAGCATTATGGACTGAGGGTTTGTGGAAAGCAAGTTATAAGGTAGAATAGAGAATTATATGTCTCAAGACAGATTGTTACATTTTGATGTCTGTTTTTATGTAGAATAATATAATTATTTTTCTGTAGATTTGGATCATTGTGGATTAAGTAAATCTGAAGTGTGATTTAACACTACAATAAAAACTGTAAACTTTAAAAATGATGATTGATATATGATAAACAATGCAGGAAAGCCCCCTTAAATAAGTGATTATAATTATTGGAGTAAACAGCTATTTAAAATGCCTAAATTGTATTAAGTTGGAAAAATACACTAATGATTCAGTTGTTTTGATCAATGAAAATCAGATTCTTCATTATTGAAATACTGATTTGGATAGCAAGAGTATTTTCAGTGTATTTTTGTATAATTTTAATATTTTTGTAATTCCAAAAGACTGAAAATAGTGTGTAGGTTACATTTAGATGACATATTAAAGTCTCTATCACTGTATGACAGAATACAGAGTTTTTATGGAGATCCACTTGCTTCTTACGACACTTTGGTGTATTTCTAAGGTAAATATTGTGTTTACCGTCTTCTGACAGTGATTTAAATAGACAAACATAATTTCTGGAAATTTATAGAATTTGAATTCAATTCCAGAGCTTTACTCAGAAAGCAACCTTTGAAGATACATCCCTTCATTCGGCTCCATGAAACTTTGGTCTGTGCTGTTCTTCAAATAATTCCTTTCCTTGTATAAGTTTTAATGAAGGTTATATATATGTAGTGTCATTCATAAGAAGATTAATTGCCAAATCCTTTTTAGGAAATGAATACCAGAAACAGTAATAAACTAAGCTTTAATGATAGAAAAGGAAAGTGATTACAAGAAAAATAGTGAAACAAAGCAGAAGGGGATAATGGCATGGAAGGAGAAATACTGATTACAAATTACTTAGTTTATATTAGCTGATAAACTGAGCAAACAGAGGAACTTGTGATTAACTGAAGAAAGAAATCATGGTAAGAAATTTAGAACTTTCTAATAACTAAGCACTCAAGGAGGCTTAATGATTTTCCGCGGCTGTTCACAAACACTGTGCACTTTAGTGTTATCTGTTCATGCAAGAGATGGATTCTTGTTCTACAAATACATGCTGCTGCATTAGTTACCCTAGGGAAGAGAGAGACTGAACATGGCAGAAAAATCCATCTGTAAATGCATATTCTAGTGATCCATTAGTAATGGACCTGCTCCATTCAATAATTTTAACCAAAGCAATCAATGTCTGAACCATTTTTTCTTTAATCATGACATATCTCATGGAGAAGCCTGAGGGTATTCTGCTGTCTGAATTTAGGCCAAGGTTTTAATCTAAGATTTGTTTTGCCAGTGTCCATTAAGAATTCAATTCATTAATGACCGAGACATTTCAATGTAATTGTTAACAAGAGCTTCAACCATAGGAATTATATTTTCTGATTTTATAGTAGTCCATAAAAACACAGACAAACATTATATAATTTTTACCTGTATACAATTAACACTGACAGTATTCACCAGAGCTCTAAATCCAGACATTTAGTTTATATTTTCTATTCAGATCTAAATGTTTTGTTTTTTAAATTATGTCTTATCTTTCCAGAGACTGTGCCAATTTCTTAATGAAGTGTGTTTTTAATCATTCTAAACCTTTGAGTTAAAATACAAATACAAGGCGTCCCTGCCCTTTTAAGAGATGTGTTAACAAAGACACTATGTTTCACTAGTCAGTCTACCTCTTAAATTTCTAAACAGAATTAGCAATAACAATAATAACTTATATTGTTGGAAAACACTTGCTGAGGTACTAAATTAGGTCTTCCCTCTTTCTAATTCTTTTCCAGGACCATCATCAAATTCATTCTACTGTTCAGTCCCAGGTATTTCATCATTTGTAACAGTAAGTTGTAAACCCTTCAGGCTGGTTCCCTGGGCATCTTCTCATGCAGCAACCACTAAAGCACCCACTATTGCCCTAGATCTGCTTCTGTTGGTAGTGAAAGCTCCATTGACTGTAGAGGAGCAGGGTTAGGTCAGAGCCTTCTGAAATATCCCAGTGAACATTAACTTGGCATGCACCTGACACAGTTTTGATGCAGATAAATCATGAATAATGGTGAAAAATAAATAGTGACTTTTCAATTTGCAGCTCATTCTTCTGCATAGATGAAAGGGGAAGAATGTCTCACATGCCTTCCTCTTATTTTAACAGTAACAGGCCTTCAATCTGTTGATTTTTACTACCTGAAACTGTGTTTGTTACATCTTATAAATAGAAGACCTTGGCATACATGATAGGTGAAGCACACATAACAGAGCAACCAGGCACCTGTGACCATCTGCACAGGCTGAGGGCACCACTCTGACACGGCCCTCAAGACAGAACGGCAGGCACTCATCTGAGAGCAAAGGCTGCAACTCCAACTGGAGAGCCCACACCACAAACCCCAGGGGTGGCTAAGCTACTGTCCATCACATCCGAGTAGTCGTGGTAGTCCAGTGAATTTCTCTCTTACTGGAAAGGGGAAAAATAACCCCCAGTTTTAAAAAGGGAAAAAAAAGAACACCTAGGGAACTATAGGCCAATCAGTCTCACCCCTGTACCCAAAAAGATCATGGAGCAGATCCGCCTGGAAACTGTGGTAATGCACATGAGGAACAAAGACTGGTGACAGTCAGCAAGGATTCACTAAGGGTAAATCATGCCTCATCAAATCATGGACTACAACAGGGTTAGAGCATTGGTAGATAAGGGAAGAGGAACTGATATCACGTACCTGGACTTGTGTGAAGCATTTGACATTGCCCTGCATGATATCCTCGTCCCTAAATTGGGGAGGCAGAAACATGACAAGTGGCATTCCTCAGGGATCAGTATTGGGTCTGGAGATCTTCAACATCTTTGTCAATGCCCTGGATGACGGGATTGAATGTACCTTTAGCAAGTTTGCTGACAATGCCAAGCTCTGTGGTGAACTTCATACACAGGAGGGAAGGGATGCTGTCGGGAGGGCCCTTGACAGGCTAGATGGGCGGGCCTGTGTACATCCCATCAATTTTAACAAGGCCAACTGTGTGTAAAGACACGTGCCTGGGTCAGGGCAATCTCATGCACAAATACAGACTGGGTGGAGAATGGTTTGAGAGTAGCCCTCTGGAGAAGGACGTGGGGGTTTTGGATGAGAACTTTGATATGACTTGGCAATGTATGCTTGCAGCACAGAAAGCCACCATGTCTTGAGCTGCATCAAAAGAAGCATGGCCAGCAGGTTGAGGGAGGGGCTTCCTCCTGGGACCTGACTTGGAGTACTGTGTCTAGCTTTGGGCACCCAATATGGATGTGGAACTATTGAAGTGACCTCAGAGGAGGGCCGGAAACATGATCAGAGCACCTCTCCTGCGAAGGCAGACTAAGAGACTTGGGATTGTTCAACTTGCAGAAGAGAAAGCTCAAGGGAGATCTAACTGCAACCTTTTGGTAAAGGGGGACTACAAGAAAGCTTGAGAAGGACTTTTCAAAAGGGCATGTAGTGATAGGACAAGGCGGTTTCATTTAGATATTAGGAAAAAAATTTACTCTGAGGGTGGTGATGCACTGGAGCAGGTTGCCCATAGAAGTTGTGGATGCCCTATCCCTGGAAGTGTTCATGGCCAGGCTGGACAGTGTTTGAGCAACCTGTTCTAGTGGAAGGTTCCCTGCCCATGGCAGTGGGGTTGAAACTAATGATGATCTTTAAAGTATTTTCCAACCCCAGCTCTTCAATTTTTCCATGTGTGTCATAAAACCTTACACAATAGAAAAAAATGGACTGTTACTATTACAATATTGACACCATGATTTTAAATACTTGTGATGCCAATATTATTTTGCAGCAGTATTATTAGAAGAGTACTGTGGTGCTGGAAACAGCACCTACCCCTCAGCACTGTTGTGGTGTCTGCTAGGTCTTTGGCTTCCACCTAGCTCGTCCCCCTGCCTCTACTGGCTCAGTCCTATGAAACACACCTTTGGGGAGCACAGGTGACTATTTTTCACTTTGAATAATAATAATAAACAAGTATAAACTGAGGGGTGGTGTAACTAGATGAAGTATTTATTACTAGCCTTTTTTTAGGAGGATTATGTCACCAATTACAGGTCAAGCAAAAAGTGATGCTTTTTAATCAGCTGTGGGAATTGATCAAAAATACTTACAATACTAATGAATACTTAAAATGATAGTAGCTATATTAGTGTTGTCTGTATATTTTTGATACATTCTCATTGATAATAAAACTTATATTTTGCTTTTTGAAAATTTTGTCTATACATATAAAAATTTCTTTTACCTTGTGCTCCGTATTGGCTACTTCTGTTATGAGATAAATCTTGGCTTTTATTTTGCAATTTTATTTTATAGTTAATTAAGCAGTATTTGGACAAGAACACAGAAGTTATAAAATTTAAGATTAAATGAAAAGAAAATGAAGTTTATAAAGACATATAATTAAATTCCTGGAAATAACAGTGTTTATGATGCTTGTCCAATTTTAATTTTGTCATCTTTAAATTAACACTGTGATACAGGCCTTAAATCACATGGTCAAAAAGATTCTTTCTGCATGGACAAAATTGAATTTGCAGCAAATACCAAGAGAAGTTGTTAATATATGGTAAATAAGGGTGTGAAATGATCTCATGGATGTAAAATAATCCACTGAACTAGATGTTGTATTAGCATTTATGACAAAATTCTTGTGCAATGCTTAGCATATCACATATGGCAATAATTTCACAGCTTGCCCATAAATGTGGATCCTTTTTTTCCTAAACACTGAACTGGTTTTGTTGAATGTGTGATTTGATTTGTAGAATCATTGAATACTTACAATTTCCTTTTGCTGAAAGATAAAAGCTTACTTCACAGTAGTGTCATAATGATAAATCAAGTGATGTTTGCAAAATACTAAGGTATTGAAAGAATACCATAGGAAATCCAAAATGAAATTATTAGTTTTCAAAAAAGCTCAAGATTTTTATGATATGCAATCAGTAAAGCCCAAGATCACACACTTAAAAAACAACCAAAAAAAACCTCCCAGACCATATTCAGAGCATTAAGACAGTTATCTTAATGAGATATAATGAATGAAATTGAATCAGAACATGTATTTTGAGGTATATATCAGAAGAGTTAAATAAAATGAAATATCTAGAGAGATAATTACGATCAGAAATAATTGTTATTCCTTAGTGTTAGTAAAACACTTTCTTTTAATGTTTTTCGGATGCTTCAAGTGTATCAGTAAGTATCACACTCATGGATAAATGAATATATATGAGAAAAAGTTTGAGGCAGAGCCATGGCACCAATTTCACCATTATGTAGTTTGAAAGAAGCAATGAGTGCTGCTCTGTTTTGTTTTGACCTATCAGTTCAGGCTCCCAGGAACACAAAAAATGCATGTACCTACTTGTAGCTATCCATACTTAGGAATAAAAATAGCTAGTGAAAATGGGATAGACTTTTAGCCCTGCTAAGATTAAAACCTGCCACACATGCCACAAGAATTTCAGTTAGCTAGAGTATTTTCTGGTTAAAACATGAGGAACTTGCAACTTTTGGGCGTTTCCAGGTTTAAAAATCAGCAGAGAAGGCACTTTAAAGGTTTCAGTCTTACATTTCTGTTGTTATTATATTTAACTTTATTCTTTTTACACGTATCCTTCTCAAAATACATCAAACTATTCTCTAACATGCAAACACTATGTAGGTGAATTTATAGTGAAGAAATAGATGGCCTCAGTCCAAAGAGGAACATTGATATAGTGGCTGCTGGAATAATAGAAATATTAATGATCCTTCAATCTTCTGCTAGAGGCAGTTATCTCTTGATATTCAGAGGATCAAACTCAATTATGTGAAGAAGTTGTTGTGTGATAGTTTACTGTAAATCAGTTTTCAAGTTTCAGCACTCAAGATGCAACCAAAAATTTATATAACAACAAAAATGTCTCTCATTAATGAAAATCAGCTGAAACCAATATAATTTTACATTTTTCTGTATGTGTTTGAAAATCAGTGTTGATTTTAGAAGTGGTCTGAAACAGATTAGTCTTTGTTTTTTCGTTTTTTTATTTTTGCCAGTATTATATGTGGAAAAACTAAAATAAAAGAAAAACTGTAAAATAAAAGAAATTACTCTGAGTTTTAAGAGATATAATTAAAACAACAATTATTAGGATAAATTACATACAGATAAACTAGATACAGATAAATCTGTCCTACCTCACACATCAAAATAATAGAAAATTAGTGTAAAGCTTCCACCCCAGGGACCTTCCCCTGGATGTTTCAATCTTAGTTTACAGAATGTGTTCTGGAGAGGACCTTGGGGTCTGGGGCACATTAACCTCTACCTACAAAGCTTCTAAAATGCTTAGTCTCCTAGCTGAACAAACAAGTCCAAGAATATAGGCAAAAAACACTAAAAAGCTGTAAAAATGTACAACAGAGATATAAAAGAAAAGGCAAAAAACCATCATGGCATCAGAGCCATAGTGAGGGGTTGGCCAAAACACCTCTGGGTGTCCACAAAGTTCTGTTCTGATAAAAATAACCTCATAAAAATAGACAAACATAATGAAACATGTTAATTCCTCACGGGCAAAGGACCTGGAAACAATGCAGCATATCTGTAGAGAAACTATGTTCTCCTCTACACATAGTTCATTGCAATGATTATGTTGTGTTTTGTTCTTTCAATATCTTTTTCTAGTCTGATAATACAATTTTTTGCAAGTCTTTAATCAATAAAATTTATTTAATTCACTCAAGATTTCTCAGGCTTTGTACTATTTTTGTTTATTCATAACCAGATTAGGTCCTCATAGAGTAGAGCTGCTCCTCTAAAACAAAAATCAAGGGGTCAGATCAAAGACAGATCATGCTTGCTGTGGCTTTCTTTCATTTTCCAGTCCTTATAGTTATTTTTCTAAGTGTTTTCTGGTTTTTTTTTAATTTAGGGTCAAAGTCTGTTGCATGATCAAATGTCTTAAATTTGAAAGGTCTGATTAGATGATATACCTCATGATAAATGCATTTTGCCACATAATGATATTAAAGCAATTATCATTGTTTAATGAGATGTAAAAACTGTTGAAGATATATTTCCCACTCAAGTGCCAAGATATGAATTTTAGGCACAGGGAACAGAGATTCAGGTCTAATATATTTTCACAAATGTATATGCAACCCAAACTAAAAAATAATCATCCTATAGATCAGAGGAGGGGTTTGTGTTGTAGTATAATTTAAGATGTTTAAAATGCCACAACATTTAGTGATTTCAATAGAAATATTGTACACTATAGCTGTATATAAAATAGCCACATATTAAAATAAATTTGGAGAAATGCAAGAATGAAATAACAATTATCTCTCTAGTAGGGAATTTATTTGTTATAATAGGTCTGAATACTTAATGAAACATAAAATAATTTGTCACAATTAATGGTATTTTGGAAACGAGATACTTCAGATGAGTGCTTTTGTTTTGCCACTGACTCTAGTCATCTAAAAAACCCTCAATATTACATATACACTATAAAAGATTGAATTTTTTAGCAGACGTATTTTCTATAATGCCAGGCAAACTCTTAGAATCTGGGTATCCATCAAACTTGCCCTATTCTGAATTCTACTGTATATAGAAAAAAGCCACATAGCAAATGAACTTCTATTTGTGGATACTCCAAATATAAATTAAATTGTTTGGATTATTTATACTGTATTC
The DNA here is from genome assembly GCA_020086605.1 of Lanius collurio. Taxonomy (NCBI): domain Eukaryota; kingdom Metazoa; phylum Chordata; class Aves; order Passeriformes; family Laniidae; genus Lanius; species Lanius collurio. The sequence continues at coordinate 11,403,910 of JACBWW010000020.1, read as the reverse complement.
ATTTTATTTGGGCACAGAATACCACATTTAGCTATTGGAGGAAAACATATTGTTAATCGCTATATTATTAAGATTTTCCTAAAATAATATATTTCTACAGTTCCAGAAAAAAGTACGGAAAGTATATTGAGCTTTTTTTTTATTGTATTAAATAGCAAATACATAGTGTTTTGCATTATTTTTACAGTAATTCAGCTCTGTAGTTCAGAATTTTTCATCTGTGAAAGACAAAAGAAAATAGTAATGGGAAATAAATAGAATTTCTGATTATCAATAAGACCACTTCATTTTAAAAGAATATTTAAATAAAATCTAGTGCAATACATATCTCAGAATGACATCCACAGTATAGCAAAGATATTTGTTTGTCACATATTTTTGTTTCTTAGTCACAGGTAATAGTGTGTCACTCAGCACACAGACCCAGGGAAGAAATTGAGAAGAAATCTTTCTTCCTCCTCAGGCTTTAAATCAAACCTTATATTCATATCTTGTCAAGTTTTTTTTTTTTTTTTCATCTTATTCTCTGGATGATTGACTATAATATCCACATACATTTCCCGATTTCTTGCAGAATAGAACAACTTATTATTATACACCGTGATTTGTTGTAAAAAAACACTTATAATACATGTTTATGATCCAATCTGCAAGGTATATTTGTAATGTATTTTTAGAATATATTTTCAGAAAGATTCTTTAGGGTCATGATATTTTTTCTATTTTTGAAATTCAAATGGTAACACTAAGCTTTATTTCTGACATAACCTGTAGAGTCAAATCACATAAGGATGACAATAATAGGATGTCTAGGAAAGAAAACTGTTTTATACATGTGTTTACAGGGATGGAAATGTATTACGAGGTAAGTTTTTGTTATGCTTCAGTTATTTCTTGGGTGTCAATAGTTAAATATATTTCATCTAGCAGTGTAAATGTGAAACGAGACTTGAAACAATCATGCATCCATTTACAGTTTCTTTTTGTCTATTTGTTTCTTTTCTGGGCTTATATAGAGTAATTGAAGGGAAAACTGAGTGGAGATAATATAATAATCCCTTCCATGTTTATCAATGCAACAGTGGAAATATAGTCATGATTTATCAACTTTGTTCAGTTTTAATGGAATTAATTTTTTTTCTATTTTGAGAGTGATATGTTTCTCTTATTTCAATTTATCTCAAAGCACTAATTTTCAGCATTCCTACAGTCATTAAAATACTTTATCTTGAATCTGAATTAATCAACTAATATAAAAAAAGAAGGCTATCAGTTCAAATGATGAAAACTGAAGGATGCAGTATATCCTGACATCTCTGCTTTACTCTTCTTCTGAATTCAACTGTACAACATGGAGGTGGGAAGGCGGATCTTGCAAAATTCCCCTCTGAAATATTTTTGCAGCTTATACACAAATCTATTGTGAGTACCCTAACAACCCCAGCTGTGTAGTAGAAGGGAATGAGTATGGGAGGTCAAAGTTAGAGCCAACCTACTGTAATGACAAGAATAGCATGGAAAACCACAAGACAGAAATGTCTTTGGGCAGTGAACATGAGGAAGTCTTCAATCATGTGATACTTCAATAATTTATTTATTCATATCTTTGAGTCTACATTGGTTTTGAAATTAATATTTTTTATCCTCTTAATTCATGTTGCTGCTGATATTTTTGAAATAATAAGGTTCTTCTCATCCCATCTCCAGACAATTAACAAATGTCTTAATAAAGTCATGCTGTGGAGACTAAAAACTACTTTACTATCAAACTTTCATTTAAGCCTTAGGAAACAGTTTATTTTGAAATATTTTTTTTATTTAGGAGTAAGCATAATCATTATTATGTGTATCTTAACATTCTTTCAAAACATATTAATTGAACAATTTATGAAATTTTGAAGGACTTATATACACTTGCAGTTCAGAGTTACATATTTGATTATAGATCAAATACACAATCTGATAAATTCTAATTTGAAAACCAACATGGAGAAAAAAATGCACAAAAACTACAGAAGTAGTGAAAATGTTGGACTGTTTGGTTTTTTTTTTTCTATAATTCCAAACCAAAATTCTCAGCCATTTTCAGACTGGGATTTCCATTTGAATTAGTGTAGAAAAATATTTGTTTAACGTTATGTGCTAGTTTAGGTAGCTGGCCAGGAAAGGGCAGGCAAACCAAGGCCTACCATGTGCTGAGCATTCCATGGTAAGCTAAAGGCCTGAAGGAAGTCTGTCCTTCCAAGTGACAATTTGTTCTTTCCTCAGCTGCTGGGCAATTGCCACATATATACCCTCATTACACAAAGAAGATTTTATTGCTGTAACAGGGCACATTGAATTTATTGTTCACTGAGGACATCATGCAGTTCAGAAGAGTGAGTCACAGAAACTGTAGTCATTCTAGCCTTTTTTTGAGTAAACTAGATAAAAGGAAGAAAAAATCTTCAGATAAGTGCTAGATCTTAGACTTACATAAAGGGGAGCTCAGACAACCAAAAACCCACCCTCGTAGAAAGGAACTCAGAACTGAAGGAAACACAGTCAAATTCATGTATTAATGAGAAGAGAACATTCAGGATCTTGTCACCCAAGTTTTCTAGCTGAGTATCATTCCTTATTGTATCAACTGCTATGAACTGAAAAATGTGCTGGGAAAGCACTGAACTCACTAGAATCCTTCCTTTTGAGCTGCACTTACAGTAGTGACTGATGACAGATACTGATTCAGCACCATGAAAAATTTTCATTTTGAAGGACTAGCAAACTCAGGGAAATTCAATTTATGTGGAAGTCTGGTCAGGTTTAATTCATGTGTGTGTGACAGGCTGCGTCTGCACACTCTTGTGGTACCTCAGGCATTTTTTCTAAATACTTCTGGGATTTTTAGAAGGGGAAGGTAAGTAATCATGCAGTAAAGAAATATTAAGCAATTGTTCATCAGGCAGTATAACCTTCAGAATGTGATCAAAAGCATTCCTTATGGTTTCTCTTACACGTTCTTTTTTTATTTTAACCTGTGATAAAAAGGACAAAATGCAATCCAATAAATGCTCTGTAATTAAGTGCAAATACTTTTTCAGTAAGAGTCAGGCATCACTGAATTGTTTAATATTAAATAATACTTTCAATTAAGTATTATACTTTCAAATGTAAGAGAATAAACACTACGAAGAAATTTAAGTTCTCTGATACTCTGAGGTGAAAAATCCAGGATCTCAGGATATTGTTTTGGTGGTATCAGTAACTCTACATCAGTGTAAAATGTGCTGAGGAGTACTCAATAATATGTGAATGCATTAACAAAGCAAGTGCAAAAATTCAGTGATGATATTTGAGTGTTCTTATTCCTTTTTTCAGTTGCTAAATGGATTCCATGGAAAAAGACAATGCCTTTCTCTCTGGTTCTACTCATATGTTGAGAAAGTGAAATGTAAGTTCCCTGCTATGTCATTTCTTTAGTTTGTCTGTATCCAAATACAAACATAAGATTAAGTAATATTTTATTTATTAATTCGTTTACATTAAAGTAGTCAATCAACCAAATATTCAAGTCAATAAAACAGAAAGTCAGCCTGACAATAAGTCTTATTATTTATAATAATATCTTCTTTCTCTTTGCTTTGTCTAACTCTATGTTTGTGAGTCTTTCTACTAACACTGAATGTCCGTAAGCAATATATTCTGTCAAAGCATGATTTATCTCAGGCCTATTGCAAATCTGTGGTTGCTACTCAGTCATCTGCTTAGGAGTCAGGCACTGGTCAGAAACACACATCCCACCATTATAGTGGTTTCATGGATGTACCGCACAGTTTATTTAAAGTACCGGTACATGGGAACAAGTCCTCAGATAACCCACACTCTTCATAGATCATTTGGATTTTTATTATATACTGATTACAGGAGAGTGCAGATATTCTTCCATGCAGCAAGTGTGATTTAATTCTTCACAATACTTTCCACGCTTCCCCAATGTTTTCTTAATGAAAAAGAGATATCTGAACACTACAGAGATTCTTCTGATTATCTTATCATGAGTGTGACATTCTCAATGATTAGATAGGCAATAAAAAATCTCAACTGAATTGAGGGTCCAGTTCTATAGAAAGGAAACGTCCTGCTAGTATTGTGACTCTCAGCTTTTCCACTTATCAGGGGTGTAGGGTTTTGTTTTTTCAGAGTCAAAGGATGATAAGGTATCAATTATGAGATGACTTCTAGAGCTGACAAAAAGAAAAAAATATTTCAAAATAAAAGTATTTCCACAAAACACATCACAATAACTCCCAACAACAACAACAAATGGCAAAACCCACAAACAAACAAACAAAAAAACCAACAAACAAACACTGCAGCCCCCTACCCCCCCTCCCCAAAACCAGAAAAAACCAAGTTTTTAAAACTTTTAGCCGAAGTAGGAGGTGGCCAAATAAAAGAAGAATGTTTAGTTTAAAGTGTAAGACAGCTTTATTGCAGGAGATACATGATAAATATTTAGGAAAGCAGCCTGTGATATGATGTATATTCTACTGAACTGTTGCTGTTATACTAGTTAATAAATCTAAAAAAAAAAAAAAATAAAAAAACCAAGGAAAGTTCTATGACGAGGTTTAACTGTATTTATAGTGAAATAATATATCTTTAAAATGACACTGGCAGAAATCCTCAGAAATAAAGAATGTGCTGCTCTACCCCCCTACTTCTTTCCTCCAGGATGTTTTAAGAACAAATTTCCTCACTGAAGGAGGCTGAGAAGAAAGAATCAGAAAGGTGTAAAACATGCTTATTGCTCCTAGCAATAATCATAAAATCATGCAAAAAAAAAAGATAGGGGCACACCCCTGAAACCACAAATAAATGTAAAGAGACAAAAAAGTGTGATTCATTTTAAAATAGTGTGATGCACATGTTCGTCATACTCACTGCAGTTTCTTAGATAAGGGATGCATCACTACTATAATGCAATATTAGTATCCAGTATAGGATGTTTCATCATTTCTACATTGTAAAAATGGTAATATGACGGATAATAATTCTTTGGTTCCCCTATTAAGCCGGAGCAATGACACAATTTCATTTGATTTTCTGCTCTAAATCTATGTCTAGGTTGTCTACTTAAATGAACTGCTCACTGTATTATCTATAGAGGAAGGCTAGAGTGATGCAACTTATGGCTGAGGCATATTAGTAACATGTTCTGATATAATGGAATTTAGTTAATTAATCTATCCTGAACAACTATCACAACACAAAAAGTGTAAGTCCAGAACTGAATGGACATTTGAATGGGGATAGGCACTGGATTTACAGAATATTACCTGTGTATAGGACAGAAAGGGGTTGGATGTGGCTGATAAAAATATATTGAATAATGTAGGGCCCAAGCATGATGTAAATGATATGGAAAAAAGCATAGAGATTGTAATGAATTTGGCTGGGAGGAAGTTAATTTTCTTCATAGCAGTCAGTATTTAGGTTGGCAATTTAATATTTTAGATTGGTGAACAAAACTGTTGATAGCAGACCAGTTTTACCCATTCTTGAGTAGTGCTTGCACAGTGTTAAGACATTATCTATTTCTTTCTCTGGCTCCATTAGCAGTGCTAGGGCTGGACAAGAAGCTGCAAGTTCTAGTGAACAGTGTCTGGCCTGTGGCAGTGGGACTGGAACTGAGTCTCTTCCATACCACACCACTATCTTATTTCATGATTGCAAGGAGTTACAGGCAGGGCACCTGAAGCCAGCTGACCAAAGGGACATTTCATACTCTGTGATGTCATCGTAAGCAATAAAATTAGGGCTGGGGTATTTCCAAAGGAGCCGCTGCCCAAGGACTGGCAGGCCATTGCTCTGCAGGTGACAATGACTGTGCATCACTTGGGTTTCTGGGTTTCTTTTTGTTTTCTTGTTTGGGGGGCTTGTTTTGGTTTGGTTTTTTCCCCCATAATGTATTAGATGGGCTTAATCTCAACCCAGAAGTCTGGGCTGTTTCCCCTTGCTTTTGCATTTCCGTTTCTCTCCCTCATCCAACTAGGTGGGGTCTTACCTGCCACCTGAGGCCAACACACCATATACAGGAAATGGAAGAATAAATGCAATTAAAATTGGTAACAACCTTTCTGTTTCTACCCCTTTTTCTGGTGTTGTGTTCCCACTTACTCTTCTGTGTTCAAATGCTGATGGCTGTGGGAAGATGGTGGGGTCTGGGGTGTATTATAACAAGCTGTCAGCATCTGAAGTCACCTGTTGTAAAAATACCATGCTCATGTGAATGGTTTCTTTTTTCTGCTCCAGGAAGAACATTTACATATTTGATAACACAGTTTTACAACTTTGATCTTTCTTCATTAGTCTGCAGCTCCACATTACTTCAAATTTATGATATATGCGCCTTTTATGTATTTTAGATAGTTTTACCCAGATTTGTATTTTTTTAATTGACTGTGGAGGAGCTGACTCCTGAGGTCTTTTGTGCCAGATCTAAATCCCACCCTTACCCCATAGCTGCACTCTTCTACATGGTGTCTTTGTCTACACTTCTGAAAGCACCTGCTATTCAATTAAACTAGTAATTCTCTATTCTATATTGTCATGTTAGGGTTATAAATATCTCATCCTGGATAGAACAATAACTACTTTTTACTAATATCTATTTAAAACTTATGTTATATCCTACACATATAAATAAAAGTCAAATAAAATAGTCATAGACAGCTGGTCTCTTAAAGAAAATGCTGATAGAGCTAAACCGGGAGAAAACAAAGGTACAGGAAAGTTGAGAAAAGTTCCAACTGAGTAAATCTGACAAACATCAGTTGTGACTCCTTTGAATTCAGTACAAGGCTCACAACCCAATATTGGTAATTTAGGGCTACTTATGAAAATTAGCACAAAGAGAAAAAAAATCAGAGTTAATATTTCTGAAATAAAATTATGTACTTACCGTGAGAGGCAAAGGAATGGTATTGGCAAACTTTGCTTTTCAGTAGAAGTGAAATGTTTCAGGATTTGTGTCAAGTACATGAATTCAGAGTGGCAAGTGCCTGCTTCCACTTCTTACTGCAGGCTAGGTTCCAGTATTCATGGGTTATTTCTTTATATAGAACTGTATTCACAGCAAGTATTCAAAAATATTTGAGGAGAATTTTCTATTCATTTCATCTGACTTTAGCTGCTTTTAACTGCAGCTTATTCAGGTAGTGGTGAAAGTACTTCTATTTGAATGCAAATAAATACATGCCTACCTAACAAAACTTTCAGCAAGTTATGGTCAGAATTTTATTGCATGTAATTAAGATAGGGTTGCTATTACTATAGTGAAATACTTGAAAAAGTTACTTCAATTTGACAAAAGTGGGAAAACCAGTCACAAAGAAGTGCAAGTGATCTTGGATGGATTTTTGAAAAATAGTGATAGTAAGTTTATGACCCAAAGTCAGGGTGGTTGTCTCTGAGGACATCAGTGTGGAGTAACCTAACTCAGAAACCAATAACAGGGATTTATAAAGTCCTATTTGTTCATTTGACTGTTGCTATTGAAACCAGAAAGACTGAACTGGAAAAAAACCTCAAACTAAATTAATCTCATTAATTTTTAAAACATTCAGCAGTTTCTAAAGTACATTATATAACCAACGATTTAGGTTCCTAATTTAGGCTTACAGATCTCAAAATCTTGGCTTGACTGTGAATAAGAATCATATTATAATGGATTGTTATGAGATGGAACCTGCCTGTTCAATTTTAAATGTGTTTGCTTTTTTTATCCTTTTCTTCCTTCAAAAGAGAATAGAACATATCATAAGATCAAATGATATGATTTGGGTATAATACTAAAAATAATACACTGGTTTTTCTGAAAGTAATTTAGCTTTTGTCTTGGTACTTCAAACTTGGTGGATGTGTTTGGTATGTAGAAAGAAGTGATGATAAAGTGAAGTAAAAGGAAAATATTTGGAATGATAAAGAAGTGAGCCAAAGAGTGAGAGGAAAGAAAAGCAGCTTGAGCAGTGCCAATACAAAGATGAAGAAGCTAATTAACCAAAGAAGGATTAAAAATAAGATTACTTCAATTATTCCTCTGGGAGACCTAAGAGTTGTTAATTCATACTTTCTTTAGACAACTGACGGTGAACAGCCCGAGAGGAAGTAAATCACCCAGGAATCACAGAAAGTTGTCTCCATGCTGCAGATTCCCTCTTCCACCCCAAAAGTGTCCTCCTGATTGAGTACATCCTTGTTGCTGACATATGACCACTGGTGCTTGTATGCCACTGGTCCATGAACCTCACTACACAATTGCACTGTCTTGTCGGCAGGAGGAAAAGACTGAATCACAGCAGCACAAAAAGCTCCAAGGAAACCAGGGACATCGAGAACTCTCAAGTAATTCAAACAGGACATAGAGAACTCTCAAGTAATTCAACTCTGTTTCAGGACAAAGTAAATCTAGTAATGGCCAAATGGACAAACTAGATTTATAGTTCAGACTGTAATTCAATATGAATAACTCAATATGAATAATGTTATTTAGCACCATGGTGGAAATTTCTTATGCTGTATGATGTGGTTTATTGCTTAGAGTACAATACCAGAACATCAGCAGGTTTGATTCCTTTTTGTTTAAATTGTTTAAAATAATCTCCTAAAATCAATGATATTTCACAAAAATAAGAAACTGGAAAATAATTATAATAGTGATATTATCTTTACAATTTTACAGGCAAAAGAAAGTGGAAGAAAATAGTAAATGCCATATGCGTTAGTTGTAAAGATCAAAAACACTGATCGGGATTGATCTGCTGTTTGTATTTTTATGCAAATCTTTCCATTCATGGTTAATCATTAGAAAACAAAGATAAAAAAAGCTTATTTAGTAGCTTCCAAACACAAGTTTGGCAGAGACTAACAATATCATTGTATCCTAAATGCTTCTGAAAGAACTTTAACAACCTAAAAGAAAAAAAAAAAAAAAAACAACCGAAAAAAAAAAACCCAGACCCCAAAAAACCCCCAAAAAACCCCAACCTCAATTAACAGGGATATTAGATGCTATATTGGGGGGAAAAAAGTGTACCTGTCTCCTATATGTCTCATAACTAAATACATAACTTCAATAATACAAGGTACACATGACACTACCAGTTTACTAGGGCAACCAGGAAGTATAAAAGCAACTGTATTCCCTGTAAAAGACCTGCAACTTTCCAAATTCACTGCTGTGCTTTTCTAACTTCCAGTAGCTCTAGAAAAATTCCACCTATTTTTAATAGCTAACAATGAGACTGTTAGTATTAGTTTCTGTATATTCCATTATAAATAATATTTTGGTTATCTCAACTACTATCTATGTTAACAGTATGAGTAGTCATATATGGAAGTTTTAGTTTTATAATTTACATCTATTAAAAGTCATTTTAATTACAGAGTTTTGAAAATACTTTTAACAATCATGTATAAAATAGAAAAAATAATCCTCTGGAACAATACAAAGGTAAATTAAAAGTAAATATTGCTTAACATTTATTTTCATTTATGATTGCTATTTTGTCACTTGCTTGTGTAGCTGCTGTTGAAACAAATAAGAAAACACTAAGTTGTTAGACTAGGATGTTAATGCTGACATTTCCAGCAAGATTTTCAATCACATGACTTTTATTATGCTCATATGAACACATTCTGTTAACCCTCTACCAGACTCCCCAACTCTGTATGATTCTTCTGTTAGACTATCCTGAACAGGTTCTTTTAGGTAGTCCACATGGAGTTTGTAGTGTAGTGTTTAATAACAAATTTACTTATGGAAAATACTCGATGTTGCAAGAGATTTACAAATTAGCAAAGTGTTGCAAACTCTATTGCATAGCATAACAGGAGTATAAGTTACATCCTGCAGAATACATAGCAATTGCAACACACAGTTGAGTGCCATTGTCATTCTCAAAATCAGTATCTATTATGTGCTCGTTGCCACAAGGCTGAACATCCCTGGCCCCCAGAAAGAAACACACGAGTTGAAGCCAGCTGAAGTCTGTTAGTTCCTTCAAAATACTTTTGATTTTTTCTAGTTTTCATAGTCTGTGTTGGGCTGAGCCACATATTCACTCCTCCCCCTCCCTGCCCCCATGCTTCTCTAGCTAAATTAGGGTCACACTTGCAATGTTTTAATGAACTCAGGGGTAAATATTTACACTATTTGTTGATCTACTCTGGAGCCCTGTTCCCTGAGATACAAATAGCTTCTGTCACTTTTCCCTGCACTACAACAGTCACTGCCTGCATTACTCACAGAGCTTTATAGGCTCATCTCCTGCACCATTCCTTTCTTATTTGTTTGTTAGCCACAGCTTCCTTCTCAAAATATTTTGATGTCAGGAACTGAAATTTTTGCTAAAAGGACAAGGCTAAAGAAATTCTCTTTGTACTTGGAGGAATAACTGATGAGATTTGAAGTTAACTTATCATGATAGATAAGGAAAAATGTAAAACTGCTTATTACAGCTATTATTGGCAACTCATTTTTATTAGTATTTATATTTTGAATGCTATAAATAGTGTTTATATTTTTGTTTGATATTCCAATATATCTGGAATATCAAACACACCTTTAATTTACAACTCTTAAACTGTCTTGATATCTGTCTGTAGGGGTTTTAAGAGAAGAGACCCTCTTGTGGGGTCAGCACTATCAGTATCACCACTGTTGGCAGGATATAATGTCAAGGGTTGCTTTCACACCCAAACCAATTTGAGCTGTTACAGGTAAAGAGAATTTTTACATATTAAAATCTATTCTTCTGAGAAGCGAGATATATGCAGTGTTAGTGAGCTATGTTTTTCAAGAAACTATACACCTCACAAGTAAATTTCTGAGATGTGAAATTATAAGTGCTTCCAGAAAGTTTATAATGAATGCATTGTTCTTAGCTAGAGATATTATGAATATGTCCATTTTGAAAATATTTGGAAGACATTAAGATGCTTGGAACTGACAGAATTTGTTGCATGTTTCTGTATTTCACAGGTAAATTGTCTTTGAAATATTTCACTCTGCTTTCCTTTTGTTACCATCTAGCTAACATCCACTGTGTACTCAGTTATCCCTGTGTTGTTTATATTTTCACTAATTTGGATTTCTATTTAAATGCCTGTAACAGAGATACAGTGTGTGGATGCATAATTTCCCATTTCATTTATGTGCTTGGCTCATAATTGCATAAACAAACAAAGGGGAAAAAAAAAACCAAAAAAACCCCCAAAAAACCCTGACTATTTCATTATCCTTTATCAAGATACTTTATCTTGTGGGCTATTAAGAGTATTCCTTAGGTTCACTTTTTTCATGGTAAACTAAAGCTTACATTCTTTATCCAAATAATGACTAGACCATTGTAACCAAAAAGACAACTAACAATTGCATATAAAAATAGAATAACAAAAGCAAAGCATGCAGAGGTTACAGTATGAAATAAATAAACAAGCTTGAAAATATATAGATACTGAAACATGGGAGGTTCCATCTCAACATGAGGAAATATTTTTTTAAAGCACTGGCACATGTTGCCCACAGAGGGTGCAGAACTTTAGATGGAAGAGGAGTAGAGGTTGTACAGCATGGACATCACCGGAAGACACTCAAAAGTCATTTGGGCACGGTCCTGGGCAGAATATTGCAACTGACCCTGCCTGAGTAGAGTGTCTAGACCAGGTGACCACCACTTGTACCTTCCAACACCAATTGTTACTTGAATCTTTAAGTTTCCTTTCAGAAATAATTTATAATTGGAGAGGGAAGGAAGTGAATTTGACATTGTTAGCAAAGCTCTAATAAACCTGATAGGAAAGACTGAAAGAATCGATTAAATCTATGAAGTAAAAGTGATTTTAGTGATAAACAGTGAGGTAACTTCTTAGATTTTTTTTCTTTGTCTTACAGCTTTATGCTCCAGGGTTTTTAAATATAGAACTCAGTCTTGTCATGTTGCCTGTTCTATTCCACTGGGACAGATTTTGAAGTGTTTCAGGTTACACTCTACAGAATACATTCAAATCCATTTCTTTATCCTCAGCTCAATACTGTGATGCACAGTCCCCTTTCTAGTTCTTAGCTGAGGCTCTAAAGATTGACATAATGGCCAAAGGAATTTTTGCAGTCAAGAGATGTATCTACAGAATTGTAGGTAAGTCATTCAATAGATAAAGTGACCATCAGTGTTGGGTCCCTCTGACATCAGAAAAAAACATAGCTTGTGGTACATTTTTGTCTAGACCACTAGTTGACTTCTTGTTGAAACAAAAATCTATTATGCCTTCAATTATCTCAATTATCTGAGTCTCTTTTAATTATGTATGCTGTTGCTCTAGAGTTCTTTCACAGTTTTACAATGCAAGTATATAGAGGCATGTAAGCCATATGAATGTTAAAATCCTGTTATTAGCAAGAATACCTAAAATATGGTAGTAATTTTTTTGTTTTTTTGTTTTTTTTTTCAGGGAGAGCTAGATTTACCTGTAAAGGAAAACATGTGATAACATGTGATAACAATTTGTATGTGACCTGCTTTTTCTGAAGTAATTGAAAGGTTGCATTCTTTTCATTTTCATATTATTTGTCACTAAGACAAGGAATTTATAGCTTTTAAAATTCTAATGGAGGTTATAGCAAAGTATCTTTTCAGAAGATCTTAAAATATTTTAAAATGAGACTGAAATTATTTGGAAGCTATAAACCAAATTTATAGATAGTTTTTATTAGCATTAAACTGAATATAAACTCCACTACCTTTGGTCTTAGGTATGGAAATCATATTTAGAATGTAGCAAACCCTTTGTATGGACCATAAAGAAAATTCAGATAATTATGACTCAAATATATAGCCATGTGTGTGAGCAAAGAGCAGTTCATTCAGATGCTTTCAGTGTTCACAAATTTTTCAACAGTTCTGATGAAGCCTAATCAATTTACTGTTACTGAAATGCAACAGTTGTTCATCAAATCACATCAATTCTGCCTTAGGCTGGTAAAAAAAAGATAACTTCTCCAACAGAAACATCAAGAGATCTTTAAAAGTTCAAAAGGTAGATGTCTCAATATCAATCCGAAAACTAGACTTACTAGAATACTGAAATACAGATTATTATCTTAAAAGAGGTTTCTTGTTACATTTGAAAAGTATCCAGCAAGAATTTCTCATATCAGTAGAATTTTTTAAAAAATAACCTGGCTGAAAAAGAGGGGGAAAATTAGAGACAGCTCTCTATAAACATGAAAGACATGTAAGGAACAATAAATTACAATTCACACTGCATTTGAGAGTGCCATAGAAATAGGAATCACAGAGTAGATACCATTTCTGAAATAGCAGATTCTAAAACATTTCTCAACAATTTTTAATTAGTACAGTGGAATAACTATGAAAATACGATGCACTGCTTACATCATTCTTAGTCAACAAGATTACAGATTGCTTTCTACTTTTTATCTTTCCCATATATAATACTATATTTTCCTATCTAAATTCAAAGAGAATACTGTCTCTTTCAGATGGTCTGGTTGGCATAATTATTTAAAGAAAAAAAACATTTATTCACAATTTTGATAATTACTCTTTTTACTTAAGTCTTGAAAAAGAACCAGTAAGCCTGGCAGCAGATCTTTTTTAACTGTAAAAAACTTTACTCGTTATTTTGAAGTGAAACAAATAAAACAAAAAATCCATCTCAGAATGAAAAAAAAACAAAACCAAAAAAACCAACAATAAATCCCCCCAAAACACCAAACAATAAACAAACAAAACACAAAAAATCAGAAATAATAATTCATAATATATTTGGAATTTATTAAGTTAAAACCCCACCACATTAAATTAAAATTGCATATGCTAGACAGCCACCTAAATAAAAATGGAGAAAAGAAAATACTTGTAGTGAATGCTAGAGAAAAAAAAAAAAAGACTAACAGTCAAGCTTGCTCATGTAGGTAATTGACTGCATTTCTTATTTCTTTTCCCACATTTTATGATGTATAGCTAGAGAATACTGGTAAATAATGTTAACTAAACAGCTAAATTTTCAATGGAAAAATCACGATTATTACTAAAAAAGTCAAAGAGCAGGCCTAAATTTATTTGAGTACACAGTCCTACAAAACAAGGATTTTGCACAAACCTAATATGTGCTCAAAACAAAGGTGTAGTTACTGATAGGAAAAACAGAAAGAAAGCTAAGTAAGTAACTCTGTTAAACATTACTCTCTGCTAAACATAACTGGACAAATAAAAACTCCTACTGAGTTTCGACTTAGATTTGAAAGCACTGCTTCCAGTTATATGTACTACTTTGAGAATGCATTGGTCTTTCATTACCTGAAAATTAGATTTTTGACATTATTGAGCTGAACTCAATTGCAAAAATTATTTACCAGGAATTAGTGTTCTACCATCATTCACTAATAGTAGTAAAAGTAGGATCATATGTTTTAGATAAAGAAAAACCCCATGACCAGCTATTGAAAAAAAAAAAGGCACAAAATCTTAATTGATTTGGATGTAGTGACCTACTTCTAGAAACAAGGCATACCTATGATAGAAATAAATGCTGATTAAAAATACAGACATCAGAGCCAAAGAAAAATTATCACAAAATAATTAACATAGGATTAATTCATAACCCAAGTAGAGCAAGCTAAAGAATGCACTGCAGTACAACGTATGAAGTGCAGCTTTTCTCCAAGTGTTCTTCCTGAGCGATATCTGCCATTGGTCTTTGCATATCAAGTATTTTTAAGTGTTTTAATTAATTCCCAGTTAATTACCCTGGTTAATAAAGTTCTGTACTCTTTTTTAATGGCCCATCATCCCAGATACCCATTACCCAAGATTTTTATTAAAGGATTATGCAGTTCCCAGTTCAAAATCCCTTTTCCAATCAATTTTCCAAGTTGTTAGTTCCCAGTTTAAAAATAAATAATGTTCTGTAGATTTTATAGCAAATTTCATATTTTTACACCATGGTTGACTGTTGTAATGCGGGGAATCCTTTACAACATGAATAAGATAGCAATGGTCTTGGAAGGAAAGATGAAGCGATATTTTGTAGATGTTCAGGGATGATTTATTCCTCCAGCCACATGGCTGGAGTTCCCAGGCAGACTCATCACGGGACCCTCCCTCCTCCTGGGCCCCGGGCACCCAAACCACCCACTCAGGAACAGGTATGGGGCACAGGTGACATGGGGATAGGGACAGACCCGTACCCTTCAGGGTCCTTCCCCCAGGATTTCAAGGGAGGCACCTCCACAGTTGACTGTTCTAAGGATGTTTAAATGATTGCTTTGTATTTTTACAATTATGTTTTATGTTTTTACAAATGATTTTAAGATCCAACCCAACTTTGGAATGGACTCAGAAACCCAGGTTCATAACTGCCCCAGACTATTTTTAGCTCCCCGCAACTCGGCTCCATGGCAACCTGAATTTCAATGAGGGGACTTTCCCGCCTTTGGTAAAGAGTACCAACACCCTCTGGACAACAGCGAACCATTGGTGGACTGACATTATCTCACCTTTACATCCCACCTGTCACCTTGGACCATGTGGGTGGGCTGTGGGAGGAACAGGGTGGAGCTCAGACACTATAAATTCAGGGGCACAGAGCCTGTAGAGGCTCAGTTGCCTGGAGCTAACCATGGATGGAGCTCAGTGCTGAGTACAGGCCAGCTTCCACTGGAAGCCAATCATCAATAATTGACTTTAGATTAACTTAAGTCTCCTCAGCACTGCCAGTGTTCCTTTCTGGTGGTCCAGAGCCCGAAAGGGCCAAAAGATTTCTGGATCGCCCATGTTTCTGGGGGCCTTTATACCGAGCCATTGGACCCCAATTTTAAACTATTTTTGTTATTTTTCTTGCTTTTAATAAATTTTTATTTTAAGAAAACAAGAGTTGTCTTGTTTCTCACATAACGCATTTATTTGTGTACCTTGATAAGGGCAAATAAAGAATTCTTATGGATTTTCTCCTGGACTTTTATTTTTCAATACATACTGCCTTACTTTTAGAATAAATAAGAAGAGTCAGGAAGAAATTTTAAGAACATAATTTCATTCAATGCAGTATACATCATAAAAACAGTCACAAACATAGTGAAAAAAATGACAAATATAATTACCCGCTTATTTTAGAGGGTACAAATAAAATTGAGTCATATTTGCATGCATAAATCTTTATTAGTGAGGTCTATAGCTGATGGCATGTTCTGACTTCAAAGTTACTTTAGAAAAAAAAAAGATGACAGGAGTCTCTCTCCTAAAGTCATGTATACTTTTTTGACATAGTAATAACAGTTGTCTGTTATGTTATCTAGTAGGTCTTCAGCTTACAAACTGAAACTTACGGAGTTAGACAATACCATCTATAAGGCAAGAATGAGTAGGCAGATGAAGAAAAGGGTGTCTTTAACAACGACATTCACTTTCTACAAGAAACCTGATCTCACAGACATAACTGTGGTTCAGAGTGACACTGTAACATTGTGAGGATAGCAGCACCTGAGGTACTGGGTAAAGACAGTGTCAGAACAGCTTCAAGATGCGTAATGAAAGGTTGCGAGAGTATAAATGAGCAGCAGGCTACAGAACTGATAGAGAACGGTCCTCAATATAACAAAGTTAAAGCATGTAGAACACTGTGCAATTCCGTAGAAATTGTATTGGCCCAGAAAGTTCTCTAAATTAGTCTCTAAATTTGATGATCCCACCTGAGTTTTTTATTTTTTAGCTATTGCAGTGGATTGGTTGCTCCAAATTAATAGTAAATCCTGGGAAATTCTGTGCTCATGAGAACTGTTTCATATTTTGCAAAATAAGCAGGAAGTAGTTTCATCTGTCTTTGATACACTGGACTAATGCTGCATTAACACTGTCAGCCTATTCTGCATGCAGAGTACTTCTGTATGGTGCATTATCAGTAAGAAAACTTATTTTGAGCATATTAGAATTGCTGGGTATCTGACACAAAAGGAAATGTGGGTAAAAACATTCAATTCATGACCTTCATTAACTCGTACACTTTAATAATGGTTAAAATATAATTTATTAATATTAAGAAGCTAATTTCTTTTTCCTTTAAAAGATGCTTGTAGTGTTTAAAAACATGTATGATAAAAGTTGTATGGCAATCTGTTTAGTGCATAAAGATTATTTAAACACGAAATTTGCCAGGAAACATTCTATTTGTGGTTGAGAAACTTTTTCAGAGTCACAGCATGAACTGTTGTCCCAGGTTTACATACAGTATTATCCTAACAGTGTCTATTGGTCACGTGACCTCAGACATTCTATGAGGGTATGGAAGTTAACATTAGGATTATTTCAAAATAATAAAAATAGCATATTAATAAGAACAGTACCTACACAGAAAAACAGCAATTTTGCTTTAATTGCTTACAAAACATCGCAGAGTCCTAGCAGATGGATATTAAGGAATTATAGAGCCAAAGTGTTAAAACATTAGGAAAATTTATGACTAATATAATTAATAATAACATTATTAAGACCTGTTTATGTGCACACCTTCTGCTGCAGTTTTACTTATGACCCACCTTTTATACTATAGATTCCATTAAGTTTACAAAACACATGAGAATAAATCCCACTTGTTAGAGGAAAGTATTTCATGCTGGATTTGACAGCCTGAGAGAGGCAAGGCTGCTGGAGCTCGTTGTTCCCATGTCCAGCTTGAAGGGAGGCCGAAAATATGTTCCCAATGGACCACATACCTACACTCTTATCTGCAGGGCTGTCCACACGCATCCCAGAGACACACACACACAGCATTCACATGAACACAGCATCAGCAGGCTCATCCTGCTGCCCCTTCGGGTTGAGCCAGAACAGAGCTCATTAGTGGAAATAGATATTCCTATGAAATATGTTTATCCCTGCTGGATTCAGACACCCAGAGGCTGTGCCTGGATCCCAGTATCCCCAGTTGCTGGTATCTCCCCCTGTGCTCCTCTGAGGTTGTGGAGATGGGCCTTTGGTGGGTTGATGGCTCTTCTGTGGTGTGATGGCCGCAGCTAGGTGTGGTAGGATTTGCCTGGTCTAACCCACAGCCTGCCATTTTCTCTGTGTTCTCCCTTTATAACCACATATCCCAAACCTGGACATATAAGGGAGACTGCTCTCTGCAGGACTCCTGCTTCAATTGTTCTAAAGATTGGAATTAAGTAAATGAGGCAGAGGCCTGCAGGAGTCATGGAGAAAGCAGCTGAGAAATGCCCAGAGAAATGATCTGGTTTCAGGTTTCTGCTCAGCTTTCCCATGTAAATCTGGATCAGTCACTTAAAGCACATTTTCACAGGTGGACAATGATTATGTATTCTTCATTTTCTGGGTGACTGACTTTATTCCCCATAGTCTGATTTGCAAAACAACTGGGTACTCATAACTGCAGCATAAGCTATTTAGAGTTGTGCTATGAATACATAAATTGTAAGATACAATTATGTTCTCTAAAAGTCAGGTCCAGGTTATGTGAAATTGGGCACATAAAATTAGTGACTCTTCTTGACCTTATTATCTCAATGTCTTTGTTCTCAACCTATGTTTTGTTAATGAAATAGGACATTAATAATAATTATATTCTTCCTTATATAATGGTGCTACAAAAATCAGTTTTTGTTGGGGAAGCTGCCAGTGAGTGTTACTATTAAGTCTTCTGTGCTACTGATATGAAAATAAAACATTTTTTGATGGAATAAAATACTGTAGGAGCATTCTTCACGTACCTTTTCTTATCCTTCATTTTCTAATACAACAGGTATTACTTATGCTACCTCATTTTAGGGATTCCCCTTTCTAAAAGATCTCAGGAAATCGTGTTCCTCCCTACAACATCCTGACCTTGTCCCTAAAGAAAGGTGTTTGGGTATATGGCCTATCACAGATTAATGTCTATGTGTAGTAGTGCTGCTACATCACATATTAGCAAATGTTGTTGAAATGAATACCATACAGAAGTTGGTGAACAGGTGTTTCGTACTCAGAGAAGGTTTAGAATATTGTAGAAACACAATGATAGAGGAAAAAATTGTAAACTCTATGAGCACCCTGCATTCCACATAGTAGAAAAGTATTTACAGTGTGATTCTAATATAATAAAGACTCTTTCAATGCATCTCACATAACACAGTGAGATTAACCCCACAATATTATTTCTTTTGGTTATTCAGCTTCGCAAACTTAATAACTTTAAAGTTTTTTCTTGTGTTTAATAAATAAAGTTGCATAAGATTCATATTAAGACTCACAATTGAATATATTTTAATCTGCTGTTGAAAAGATGTCAGCTGTCAGATAGACAAATGTTAAGAAAATTATCTATACCAGGTTAACACTGATTTAACTATGTGAATGAAATAAACAAATTTTCAGTTGATTTTTTTACATTTTTGACATATGATAACGATGAAAGCTAATGAGTCATATATAACAACCAAAAAAAAAATAATGATAGAGGGAAATATGATAAAATTAAAATTGAAAATGTGTTTTTACAATTTTATTTCAGCAGACATTCTTTTGTAAGGAATTTGTGTAGAATGTGATTTTATTATTTTCGTGAAACTCTTCTACAAAATAACTTAGGACAAAAGGAAATCACTTACTATGATCAATATAGAAAGATGGAAGAATTTTTGGCAGCCAATTTTCAAACTTAGAAAATTGTTTTATTTGCATTTAAATCTTTATTATTTTTTTAAACATAGCCAAGAATATCAGTGCTTTCTTTAGTTCATATTGTGCTTCCCAGGAATAAGAAAAAAAAAAACCCTAACTTGGGTCAGCTACAATCTTCCAGAAATATCAGTAGAAGTGTTTGACCACAGAAGGAAAAAAAATTAAAATTAATGAAATGCATACCTAATATACAATAAATTACAATTTTCAGGTACTGCATATTCCTATCAACGCAATAAAATGAACAGCCCAGAGTGATCCTTTAGCAGTGTAGGGATAATGATAAGAGGACTCAAAGAGATGTCTCATGGTCCTGTATTATTTTGACAATGCAGGGAAGGGTCCAAGGGGTGTTTATTACTATTGTAACTTATTTTGGCTGTCCATTTCTATATATCTATGAGGTATTTTTGAGACATGTATTATGTAATATTTGGAAGCAAATAAATACTGAAAAAATCCTGTAGAAAACATTAACTTTTTTGGAATACTACTCAGTGCTCTGTGATGAATTTATGAAAGACTCTTTCCTTAGGCATGGAAATTCCTCTTCTTTTCAACTTAATTTCATGCATGAGTCATTCATAACAAAGACCCATGTTCAGCCTCCCAATGCATCCCTATATTGTCTCCCATAATTCTTGCTTTACTCTGTCCAGCTCTATTAGTCCCATCCCAGTTCACTTTTGGAAATTGTTTACCCATTATGTTGTGTAAGTCCTGCTTCTTTCAGCAAACCTTCTGTTCCATGGCTTTGCTGTTTAATTTATACGCTCTCGACAAATAACAATGAATAGGTATATAAACATTATTAAACAGGCTTTTCAGTGTTTGTTGTGCCTGCAATAATATAAGTGAAACTACTTTAATTCATAAGAAGAACATCTGAATTGTCGCTTTTACTTAGTTAAGTCATGTTGTCAAGGAAACAGGGATGACCTTCTCAGAGAGAAAAAGTATTTTATGTCTATGAGGATTTCAGTAGTTCAGATGTATTTTTTTTTTCATTAAAAGAGACTAATTTTAATCCCTACAGCATGGAATAAAACAGATTAAACGTCCATAGTCAATTTACATCAGATGTAAGAAATAAATTTTTAATAATTTGCATCTCATTTGATAGTGGTTGTTTTATAGTTGATTAGGAGAAGTAAAACTTATTTGTCTTCTACTTTACAAAGCTTTTCTACCCACAAACACTTGTAAGGCTTGAATTTTACTTTTTGTCTTCACAAAGTTTTTATATTCCATCAAAGAATGTCTGTAAAGAAGTTGTCAGTGTGCCCTGAGTCTTATGAGCCATCCTTGTAGCCAGAGAACTTGAAAGCCTTGCATGTTACTGAAAGTTACGTCCTACTTGATGAGTGATGTCGGCGGGTTGTGGAACAAATTAAGGTTATGCAACAGCCACAAAATTCTATGTAAATTCAATATTTTCTCATTTCTGAAATTCTCAGACCTTTTTCACCTTTTATCTGAGTTTAAAAAAAAAGTAAAAACAAAGATGGTGCAAAGGCTAGATGCCATGGTCAAGGACTATCATATCACTTCTGTAGCTGTTCTTCATCAGACTGAAAGATGGATGCTTTTGTTTAATCTTGTGATAATAATCTTCCCTACTTTGACTTAAATTACGCCAGTACAAAAACAAATGGTGCTGAAACTTGCTTTGAATTTAACCCTACATGTTTGCTGCAGTAAAAGTTGTGCTTTGAATTTAACCCTACATGTTTGCTGCAGTAAAAGTTGTGCTGTCACAGCTGGCTAGAAAAACTGCTTAATGGCTCAGACAGCTCTTCAGTCAACATATGCTATCTGCAGTTATGATCAGGAGAAATATCTAACACTCAGCTCAATGAATATAGTTAAGTCACAGCTTTTTATCTGGCCCCCTCTGTAGACCATCTCAAATTTTAAAGGTTGCCTATAAAAGAAAAAGCCCAGAAAAGGAAATAAGAGCTGAATTGTGAAGAGGACGAAGAGGACAAATCAAAATTCTTTCACTCAATACAGCTCTCAAGAAGGCCAGCACATTAAAAGAAAGCTTTTGTTACTATGTTGTTAGCATTAGCAACTGATACAAAGAACAGGGTTTTTGAAGGCAAAAGTGCCAAATGAAAATTGATAGTGGAAGTAGATTTAGATTAACCTATAAAGCAGTAGAAGGCTGAAAATTTCAGAATACTTTCTCTCTCTCCTAAGGAAATGCTTACATATTCTGATGTTTCATATCTATATCTTGACAGCATCTTTGGACAAAAACTGTGTGATATTCTTTTTCATGCTTTCTTTTCCTTTGCAAAAATGGGGGTACAAATTTTCTGTCTGAAATAACAAAAATGGGAATAGAAGAAATTGAAAGAAGGGAAATGAATATCAGCTCTTCCCTTTCCTAAGTTACCTTAAAGCCCAGAAACAGCACAAAGCATCAGACATTCATTTCAGTATGAACTCTCTTAGGTTTCATAGCTTGAGAATCCTAATCTCACAACTTGGACAAACACTTTGTGTGACATGAATGTCCTGATGGAGAGAAAGTTCAGCTCTATTACAGGTCATCCCACAGCTCTGTGAAACTGCTGACGAAATGCAGAAAGTTGGCTGTTGCATCCATTTCACCATTGTGAAGTTTCTTCTGAGGAGGTGATGGGTAGAAGTTGTAACAAATCTACTCGAGTTATGAAAAGAAAATTACTTAAATCCCAGTAATTTACTTTCTGGAAGGGAATATTTCTCAGCTTCTCTTCACAGTGTGGAACAGAACCCAAATAATCTTCATAGTGTGAACACTGGATAGAGTTAATATTGAGGAGTATGACAAAATATGGATGAATAGGCATCATGGGATATCAGGTTGACCTGACCTGGTACAAAGGAGATTCATTATTTTCATGATTATAGAATTGTAGGTTTGTTAATGTTGGAAAGGACTTCAAAGGTCATCAAGTCCAACTTTTGGCTGAAAACCAGCCTTATTTTTTTTTTCTAATAGTATCTTTTCTAATCAGTATTTGAGACCTGAATTCACCTTCATTTCTATCTTCTCATAATAATACCGTTACCTTGGTACTGTTCTGGGTTAAATATCTTCTCCAATGGACTTTTGTTGCATGTAACTAACTACCTGTGGAACCAGGTGTATGACTGTGTGTGCCTGTGTCTATTCATGCACATTGTATACACTCACATATCTGGAAATACTACAAATGTCTAAATATACAAACATCTTTCTGCTTATTAGAATATTAATGTTACTGGTTTGCTAGACAAAGTATAAAGAAGTTGTCCATTACTTTAATTAATATGATTGTTCCTCAGTCTCTTGCAGTTCATTTTTCTATTACTTTTTCTTTTACCTCCACCCATCTTATTTTCCTTTTCCTATGCACCAGTCCAGATACATGTATTACCCCATACATTTTGTCTTCTCAAACATTTCTTTCCTTTTTTTGTCTTCTTCTCTCTTTATTTGTCATGCTACCTGACTGTCAGACCTACCTGCATGTTTCTTAGATATTGATAGAGATTAATGCCTTCATTAAGACTGCATCTCTTTGTTTGTACTGAGTTTCAAGTAATGTCATATAAATACTGCGTGATAAGATTTATTTTGGTTAAAACTGGGCAACAAATACTGTTTGCCTTTGAAAATTGTGTTTTATATTTCTGTTTTCATCATTCTGAACCTTCAGTTCAGACAGGCACTTCAAATTGATTGGTTTTGAACAATAACAAAAAGAAAATATATATACTAATGATTCATAGTTCAATAAACTTGCCTTCGAAAGATTGTTTCAGGGTGACCTCTGATTTTTCACACACAATTAGCTACCAAACAGAAAATGTAATGAAAGAACTTACAGGAATTGTAACTTTTAAGCCCATTATTTTTCACCCTGCCATCACAAGATCATTATTATTTGCAAAACAATGTGTATCAGGAAGCAGGTTGGTACTTTTTGATTAAAAATATTTTTAATGTATTTGATACATTTCTCACTTCATCCTCTTTAGCTGAAAACAGTTATTTTTATTGTTCTGCCATAAAATAATATTTTTCCTAAGCAAGTCTCTAGTTAGCAAGAAGAGAATCCCAGTTTTAACTGAGTAATTATACTAAATAGAACAAGGAATTTTTACAATAATGATAGATCATTCATAAGAAAGACATCTCAGCAATTATACAATTTAGATTAATAGAAATTGCTTTAGTCAGAGACTTGCTTATATGTTTAAACAGTATCTTTTGTCTTAAGCTCCTTCCTTAATTGTGCAGCTACTGTGGACTTTAAAAATTATAGCCTAAATGTTTTACTCCATTAACTTTTATAGAGCTAAAGACACTAACATTGAGGATTGTCTCCTATGTACTTTTGTCTCACAAAGTGCACTTAAAACTGCAATAAAAAGGCAACTAAAATTTGTCCCAGTTTGGAAGGATTTGTAATTATCAATACAAACATACACCTATCAATGGGTTGTAATTTATTTATTTTACTTCTAGATCTCCATAGCTGATTTCATTATTAAAAGAAACCTCAACAGAGGCTTAAAGGAAATTTTCATTTTACATGTTTGACTACAGTCACTAATTTTTATCTCAGTAAACATCCTAATTTCTAATAGTGTTTACATTAGCTTAGCATAGCAGAAGTACTTTTGGTGAAATAAAGTTTACTTTTCATCTCAATGTGTTGACTGTTACAAAATAATTAAAAATATCAGTGAGTATCTAGAGATTCTGACTGATATTTTATGGTAGGTTGAAAAGTCTTTGTAGTTTGATATATTCCAATTTAACATCAGTCTAGCAATGTAAGGAAAACAAATCTTAAAAATTCAGCTTTTTTTTTTAATGTGACTCAGAACTTATATACATATCCATAATAAAGCAGGATGATGAAAACATTGGGGAACATTGATGAATATATTGAGGAATACTGAGGAACTTGTTCGAGGTATTAAATAATGATAAATATCAATAAATAATAAGACTTTTAAAGCCATCATGAAATGAGTGTCTTTCAGAGAACCATCAATGGAGAGAAATATAATTGCAGTCTTTTTTCCTGTCAAAGTTATACTGAAAAAAAGACAGGATACCAGAAATATTAATTTAATTCTTCATATGGATGTATAATGTGGAAAAGCTAAGGTATATTCTTGCATCAAAACCTTTATAAAACATCAGTTTGAAGTGACATGATAAAGCTTTAAAACACTTTGATACAGTGAGAAAAAATAAGATGCTAGAATTCAGATATAGAACACCTGAATGAGTTTTTGTGTGTAATATATTGTCTGAATCAGTCTCCTCACCAGAAACAAGAAAAGTGCCAACGGTGATGACAAAATAAAAAGGAACATCTAAGCAAGTCAGAGATACATATATTGTGTCTCAAAAATCTTTTGAAGTTTTTCAAAGGAGTCAATGACTTGATACAGGTATCCAGGCCTCCCATCCTTCTTCAAAGACTTTGGTTAATTTCTTTAAGTTGTATAGGGTAAAAAGAAAGATAGCCTTATAAATTACTAATGTCAGTGAAACACAGTAAGTGAAGGGTAATCATATGGATTAGGTTTTGCAATGGCTGATGGTCACCAATGGAACCTCTTAAAAATCAGTCACAGAATTAGAATTGATGTAGAAATTCAAAAAACTATCTGCAAGTGTTTGAATAGTGAACCAGTATAAAGTATTTGGGATCTACAAAACCAAAATGAATAGCAGCGAATTAGAGCGAGATCTCTGAGTAATTGCTCAGTGAAGCAGTGGATGAAATTCAATGTTCTGAAGTAAAGTGGGGGGAAAAATATCAGTCCTTGCTGTGGGCATACAGCAGCATGAAATTAGGTAATTCTTCTCAAGCATAGTACTATTAAATAATTGCAGATAGATCATTGAAATCCACACCTCAATGTCCAGGCGCAGTCAAACACAAGCAGAATTTAAAAGGAAATTAAGGAAAATAAAAGGGAGAAAAATTTTTAAGAACCCCAAAAATACCCCAAAATAACCCCCACCAACACACATGAAATCACCCCCCAAAAAATAAAAAACCAAACCAGGAACACTACAGGAGGTTTAAATGCACTAAGACCAAAACAGTCTCTTAGTGAGGTGGCGACTGAGGTAAGTCCAGGGTGAGGGTGAGATAGAGCTGTGCAGGGGGCCCCCAATCTTGGGGACACCCGAGCAGCAACCCCGAGCCCTGCCTGGACCTAGAATCTCTCGAGAGCTGATCAGGCGAGGAGTGGCTGCAGCTGGAGTCAGTATGGGAGATTTAAATGGCTCCAGTGTTGGAGCAGGCTCCTGGCCAGACCTGTGGCCCTGTGGGAAGAGGAGCTCACACTGGAGAGGGTTTGCTGGCAGGACCTGTGACCCTGTAGGGGACCTGCTCCAGAGCAGGCTGTGCCTGAAGGACTACACCCTATGGAAGAACCCCATGTTGCAGCAGTTTGTGAAGAACTGAAGTGCATGGGAGGGATTCAGACTGAAGAAATTCATGGAGGACTGTCTCCTGTGGGAGGAACCTTGGGCTGGAGCATGGGGAGAAGTCCTCCCCCTGAGGAAGTGGCAAAAACAATGTGTGACAATCTGATTGTAACCCCCATTTCCATTTCCCAGCACCACTGGGTAAGGAGGGTAAGGAGGTAGAGAATCAGGAATGAATTTAAGCTGCAAAGCAAAGAGGAGTGGGAGAAAGGTATTATTAATATTTGGGTTTACTTCTCATTACCATTATGGTTGGCAAAAAATTCAAGTAATTTCTCCAAGTGTCTTACCTGTGGTGACAATTTTTGAGTGTCTCTTCCTCTCCTTATCTCAACCCATGAGACTTTCATTATATTTTCTCTCTCCTGTCCTGCTGAGGAGGGGAGTTGTAAAGTGGCTTTTTTGGGCATCTGCCATCCAGCCAGCATCAAACCACAACACAAAAATATTATCTGTATAATCTGGAAAACTGAACTCAAAGTGGTAGTTATCTAATTTACTAATTTCAAAATACAACCCCCTTCTGTAGTTTTCAGGTTAATGCTAAGATCCTTCAACTTGAAATATGAAAAATACAGTTTAAACAAATAAGAAGCTTATTTGTTAGGGCTTTTTTTTTTTTTTTTTTTTTGAGGGGTTGAGGGATTGAAGAATATTTTCAAGATCTTTTTAAAACTCTCCTTATAGAGGAAACCTATATTTAAGTTTGTGGTTAAGTGTGTGGTTTGGGGTTTTTTTCTTCAGGGAGTCAGGGAGAGGTGGTAGCTTCCAAGCATGCCCAAATAAGTTATGCATACCTAAGGCAAAAATGTACATTTTGGATTTCCTTACAAATCAGAATTATTTTCCAACATGTAATGGATTACGTCATTTATCATGAGCAGATAACAGCAGAGAATTGTAGTTCTTGTGCAGACTCACACCACATAATTATATATGCTGCAGGTTGCTGTTCTGTGGCACAAATGTCTTTGCAGTCTGCACTCAGTGTTGAGACTTAACATAATGGATATATTTCTTTCCTTTTCAGAAGAAATGCAAAGAAGACCAAGCAAGTGATAAATGTGTCAGACCTGAATATAATTTTTTCAGTAATTTCTCACCATATGTAAAGCTGTTCTCAGTCTTTTCCAGTTTTGGACTACCACGGTCACCAACAGTTCAGTTGTTATCCCTCCTACATTGCATATGTATCATATGTCACGTTGTATTTCATAGCCAATCCATAGGGAAATGAAAACAAAAAAAATAAAGGTTTAATTTCAGAATTGCTGTAATTCCCAAATTTTGCCAATCCATCCAATTATGTGTTTAAAAAAAGACTGGACATAGCACTTGGTGCCATAATCTAGTTGAGGTGTTAGGACATGGGTTGGACTCAATGATCTTGGAAGTCTCTTCCAACCTTGTTGTTCTGTGAATCTGTGAATTTTGTACCAATGTTACTGAAAAATGATAAACAATTGCAAGAGTTGCATTTTTAAATTTTTGAGGCTTGTCTTTTTATGAGGTTTTTAGGAAAAGGCAACTTCTTTATTTCTTAGTTGTATAATTTATTATAATCCTCAGATTCTATTGTGGGACTTATGACAGTACTTCACTACAATAATACCTATCTGCAGTCGGTATCTAAAATTCACATTCACACATATGAGGCGTAAGGAAGTTTTAGACAAATAGGTAACCAGAAAAATTGTGTATAATGGGATATCCATTAACTCTTTAGGACTTATGAGGTGTCTAAGAACGTCAGCAAAGACAGAAACCCGCTGTTAAAATAAACACTATTTACTCTAGAGTGTTACTCTGAAAAAAACAATTGCAACCTAGTCAGAAAAACTTCAGAAAGGATTATGGGATATCTACCATATTAAACTAACTGTGACAGCTACTCTTTCATTATTTGGATTTTCTTAGGAAAGAAATTGTAGAAAATTTTTAGAAAAGTTGTCAAGATATGGAGGGTAAGAAGATTAAAATGGTGATTTAGTACAAAAACTTAATATTTTTGATTTAAATTCAGTTACACTTATTATATGATATCCATAACAGACCAAACACTGCTTTACAGCTTTTCCAACACTAGAATGAAAAGCCCTTCTTCTATTACTAAAGTAAGGCATATCTATTTTCATCCTGTTTGTGACTCAGCTAGATCTTTACTGACGATCAAAATGGTAAGAGCATCAAATGGTTGCTCATTGTAGATGACCTTTTATAGGTATTGAAATCCTGTACTTTGTTCTAATCATATGAAATCTGCATAGAGCTGAGAGTGTACACATACAGTCTCCCATGTGGTTGTAGGAATGTTCAAGAATATGCAAGAAACCAGCTAGATGTGGTATTCAACTACTCATCCTATTATCCCATTGAATCTAAATGTTTTTTGCAGAAGGTAGCAGAAAAATGATCAAATTTAGCTGGAAAAAAGTCCTAAAAATCTTAAAATTTTTAAGTATATTATAATGTTTGTTTACTTTTTTCAGCTATCCTATCACTAGTCTTTTTTTTTAAAGTTAATGACCTTCTCCATACATACAAAACACACACATGAAATCACAATAAAACACATTCCTCCTATTTGAAAAAAAATTCCAGGAATCATAAGAGGTAAATACGGTCTATATATGCACACTTTTATTGTATAAATTCAAAACTATAATACAAAAAACTGTATTGCTTTATATCTGCTTATTTCTGGTACCTCCATTTGAGAAATTTCTTCAGCTTATTTTTCTGGACATGACAGTCACTGACAGATCAGCTGGGCAATAAGATCTTTTTAGATTCAGAAAACACAGTTAATAGAATCTATATTCCTAGACTGTATAAAATAACAAAGCATGTTATGCTCTCTGGTAGCATTCAAAGTTAAAGGCATCTTGAGCCATAATGTCAGCAGCAGTACAATCCTGTCATTTTACCAGGATATGAGCTGAATAACTTATAGGCATGAACTCTAATTTGAAGACCTGTTAAAATTTGTTTCATGGTTGAGTGCCCTAGAAAACACTCAAAAGTAAACAAGAGGGATGATTGTTATCACCTGAAAAGAATAAACTGGTTAATATTTAAATGTTTCCAAGATACATATTTCCTTAGGTTTACTGGTCTCAAAAGTCTACTGGATTGCTTTCTATTTCCTTTTTTTTTTCCTTTTTTTTTTCCCCCTTCTTAGGTTGTAAGAATGGAGAAGAATGGAAGAAGGGGAGATATCTATTTGATCTATATTTGAGATTAGGTGGATATGAATGAATGAAAGACTGGTTTCTAGTGGTCAAATTGGATACATTAAATATCTGCCTTTCAAGTGTGAACAATTTAGAAATATTGTTCTTAGCCCTCTATGTGGCCTTCATATTTTATTGTTATTTCATACCATCATTAAGCTGAATGATATTCCACTGTGAATATTTTGAATTGAGAAAATATAATTAAAAGTTTATTAAAATAAACTTACTTGTGGTATCACTTTTACAGATGGATGAAATTAATTTTAGACATGTATGCAAGAAGAGTTCAAGTTGAGGGTTAATATCATGTGAAATTTGCTCACATCCTTGTTTTGACCCTCTGTACCGAGGATGATTCTTATTGTTATCAAGGAAAAAATTCAGCAGATAAAAAGTGAACATAAAGGGGCACATTTTCAAGAGTAACAGGGAGATCAGCACTGAAGCATGAAAAGGGAAAAAAAGAAACCAAAAGCCAAGAAGTATAATCTGATCTGAAGCCTATGAGTATCTTAATAAAATTACTTAATTGCTTAATAAAAATCTCAAGCATAGGAAAAAAACACAGAAACTAATAGTACATTAGGAAGCAGTGAGTAGCAGAATAAGATGTTTTATTTCATTTTAGTTGTTCTAATATTTGCATGCATACATATAAAAGCTGTTAGCTGAGCTGGGACTTTTGGAATTTAAACCAGACGTATTTTTTTATTAAGGCTTTTAACAGCTTATGTGTCTCAGTATGTTGACTGTCCTGTCAGACCATCAAGCCTGAGGCAAGGACATACATCTATACACTTTCACCAGCTTAAAAACAAGGAATTAAATAAATAAAAATCAGATAAATAAATAAATATCAGAAGCACTTTGAAACTTCTTTCATTTTCTTCCAAATCCATTTATGACCTAATACAGTTCAGAAGAAAATGTCTTTCCAAAGGGCATTTAGCAAAGTGCCTTGGCAGTGGAGAAGACCTCTCACGCTCCATTGTTTTTCATTTGGGAAAACAGTTAATGTATTGCTTTTATTTGTGCGTGGTTTTTGTTTATTTCTTGGCACTAGGATAATATACTGAGTGTACGTTCCCCTCATCCTGTTTTTCTGCCATTTATAAAAGGCCAACCATTGTAAGTAGCTATTACAGATTCTATTTGAGTTGCATTGGACATTGCTAATGAAAACTGTTGAGTTACAATGTTTTTGACATTTCTGGCAGACCCCATTGAACAAAAGCTGCTTATAAATAAATAATCAAATATCTAATTTTTCCCCCAAATTTGTATAATGATTTTCTGTTGATTGTTTTTTTGTTTTGTTTTGTTTTTTGTTTTATTTTGGTTTTATTTTTATTTTTTTCCTGAAGTAAACAAGGGCTTTACTAAGATTTATTCTACATTTTAGTTCATGAGTTGTATTTAATTCACAGCCTTTAAACAGAAAATATTTTTTCTAGCAAGTTTCTAAATCCACTTCTCTGGACAGTTCTAATTTGTTGGTTCTATTTGTTGATGCAAATAAGCTGCTGAGTAGTTCATTACGTTACTTTTTCTACAGATGGATTATATGTCTATTATATTATGTGTATATTGTATCTGTGGCTCACAAAGTCTAGAGTCTACCATCTTATTATTTTGGTTCAGATACAGTATTAATCAGATCATTTTGTTTCAGCTATAGTATTAATCAGCTTTGTTATTCTCTTAGCATTCATGCAGCAGATACAGTATGTAAAAGCTGGAAAAATATTGCCAGTGGTTGGATGATGGTGTTTCTGACAGCTCTGGCCCTTGGTAAGTTATACTACTAAAAAGGTGATATAAAACATACTACAACAAATATATATTTGAATGTATATCTTAAACAAATTGTTTTAATCATAGAAGCAGGGAAGTTTTGAATAGGGCTAAAATAGAGCAGGATTTACTCTGCAAAGGGTTTGCTGCAAAAAAGGTCAATTTTTTTAAGAAGTGCTGAGCTGAGTGTAAGGGACAAGCTTTGGGGCATAAAGCCATTTAATCTATTGTGACAAAGCAAGAAAAGAACTTCTTAAGCAACAAAAGGCCAGGCCACAGGTTTGGCATTTCAGGATAAGAAGCAAAGGATAACATTTCCCACTTCAGAACTTTGCCCTTTAGATTCATAAGAGCTCTTTTTTTTTTTTGTTTCACTGACAATAAAGTTCAGTGCAAGCCAAGGGGGAGATGTTTCCACTTTTCAGCTGCTAATATAATCACACTCTTGTATTTATGATTAGAAATCCATCAAAGATTTGTTTCGGTATAACACTTTCCTAAGTTTAGCTTAGACTAATTTAGTTTCTGGATTACTACATAAATTAATGCTTCTGGCCCAATGAGAACCTCTTGCATTGCTTAAAAATTAGTGGAGAATTTCTCTTCTATCATGTGCACACATTCAACACTGCTTTAGGAACATGCTACTTTTCTAAATTAGTATGAAGTTATTTCATGATCCCTTTCTTAATTCCAATCCCCACACATCTGTATAATACTTAATCCATATAGACAATGCTACAGGAAAAATGTAGAGTTCACATTTTCAGTTGGAAATAGGATATATTCCCTTACAGTCTTAGAGATATGGAAATAACCTTGCAGTCTTAGGAAAGGCAACTTGATTGAGATCTAAACTGCTTACAGGTTCTTACACAGTCTTACATAACTACACCACAGAAAAAAGAGCAACAGCAAAAAATCCTTGCTTAAACCAGTGTTCTTTCCAGTGTCATTCACACCAAGAAAAAATCTTTAGGTTTTTAAAAATCTTTGAGCATTCAGTCTCTCACTGTCTAACGTCTTTGTTGACTCACTTGTTGTATTTTCAGACTTCATGTCTACATTTTTTTCCTTCATGTTTGCCTAGCAGGCATATGCCCACACCCCCACCTCTCTCACAAGGAGCTAGCTTGTGTCTGGTGTATTCCAGCAGTTGTGGTAGCTTTGGGAATAGCTCTGATGGAAATAGCTGTGATAAACAGGACTTCTTGTAGAATTTATGCGGTTCCATACATCATTTTCTTTCTTGACAGTTAGGTTTTACTTTAAAAGAGAGGTCTGCATTTCATGAAATTTAGAATTTCAGAAGCAGGTTTTTTTGCACAGAGATGGGAAAAAAGAAGGCCTTCCTACATATGTAGGGAGATGTCTGTAATTAACACTGATAATCAGTTTAGTGAAATTAGCACAAACCAATGTATTCATAGATTATGTTACTTTTCTCATTTATTTATTTTTTCAGTGTTACTTAGCATAATTTTACCACTTGTTCACATTTTGGTCAAGTAAGTGATCTGTGTTAAGAAAAAATGAGTCTGAAGCTATTAGTAAAGTACAAAATTCTCATAATAATTTTAATCCATGATCTATATCCCAGAAAATGATCAGCCAATAATTCACAATCTTGGCATTTTTGAGTTATTTGATACCTGATGAGAGACCACTGTTTGAGTTTACTCATTCTTTGCCAACCTGGAAAAGACCATCTCTTAACTATAAACCCTTTCCTTGGTTGCACCTAAGTGCTATGGAAATTAAGGAAGAAATTAAACCTTCAGTTAAATTTTTACAAGTTTTCAATTTTAATTTACCTATGCTGTTATATCTGAAAAGGCAAATACAAGTATCTTTAACTCATTACTTTGCCAATCTCTATCTAATTTACAAAATACTGCAAACTCTTATTTCATTTATTAGTCATAGAATCATGGAATCATTAAGGTTGGAAAAGATCTCCAAGATCGAGTTCTACCTTTGACTGATCACCATCTTGCCAAGTAGACTGTAGCATCAAGCGCCACATCCACTCATTTCTTGAACACCTCCAAGGATGTTGACTATAACACTGCTGTTGGACAGCCCATTCCAATGCTTAACAACCCTTTTAGTGAAGAAATTCTTCCTGATGTCCAGCCTGAACCTCCTCTGGCACAGCCTGAGCTTATGTCCCTGTCCTGTTACTTGTTACCTAGGACAAGAGGCTGACCGCCCTTGCTGACCCCCCTCTTTTCAGGTGGTTGGAGAGAGTGAAAAGATCTCACCTGACCCTTTTCCAGATGAATCAGCTCCCTCAGCCATTCCTCACAGGACTTGCTGGAAGGCTCTAGAGCCTTCACCAGCTTCATTGCCCTTCTCTGGACTTGTCAGCGAGATACACCATCAGTGTCCGAGACTGCTGTGCTGTACCTGTCAAAGGAGCAGAACTCCTGCTGAACAGATACAACCTAAAAGAACTATTTTAATACTCCTTAATATTTTACTACATAAAACTCTTGTCCTATCCCAGTATGTTTAGAAAATCTGCCACCTGAAAACTTCACTTGTATTTGAATACACACATCAGCTGTGAATAAAAATTATTTTCTTTTAATGTCACGCATGATGATAGTAGGAAAGGAGGCAACCTTGTGAGTTTAAACAGAGACTCTTTGCACAAAAATACATAGCTCAGTAATATGAATCACTGAGTTACATATAATACAGACAGGTGTATACCTCTAAGTCTAAGGTCTGAACAGTTAATAGAATAATGGTAAAAGTTGAAAGGCAGCATCATTATCCAAGTTGGTCCACGGCGAATTTAATCTAAAACTTTTTTAAGACAAGTGTTATTGACCTGATTTTTCAATACCCCATAGACTCTTCTCTAAAGCTTAGTTTCTATATTACCTTTTGAAGTTGTTGAAGGATAGGTGAGCAATTTGCACTACCAACAGCCTAATTAGGATGAATGATACCCCTTGGGACAAGAAAACCTTCTTCATATTCAATCATCCAGTCCAAAAATATACAGGGTGGGGTAATGAGTCTTAAAAATGCCAATTTAGTGAGTTTCTAATCACAGATACTTCATCAGCTGACAAAATAAAAACCTCAGTAGGTATAGCACTTCAAAATCTGGGACAATTTACATGTAATTTCAAGAATCAGCAGGGATACACAGCTGGATAAAAATAAAAAGCTTGCTGTAATTGAAAATTGCCTTGCAGCTTGTTTGTGATTAAAATGAAGTTTGGTTCCTTGAAATCTTGTTTACCAATTAAATCTGTTTTACTTAGGCAATGAAATATTGTCTATTGTCCTTGAATGATAAAACCAGTACAGGCATGCTTTAATATTTCATGCTAATTGAACATGTGTGCATACAAAAAATTTCTAAATTCCACATTCAACAACTTGGCTCTTATTTAAAAATATCCAAGAAATGCTCTCTCTCACTAGTAGAGGCTGTAGTCATCTATAATTTTTATAAAGAATCTCAGTGACAGACTGTTGTGTCTTGCACAAAAAAAAAAAAAATTCTGCGCTCTTTGCACTTAGTGTAGAAGTTCTTTCAAAAAGCCAGTGATAACTTTACCTACAACACGATTGAGTTTAAAGTCTGACTTAAATTTAGGGTTCACCTACAATAAGAGTTCTTGTTTATCTGCATTTTCAATTTTTGTATATGTTTTTTTGGTGTGTTGAATAGATCAAAAAGTGTGAGAGCTGATTCTCTTACAATAAAACAGCCTCCAAGAGACTTCAAGTCTTTTGTTTGTTTGTTTGTTTGTTTTCTTAAATGATTTTATTAGTTTTTGAGTTAAAATAATATTAAGAAACAGTTGTGAATGAAACTTGAGACCTTAAAATACTTCAAGCCATTTTCAACATAAGGTTTCATCTGTTTTGTTTCTTTGTGTTTTACATGCAGATGTAATGAGTCCCCAGTCCTCACTAGGTTTATGTAGGAGAGAAAAAACTTGAATTAACAGGGTAAAAATTAAATAATAATTACAATCATTGAAGCAGAAAGAAAACATTTTTAGCATTATAAAAACAAAACCCCGCAAAAGCCACAGGGATATAAATAATGTAACTTCTAATCCTCAGCAGAGAATCACCTTCCTTATGCATATCCTATCCTAAAATATGCACATAGACATACTCATACCCCAACACTCATTTTATTATTTTTCTTATGTGCATTTCTTCAGTATATACTTTCATAATTAGGACTCAGCTAATACTAGAATTTTAATAAAGTATATATTCAGAAGACAGAAATAATATTGAAATAATTTAAAGTATTTAAAATTGTAATTGAATTAGTAGATTAAAAAATTGAGTTTTTTTAACCTTTTGTTTGACTCTTTTTCTAGCATGTATTTAGCTCCAGATAATTGATATATCATTCTAATACTTCTTCAGAGCAGATGAACCAAATGATCCACCCACAAAGAAGAGTTTCCTGGCATAGAACAGTTGACCTGTGCTATTTCTACATTGGCTGAATCAATAAAAAGGGACTGAGAGGACAAGGCAGAGTTTTTGCAGCTTAAAGACAGTTAATTTTCACTCCAAACGTTGAATTAGGGGAAAAAAAAGTCAAATAAGCATGGAAAGGTTATTCAAAACGACCCAACTTAAATGCACTCTAAGAGGTGCTGAAAGGTCTTTTGACAGACTCAAGTGAAAAACGAGGATGCTAAAGGAGACTAAATTAGATAACAGAAGTCACTTAGTTCATCAAAACTGGGATGAGAAAATATATTTAAAGAATTATCTGAAAAGGTAGATACAAAAAAAGAGAAAAAAATGCTGGAGCTTTAAAAAAAAGGTTAAAAAAATAAACATGTAAATACACATCCAAAAAGTAATTGGAGAAGAAAGGTTCACTAACTAAAAAGCAAAGCATCCATTGCCACCACATTAAAAAAAAAAAAAAACAACAAAACAAACAAACCCCAAATCTAACCACCAAAAACCCACCCCAAACAAACAAACAACAATAACAAAAATAAATAGAAACCAAATTGTTTTTGATTTAGAGTTCTCTTTTCTGGGAAATATGAGAAGAAAATGTTCAATCCTAAATCTAATGAGTAACACTGAAAGTCCACATTAGCATGTACACCTAGCACAAATAAAATGTGAAAATTGATGAGTGAACATGTTAATTAATACTTATTTTCTTTATAGCTGTTCGTTCTTAAATTTGAAAAAAAAAATATCCTTCAATAATGAAGTTTGGTATGAATAACAAATATAACCAATGGTTCTAGGAACCAAACAAAGCCAAAAAAAAAAAAATTCTAAAGAATACATCTATATCTAGAACATAATTCAGGCTATTGAGGGACTCTCAGCTGATATTTGGAGACATGATGAGGCATGCTAAGCTTACCTGCATTTACCTGATGAAAATGTAATGTTTCATATTTTTATCTGTTTCATTTTTTTTTTTAAATACATATATTCTTTTCATAACAGAAGTATGAACCTATGTTCCTAGATTTACCAGAGAGACATTGATCCAGGAAACAGCTCTTTGTATTTTTTTTATATATAATGTGCTGGAACCAAATTAATCCTTTGGTGTGAGGTAACACATTATTGCAGCTACAGTGGAGCAGGGAATCTCAGCTTTTAATATAATGGTTCAGATCTTCAAAATATGTTTAAAATATTCTGTAGTTCTGTAAGGGTTTCAGTAGCAGAATATATTCTCTTTGGTATTTTTTAACAGTGATTGTCCTTTCAATTTGCAACAGTTTTTAGTCTGCTCATATTCATATTCGTCATATTCCCACAGCCAATAAAAATATGCACTATTATATCTTGAAAATTACTAATCATACATGTAATTTTACATTTAATATATAGTGTTTACACAGTTTTTCAAATACTGCATTTGGTCAGATCTGAAGGGAAGGTTGAATTTTAACCTTTTTTTTTTTCTGTAAGGTACTGAAAAGAAAGCTACAGGACTGTGTTTATGTGCATTTGTGAGAATTGGTGGGGAAAAGGCATGGCATGGGAGGAAATCATGTACAGAAGACCCAACATTCATGGGATAAATAAGCCATGACCAGAATCTCATAGAGAGCATGAGGTCCTGACTTATTTGAAGGTGAGGAGACTTGTATTTGACTTCCAAAATTGTCTGGTGCCTGGAGAGAATGAGAAGCATTTTGAATGGGCTGTAAAAGAGGAGCAATGCACATGGTAGTTTTCAAACAGCATGTTGGAGGCCCAGAAGGGATGTTTTCAAGAAAATACTAATCATGAATCATGATAACACAGAATTAACTTTTCTACCTGAGCTTTTGCAATCAACTGTTTTAATATTGTAGCATCCTCTGTCTAGGTATAACTCCTGAGGATAGATTCCACCATCTTGGTATTACAAAGCAAGAAGAGTTTCATACTTCTTGTTGAAAATTGATATGATGAGAGTATTTCATTCTCAGGAAGGCATTTATCTGGTGGATATGGCATAGTGGAAGGTGAAGGAAATATGTGAGAAAGGGAACAGCCTTCTTTGCATCAGGAATGATAAAAAAGGAAATAAAAAGAATCTTCACAAAGGCTCTGCAGTGGCAGAGGTTTAGGACCACAGACGTGAAGTTTGGTATGGTCGCTGTTGAATTGGAAAGGAGAGGACTTCTCCAAGGCATGGAGAAGCTTGGGATTTGTGGCAGTAGAAGCAAGGCTTCACCTCCCCCTACAAGTGTTTAAACCAATAGTCTTGACAAGAAGGCACAAAAAGTAAATTCAGACATGAGGATTCTGGGTCAGACTCCAAGTTAGGATCAGTCCACAGAAAAGGAAATGAAAGGTGCTAGTGATTGCTGACTACCTCTTGCCTGGGACAAAAGTGTTAATTTGCCAGATATGTCTAGCACCACTTGAAGCAGCAAGGTGTCTCCCTCAGGACACGTAGCATTGCATAAGACCCTGAGTTTCATGTGCTTCTGACTACTCTATCTTGCTTCTCAACTATGTCACAAATGATACAGACAGAGAAAGTCCCAACATGACCACAGTTGTGTCAGGGAGTTTGTGAGTGAGAGTAGGGGTACAGAGGCCCCAGTAATGTTTTCATCAGCCCTCCTGATCAAGATAAAACAAAAGGCAGATGTATCCAAGTGCTTGACTATGCATCTAGTATCACAACTAACTTTTTTTTTTTTTATATTTTCCATCATGGTATCCTGTTTAGAATGGTGAGTCTAATCATATTTGCAGGATATGATATGACTGATGTCATGAAGACTTGGAGGAAAAACACAAGTATTTGGGTCTGGGATATTTAAATAAGTGTTGGGGTTGAACCCATCCAGAAACTGAGTCCCATATGGCCACTTGCTCACACACTTCTGTTAGGACTGGGGAGAGAATAAAAAGAGTAAAAAGGAGTAAATTTGTGGTTTGTGATAAACTCAGTTTAACAAGTAAATGGGTAAAAACCATGTGTGCAAACAATGCAAAACATTTCTTGCAAGGAATTCACCACTACTTCACATTGTCAGGAAGATGCTCAGCCACTTTCAGGAAAAAAAGTGCCCTTTCATATGTGAAAGGGTACATTGGAAGACAAACACCATCCCTGCAAATGTCCCCCATTTCCTCCTTCTCTCTCCAGCTTTATAGGCTGAGCACAACCCCACACTGTATGGTATATCCCTTGGGTCAGCTGTGGTCTGCTCTCCTGGTTGCATCCCTTCCAGCTCCTTGTGCATCCCCAGCCTCCTCTCTGGTGTATTGGAGTGGAGTGGAGCAAAAAAGCCTTGACTCTGTGTCAGTACTGAT
Organism: Lanius collurio; assembly: GCA_020086605.1. Classification (NCBI taxonomy): domain Eukaryota; kingdom Metazoa; phylum Chordata; class Aves; order Passeriformes; family Laniidae; genus Lanius; species Lanius collurio. Next base: position 11,364,848 of record JACBWW010000020.1, on the reverse strand, counting down.
GAGCAGTAACAAAAACATCCCTGTGTTATCAACACTGTTTTCTGCACAAAGCCAGAACACAGCCCCATACTAGCTACTGTGAAGAAAATTAACTCTTATCACAGCCAAAAGCAGCACAATAGGAAAGACAGAATGGATCTCAGCACTCCTTCAATATGCAAAATTAAATACAAAGTCAGAGATATGGTCTCTTGAACCTCTCCAAATCATAACCAGAAGAGAAAAAAACACTTGGAAAGTCATAGCAGGTCATCTGAGCAGAAGGTAGGAGGAGGTAGTACATGGAGCTTTCTAGAAATAAGTAGCAAAAATCTTACATTCAAAGGAAATAATTTTCATGGGATATTTTGCACATACTTTTCCTGTGAAGTTAACTGCAACGAAGCTATAGTGCTCTAGATACCACTGGTGATGATTTCATTGGTGTAGATAAATGCTGCAGAGGTTGACTAGGGAAAATGGTCTATTTGTCTCTGCTCACAAATAAGGAGCAACTGACTGTACCTGTGGCCACAAATGGCTGAGCTACTGTTGAGGTACCTCTCCCCGAGGTCCTGGGGGGAGGGACCCTGCAGTGTACGGGTCTGTCCCTGTCCCCATGTCATGTGTGGTCTGTGCCTGTCTTCTGACTGATTGTTGGGGGCTGCCTGGGCTCAGGAAGAAGGGGGGAGTCTTGTGATTGTGAGGGTAGTCGGCCATGGGACCTCAGCCATAGTGGGGTTGGAGGGAAATAAACATCCATCAACATCTACCGAATTTTGCTTCATATTTCCTTCCTACTCATCTTGCCAAAAAAGCTCTTGTTGCAAGTTATCTCCAGTGCAATGAGCTACAACCATTGCAAGATGGCAGAGTTCAAGATTCACATGAAGAATGAGAAGGTAATCTGGAGAATAAGGACTCTGGACTTGCAGAGAACAGACTTTAGCTTATTCAGGGAATTTCTAGGCAGAATACCCTACCAAGTATTGATGAAGATGAAAGAAGCCTAGGCAAGTAGCTTCCTGATGATATAAAAGGCAAAAAATGAGGGACTTTTACAAGAAATAGGGTGAATAGCCAAGAAAATGTAGTATGAAAACTACTTGAGCACTGAGTAACAAAATCAGAAAGGTCAAAGTTCTAGCTAAAACTAGCAAAAGATAATAAGAGTAAATATTTTGCTTTGAACTCCTTTTGGGGAAAAAATAATCACAGTAACCTGCATTTGTGTAACAGTTTGTTAATCACTCATTACTCTCACTATGACAGGTTCCCTATCTTATAGGGTGACTAAGTTTTTACCCTGTAGCAAAGTATTGCAACATTACATTTCTAGATAGATTATTGAACACAAGAAGACAATCAATAGGAGAAAATAGGACTATGGTAACAATTATGTTGTATTAATTAATTCCTGTAAGGAATTAATGAACCTGCCCATAAGCTTATCCTATTTGATATTGAGCAAAACTAATCTTAAGGATGGACAATTCCATCGACTAAATTTCTACTTTTTCTCAGTATCTATTAAGCTAAGCTGGGAGAAAGGGCTCAGCATTGAGAATAGCTGCTGTTATGCCTGAATGATTTTATGGCATTATTAAAAAATGTGAGTGTTAGCCCATCTGTAGTGCATTTTAGGACTTACTAGGCACTCAGCAAATTTACAGTGCTAGTTTTGAGCTAAAAATAACGCAACATGGCAGCTTAAAGCTGAAGATTTAAAGTAGTTGAAAAATATAAGTTTCTGAAAAGCAAGTCTTCTTGTAACAGACTCAAGAAAATTGCTGTTCTTGGTTTTTAAAATGGAGTACCTGGCTAATGCAAGAGATAGAGCATTTCTCCTTGTAATGCTAGTACACTACCCAGAAATGCAAACCCTGATTATTCCTGATTCAGTTAATGAGCTTTATTTCTTGTCTGGTCTCATTAGGGAGCTATCGACTCTGATGTAAAACAGTTCTCTCAACATCTTCTCTGGCTCCACTTTGCATAAATAACAAGTAGATATCTATTGGGTTCTTTTCTAAGGTGCTGCCAAGGTAGTTTGCTCAAAAGGCAAATTTAGAATAAAACTGTCCCCACAATAGCACTGCTGACTACAAGTCATCCAAGGTACTGTGAACTAAGATACTGCTACGTGAACTAAGCTAGAGAAAGGAACAGTACATTCTTTACTGAAGTGAGTTTTCTGGCTTTTAGGGCAACTTGTCTTGTTTTTGTGGAATTAAAATTTCTTGGAGACTGTCACGGTTTGACAACAGAGACTAACAAGGCAAACTTTTCAGATGTTTATCAATATCAATTCAGTGATTGATCAAGAAGTATGCTTATGAATATTTGCAAGTAGGTCTAAGTGACCAGTAATTAATATCAATGAGGAAAAAAAGAGTGGCAATGTTTTTCAAAATATTAATTTCCCATGAGAAATATTTTCTGTGTGTCTTACCTCCATGTAATTTGAGTTATATTGAGGACAGACACAGACTTGAGTAGTGCTTTTTAAATAATATGTTGAAGTCTAAATAGATTTGGGCTGTGGACATGTAGTATGGCATAAGATGACCTATAGAAAAATTTCAAAGGAGAGAAATGGTGCTGTTTTTAAAATACTGACCTCTTGTATAATGGACGTGTTTTCTGAATAAAATGGTAGAACACAGCAAAGTCAACATACTCATTATTTGCAACATTATATATGTTAAATGTAAAATGGATAACCTAAAATGCAGCTTGCAAAAGAGAGAGCTGTATTGTGTTGTAACACAACTGGATAAAAATAAACTTCCGTATGAATAATTATAAAGATTTTTTCTTTACCCTTCTGTGTCTTTTGCAGATATCCTGCTTCTAACTCTGATAATTTAGTGTCACAAATGGATAGAATTCAATCCCAAAAGAACTAATAAAATTACATTTGAAAAATAATAATTCGACTATACACTTTCCTTTAATTCTTAAAAAATTAGTAAGGCCCTTTTAAATCCTTTATCCTGAAAATAATTTCCCAGCTAATTACACGTTTCTGATATTCCCTTTGAAGTGGAAGCAACTCCAGGTAAAACAGTGTGTTCATTAAGAGCTTGAGGTTGCTCTGAAACTATTAAGAAATCCTATATACTATTCTAGTTTATTGCAATGTTTTTTATGTGATTACCTTATTTCGAAATATCAGAAAAAATGAAGACTCTTTTTCAGGCACCTCTGGATTTTTCCTATTTCTGAATTCACACATTGCACAAAGGATGCCTCACATACAGGATAGATCAGTTATCCCCCTTTGTAATCATGATATTCTGTGGAAAGACTGAGGTGAGGATTACTGGTACTCTTTTTTATAATCTTGCTGAAAGAAGATAGAAATTATAACAGCAACCCTTATGTTAAAAGCTGTGATTTGTCGTTGAGACACTAAATGCTGAACAGAGATCCTTTTTATGTGTAGGTATTTTAAAATCATTTTATTAAGATAGAAAGTAACAAACTCTTTTTATGAATTCATTTTCTGTGGGCTATTATTCCAAAGAAAATTTAGTAACTGTGGTGATGTTGGCTAAGAAAGCAAATGAGGAGAAAACAGAGGAAGAACAGAAAGATCCTAGGTGTAATTCTTAGATGTAGTATATAATATTGACAATGCATTTGGCTTCCAAAATGGTCCACACAAGTTGTATTTCTGTTAAAAATTATGACATATAGAAACAGAGTTAATTTACACACTTAAAATGCCTTTGGTGGCAGAGTCTGCCTTACCAATGTGATAAACTGGTGTTGATACCATTCCTAGCCCTTTCTAGACTTTATTACATGTCCTTGTTCAAGACAATGTAATCATAGTACAGATATGCACAAAGGTGGCACACATCTTCTTTCACTGATGATAGGATCTTCACCTCATCATCATATGAACTCCTCTAGAGAATACTACCACAAGACATCCCTTTTGGACTTCTGGTGAGCAATGAAATAATGCTTTGAATTATATAGAACCGAGTTTTATAGAAGAAAATTTCTTCTTTTACCTTAAAGTTTTAGGATTGTATGAAAACTGTAGAACTGTTAACCTTTCAAAACTCATTTTCTAGAATTTTATTTTTTTTTGAAAGAAAGCAAGCTCAATTACCTTTGCCATATTGTAAGAGTTTTGTTGTCCAGAACTGTAAACTAACAATAGCTTACCATGAGGTAAAATGCCTGGCTAGCTATGATTTGTTCCAAACAATCCTAATACATTCATCGGTGAAAATGATTTGTATTCATAAAATTTGAACATATGGGCTAGGAAGTATTTTATTTGTTGAACTGACGTGAATTCCAGCCCAATTCAGTTAACAGTATATCTGACAAGCTTTCTAAACAATGCTACAAAGGCATAAGCAATATTCTACTTTCTCAACACTTATATTGGCCTTCCAAACCTGATTGTGGCATATTTTGCACCCGTATGGTCTGGAAGCTCTATGATAGCTGTCATACTTGACATTCACAGCTACTACAAAGCTGCACAATTTGAATCCAAAATGATGCCCAGGTAGAGTTCCCTGAAATCTATTTATAAACATTTTTTAAAGATTCAATGCAGATACTGATTGTATTTCTTAATGCCAATGCAAGTATTCAGAATAATACTAAAAAAATCTCTAAAAATATAGTTTAAAACAATTAGATCAATTAAAAATAAAATAAAATACTATTTATTTTGTTATTTTCAAATTCATTATCAGAATTATTTGGAAATTTTTATCCATCGTTCAATCTACTATAAATTATCCTATTGATCCTTATATTTCTTAAATATCAATAACATCAGAATGTCAGTGAAGCAGAGCAAAATTGAATTAATTATTAGGAATTAATTCAATTGGTTACAAGTGTGGATATAATTAAAGTCAAGCAGCCATAAGTGTCTGTGATTTTTCCTTTGCTGTGAATTGTATCTCAACCTGGAACTTCAGAGAAACCAGCGACTGTTATCAGAATGAAACAAAATTGGTAGTGGAGAGTTCATGTACTGCAAGGATTCAAGAAATGGAAAGCCACCTGTGAGGATTTCAGCTGTTCAAGTGAAATTATGATTTCAATTTATAAAGGGGAAACAATTAAACATTTAATTTTAGTAATTTTATTATTAATTATTTAACAGATTAACAAATACTGAGTTTTCAAAGCAATACATGGATATACAATGATTTAACTTTCAATTTTTGTTTCATGCTTATTAATTTTACACTTGATTTATTAACATATACGCTTGATTTATTAACATATGGAACATTTTAAAAAAATTTTGCATGTTGTACAACATTTCAGCTCCCTTTTATATTTCTCTCCCTTGCATGACATTTATAGAGAAAATATTATTACAGCTCTACATTTTCCTTTGAGAAACAAGCATTTAGGCTGCTTTTGTGGGTTTTAAATAAGTTTTTGATAATGGGGCTTAGTAAATATTTGCAACATTCTAGACGAACTACCTTAAAAGGCACATAACTAATAAATTAAAGACACATTTAAATTCTGCTGTAATGGTTACCACTAATTGCATTTTCATACTATGTAATTAATATTAATAGGGATTAATAAAAAGCAACCAAACCCACTTTTTTTTTCTAAACTTTAGTCTGAATTCCAAAATTATTGAATTTTATCAAAATAAATAAGTATATTTACTTGTAGATTCTTCTATAAATTCACTAAAATTAATTTAAATTCACAACTGATGAATGAAGACTAACGAAGAGTAATCCTATTAGAGTTTTATAAAATATTAATAATTTTTTCATGATCATTGCATCATGTGGGCATGAATAAAGGAAAGGAATTTACTTTGTGATATAGGAAACAAAAAAATGGTCACATTACTACTCTTAAATACAGGTTGGGGAATATAGGGCAAACTGTTAGTTAATTTGCATTAACTTGGTGCTATAGTTTTCCATAATTATATTGAGTAAGTCGAGATATGAGACTGTTCATGTCCGCATGCATATGTTTGTATTTACACACACACATTTTGCAAAGAGCTCCTGAGACAGACAGAACCAGGCAAAATATTAAGAACACCTGACTGAAGTGATTTTTCATAAGGATGTATTCTTAGATATATACATTGTAAGCAAATATGTATTTACATACAAAAATAACTGCAGCTTCTTTTTAGAGTTTTAAATAGCTTTTATGCTGAGAATTATTAAAAAAATGAGAAAGGCATGTCTCACTTTTACTTCTCCTTACACCAAGAAAAGATGGTAGAACAATAAAAGATAACTTCTCACAACATACCCTTTCAAACAAAATTGTTGGAAAACTCATAACATTTCATTTGCTGTTGTCATAAGTCAGCAAGAGCCACTCCAGAAGTTTGCAAAATAAAGGACTTAAAATTAACGGAGCACTTGTCTGTGTTTTTTTTCTGAAGAGAATTGCATAATTGATAGAAAGAGCTGTTCCTATTATAAGTGCACAATGACATTTTTTAGATAGAAGGTATGAGGTCTCATTGCTCCTATAGTAATTGGCATTGATCTAATCTCACTTCTAATAGAATGGAATTAAAATAAATTTCATCAAAATCCTATAAGTCATTTGGGTTTTCATTTCTCTGGATTCCTTTTATTTTTCTTTTATCACAGAATCAGCCTTCAGCCTCTCTGTAGTTATCTGATGTCACACACAGAAACATGACATTCCAAGACCATTCAACTTAGAAGGAACCTCAGGAGGACTCCCTTCCTGACTCTTGCTCAAAGCAGGTCAGTTCTGAGATCAGACCAGGTTTCCCAGGGCTTTGTTCAGTCAGGTCTCAAAAACTCCCAAGGATGAAGACTGCACCACCTTTCTGAAGCCACTTGTTCAAGTTCCTGACTATCTTCATGGGGAAAAATGCTTCTCCTACACACAGGGAAGATGTCTACTATTTAAACATGTGGTCACTAAGTCTTATCCTCCTGCCCTGCATCACTGTGATGAGGTGACTCCATTTTTCCTTCAGCAATGTGTTAGGTTCCTTCAAACCCAGCTCTTCTCCAGGTTGAACCAGCTCCACCCCACCACCAGTTTACTGGCTCCCTGCTGAACATACTCCTGTTCATCAGTATCTTTATTGAGCAGAGGGTCACAAAACTGACAGCCTAATGGCCAGTGAGAAGAAGGGAATAACCCTTCCTCTGCACCTCCTGGCCATGCTAGCACAGCCCAGGTTGCTCGTGGCTGGTTTGCTTTCAGGACACACTGCTGGCTCATACCCAACCTGCTGTCATCAATGTCCCCTTAGAGCCCTCACTGCCAAGCTACCCCAGAAGCTGCTGTGGTCCCAGACCATGTTATGCCCAGGGCAAGAACTGGAATTTGTTCTTGATGAATTTCATGAGGTTCCTGGCAGTCCTTTCCTCCTCTGTCTTGCCCAGGGCCCTCTGGTTTGCAGCTGCAGCAGAAAGTATCAACTGTTCTCTGTCACTTGATGCCATCTGCAAACTGGATGAAAGTGAATGTTGTTGCATCCTCAGCTAATGCTCTTTGTTTAAAAGGCATTCAGAGGAAAAAGCTTACTCTCAGTAAGAATGGAAGTGAAGATTGTGTCTAATTATTGTCCTTCCATATGCAGGTTTATGGAGAATTTATATTTTAAGCAGCCTGGGGAATGTTCTGACTATTTTCTAGGAGAATGCTGCAGCAAAATTGACTGTATACTAAATATTGTGTTATGAAATTCAGCATGTTCATATATTTGACAGAAGACTATTCTAAACATTAATCAGAAAAGTATGTAACAATATCTCTGATGAAAAGATGTCTTTTTACCTTGATGAGTCAGTATGCAGGTTCATGGATCAAATTTTTAATCACCTATTTCAGTAGTGGCACAAATAATTGTGTTGCAGTTAAGTCTATACCTCTTTATTTCTATATCATCTCGATGTATATTGATATTTATCTATATTGGTGATTTAGATATCAGTGTGATGACAGTGTTTAGAAGACTGGTAACACAGTCTTTGCTTTAAAGTGATGCTTTATTAATTCCATTCATTAACAGCACACTTCATGATAGTGTTTTATTTTTATGTATTATGAATCATTTTCACTACAAATAAAAAGCTGTCAGAAACAATTCAAAAAAGAGTAATTTAGCTATGAGCTACTGTTTTCATATGGTTAGTGTTGATGTCTGTAGTCCTTTATAATGTTCAATATGGAGGTCAAGGTGATCAGATTTGATAACTCCTTTGCTAGAATGATTGAAGCTGAAAGAGACTTGTCTTCTTTCTTCTCCATTACATCATATTATTCTTATGATGTTTTCCTCCTCTTGAAAGGGGGATCTCTGTTGTTCATTTTTACTGCTTGTCTTGGTTTCAGTTCACTTGAACAAGAGAAATTGAAATAATAATTTATGGCATGCAAGAATCTCTAAATTTTTATTTCGTGAATAAGTTGCTTATTAAATGATAAGTATATTTATTTGCATAGCACACCTGTACTTTGTTATTTGGTCCAAATATGTAATTCACAGCCTGTAAAAAGGAAAGTGCATACAAAAAAGGGGAGAAATATTTTTAACATTGTGATTCGGCACAGGCCATGGTGCTTTTCACTATAGATTCATGCCATTGTCAAGCACCTTTTCATTCTTGTCATATTTGTGCTTGCTAAGTTTACAAAAGTTGTATGACACTGATGTATTCCTCCTGAGATACTGACAAGTACATGTTTTTTTTCAACTACTCAGAAGTTAAAATATCTCACACTGCTGCATCTAGATGTGAAATGGTGTCATTGATTTCAGCTTAAACCTGTTAGGAGGAGTTTAGTAATCTGATTTCTACTATCTTTTTTCCTACCAGCTGGTGTAATAATGCCAGAATCACAGGTAATTTAAATGGAAAACTTTTAAAATTTAGAGATAAGCATATATTTCTTCAGTATCTAGAATAATTCACAAAATTTTTAGCAGGCTTTTCAAAGAAAAAGATCACAAATTTAAAGTTTTGTAGCAAACACTTTTTTCTTCTTTCTTGTCATGCTCGGGGATATTTTCTGTACTCTAAATGTAGGGAAGTGTGCTATAAAGCCAGCCATTCTCATCTTTTGTATGTCTTCCAGGTAGATAAATTCAAAAAAAATTGAAGCTCTTGTATTCACTACCTTTAAGTCCAGTCAGTTCGCATTGTAACTTTTTTCTTGATTTAAATTCTGATCCATCATGTGTCGTTACACATTTAGATCAATTTTAATCTGATATAGCATAAAAATTGCTTGTTCTCAAGATAATAATTAGTTGGATTATTGTAAGATTTGGAATTATATTTCAGTCACTGTAGATGTAAATTAAGTTTCACCACTTTATTATTATCATGGAATTAATACAAACTGAACTGTGGATAACCTTGTTGAATGTATATAAAACAGATATAGAAATGTGAAAAAAACCCCATACTTAATGGATTTGAAGGTCAAAGTCAAGCTAATAAATCTGTTAAATTATTTTGAAAATCTTGTTCTAAAACTTTTTCAGGAATTAGGTACTCTGTAGTTCCAGTTTAGACATAAATGGAAATATAGCAGTAGGCTTTAAAGTACAATTTTAAGCACATCAATATACATTCCCAAATTTTGTGGCACCTTGGCTGCCTAAAAATCCCACTGAAATCAACACAAGTTGGAGAGACAGAAAGGTGAAGAACAGAAATTTAATTCTAGATATTTACAATTTTATTTGCTTCCCACTGGTATTTCTTCTAATTCAGGTCTGTATGGTCCTGATGAGATTGTTTTTAATTACCAGCTAAAATATTCAAACACTTACAGAGTAACATTTCTTCTAAATATTTTCCATGATAAATCTGTATAATTTTTTTCTGCCCTTAGAAGAATATTTATGTCTAGTTCATAAAATGAGCCCTATACATACTGACTTTTCATATGAAATTATCTACAGTGAGACAGGTCAGATTTTTTTAACATTGTCCTGATTTAAAACAGGCCTTCAGAACACAAGTGTCTTGTTTATTGGCTTGTGCTGTTAATTAGATGAAACCAGAAGTCTCTAAGCAACCAAAGTTCAGTGACTCAAACTTTATTCATTAGTGGCTGTAAGGTAATTCCTAACTCAACTCATGAGGCTTTATCAGTGCTAATCTACTATTCTGTCTATTCAGCTTGCAGTATACTGAGAAATTCTAACGTGTGTTAATTAACCTCTTGAGTATTGCGATTTCCAGGTAACCAGATTAATTCACCCAACATATCTACCAGAATTCTACCTTTCAGTGTTGTGGTTGATTTTTTTGTTATTTGTTTTGTTTTACTTTTTAATGGCTTTTAGGATGGTGGAAATTATAAAACTTTGATGAAAATATGATAGTCAGTAAAAATGAGGTAGCTGGAGTTATCTCAGATATTTTTTGCAGAATTATGCCAAAGTCAAGAACTTAAAAATTAATGATTTAAATAAGAATATGTTGTAAAAAAAATTTTCCACGATATTTTTCATAAATTACCCATTTAAAAATAAAACTTAAGATGTGATGCAGATAAGATTGATTTCAGATTATGTTTATTTCACAGGATACAGAATTTTAGTGATAGAACTAAATTCACATGAAGACAAAAGGCCTCATGTCTTTGTATTTTGCGAAGGGGGAAATAATTACACATTTAGTACCACCTAAACACAAGGTAGGATATAATGATTGAAATCACCTTTGAATTAAGCACCAGGAGACCAAAGGAATGCATAGATCAGAATTAAAATAAGGTGCCTGGCAGATAATTAAAACGCGGATTAGAATTCTTCTATATATATATAAAAATGCACCTTATAAAAAACTTAAACTCAAGTCATAGGTAAGAACTAGAATGTACTTAACAAAAAATTGTAATTAAAAGAATTGTATAACATGCTTCTAGAAAACTTCTTGATCATTACTTTCTTACACAATAGGAGTATGGATTACACCCTCATTAAAATTTTAAGATCTCCTTGAATCCTGACTCCCAAGATAAAATAAATACAGGTAAAATGCTAAAGTATTTGAGAGTTTTATTATCCACATAATTACAGGACCACTGGTCTTAATAGCAATAATGAAAATTAATGGAAATGTATGTTTTCAATAATTCTTTGATATAATTCCTTTGTGGAAAATTACAGCCATATTGCAGTGTTTCAATCAAAAGATACTTAAAGCAAGTAATCAAGTATTAGTTTGTCTTGCTATACTGTACAAATACTGCACCAAAAATTAGTTAAATTGATGTGTGCTAACAAGGTATTGCATCACCTTACCAAGTTCAGAAAATATCACCAAAGAGATTTGTTCCACACCTGGGTACAGCATTAATAGAGAGTTACAAAGACAAATCATTTGTTATTCCGAAACTCTTTTATACTACCGGCTACGTTTGCAATTTTTCAAGTTGATCAAAAGTTGCCATTTGTAACATTGATAAAGTTCCTCGGTACCAAAATCATTCCCATTCAACTTTTCCTCCAGGAATAAATTTGCCTAAAGGCAATATTAAATTAAGTTGTATTTTTTTTTAAACAACTCATATTATTTTCTATTCGTATAAATCTTGTGATACATTATTTTACTGGTGTTTGGAGTTTTAGATTGCAGAAATCATAGTTTTTATTCTAATTATAGCTTCCTCATATAATTAAAATAAGAAAAAATCTGCTGAGCCCATATAAATGTATCCCTTGACAATAAGACATTATTGTTTAGAATGTTAAAACTAGGCTATATGGAAGTGTTACATAAAAACAAAAACAAAAAAAAAAAAATCGGTATAGAAATAACTAAGGATTACAAATGAATTATTCTTTTCTTTCCTTTTTATTTATATATTTCTGGTTGTGTTTGTATCAAAATCATGTTTATCTACTGATTATATAAATTTATTATGCGGTGCAAGATAGATAAACAGCTTTCTGTGAAGCCAGTGTCTTTCCTATTGATAGATTTGTGGCATTCCCTGTCATGACATCTGCTACCTTTTTTCAGCAGTGTGTTGAAACAGATAGAAATATCAGTGTGCTCTGCTTACATGCAAAAAGTCAGGAAAGGGAATAATATTGTTATTTATTATAACAATATATGAGAGGAAATTATATTTAATCTTGTCACATAATGTAACATTGAAAGATTTCTCAGTTGCCAATAATTCTCTGGGTTTTTTTCATTAAAATTTCTTATGGCAGACACTGGAGTTGCCATCTACAGTGTTTCTTGGCACAGATCTTAATATAAACTTTTCCTTACCTAAGTGGTACAGTTTTTATGGCCTTTGCAAAAGAATCAAAGTGATGCAAACAAAATCTGTTGTATTTTATTTTTAGTTATTTTCCAAACCATCAGTTTAGCTATATTGTTCACTACTCAGTAATGATAGATACAATGGTAGCACCTTCCTGGAAAAAAAAAAAAAGGTAAAAAATAGTAGGCTGGTATCCCAAGAGTTATTCAGAAGAGTCATATTTTCTTTCTTTGTCTTCCTAGTCAGAAACATGTATAAACAATTCCTTTCTCTGAAGATTGTGGTATTTGCTCAGATGTCTCAAGAACAGGTTTAATTCTTGCCTAAAAACAGGATGAAGAATCTTTGAAGTCCATGAAAATTTTTCACATTGTTTTGATAGAGAACTTCTTTATGACAAAATTTACACTAAAAATGTTCTGTCTCGATGGAGTTTTGTGTGTGTGTGTATTTGCTTTTTCTCCCTTTTTTCCCAGTAGCAAACATAATTACCTGTTACCAATGCCATTTCTTTTTTTTTGTGCTTTGTCATGCAAGGCATTTGTGGTACTAGGAGCTTAATTTATACTACATCACTCTAATTTCTAGTGTGGAAAACCATTACCGTTTGCATTTCCCTTAATTCTCTTTATTTAATTACTGGTAAAGGAAGTTAGTTTATAAGAAACAGCAAATTAAAAAGAAAACAGCAATGTTCATAATTATTTTAATACACAGTGCCTCTATTTACAGTAGGAAAAAGGAACCAAATATATAACTTGTTAAACTTGTTTTTCATACCCTATACTTTCTGTACCAGTTTATATAATTTAAAATTCTCTGCATTTGATGGAAACAAAGAAATAGATATAATAAATGCAAAAAATTGGCTCACATAATCTCAATATCTCTTTCCTTTTCAAACTCAAGAAAGAATTCAGTTTTCCAATAGCAGTAAAACTATAAATACATTGTTATAACTTCCTTTACCATTAGTCACGCAGCCATAAGTTTCTTTCTCTAAAATTTTTGCAGGAACTCAGCACTTCTGTACAAAGATCATTATGATTATGCAGAAGCTTTAAAACGCTCTAAAATATGCATCACTTCTTTGGGCATCATGAAGGAGCTCACATATCTTCCAATTTTTACTTAATACCTACTTAACACCTTTTTTATGTATTTTGCTTATTTAGATACTCTACCAAACTTATGCACAACCTATACAGTTCACTTAATTATACATGACTTACAACTTATACATCTTACTCACTATCTTATACATGTCACCCTGCTTATACACTTTTTTTTTACCTAAAACAGTACATACACATTTTACTTACTTATGCTTAGTTAACACAGCACTTATACCTTTTACAACTTATCCATAAAACAGTACAGATACATTTTGCAACTGCTGTGCATGAGATTACACATTTCTCAGTTGATCCCTCTACTTTGTCCAAGAGCTCCACACACACTTTTCAGATAATACAATTGGTTCTTAATTCAGTGCAGCACAGTCCTCTTTATCTATTCCTTGCTCTCTTGGTATTTAGCCTTTCAGCTTCTCCTTTCCCAATTCATTTTTAATTTACCACAGTTTATCTTTCAGTACCCTTCAGTCATTGATGCTCCAGATCCAGGCAAGTAGAGTCAAGATGATGGCAGAAACAAAGCCCATCCAGTGATCAGCAGCCAAGTTAATCCAGGAACTCCAAACAACCAGACAGCAAAAGCCAGAGAGCAGATACATGCCTACCCCAACTCTCTCTTCTCTTCTCCTTCTTCCTCCACTGACCCTCCTGACTGGGCTTAAAAACCCTCCAGGAGCCAATCTGCTACAGCTGAAGGTGGACAGCCAAGTGAAGCTGGTGAGGGTAATTCCAGCCTGGTCTCACTCTGAAAGCTCCAATAAGAATAATTAAAGATGGTTTGGCTGGGGCACACTGTCATAGTTCAAAACACCTTACGACAAATTTTTCAAGATGAATCAGTTTAACTGAAATTTAATGTATCTCTAGTTCCCTTACTTTCTGTTGTGCAATTACTGTATATTGTCTTGCTGTGCCTTAACTGAAGAAACAAAATAAGTTGGATAAATGCAAAAGTAAGACTAACAATGTCATTCTAATCTCAAATGGAAAAAGAATGTACAATAGACGTTACACTGGAGGACTCATTTCATTCACTTTACGGATTACAAAGTTGCAGTAAAAGGCTACAAGTTAAGAATGCAATTAAGAAATTCTGAGTTCTGTTTCAGACAATTTTCTATTGGTAAATATTGCTTGATGATGACATTTGCATGATATATAAATATACGCAATATGCAATATCATAGAAAAGTCTAAATACTAATACCAACTTTGCCTCTGCACGTAAGGAAATATTTCTCATTATAAAAATGAGGTGGTTTCTCTAACTATGGTTCTTACCTTAGGGACATAACATTAGTAAGAAAGGTAACAAAGAGCCATTTACTAGTGTTTTAGGCTACAATCAAATGGTGCCTTTTTTGAAACATTCTATCTTCTTCCTGAATACCAGTAATATTTCTAGACATGCCTTCAGAGGCTGGTAACCTGTAAATATCCAAAACCCAAAAATTTAGTTTTGTGTAGTCTTAGTTTAGAAAATTTCCCCAATTATAGCTTAAATATATGCACTTTCAATTTATGCTTATTTTTCTTCCCACCCCTCAGTTTAAACACTTATGCCCTCCCAAGAGGAATGAATCCTACAGTAAGCACATCCCTATAACAGTATGTGTGCTTACATTTTACCTTCAGACTTCTAGCTCTTGTAACTATTCTTAATGTCAAAGCTTGTTCAGATGATGTTTTTCTTCATTCACGCGTACTATTGGTGTCATATGGGATTATCTTTAGTCACAGATTTACAGAGCCACTGAATATTCTGCTTTGGAAGGGACCCACAAGGATCATACATTCCAATCAGCTAAAAAGATTCTTCTTGCTGAAAAGTGAAACAATAATTTTGTTTAGCTTAGGGTCTACATCTCGATTGTCTTGAAAATATACCTTGTATATTTCATTATTTTCCTCCCTGTCCCCTCCCCTCCCCATAACTTCAGAGCTACAAAGTACTGTCCAACTTTTGTTTTGGGTTAATCCATTTCCCCTTTGTTATTTCTCTACTGATTCCCAATATCCTTCTTAATTATGACCATTTCTCTGTTTTTGTCTGTGGATTGTTTTCTCCTAGATTAATTCCTCCTCATTTTATCTTGGTGCAAATTTCAGAAAGCCTTTTTTGTTTTTTTCTTACTTATTTTTTTTTTCTGCAGCTAAAATATTATGTAATTACTTAAGCAATACTTTTCATTTAGCCATTGGGAAAATAAAGTCCTATTTTCAGCAGACTACAACAGTTTGGGTTATAGACTTACCTCACTTTGTTGCACCTGTTCCCTTGCAGTCTTTTGTTAGCCAAATATCGTTAAAATTAAAAAAAAAAACAATGAGAATTTCTCATGTCTCTCTGACTCTATTTTCGTGAACATGTATTTAATTAAGCATAAATTCCACTGTTTAAGCCTGAGAGGGAGTCAAGAACAACGATGGGTGATGCTTGTGGACACTAGAGGACCTGAAAAACTGCATCCGTAACAGCCATTACCTACAACCCCAACTGCATTCTCATAATATGAAAATATGCTTGCAGTGGTATTCCAAGTACCATGTATCCTCACAGTAGAAAAAAAATTTCATATTTTTCTGCAGTACTGACTCACACTAGTTCTTGAATATAAAGAACTGTGAAAACAAACACAATTCTTGTTTTGTGAATCTCTATTAAGTGTACAAAGAATTGAATTTTAATCATCCTAGTAGGTTCAGGCACATTGACTTCTTTAGGTGTTATAGGGTTCAATGTCGCAAAACATGCATTTTATATCTAGCTTTTAGTCTACTAAAACGCCTTCTCTCTGGGATTGATGTACAAAAGTCTAATACATGACAAGCATAAGGGGTTTTTTTATTATATTGTAGATCGTGGGTTTGATATATCTTTCAGACTCCCTGTTTTTTTCCCCTGCTGCTGGGTCAATTAATTCAAGGCTCTTGTTTTCTTATACTATTATTATGTATAGTCATTTTAATTTGAAGCAGTTAATCTGTATCTGCTTCAAATTTACTATTTTCTCTATATAGCTTCATTTTGTCCAGACAGTATTTTTTGACCTTTTCCTAATCTGAAATCTAAACCTTAAACTCTCTTCAAGGATTTGATGACATGGCTCTAAAAACATGAGCTATTGTGGTAATACATCTAGGAAGCAGAGATCAGACCTGGCAATTTTATTTAAGCTATCTACCCAGATGCATTCAAAATATGGTTGACTAAATGAGGTGAAAAGAAATATCTGAGGAGAAAAAAAATCAGAGAATGAGTTGCTCATTTTCTTTGTGCTTTATGTATTCTTATTAAATTCAGGGGTAATTGCTCTTAGATTTGTAGGACTAGTACTCCAAGATGAAGAATAATCCCTTTGCCACATCCTACCAAATGCCTTTTAAAAATCAATAATAACATTATGTAGTTCCCTTATCTTTATGCTCAAGTAATTTCTCAGTTAGTTGTCATAGAGAAAACATCTGCTTAAATCTCCTTGGCACAAATTCCCACTTGTTACTCTGCCAGTTAATTCCTGATGTGTGGTTTGAGTCTACATCGTATCACTCTTAGGAATAATTTTGCCAGCATAGCTTAACAGATGCACAATATTTAATGTTGTGGGGGTTTGCTGGTTATTTATTAATAGGTATTTCACAAAGACATAGAATAATAGAGTTCTCCAAGTTTCACCAGATGTGTCATGGATTTCTTGCTGTTAATATATTCTATCCTTACAGAGCACTGTCTTCTGGGATCTTTGTTCTACCAGACTATTATTTTTAAGAGGAATTAAACTTTATCTCCTATGCTCTCTTTATAGACGTCTTCTGGGATTTATACTATTTCAGTTGAGAAAATATTTATATTTTATTCTAAAATATTTCTCACCTTGTAATCTTCTACTTTCCAGACTTTGTTCTACTGATCTTTTCTACAGCAATATCTACATAAGTAAATTTCTTGCAGCCATTCTCTATTTACTGAATCACAGAATCAATTAGGTTGGAACAGACCTCTAAGATCAGCCTATGACCAAACATTACTATGTCAACTAGACCATGACACTAAGTGTTATGTCCAGTCTTTACCTGAACACCTCCAGGGATGGTGACTCCACCACCTCCCTGGAAAGTCCATTCCAATATCTAACCACCCTTTCTGTGAAGAATTTCCTCCTAATGTCCAATCTAAACCTCTGTTGGTGCAGCTTTAAGACTGTTTTCCTGTCACTTGTTACCTGTGAGAAAAGATCAACCCCCACTTGGCTACAACCTCCTTTCAGGTACACGCAGAGAGTGAGAAGGTCCCCCTGAGCCTCCTTTTCTCCAAGCTAAGCAAGCCCTGCTCCCTCAGCCACTCCTCATAGGGCTTGTGCTCCAGACCCTTCCCAGCTCCTTTGCCCTTCTATCCACACTCCAACACCTCAATATCCTTCCTGATGAGGGGTCCAGAATTGGACACAGGATTTGAGGTGTGGTGTCACCAGTGCAGAGTACAGGGGAAGAATAACTTCCCCGGCCCTGCTGGCCACACTATTGCTGATACAGGCCAGGATGTCACTGGTCTTCTTGGCCACCTGGCACAGCTGGCTCATGCTCAGTTGGCTGTCAGCCAGCATCTCTAGGTCCTTTTCTGCTGGACCACTTTCTAGCCACTCTTCCTCCAACCTGTATTCACTCATAACATTAAAGTCATAGTGTTGAGAAATTATTAAACTGAAGAAACAGATGTTTCCCTAAAAGACACAGAAAAATTAGTTTCTTTAATGTATTTTATCTATATTTTGTAAAAATATGTCTGCCTAGTTCCAAGGAAATATAAAGACACTGCATGCAAAAAATATTCTTAGAAAAAATCATTCTACTTTAGCTCACTATATATGTGCAATATATATGTAAACTTCAATTTACTGAAAATAACAGGCATGTCAACACATATGGACATCATTAATGTGCACCTAGACATATGCACTTAATGTATAAGATCTTGTTTTCCTCCATTAAGATGTTTGAAGAAGTTTCATGGTGAAACCCACAAAAATATTAAAATCTACCTTTCCTCCTTCTTATCAGGATCAGTCTTACTTCAGATTCATAGACTCTCATGAACAAGAGTCAACAGATTTTGAAAGAGGGACAAAATAGCACCCCAGTACCAAACAACTTCACCGTTAGAGAAATAGAATTTTCAAACTAAATATACTGTCTGTGATGGAATTTGAACTATAATTCCAGGCATCTGCTTTCCTCATCAAACCAAGTAGATTATGTCATTCAAAGAATTACAGTCAACAGGCTCTTCAGAGGCAACATGTGTCAATGCATGATAGACTGCATTTATATTGTTGAAATTGGATAAATTACCAAAATATTTATTTATTTATTTATTTATTTATTTATGTGTGCAAATAATTTATGAAATTTATGTTCCTCAGTTTACAGGCTTTAGAGTATTATTCAGACTACTAAATATCACCATCTCATACAGGAATGGTAGTTTGGGACAACACGGCATCTGTAGTCCTGAGATCACACTTTTATAATAACCATTCCTCTATCAGTGACTTAATTGGTAAAAACATATGAACATATGCAAGTAAAAACTTGCATAACTATCGTTTTAGGATTCTGGGCATTATGGTAGAGGTGTCTTGGATTACCTTGTGTATTTGAGCACACCTATGTTTGCAGAAATTTGAATATGTGATGTATCACCGACTGAGTCAAGAACTTAACAGTTTTGAATCATTACGACTGACACAATGGAAACTAATTGTTTCATAGCTCAAAAGATATACACAGGCATAATTATAAATAGGAGAATGTTAAATGAGATGAAGATCCCTACATTATTATTATGATCACTTCAAACAGAAGGAAATCTTTCATTATATGCATCTTTGCTCTTCAAATTAAGTTCGTTCTGATACCATTTGAAATTACAGTGGAGGTGAAAGCTGTAAGTAGTCATTTTAGCTGATGCATTGAATTTATTGTGCAAGTTAATGAATGTCTCCTGATTTAGTCCAGTTTTCTGTTTTCTCATCATGTAAAAAAAGGAAGAAAAGTAATTGCAGTAATTGCACAGAGTATATTATTTACCTAGTTAGCCTGAAAAATCATCAGGGAGAACGTGTTTCCAAACCATGTCTGATGCCTGATTTGGAACCACTCACTCCAGAGGAAGTCTCAAAATATTTACAGATTTTCTGAGTACCATAATTTTTCTTATTGGGAGAAAGTCGTCCTATCAAAAGGTCTGTGGACACGGAGATGTTTGCATGCACTTATTCTCACAAGCAAAATGTCCTCATAGCTTGAAAAATTTTATATAGAGTTTGTTTCTGGAAAAAAGGCCAACATGTTGTATGCCCCTCTAAATGTTGCTTCTACTATTGATTTCTGTGGTGGAGAGGATGCTTCTCAAAGGATGAGTGATACCAAGTATGGGATTATGCAGCATCAGACTAATTTATTAGCTCATTCTGCTTCTAGAATTATCAGGGTTTGTAATTCAGGGTTATGCTCTAAAATCAATGAACTGTGGTCTCATGGTTTCAGTTGCAACATCACCTAAATATAAAGGTACATAATCTGATTTTAAAAAGTCAATATGCTTTAATACCAAAGCCTCAAAAACCTTCAAAAAATGAATGTTTTTTGTTTCTCAAAGGATCTCCATTTCTCATACTTATGAAATGAGAACCTGAAAACAAAATCAATTAGGTTTAGATGAATGAATTTTTGATAATTTTCCCTTCTGTGTTATTGCATCATTGGTCAGTATTTCCTAGTGGTGGCTACTATTAAAAAGATATAAGTGGGTTTAAAGAGTTACTCAGGCTCTCTAACAGCTTTCCAGGATAAGAATTTTTATGTATAATGTTAATCTTGTATTCTCTGTTTTGTCAGTTTGCCATTTTAGTTATCTCCAGGGGTTTTCCACAGCAATTTATTGTATTGTGCACACACACTGAAATAATGTGTATACATATATTTGATTTGGTTTTGCAAATCCAAACGTGTTGTCAGAGACTAACAATGCTTTTAGAAACAGGAAGATACATTGCTAGTCTTTTAACCTCACCTTACACTTAATTCATTCAAACATCAATATTCCAAAAAAGATTTTATGCCTAGCTGCATCATTTAAATTGAATAGTAAATCAAACAGATTATTTGTACATTGTATTTATGAAGCTAAATTGTTCATTACCAATCAACTACAAATGCAAGGCAAATTTTCATTGATTTTTTTGTTGCTGATGATTTTTTTTAGGTTAGTAACTTGCTGCGTGTTCTTGTGTAAACAGTATTATATTGCATTTTAGATCTTGTTATTCTTATAATCTAAAAACAAGCTTAGAAGTTGTTATGTGTCAGAACAAACAAGCAAACAAAATCCCCTAGAAAGTCAAGAAACAATTCTGACTAGCTGCAGAACCTAGAGCAATGTTATTCATGTACAGTCTTCTGATAAGATTATGCAGTTTGCAGATTTAATGCTTATTGAATGATTCAAATATATATTTACAATATCAGACACATTGTCTAAATGTGAACAGTTCTGAGTCTTATATTTCAGGAAGCTTTATGAATCACATATTTTTAAACTAGTTTTGAGGTGTTTTAGAACCTTCAGGAACGCTAAACAATAGGACTGTACTGACATCTTGGATTGTGCCATCATGATGTGCTTATTGGGTCAGCTGAGGTAGAGCTAAATTCTTTGGATACACAAGGTATTTCTATATGTAGAAATTAAAATATTTAGGATTTTCAGCTATTTTTTTCTTCTTTTTATGGAAATAATGTGTTATGGATACTTGCTTAAAAGTCAGCATAATCCTATTTTATTGATACATTTAAAAAAAAAAAATTAAGTTTAATTCTTGGAGGTCTGTTTAGGAGAAACTGGATGGATTGTTAAGCAGATGATACTGAAGTGTCAATAAAGAACCTTAGAAGTCTTAAGGATTTTATGTGGAAAGTGTGAGAAACAGATTCTGGTGGAAAAAATCAACAGTAGTCATTGCTATTCTGTAGTGTTTAGAAGTTCTTCCTTTTAAATTACAAGCATATATTATTTACCTTTATTCTTTTTGGTACACAGTTTAATCAAAGCATGTTGGCCATGAGAAACATACATAAATGGAAGCATTTACAATGCTCACAATTTATCAATGTATTTAAATATGACATTTCCATTTGCTATTTTCTCTGCCACCAAAAAAACCCATTTTCCAATAGTGAGTGGTTTGTGAAAAAAAATCTCCATCATTACTTTGGAAACATTCTTTTTAAGTTCTGTTGAGAAAAAAAAAAAAACTATGACAAGCACTTACAACAGCATATATTAAGGACATGTTTAAATATCCTATCCTTTGCTCATAGAACACTGCTTCAGGCTGGATAAAGCCTAACTGCAGTTAAAACATTTTACAGTGCAACAGATATGCACTCTGAGATTATGTACATTTCAAATCAACCTCATAAGGTTACCTGCCAACAATGTCAACCTCTCAAAATTTTTTCTGTAGAGCATGACCCCTAACAGAAGCTAAGAATAAATATATTCAATGTATTCTGCTTTTAAAAGGTGTGTTGATGAATATCAGATGAAAGACAGTTAAATGTGACATCATTTGAAGAATTTTATTTTTCAATTTCAGATGTTCATAGTGAGAGATTTTTCTTCATGTGATTGGAGGATAACAAGAAAGACATGTTACCAAACAAGTAATATTTCTTTTAAAAGAAAAGAGTCTGTGTAGCACTGGGGGAAAGTTCTTTTAATTTTAGCACAGTAGTGTTTGATCACTATGTCCGTGATTAATTCTTAGTTTTTGCACCATAAAGTGCTTAGTTCAAATGCCAGAGATTAATGTAATTTTAACTCCCTACATCTTTGCCAGCAAGTACTTTCCTGTTTACCTACACCAGAGCTTAATATCTACAAGCAGATAACTTAGTTTTAAGAATAAAAATTTTGTGCCAGAACAAAGATGTTAAGAGAAGTACATAATGACCTGACCAAATATTTGGGATACTCTCAAGGAGAAAAGATTCATTAGAAGATTCAGTACCACAAAAGAAAAAATTGAGGAATGGAAATGTTCCCCAAATGATAACCAGAGACCCTCAAAAGACCCCTACTCATATCCAAAGAAGTCCACAGAAATCATTAGCATATATGTATGTATTCAGGAAATGTAATGAATATGCATTAGTTTTATGAACATTCCCTGGTTTGTTGGGCTGCTGGATGTGCATGTCAGGTGGAGCAATTCCCTGTGCAGCCAGTGCTGCAGTAAACTAATGCTGGTTTTCTACCCTAATGAACCAGATGGAGAGTTTACTTCCTGGTTTTTGGTCACAGGTACATGAAAAGACTTTTTTTCATAAGAGAAGAAATGGTTCCTAACATTTATCAGCTATGACTAGAAAGATGTCTTGCAGAATACTTTCATTCAATATTATAAAGATTTTAGCTGTTTTAATGAACTGTTGGTCTACAAGTTGTATTATCATAATGTAATATGTGACTTATTGTTAAAAAGAGTCTTGAAAGATATTTATGATTTTAGTTTTGCTTTTTTTGGGAAGAGAAGTTCTGCAGAGGGGGTGGGAAGCAAGGGAGAGATATGGTGCAGGGTTCTTTCTGGATCCTGATAAGGAAGTTTCAACAACAAATGGTTTCATAAAATGACTGTTTTAATAAGATAGAATAAAAGGAGGAATACAGATAGCAGGTAAATCTTTCTTCACATGGTGGAATCCCCACTTTTGGGCCATTCTGGATGCACCATAGATACATGTTCCAATGACACACTGTACAGAACAGGTGCAGGAAGCAAAGATCCTTCTTTTTGGTCTCTCCAGATATTATATAGTTTTCTTAAAAAAGAGTTCCATTCCTAAAGGCTGATCTCACTTTTAGGTAAAGGCAAGGCCACACAGGTGGCATAATTGCCAGTAACAAGTGGAACCTGTCTTCAGGCTCCTTTTTTCCAAGAAACTCTGAGGTTGTCCTGTGGCCAAGTGATCTGTGCAGCAAAAGGCCATACTGAATGTGCAGCAAAACCCAGGCCTGGAACTAATCACTGTGGTTAAATGCTGTAGCATCAGTAACTCATATACAATGGTGTCCCAGTCAGGATCAATGCACTGCACATCTTGACCCATATAGAGCTTACTCTTCCCAAAGATACCATCAGTTAGCAATTTTATTAATATACAGATACAGACTTTTCATGCCCTAAGTACAGCCCCAATAGAGCACACACAGACTGATCAAGTTCATTGACTCTTTGTATACAGTGTCTTCTGCATGATCCCAGTGCAGTATCATTGTACTGAAACAGTAAATTAATTTACCATTTCTGAAAGATCTGCTCTCCGAGTGTACTGGGTTTGGCTGTGATAGAGTTAACTTTCTACAGTGGGGCTTGTGTGTTTTGGATCTGATCACTGAGCATGCCTCTCTGAATAAAGAAACATTCTAAGTTGTTTCATGACTGTATGCTTTCAGTTAAGCTGAGGAATAGATACTGACATCAGACAGGAAGCTTATTGAATCAAAGTGAAAAACCAGAAACAAATAACACATTATGCTTTTCCCAGCCCAGACTACAGTTGAGGCTCTACTATTACATAACTCTGAAGTTCTCATACCAAACTTTAAAGCTGTTATAAATAACATTTAATATAACATGCAGATTCATCCCTATGCTTCATAAATTCATATTAAAATAATATCTAAAGTTTTAAAAAATAAACATTGCCCATTGATTATATAGTAGTATGTATATATTATCTGTGTAGTCTGGTATGAACTTTTCTTTAATTATTCCTGTTAAAGTTCTATTTGATTATTTTTAAACTCAGAGTAGACTGTAACACTTTACGTTATTCAAAGGTGTTTATTGTGGCCTTATTTTATTTTCACTGCAAACAACAGTAAAATTCTCCCTGACTTCAGTGCTAGATAAAAAAGTCACTTGCTCTTAAAAGTCCCTCACTAGATGTTAATATCTGATTTAAAAACTCTTATTTCAGTATAGAAATTTTAGCTAATTTCTATAGGCCATACATTAAAATTACTAACATGGATTCAAAGTTTTTGAGAATCTCTTTTCTCTAGGTCATTGTTAAAAATTGTGAAATTTCCCTAGCTCCTCTGCTCTTCTTCACAGTTATTAAATGTACCATTCTGTAGAAATTTCTTTTCCCTTATGGATTTCTTCTGTAGTGGTTTTTTAACATTCTGCTATCGAGAGACAGTGGAGAAAGTGCCTGTGCTGCTCTTTTACTTAGGTAATATCACACTTAGGTAATAACACACTGCTGTGTGTTTGTTATTTTATTTAATAAGAAAGGGTGAATTGTGCAGGTGCCTCTCTCCTGAAATCCTGGGGAGAGGGACCCTGCAGGGTATGGGTCTGTCCCTGTCCCTGTCCCCATGTCACGTGTGCCCCATACCTGTTCCTGATTGGGTGGTTTGGGTGCCTGGGGGCTGGGGGGGAGAGCAGGGTCCCAGGAGTCTGCCTGGGAATTCCAGCCATGGGGCTGGAGGAGTAAAATCATCTCTGAACATCTACAAAGTACCACTTCATCCTTCCTTCCGAGCCCATTGCTGTCTTATATATTGTTGTAAGGATTCCCCGCACTACAACACGAGTTGCCTGTTTTTCCTGCTGCACTCACTTTGTTTTTAGTTTTCAGGAGATTTTGCTCCCCTCTGACTTTGTGCATAAATTTGTCTTCATCTTGTAATTTCTGTTATTTTTGTTTGTTGGCCATGCATTTTGGATGTAAAACTGATATTTAAGGCTAAGATACCTATTATTTTATCATATATTTTCAGATTTTAATGATTAAGCTACACTGATACTGATACTTGAGTGACTACACAATTAATTTGGACAGGATAACCTTCAGGTTATCTACAGATTTTACACCACCTGCTTAGAAGTTCACTTTTTGTTAGACAGGTTCCATGTTTTACAACCTCAAAACCTCTGTGCTGTCCTTGAATTTCATATTCAAATTTCCATTGCTGTCTTTCAAAATTCAGAAGTGAGCCATGTGACAGCTGTGATTTTGTAAGTGATATTTAAGAGGTTATTTTTCTTTCAGTCTCCTAAGAAATAAATTTATTGGATGTGAATTCTTAAACAAAGATGAAATGCTTAATCTTTCTTCTAATTCTTCTTCTTCTTTCTCAAAACTGCACAATTGCTATTAAATTTCCATTCCAACTTGTTGGCAGTAAGTGGAATTTCTCTGTGTCTTAATTTTTTGCTATAATTTTCCATTGGTAAATAGTCTTCAAAAGACTCATTATGAAAGTAACAAGCACCATGAGGTTGTCATGTAATATTTTCCTTTTCAGTCATTGCTGTGCCTATTTGGTTTAGAAAGAAAAATGCACTGTCATGTGTACGGAATCTTACCATAAACCAGAATTCCTCTTCACAGTATTTAGAGAAGGTTGTGACTCAGATATTGAAATTATCATGTAACATTCTATTTTATGGTATCTTGTATCCAAACAAACTTGGGGAAAACATGTTTTTAAGTTCTACAGTTTCAATATCCAAAGAGAAAAAAAAGTAGACAGCTTTATAAATGTGAATTAATTTTCTTTAGTTTGTCTCAAAAAAAAAGGGAAAAAAGCATAAGCATATTAAAGCATATTTATTGCAGTTTGTCATTGAAAAGAGCAAAAACTAAACTTCTATATTTGAAATTACCCAGGAAACCAAAAATTAAGACACTGATTTCTCAAAAACTGCTCAATAAATGTTCCACTTATATCTGACTACATTTTCAAGGACTTTTTGAAGACTAAAGATCGAATACAACTCTTACAGACAAAAAGCTTCAAATTTTCTCTGAATTACACTTCAATAGCTTTCATATTTACATGTTTGTTTTTCCTTTGGCATAATGTCTATGGCAATTATACTACTTAGAGAAATATACTGCTACAGAAACAAAAACTGAACACCAAACTTCTGATGTTAATACATTAAAATGTAAGGATTTTCATAATGTCATAGTAGCTTCCAGGTTTCAAAATCCTAACAGAGGAACCTTTTGCAAAATATTTGTTTTCTTAGACTCTAATTTCTGCATAAACTGGAAAAAATAGTGAAGTCCATCCTGAAGTAACTTATACAGTATTGCTTAGCAGATAACTGCTGTCTTATTTATGTCTGTCACTGTCTGTACTTTTGCTGTCTGTTTTATGTCTCCTCCTTATTGCACAGGTGCACAAAGCATACCAGAGGTGAGTCGTGTGCCATAGCTTCTTATATAATATATGTAGTTATTATTATGCCTCATGCATAGTGGTTTTAGATCTTACATTTTTGAATATTACATTTTAAAATATTTTAAAATATTGTTTTATTTTTAAATAATACATCTCTTATTTTAAAATCATATTAGAAATATAGCTCAGTGTCGTGGCAAGGACTTAAATCACAGACAGCCTTCAAATTCTACTGACTAGGGTAGATGAATTTGACTTGGTAGAAATTATTATACAACAATCTAGAAGTAGATTTTACATCAAGAAAAATATGTATGTGAATATGTGTGGCTTTTATGACACTAAAGACTGTGTAATTACACCACTCAAGAGACCCTGAGCCTCATATTCAGTCCACAGAAGGATTGTCCTTTTCTCTTTCTTTAGAGAAAGGAGGCAGTTCCCGAACTCAGTATTAGGAAATATCATGATGCAAACATATTTGGCAGCTAGTTTTTAGAGTGATATGTCCAGGGAAAGATGCTCTAAGAATGGCAGAGAAGTTTATGGAGTACATTTTCTGTCATTCAGCAAAAGTAAAAATTTTGATTTCCCATTCATCTCAAACCTTTGCATACAATGCTATGAGCTGCCTCAGGATGGTTTGGTAGGTCTCAGGAGGTCATGAAAATGTAGGTAGAAAGCATTCTGTGAGGCTGAGAATGAAAGTGGCAAAGAGGATAGAAAAATTTTTAATGCGCCAACTGGGTAGAACAACATGCTTGTTCTGGGTTTTTTCATGGGTTTTTTTACACTCTTGTTTAAGAAAGGTGCATGTAGGCATTGTTAGGGCAGGATACTGTTGATATATGTGATCTTTGGCCTAGGCCATTATTGCTGTTGTGTTAGTCTCAGATTGTTAGGGCATTTTCAACAAATACTTTTTACAATGCCAGTGTTTAAGGTTTTATTCCCACTGCAACAAACTGAATCTCACAGTGTGAGCCATACAAACTCAAAATCCTCTCCCTTTATTATCCTATAAATCTGCAGTGATTATAGAGGGGAAGAAAAATAAATACAGATTTCATAGTCTAAGATGTGTTTCTTAAATCATATAATACAAAACTTGATTAAAATCCTAAATTAAGACACTAAATGTGGCAGTTCAAAATATTTTGACAAGATGGAAAAAAGAGAATTTAAAAATCATTTTGTATCCTTATGGTCCCGATCCTTCTTTTCATTTTACTCAATGCTAATAATCTGCAGGCTTCAACAGAAGCAGGATCAAACCTCACAAGAGCAGTGGCATTTTGATGTATTACACTAATACATCACCCAATGCAGCTCCTTGATGATGTATTGCCCTAGTGCTTTATCAAAGTGTCACTGCTCCAATGAAGGCATAGTGCCTTCTAGCAAAGTCCTGGATAAGGAGCTATGTTGGCAAAGAGCTTATGTGATGTTATGGTTATGTTATGGTTATGTTATGGTTTATGTTACGTTATATGCTATGCTAAGGTACATTTTATGTTGGTATAAAGAACAATATCAGAAAAAGAGAGATGAGGTTCCAGAATTTAGTGGCAGAGGTGGATACACGCAGCAGTTGGACAAAATTCACACAAACAAGTTTCAATAGGACTTTGGGCTGCTAATGTAATGCTGTTTGAAAATTTTGTCCTTTACTTTTTTTTCAATATCTTGATTTTTGGTTTTGATAAACAAACCTAAAATATGAAAAGCAATGTTGAATATTTTCCCTTAAAAATGGCGTCCAAATAAAGGAGAATCTTTACTTTTGGCTCAATTCCTTATCTCAAACCATCATCAAAACACTTATTGACTGAGAAGAAAGGTGAAACTAGCTTCACAAAATAGTTTGATAAAATGGTTAAATATTCATCTCCTTCTCAACACAGTAAGAATTTTCTCAATTTTTTTAACTTATATTGTACATAAAATCTAAAACAATTTGAAAGATCCAGTAAGATAAACAGCAAAGATAGCAAAATCATTCAGTAGAGCTCTAAGCATATTTCCATTGTAATGGAGCAACCAAATAAACATCCAAATAATCACATAATGTAAAACAAAGCACAACCCACTAAAATAAAAATAGCATATTTGATGAGAGATGCCTTATAAATGTCTGATAACATCCCTATTTTTACAATTGAGAATACAAAAGGAGGAAGAATGCCTAATAATTAAGTTTTTTCAAGGTTTCAGTCCATCCGGATGATCACATAAGACCTGATTCTGTCATCATGATGCACACTGATTTCTGATTTATTTGAGCAGCATAAATCTATTCATTCTGGGTTTTTTTACTGTTCTATGAAAGCAATGCTACTAATGCCTTCAGAAAGGATACAAACAAGTCTAAAAATAATTGATAACTAGGCGATACTTTGCCTCAATTTGGATTAGGTGTTTGTGAGCTCTGTTTGTTTGAGCATCATAAAAATCACATTTTCGGATAAATTTTCCCCCCTTGTATTTAGGACACCTCAATTATACTGCCTTACTTATTATGAATGTGTTTGGATCTCTGTATTCAAATTGCTTTTCCTGAGGTGTAATGTTTTCTAAAGCAAACAAGATATAAACTGGATAAACTATTACTGGACAGGCCTTGTTCAAATGTTTTCTAAGAATACTGCTTAAAGATTTGCACCCAACATCATTCATCAATGGCAAGGGAAATACAAGTACTAGAAAAGTGAGATCTATTATCTTATTTATAGAGAATTTCCTTTGGATTTTCTTGAAAAAACAGTGCATTCCATGAAGAAGCCTTTCTTATCCCAGAAATACTACTAGTAGCTTGGATTTGTTTAACTCTTTACATATTACTTGGGAAAAAAAAGAGCTTAATAAAATCTGATAAGAAATTATTATTTATTACATGTAGGTTGCAGTAAGCCTATCTTTCTTCTGCATTTGTAGAATTTTGCTAAGAAATACTGTTCTAATGAGTCAGAGTAGAGTTTGGATATTATCCTCTTTTGGGTATGTTGATGAACAATGGATTTAGAATAATTTTGTCAGACTTCATAGAACTATTTAATCAATTTTTTTTCTTTTAATATCTATTATCTTACCTTCTAGCACTTATTGCTCATGTTATTAAGAAGTGATGTAAAAAGCCAAGAATGAGACTTGTAAAAGTACAGGATAACACTGTGATGCTGCGTAAGAGCATTACTTTTACTGTACATCCCACAGACATTCATGAAAATATCATGTTTTGAACATTCTCAACTTTTTTGAAATGACAGAACTTTAGAGAATTAATAGTTTTATTACAATGAAGTACAAGAAAATATGATCTGTCAAAAAAGCAAATTTAGCATCTGTGAGTGGACACATCACATGGTTCCTATTATGTTTCATTATCTCACCACCACATTTATAAACAGGTGAAAACTATGAAAAAATAAATAAGTGGCATTTATGATGGGCTCTATCAAGTTCAAATATGAGTTACCACAGTGCACACTGTCATTTCATCCTTAAAAAAATCAATTTCCTCCTCTGCTGCTAAGTACCAAATAAATACCATTATGATCCAGAATTTGTGGCATTTATTAATTTTTACTTGACATTTGTTAAAATCAATACTGCAAAACACTGATATATTTATAGGTATAGTTAACTTCTTCTCCTTTTTGCCAGAGATCCATTTTAATAGTTTATTTTGGCCATTCTTTGTTAACAAAGTTTGGTAATAGCCTGAAAGACCTTCTTGTATTAACATAGCTACAAAAGCTAGTTCACCCAGCATGGCACAAAAATACATTAGATTTTAGTATGAGTAAAGTGTATTACAGGCAATGATAAAAACTGATGTAAATTTTCAATTTGTTTTATTAGAGTACTTGTGTAAGAGACTTAAAGATCTCAGTTGTCTCAAACACTGCTAAGACCACTAAAGGAATTCGTCTTTGGCAAACTGTGAAGAAGAAACTGCTCATGTGTGACTGACTACCAAACCCCTGACTATGCCTCTGTGGATTCCTGGAACATGGACAGTAAATTAAGCCACATGATGGGAACTTGAGATGTGATAAAGGTGGTACTATTGTCCAATTATGTAAGGCCTAAGGAGAGGTAAATAAGGCTGAGGGAGAAAAATGTATCACTGCAAAGAATCCACAAGGAAAGCCATCTCAGCACCTGACGGGGTCTGCCAGGGGGAAACTATAACTCACTGACTCAAAAGAAGAGAAAGGCTAGAATGGGACTTATTAGCATTGGAAGTGAGTTGTAATCAATAGAATGAGAGAACTGTGCAGCCAATGAGCAATAATTCCTTTGTTTGCTAAAATGTACAAATAGTGAAAACTTTTGAATGACTTTGGGACACTCACCACTGAGAAGTCCAGAGTGAAGAGGACCAAAGAGATGTCATCTGGATCCATGGGTGGTGATATCTTTCTACTTATCCTATTTCTCTCTCACTTTCTTCCTCTCTCTACTCCTCTCTTTTTCCTATTTCTTTCTATCTCGCTCTACCTCACATTTACTGTTAAATAAAATCTGCACTATTGACTTCCACATATGGTCTTGTTTACACCTTAATTCAGGCAGAGGCATCTCTCAATAGCTGGATCTTAACAACTCTGTAACAGGAAATGTGAGTCAACTTCTTTTCTTGTCATTTACCCGAACTTCTTCTTTTCTCTTGCTCTTTCGTTCTCTCAGTGGAAGGAAGCTGGCCACTGCTACATAATGGTATATATTCTGTTCTACCACAGGCCATTCATTGCCACTGCACAGAACTTGCAATTCCATGTTATATTTCCTCTCCTTGTCTGCACCATTTTCTTCTAATTATAAACCAGAGAAGAAAATAACACAAGACATGTCTTTCCTCTGATAAATGTCTTTCAACTTACTATGTGTTTTATAGTTTAAATTTCATATTTATCATAATAATTTTTCTTGGTGGGATATTTTTAAATTTAAAATATAGTAAAATTAAATAAAAATAATATTAAACTTATTTATATGGAAATAACCATTTATCTCTGAAAACCTATGAGTTAGGTGTGGCAAGTAAACTGCCATGTTTTTGCAAAGATTGTATTGAGTTAGACTGTTGAGACATAATTTCATAAAAGAAGATAGTTTTGACACTAAAACCAACATAATTGTATAAATCCCATTCTGCAGTAATTGTTTTTCATTTGATGGGCTTAGATTCCTGCGTGTATCAAGAAGCCCACGTCAAGACTGTGACATGGCCCGAGACAGACAGAGTGAAAGGCACAGCACCAGTGGTGAGGGGCAGTCCAGGGCAAGGCTGGTCATGGCCATCAAGGCATTGTTGAACTTAGACCTGACACTTCCCAAGTAGGCCTCATAAGAATCTATACTTTAAAAGTCTGCTTTTATGACAATCTCCTGCTAGTGCTCAGTCATATGCAAAAAGGCACCCTTATTGCTTTCAGCTATTGAAGGGTGACATCTGATTTACAGAAAATATCTTGGTAAAGACAAAATTACTTCCTGTAAATATTTCCTCTACACCTGTAAACTATAATGGATTGGCAGCAACCTCCCGTTCCCCACTGAGCTGGTGGCTGCTTGCATATTTTCCCTCAGCCTACTTTTCACTGGAAAAAAGTGGTTGAGAGAGAAAGTCAATATTTTGGGTTGTCTCTGTCAAGGTATGAAATATAAGGGTAATCTAATATAGGAAAAGAGCAAATACGTATTTTTTATATATAAAATCACTTGGATTTTATTAACCCAAGCTGTCAGACAGCAGTGGTTATAAATATTTCTATTTCTGTGTGTGCACAGATATCCTTTCTTATTAGGGTCATGTAAGGTAACATCAGAACAACAGTCATCCCTGCAAGTTATTCTAAAATGTCTTTTTATTTATTGTAGATTCAGAGACTATAAAATTCATACCTATAACTCGAATAATACAGGTGATAGTGCTTCCACAAATTTATTTCTATGGGACAAAGGACTACATCTTTTGGAAAAGTCTAATTTAACACCCTCAAAATATGCTAGTAGTTTAGGGTAATTTTTCAATTCACTAAAAGTTGTAGCCACTAATAAATCTATTAATATCTAAAGATTTTATTTTTAGTGAAACTCTGATTTCTTTACCTTACTTTTCTATTATGCTCAGTTCTTCCTACCTAGTAGGACTGGCTAAACTTCAGATGCAAACTTATTCTGTTTTGCACATCGTTCTTCTACATAATATGAATCATGCAACACAAATGTTTTACATAAGATAATGCACTTATTTATCAACATATTATTTAACAGTAAAACCATCATTTAAAAATTTCAGGCATTCCTACTTCAGAAAAAAAATTGAAATATATCTGTCTACACATGTTTAGAAGGCATACAAACCTAAAATTAAACTAGAAAAAGATCTTCAGGTGTTAAAAGAAAAATAACATTAGAATTTTTTCAACTTGATCTGACATTTCCCTTTTTTTTCCTGAGTGTCTACATTCAGCTCTTTTCACTATTGAATTGCTCTAGAATCATATTTTCTGGTTACTCAGAGCCCAGTGTCAACCCAGGTGCTGAGAGGGCATGTCTGTAATAATACATGCAATTATTATACCTTGATCATTTTGATGATAAATTTTACTTTTGTATTCTGGAAATTTCTTTAAGCCATCTATGTAATTCTTCAGAATCCATTCAGGATACTGAAGAACACATGCATCACTGCAGGGACAAAGCCTCACTGTAGGTCATCCTCGCAGATTCATACTATGATTATTACTACAAGAGAGAATCCATTAATGTTCTTCAATAAATAAAGTTCATAACGATTTTAAAGATTGAATAAATTAGATAGTAAAATGGATAATTACTATAAAGTACTCAAAATGGTTGCTTTCATCCTCCAGACGGGAATTTGGTTTCAGTATAGGGAGGATTAAATGAAATGGAGACTCAGATTCCTGTCTCTGAATATTCTGCACCAAGAAAATGAATAGTTTTAAAGGAAGAGGAAAGCATGCTTTACATTCCACAGCTACAGTTTTAAATGTTAAAATATACCATTCAAGTATAACTTTCAGCTCTCAAAGCAACATGTTTTTATCAGCTTTTACCACTGTCCTTACTTCCATTAGATCTTTCTGAAGCCTTTATAGGTTTATGTGCCAGTAGAGTTTGTACTTCATGCAATGTGTCCTTTCCTGGTACAGACCTTGATCAGAAAAATACAATCTTTTGCCTATTTTTATCAAGAGATATCAATATTTTTTCTGGATTTACTGTTTTTTAGAGCCAATTTCTAACTTACCATATTAAAAGAAGGACAACTACCTTTATTGTCTGATCATATACATATCCTGGCCATTTATTTTAGGATGTTTTGCTAACTGTTGTCAAAAATTGTTTTGCAAGTCCACTGTCCAAGGTAGATGGACTAAAATCCCACCAAAACCCATCCAAATTCCTTAAGAGCAAGTGGATAATTAACACAACAAAATACAAAAGGAAATAGTGGGAAATGAGAAAAAATATATTAATACATGCAAATTTGAAAAATAGCTACTAAATTAATGAAGCAATATATAATCTAAGAGATTATCTTGCCTCATAATAGTTTACTCAATCTTTTGTAGCTGTACAAAATTCCCATAGCAACCATTTATGACATCACAAATAAAGATTTCTAAGTGAAGGGAAAATAAGCCATGCATGAAGAATAACTTGAGAAAGAGAAATAATACTTTCACAAAAATATGCATAGTACATTAAAAAAAATAGGAAAGAAAAAATAAAAATATGGGGAGCATTGTTCTGAATTGTATGCTTTCCTAAGCATTCTTTTTATTTTCACTCACAAATTCCTGGGTTTTAGAATTTAGAGTGCACCTTCGAATTACAAAGAGGTAACTAACTGTCAGTTGTAATGGTGAGTACAAAATGGCTGTTTATATATGGAAAATCTATGCTGAAACTTTTGTTACTAAACAAAATGGCTAATTCCATAGAGTCTGCTGCTTTGCATCTCTAATTGAGAAACACATACCACTCTGGCAATGTCATGTAATTTGCTGTAGAATCTAAACAAAGTATAAGTGTACAACCTCTTTTATATTGTGACCTGCTGATGTCTGGTACCCTGAAATTTTATTTTCTATTGCCATCTCTCAAACTTCATCTCTTCACTGAAAAGACTGAACAGATAATACTTTTAGTGATTCCTTATGACATTTTGTTGTATATACAGAGGAACAAAAGGTTTAAATATGAGAAACTTCAGACAAAAAATATTATAATATAAATAATTATTCAAATTAATTTCTATATGAAATTCTGCTTAAAACATAAATATGATTGTATCATTTTACCTTGGGTGGAGTTTAGAAATGTCTCTCTCAAAATCTGCTAAGTTCTTCTACCTACATGCTTATGATGAACTCCCCAGACTTACACTTCTATGGACTGGAAAAAAAATTTAAGCAAAGTTTATAATTTCATATTTTAACGTTGTTACTTTTAGTATTTCCTGTTGAATTATAAGTGGGAGGCACGAAAATTAAGACCATGTTTGAGTTGTTCTTTACTATTAGCATTCATAATGTTTAAATTGATTAGAAACCTGCTGTTTTCCTGAAAGCATCAGTAACTCCAAACAAGACCATTTTGCCTCTCTTAAATTCAGTGTTTGTGGGACTGGTTCCTGATGTATTTAATGAAACAGAATAACCAGGTTTCCAAAACCAAAAACCTAGACATCAAGAAGCTGTGAAACCAATAGGTTCTTGAACTACACTGTATGTGCTATTTTTCCTATTCTAGTCCTTGTGTTAGCTGTGAAAGGGATTTGATAGTTTGCTAGGATAGTTTGATAGGATCTCTGTTGGTACTGTAGTTTACGTTTTTATACTACTCTTACAACTCTTTTCCTTCCTATACTACTCTAATTTAGACATTCAAGGGATATTTAGATGAATATTTAAAACACAAATTATATCAGTGTCCTGCCATGAAAATATATTTTCTATTATGACATTAATGAGTTAAGAAGTTAAATCCTCCTAAATTGTGGAGCACAATTTCCAAAAATCACTAAGATATTATTAGATTTCTCCCGATATTCTCTCCACTTAGTCAGGTCAGAAATAAGCAACAACTATTCAGATTTTTCGACAAGTCTTGGAAATTCCTGTAAAAAGAGAAAAAAAAATATTATTATAATTTCATATCATATGTTAATTTCCCATCAAAATGCCCATGAGGTGAACCTAACTCTCATGTTAAGCTTTTACATTTAATATAGACCTAGATAGCATTTAGGGGTTTTGTAAACTGATGATTTTCTTTAGAACACAAGAGTTCTAATTACTCCTTAAGTAAGCTAAAAGTAATTTAATGTAATTTAGATGTATTCAACTGTGTAACTACATTTTGATTAAACTTATTGTTGGCCCAAGTATAATCACAT
Source organism: Lanius collurio (assembly GCA_020086605.1). Taxonomy (NCBI): domain Eukaryota; kingdom Metazoa; phylum Chordata; class Aves; order Passeriformes; family Laniidae; genus Lanius; species Lanius collurio. The sequence continues at coordinate 11,328,766 of JACBWW010000020.1, read as the reverse complement.
GTTGATTTTTTTTCCTTCTCTATCTTTTTAGAGTTAAGGATCAGTTGCATTATTTTTATCAGCTTACATTTTAGACACCCATCACCAGTTAACATTTTATTTCTCTAGATTTTATTTACAATCTATGACTCAGAGGGGAAAAACACAAAGTTTTTCATAATTCTATGAAACACCAGTACATTACAATATAATAATGAATGACTATTATTTTTCAGATTGGTCTGTACACTCAAGCTCCTGAAAGAAATGGGTTGCTGAATTGATTATAATTTGTGTGGAATGGACTGTACATGCATGTTAAGCAATTTTCTACAAAATTACACAAAATTGGAACTTCACTATAGCAATATTCTATTGTATGTAATTTTAACTAAATGCTATAACCTTAGAAACTTTTTTGATATGTATCATGCTCTATAAAATCCAGTTTTACTGAGAGGAATTTTTAGAAAGAGCTCAAATTTTTATGCTAAATAAATGTTGTAGAATTTGCTAGGATTACAAAGAAGACCAAGCAAGTTCAAGTGAATGTTCAGTGAAAACACTTAAAAGTAATGTGTTTAAGGGCAGTAGCAGACAAGATGAGGTGTATTTTATTGCTCTCTTCCAGGAGCTTAGTACCTATTCTGCGGGTCTCTGTGGAACCCAGCAGTGCTTTTTACAGATGCACTCAGCCTTTCATGGCCAGCTGCAGGATCTTAGCCACAGATTTCATGCAAAGATTATGAAAAGGTTCATTCAGCTTCCTTGATCCTGCATAGTGAAGACTTTAAAGTTAGTATTTTTGCTTCTTTTCATTAAAAAAAAAAAAATCTTAAATAGGAGCTCTTCCATTATCCCAAAATAGAAAGTCAACAATACTTCAGCTCACTCCAAACCATCTGTTTACACTCATTTCTATCGCAAACTTCTCAGTCATTTGCATTTTGCCCAAGCTGTCAGTTCTTCCTTTGCCAACATTAAATAACATCCCACAGTTGTGGTAGTTCTTTTCAGTCCTAGTGCTAGAATAAATTTTCATCAACAGAGGAAACATCTTAAGATAGCTGTATGTATATCTGAAAATTATGTAAAAAGCAAGTAGGGCAGAAAGGCTATGTTGTTTAATGCACCATTTTTAAGATTTGTGTCATTACCAATACACAAGTTACACAATCCAGATACAGACATTTCTTTAGTATAATTTTGCCATGTAAATAATGCTGTTTTCTCCACATAACATGAATTTATCATTTCCCCTCAGTTTGTCAGAAAAAGAGCTCTATTACCATTAAAAGCTAGATAGGACTGAGATCGTTAGCATCTAAAACCAGATTAAATGCTCTTATATTTCCTGGTTTAATTTTTTTAAGTAGTTTCCCTGCCTCTCATGGGAATATACTAAATAAAAAGAAAAAAAATAACATAGCAATGAAAACCCTCTTATCAGAACACATATTATTCTTTTTTTTCATGTATTTTCAGAAATATCTCCTCCCTTTTAACTTCAGACATACTTTTCAGTGTCATTAATGTACTGTTATGCACAATGTTCAGTGAAAACGGGATTTACATGAAGAAAGAGGAAGAAAGATAAATGACCCAATATAAATGAAAAATACTTCGCTAGTCACTTAACAACAATAGGTTTCTTGAAGATTGTTTAAAACAAAGCTGGTTATTGACCAGGTTTTGTTGTAGTTCTTTGAAATCTGGGGATGATAATAGCAGGGCTTGATGATGATAAATACACAAAGTTGTCCCAGAAATATTTGTCCCAGTAACTAATTTTAAAAATTGAAAATCTTGAAAGGATTTATAATGTAATCAAATATGTTTTTGCATTCATGTTCCATCTACCATCTGTTGTCTACAGTAGTTTAAAGATTACAGATTTAAGTTGACACGTTTGGCTGTATTAATTTAAAATCCAACTCACTAAGAAATGAGAGAATTCTTTATTCTTTCCTATTTCAAAACATGATCTAAAAAAAGCACCAAACCCCTCTTCATAACAAGTTCTGAATTGTTGGCTGAAGTAAAGTCATTTCTTACACAGATAACAGACTGACAGAAACAGCCGCAATGCAGTTTCTTAACACTGCCTTACTAGTGTGTGTTTGATCTCACAAGAACCTCTTTTGGGAAAAGAGCTCACTCCATTCCTATTAATGATAAATTTTACCATTCTAAAGGATTTCCTTAAATAGATGTTTCTTACTGTGATGGTCGTTTAAGGAAAACAAGACTGAAAACAGATATATCAACATACATCTAGAAAAAAATTAGTTGGTTTCAGAGCTGTGATTTCATGCTTCAACAACACAACAAAGATATGGTTTAAAGACACACATTATGGAAACACTGTAAGGGAACGTGTGCCAGAAATGTATAATGATCATAACAGAGTTTAGCAAAGGGATAAAAAAGTGAGAAAGAAAGAGTATAAAAACCAATAAATGCTCAAAACAACTAGAGGCAGGGAAAAATCGCCAACCACTATTTGGTTTCTTACTCATTCCAAAATCAGTAAAAAATTCCCCTGTACATCTAGTCATGAGCTGTAAACTGTTGTCAGAAACAGTCTGGTGGCCTAAGGAGGCAATATAAAGATTCTTGGTTATTAACCTGTGTGGCCTGGTTAGCAGGCTGCTGCATTTCCTAAGGATTAGACACCTAAAAGTTTTAAAGATTATATGTTTCATTAACAAACAACTTCAGTATATTTTATCTTTACTTTGCACTTTTATTAACGGAAACTGCAAAACCAAAAAACCTGGCAAATTATCTTTCCATTTATATGAAATCTTAATTAACATAATTTGAGCAGCAGGAAGAAGGTACTTGGCAAGGTTTTAGAAGTTTCATTTTTTCCATATTCTGAGAAATGGTAGTCCAGGTGAACACCATACTTTTTATCCATTAGCGACCTGGTTTTGATTTATAAAAAAATTATTTCTACTTGCTTCAAAACCAAAGAAGAGAAAATTATTTTTGCAGGTAGTATTCTGGTTTTTAGCTTTGCAAAACAATTGTCTATGGCAGGTTCTGTTCTATAGTCCCTTATCTATACATGTTATTTTTTAATGACAGAAACAAAATACAGAGTTTTGGGTCTTTTTGGTTACAAATACCTCTTTTTCTGTTTAAATCTTAGGAACTAGAAATCAGTCTTGAATTTCAAGTTAAAAAATTTTTCTTCTCCAATATTTAATATTAAAAAAACTCACCCGAGTTTAGATCATATAATCAATATGCAATCATGCTATCTGAAAAGCTCAATACAGGCAATACAGAGCATCTGAACCTTTCAGTTGTAATTTCTAAAGTTAATAATTTTTCAAGTGGGTGAGTAGTCTGAACATAGAATTTCTCAGTGCACACACAATTAATCAGTTCATTAAATATGGATAGTCATTGTGAAAGCTAAAATGCAGGTTACCTATTTATAAAAAAAAACATTTTACCCTTGCGTTGCTGATGCAGCAACTCTTCCTACATGTTGTGTCTATCATTCATGTAAAGAAAATTTAGTAGCAGGGCCAACACAGCAGTTAATGTGTGAGTGCATGTATACATAAAATTGAAATAGGAAGACCTATTTAATTTATTTTTAAATTATTGAAATTACTCTAGTTAATGGTTACTTTGACTAAATTGATAATTTTGAAGAGAGATCAACACAACTCAAGAGAGTTAAAGCAAATAACCAAAGTACTTTGGTTTGCAGTTTATCAGTTGATAAAATGTGAGGGTTTATAATATCCTCTGTCTTACCGTTAATTGACTAGATTTTGAGGAATCTATTAATGGTCACCAGAATAGGGACTTGCTCCTTTTCTTTATAAAGACTCTACTTCACAAAGAAAAGAGAAAGAAAAAAAACCCTTGTCTTTAATGTGGCTAGGTAAATGGACAACAGGGATAAGAGAGAGCAGAAGAGACCTCTTGAACAATGAACAAGATCGTAAATCCATAATCAGTAATCATAGAAGAACATTCTTCCATTTTCTTCATTCAATTCAGTGAGTAAAAGCAGCAAGCAAAATCTGTAGTCAAATCCACATGGTATTTCTAATTTGTCGAGCCAAAGTTAAAGGCAGCCTTATGTTAAGATTCGATTATTAGAGAGACACCTCTACCCAAATTAAGGTGCAAATGAGACCATATGCTGAATTCTGTAGTACAGATTTTATTTAACTGTAAACATCAGGTAGAGAGAGAAATAAACAGGAGAAGGAGAAGGGGAACAGAGAGAAAGAGAGTGATAGAGAGACGAAGCAGAAACATACTCACCACTCCTATGGATCCAAGTACATCCTGTTGGTCCTCTTCTGGTCTTCTCAGTGGTGAGGGTACCATTAAACAGAGAATTCAACAGGTTCAGTGGGTTAGTATATGATCAGATACAGCTGGGAATGCCCCAGCACCTCCCCTGCAGGGATGGGGGAAGTCAACAGACTCTGGATCTGTTGCAACACTTGTGGATCACAGGCAGTCCTTTGGTGGAAGGCCTCAGGAAGGAGTCTGAGCTGTCCTGCAGAGGCCTTTGATGGTTTATGACTCCTAAGACATGACAGATGCCTCTCACGCGAATATCGGGGGTAAATGACCTTCTTGGGAGAGGGGCCTAATCTTACAACTGAGCCGGTTTGTGAAGGGGAGGACTCGCTACAGAGTCTGTTCTTTATCTGACTTTAGTCTCCAGTGCTGGGTCTTACTTCCTCTGGTTTTGCCATCACCCCCCAAAAACTCCTTCCCCTCAGTTGTGGGGGAGCGTGTGCAAACCTGGCCTCAGCAAACGAGCCTGTGGGCTATGACCTCCCCCTACTGAAGCCTACCTGAGACGATTTTCAGGACAGCTGCTGGGTTTGGCCTTCTTTATGGATACATTCCTGTCCCTCAGCCTTTTTTACTTCTCCTTGGACCTGAGATGATTGGACAACAAGAAAGACACAGACCTGTCAGAGAGAGTCCAGAGGAAGGACATCCATGTGGATGATGAGAGGGCTGGAGCAACTCTCCTAAGAAAACAGTCTGAGAGAGTTGGGGTTGTTCTGCATGAAGAAAAGAAGGCTCTCAGGAGACCTCATTATGATCTTCTGGTACTTAAAGGAGGTTTTTAAAAAGAGGGAGGGCAACTTTTTACCCACAGTATTTAGGCACTGGGAGAGGTTGTCCAGAAAGGGTGTGGATTGCTCATCCCTGGAAGTGTTCAAGACCAGATTGAGATTGGATGCAGCCATGTGCAACCTGATCTAACAGGTGGCCCCTTCCCTGTGCTGGGAGGCGGGGGTTGAACTAGAGAATCTTAAGGTCTCTTCCAACACAAGCTTTTCTCTGATACTCTGATTAACATATGCACATATTTTAAATCTATCACTAGAAATCTTACGTCTAATCTATACATAAGATATTTTTATTAGTAATATTTATTCTAAAGGTATTTTCTGTATCAAAAAATATTCAGACTGATTTGCATACAGATATCAGAAGTCAATCCCACATAACCTTAAAAGTGAGAACATAAAATAATAGTTGCTATTAATACTAGTGGAAGACATAATGCAAAGCTGTGGATCATACTGTAAATGCTCCAGAAGATTCATGGCATGTTAAAAGTTTTAAACTGAGTTTTAATTTGTTTTCTGTTGCTTTAGTGAAAATATATGTCTTCTAACCATATTCAGTGAAAAAAAATCTGGCAGGTTATCAAAACTGTTAGATTTTTTATCTCAACGTTCTATTTTGTATATCTAAGCAGGCATTTTTGAGAGGTAGCGCTGGTTTTACAACTGTGTTGTCAGACTGTGTTGCATCTGCCACCTAATCATTAGAATGTTTCTCAAAAAGACTAGAGATAGTTCTTTAAATAAGAAAGGAAAATATTAATTTCCATTACAGGTAGTTGAAGAAAGAAAGAAAGAACATCATTATTGCAAACACTTTAGTGAATTTTCCTTGTTTCATTTTCTACCAGCTGTGATGTCAATGAATATCTAGTCCTGCAAATGTTCACACACATGAGTAGTTCTCATTGGTTTTAAATTAATAACTGTCATGATAAAACTACCAGCAAGAGACAGGCTATTTGGGAAAGAATCTATACCTGTTGTTTAATTTCTTCCAGGAAATGTAACCTCCAGCTGGCTATGTGAAATGGAGCTTAAACCTCTTTTTGACTCTAAAAGTTAGCAGAGTATTTAGTGTTTATTTTGCATTTCTTAAATATTATAATTATGTTCTTGTTTGTTTCTGTTCCTTCATATTCCTAAATGAATTTTACATCTGTGATATTTCAGATTTTATTCACAAAAGAAGAGATAAATTACATAGAATGGTAAGGAAAAAAGACTAACAGCTGAAAAATATTCCTCAGCAAAGTTATCAAATTACTGAGTGTGTAAGAGTAGACTTGAGTGTCAACTATTTAGGAAGTGAACAATTCTTATCCTATTCTGTCCTCATACATATGAAGTTAATTTATCTTATTAACAGAGAAACAATTTTTCACAGGTTTTCTGTACAAACTCAGTCTGTCTTCTTACCTGAAGCTGTCAATGTGTTGGGGTTTTTTTCTGAATACTTCTAACAGTGTCTATTCAGTTATGAGGTAGGAAACAATTTAGAAATTAAGCTTTTGAAGACTTTTTTTTGCAAAATTCACATCATCCAAATTCTGTAGATGCATCAGCTGATGATTTCTAGCGTGCTTGATTTCAGTACCAATATGCAGTTTTACAGCAAAGACTTTAGGAGTTTGGTAGTCCTGTATTCTTCTTGATTAGGAAATAACATCTCTTCTTTCTCTGTGGTAGCCTGAACATGCTGTACTTTTGTGGACTAGTGGATGTATTTTTCAATCTGTGATCTGATACTTTGTAAATCCCTCAAAATTAAAATTATGTGTAGTCATGTAGCTGCTAATGTCTTTGAAAAGGATTTTTTTTTTTTTTGTACTAATAAATGAAGGAGATGAAACTCAAGAAAGTGAATAATAACCTCTGATCTGATGCCACTTTTCTCAGCCCAATTCCAGATCGGTTACGCTCAGCAGGAGAAAAAGTGCAAGTGAATAGGATTTATTTCACCCTGAATTGTACAAAGGATTTAGGACTGCAAAACTGAATGTTCTGCTGCTGATAAAATTAAAAAAAAAATAAATCTAGGGAAAATTCTTTAAGATTTACCTATGTTGCACAATGCAGTTCAGAGAGCATTAATTCTGGTGTACAAGGGCAACCATTACGTACATTACTGGGGTCAGTGAGGAAAGCTAAAACTGAATTATTAGTGTCCTCATTAAAAGAAGAGTGGTGATTAAAATCTGGACCTCCTGTTTATAGAGCTTTTCTCACTGCAGGGGAATTTAATTGGAAAAAAAAAATTTAGTCTAGATTTTTTAAGGTTTCTCTGTCACTTTTAATAATGGCATATGTACTGTCAGTCCGTGGTTATTCTAATCATCCCGTAAACTCCAAAAATATGCAAACCTGTGAGTGCCCAGAAATCGTTTCACTATCTGCATCCTTCAGACCTCTACCAGTAAGAAAACAATGATATGATGTGGGGTAGAAGCTACACTGGAAAGTAAGAACATACATTGGAGCATAGCATTGACAATGTGAAGATTTTTCATTTGGAAAGTTACTGCAGGAACGGAGTCAAAGAGAGGTGACTCAGTCTGTTTCTCTGCCTGTATATCTGAAGTAGATATTTCTGTGTTCCTTTTGGCATGACAACCTGCGAAAGAAAGGTAAGTTTAAAGAATAAAACACCTAGAAATGATAAAGAAATCAAATGCTGTTTATAAAGGATATTTAAATATGGACAGTGGCTACCTACTCTGTGTTTCAATTTCCCTTATGAAAAATAATTTTATTTTTATCCTTAAAAAATTATTTTTAAAAGTGAGCTCAGAAATTTAATGCAATAAATGGGCTAAAGGAAAACAATATATATGACAAAGTACTGATAAAGCCTTCTTTGTTGAGCTGAAAGGAGCTGTGCATTTTGAAAGGGAGAGAATGCATTTGTTATTTTCTTTTCTAAGATATAACAGCATAGTAACCTCAGAAGATGAGGTCAAACATTTCTTCTTTGACACTGATCTTTCCCTTTCCTTTCAATGCTTGATAACCATATATAACTTTAGCTATGTATGTCTTAAGAATATTCAAAAATGTAATTATTTGCTTTGCTAACAAAAACACATGAAACAAGGTTTTGTCTGCCACATCTCTGTGTAGAAGGGAGCAACAAGGATCTGTCATGTATAATTTATATGTTTATAAGAATTTCCATCTTAAGAATTATTTGAAAATTAGAGAACTTCAAATTTCATTTAGACTGCGGACATTCCTATATCTTATACAAAAATATTATTTATTTTATGAAAAAAATACTATGACATTAATAATATTTTGTAAAACAAAGAGGAAAAAGTGAGAAAATATAGTTTTAAACATTAAAAAAATAATTTGGACAAAGTGCAGTCTGTCTCTTAGAAGTTACACAGAGTAATTAATAGGAATGGCAAAACTATATAACTGCAAAGAATGATTCTTAATCAGTTTCCTTTATACCTACAAATTACAATATAAAGTTCTTCCCTCATACTATTTTTTATATGTTTGTGGTTTGTTTCAGATGTTCAATGCTATAATAATTATAATATTCTTTCTCAAAGAGACTTTTAAAGTTTTCTTGGACACATCTGCTCCATTACAGACTTTGGAAGACTCTTCTGTGAAGTGCATCATTTTTATACATGACTGCTGTAGAATAAGTATGTATCAAAGTTTTTTGACAACATGACTACATAAGAGATTTCTTTTTATCTAAAGAAATGGTAGAAAGGAAAGGAAAAGGTTCAACTTCAAATAATGTAGCTTTCTATATGCCATTCAGCAAGACTTGCAAACCTAAATAAAGGATCTAGCCAAAATGAAAACTGATGTAAACAGAACATATAGATTTAAGATGAGAACATTTGAGAATCACATGTTTAGTGACTATCACTGTTATACAAACATTATTAAATCTAGTGGGAAAACAGGTGAGCCTTCCTTCCTTCCTTCCTTCCTTCCTTCCTTCCTTCCTTCCTTCCTTCCTTCCTTCCTTCCTTCCTTCCTTCCTTCCTTCCTTCCTTCCTTCCTTCCTTCCTTCCTTCCTTCCTTCCTTCCTTCCTTCCTTCCTTCCTGCCTGCCTGCCTGCCTGCCTGCCTGCCTGTCTGCCTGTCTGTTTCCTTGTCTCCCTCCCTCCCCTCCCTCCCTCCCTCTCCTCCCCTGTCTCCCTCTCTTACAGCCATTTGCAGTGTGCCATTTTTTTCCTACACGGTTGTTGTGGGAAGTACAGTTCCTGAAGAAACAAAGACAACACACTAGTAAATAAACATCTTTCAGAAAGTGAATTTACACTCACTTCTTGCATATCTAGAAAAACTTTATTTTTTAACCTACCTTTGAGTACCTAAGAGAGTCTTTCACAGATCCTAAGGAACAAAATATGGAGAAATATTTTCAAGATCAGCATCCAAAGACTACTTCTCCAAAGAAAATATATTTTGAATTGAAAAAGTATTGAGAGAAAGACTGATAATTTTCAGTTAAAGAAAGAAGCAATGAGGTTGTCAGAGAGCAGAAGTGTTATAGTCCCAGTTCTTATACATGCAAAAATAGCACTGCATTTTTTCACAGGCTGGTGTCTGCAGAGTTGAAAGTTAGAAAGGTCACAGAGAAACACTTTTCTAAAAAACATCTCCTTTCTTAACAGGATATCAGGCTGTCAGTATGCCTCCTTACTTCTAATGTCTACGCCACAGTTTCCCTGGTTTTCCAGTAGCTTGTAATTACTAGGGAAGGTAAAAAATCTCAGTGTAGATGCTGTACCTTTTTCTAATGCAATTGGAATACTTTCAGAATACTTTCTTCAGGGACTGAAATCTCATCAATGTTATTTGTGATTTCAAACTCATTTCCCTGTGGATTCCTGAACCCTTTTTGTTCACAAACATATTTCTTTCACCTCTCAATTCCTTCTTCTGTGAAAACTCTCTTCTCTCTTCTTGAAAATACTGTGATTTCTTGTGACTGCTAAGCATCTGCAGAGGCAAATCAGCTGCCACAATGATTCCACAAGGAGAAAGCTAAAAATCCCCTAAATCGCTTGAATGCATCTACTACCTGTATCTTGATTCTCTTTCTTTCTTTCCCTCCTTGAATTCTCCTTGAAAAACTGCCTGAGAACTTACCTTGATTTTGATGAAGTAGTCTGCAACAAGGGATTTGCTAATCTGTTCTTTTACAGTTTTCTCACTCTTGTCATTAGTTAATATAGCCCTGCCAGGTCTAGAGCAAGTTTCTGTACTTTTGTTCTGAATAACTTACAACTGTTCTCAAATTCAGTTCCTCTCTTTCATTTTCTGCAAAAGAAGCAGAATATTAAACTAAGGTGAGCACTGTGGCATAATTAATATGCAGGTGGCATTCACAGGAAGCTGCCAAGCTGGAACATATAAGACTTGATACAGTACATTTTTTCCATTAAGTTATGTAATTGTAATAACTATCAATTAAGTAGCAGAACTAATTTCTTTTAAAGATACTACCCCTTATTTCCTTTCCTAGGAGTAGATTGTATTATCAAAGCTCAACACCTTCTGCTAAAGAGAAAATCAAGCAGGTTTCAAAGCCAGGAAGTCCCACTGTAATCAAAACTAGAAATATGTAAATGGGTTTTCTAGTACTGGTATTCTCACAAAACTAACAACCAGGGGGAGCAAGCAAGCAGCAGATACCATGCAGGTATCTGTGAGTTGAAGTCAAATTTGTCTTGGAAGCATCTTTGGCATATATTTTTCATGAGCTTTAAATGCCTTTTAAATGACACATCTGTGCAAGACAGTTACAACAGATCCTTTGAGTTGGCTATGTTAGTAAAGCAGTCTGGAAAACTATACACTCTGAAAAGCTAGTTAAAAAAAAAATTAGGTTTTGATGCTAGAGGAAGCTAATAATCCAGGGGGGGAAGGGAAGAATTTGTCTTTTTTCTTTTTTTTTCTTTTCTATTGGTTGCAAAGCAGAAAAATTTGAAAGCTTTTACAACAATAGTACTTAGCATTTATCAACATTTTGTCAGAACCATTCTGGAGCCTCAAAAGAATAAACTTGGATGGTCATGTTCCCCATTGCCTAATCCTGTGTTAATTCTTTGAAATTTACTGTGCATAAATTAAACTAATTTTAATAACTATATATCTTTTGTATTGTTTTATTTCATCTAATCGGCTAAACTACTGCTACAGAGGGGGAAAGAAAAATATCACCAGGCATGAATCCACTTATCATAGAGTAGATATTTGAAATAGATTGTATGGATCACTGCCTAAAATTGCAGGTCTACTTGCTGTATCATTTACAGACCCTTCTGCTCAGAATTATGTACTTCATTTGAGATGATTTAAATTTCCAATATTTAAGCAAAACAAATATTAATCTTCAGGAAAATTTGTTGGACTTATGACAGTGTTCAGTATTTTGATATGCTTTTTCTTATTTAGATTAATCCAATTTTAATAAAAATTTCAGACAATAAATGTATATATTGTTAACACTAGTATAAACATTTCTTAGATACAGGTTTTTTGAAAAGTTTTTTTTTTCAGTTAATTTTAATGATAAGAATAACATGAAAAGAAGTGTATCTTAAAAATGGGTATATTTTTATCATGATATTGATAGGACATGAAGTAAAAATTTTTTATGCAATGCTATGCTCTTGTTAGATCTTACTAGGTTCCAGCTTGATAGCAGAAAAATTCCCTAAAAATACATTTTCACATAATTAGAAGTTTAGGCAACTATATTCTGTTGAAGGAAATCTGAGTTACAAATATATTAAAAATGCAATTATATTCTGATATATAATACATTGAAGTGGAATTAATTCATGAACATATTATGAGGTCTACTGAAAAACCTCTTAAACATAGAAATACTAGATAATTTATTTTTCATGCTCTGAATGCAAGAGCCCCAGATTAATTAAATTAACTTGTTTGTAGATAATAGCTTTAAAAGTAGTATCCAGAGAGAGATAAAAAAGGTTTTCAAGAGGTAAGAAGACCTCTCATTTATACAGCATTTGGAATCAGATTATTATTCATTTAATCTATATGAGTACACACTGTCCATACGTAGAAGATCCAAAGCCTGAGGACATATTTTGTACACATCCTTTTTAAGAAGAATGTGTTATCACCTGTGTTACATTTTTTCCACCACTTTGTGTAGGATGAAAGAAAAAAAGAACAAACCAACCTACCCCTCTGCATTTGTAGAGGCTGGTGCTAACATCCAAGGTGACAGAATGCTGCAAGAATTATGTTGAACAGCTTCAGTTTTTTGTCACTTTTACTGTCTACCACCACAGCAGAATTTCACAGTTTGCCCAAGAGAGTAAGGACCTCACTACCAGTACAAGATTATCCCAAAACTGAGGTGTTGGTCTGTACAGCAAGGAATTTCCTTTACAGTAGTGTCACATGTGGGGATTTTGTTTATTTTATTGTCTGTTGTTTGGTTTTGCAGTGTTATTTATAGAGAAAATTTTTCAGTGTCACTTCCTTGAGCATTGAATCCCTCCCTCTAGGAAGAGAAGAACAGAGGGGGAGGGGGGGGTGTGCACAGGGAAAGACATCAAGCCTGTCATTCATAGGGATCCAACTGATTGCTTTTACAAATTATGGTGTTTGTAGAAAAGACAAAATGAGTCTGGGGCCTTATAGGTCACTGAGATAAAATAGCTAAAAGTTTGACCTGCTTGTACCAAAATGATCATAGGATAATTTGGGCTGGAAGGGACCTCAGCAGGTCTCTAGTCCAACCTCCTGCTCCAAGAAGGGTTGGGTTTGAGGACAGACCATATTATCCAGGGTTTGATCCAGATAGGTCTTGAAAACCTCTAGGAAAATTATAGCATATATTAGACACTCCAGAAAGAAAAGGGTATTCAAAAATTACTAACCAAACTCCCACCTTTATAATAGAATGTTGTAAAATAAAATACTAGTAAAAAGGAACAAGCAAAAGTGCATTCATATTCTGCTATTTACAAGGTGTTAAAATCCTTTATTTTTAAAAAGGACAGAACTTATGTACTCTAATAAAAGTTTTTTGTGAGTGCATATTTTGACAAGGATTTTAGTGTCTTCAGTTTTTGATGTTACTTCAACACTATTAGACAGTATTATTTCTTTGATCATTTTTACCCCAGAGGATCTCAGCTGTGTCTTATAATCAGGAAGCATGCTTCTTTTTGACAGGTTATAACTTCCACAATAGCAGTTTGGGTTCAATATTTATAGATTATCAGGTGGATCTATGCATAATTTGGATCTGTGGGGCTTTGGGGGCTTTTTATCCTTTCAAGATTCAGAGACAGGAGTACAGGAGTGTATTTTCAGGGAGAGCTGCTGATTTACTTTTAATAATGTCATAAGTGTTGTTTCTTTCCATTAGTCAGAAGTATAGACATGCAAAAATACTTAAAGCACTGGACATGCTCTGAGTGTATCAAATCTTGTCCTTATAGAGACCATAATTGGGATGATAGCCTTTCTTTGGTAGGAAAAATAAAACCAGATTTAGTTATGAAAGAATTAAAGATCACATAAAAGAGTGAAAAAAATTTAAAGGTTAGTTAAAAATTTTAAAGTGTTTCCTGCACTGATTTTTAAGAATACATCTTTATTTCACTCAGATCTGTACTCTTTTAACATAAACAATTTAATATTAAAAAATAAAGTTTAATTTTTTACATGTATGGAATTGATGTTTAATAGGAAGCAGATTCTTAATAAGTTCAATATTTTAGCAGATTTATATAGGCTTTACTTTGGTTCAGTTTCTTTTTTTATTTTAATAAGAAAAATAAAAGCTTAGTATGGAGTATTGAAATATATTAAAACAGTAAAAATAGAATAAATTATTCAAAAGGTATGCTCATTTCATAGTATTCCCAATGGAAATTCTTTATGTAGCTTAGTACATTAAAAAAAAATATAAAATTTTACCTTGAGAAAATAACCAAGGTCAAGTCAATGCTGCAAACCTGAGTACATTACGGTGTTCACTGTAACTACAATTAAATTCAAATTGAGACATCAAGGGAACCTTCTCAATTGAATTCAAGATATATTCCCAGGGACAACATGGATAGACACCATGATGAAGTGAATCATACAAAGTTCTTATTACTGATTTAGGCTGCAAACCACTCTAGGACTGAAAGAGGTTATGCTCTTTGTTCTGTTCCCTTTATCGAGAGAGAGGGATGAAAGAAAATGCAGAGCTAGTGTCCTATCTGTATTTTCTAACTGTAAAAGCATATGGACCACTAGAATTTTAAAGACTTTGAGAGTCGTCTTTGAAATTTGGCAGGCCTTTAAGTACAAAACTTTTGTCACAAAACACCTGCATAAGATGGCTGGGGTGTTTGTGCTTGTGTTTCTGGGAAAAGCATTGAGTTAACAAAGAACAGCCAAGCCTGGCTTGGAATCTGGATGCAGAGGCAGATTTCTACACTGCTAAACCAAGATACTTCAGGAGAAATAGAAGAATATCCCATTTGCAATGATTCCTTGAGAACAGAACTGCTGCAGTATTAGCCACAGGATAGTTAAACATTGCAAGTTCTACTGACATTGCTACTAGGTCTATATTTCAAATGAAAATTCAGCCCTGACAGAACTGTCTTCCTTCAACCCACAACATGATTTCATAAAATTCAGGAAGAGACACTCATGGGAAGAGACAAATAAACAGGCAAAATGTATGAACTTGAAGATGAAATGATTTTAATAGAAGGAAGACACAAATAAGTTTTCTTTTGAATGTGTATATATATGTTTTTTTCTTCATGCCCATCAAACTTATGCTATGCTATATTGGAGAGTAGGAGGGTGACAGAATAGAGGAAAGTGATGGATTTTGGTAATCTATCAACCAGAATACATCAAAACATCATTTTCTGCTAGACTCTAGATGAAGAAAGGAAAACTAATACCCAATTTTACTCCCTGTCACAATAGACTCCTTTGACAGAGAAGATTTTCCTTTTTTTGTGTGTCTTCCAATTAATCCAGATCTTATGTTTCTTTACTACTGATTATATTCAAAGTCAGAAGTTCCCTAAGTCATCAGAAAAATAAGTTGCTCTCTCTCTTTTTTATGAGCCCCCGTTAAGTACTGAGAGGCCACAATGAGGTTTCTCTGAAGTCTTCTCCAGACTGAACAACCCAAGTTCTCTCTGCCTGTATTCATAGGAGAGGTGCTCCAACTCTCTGATCATTTCCTCCTCTGGACCTGCTCTAACAGGTCTATGTCCTTCTGTCTCAAGAATCCCAGATTTGGATTCAGTATTCCAGGTGGGATCTCATGACAGCAGGTAAGAGGGACAGAATCACTGCCCTCAACCAGCTGGCCATTCCTCTCTTGATGCAGCCCAGGATGCTGTTGGCCATCTGGGCTGCAAGCATACACTGTTGGCTCACACCCCACTCTTCATTTACAAGAACCTCCAAGTCCTTCTCCACAGGGCTGCTCTCAATGAGTTCTCCCAATCTTTGCTCTTGTCTGGGATTACCCCGACTGAGGTGCAGCACCTTGCACTTGCACTTGCTGAACTTCATGGGGTTCTCATGCACCCACTTCTCAAGTTTGTCCAGGATGACATCCCTTCCTTCTGCTGTGTCTACTGCACTGCTGAGATTGTGTCATCTGCCAGCTTGCTGAAGGTGCACTTCATATCATTGTCTATGTATTGATCAAGACATTAAATAGCACCGGTCCCAGCAGAGTGTTCAGATGGACACTTCTCACTGGGCTCCATCTGGTCATGGAGCCATCGACCACAGCCCTCTGGCTGCATCCAGACAGACAATTCCTTATTCAATAATTAATAATAAAATCCACATCTCCCCAATTTGGAGATAAGGAATGCACCAAATTACAGGCATACATATATTATTTTCCAAATTATTCTCTATTTTTTAAAATAAAAACAGTAATCTAATCTTTGGAGCAAGTATTCTCTCAGAAGAGTTTAGGAAGGGCTTAAAAGCAGTCTTGATTAATTCTTATCAGTAATTAAATTTACAACAAAGAGGTATGTCTGTCTGACACTAAGTGTAGTCCATGGAATTTCATCTAGGGAGCAGATGCAGAATTATGCAGATGAGACTGCTGAAGGACAGTGAAAGAATATGGAATAATATAATTTCAGATTTAAAATTATTGTCCAAAAATATAATTGAATAATGTGGGTTTTATGCTGTGAAAAGTACTGAATCAGAATGCTCTTCTATCACTATAATATTCATTTATTACACAATCAGCAACAATGCCCTAACAACACAAGATTCATCAAAGCATAAATCATCGACTTCCAAGATGCTTTGACAAGGAGGAGACAATTTTCTAGCTTAAAAGGTATAGATAGCCATAAGAAATGGAACTCTTCATAAACAAGACCAGAACCTGAATTTTGTTTTCAGAAGTATGTGTTTTGTCTTTGAAACATTGATGTTTGAAAATCTATTCTAAAAAAACCCCAACAGCCCACAAAATCAATCCAGCTAAGACCCACAACAACAACAACAAAAAAAAAATCACCACCACAAAAAAAAAAAAAAAAGCAACCCAAAACCCTCATACAGAAAAAAACTCAAAAACCAAAACCACCCCCAAATCCCCCCAAACTGAACCCTTATAAATATATACTTGGTAAAGTACAAAAAGGGTAAATATTCACCACAGACTTCAGACAGCACCAGGAAGGGGCTGCTCCTCATGAGAAGGTGAGTTAGGAGCTGAGGGCAGCAACAAGACTGTCCAGGGCAGCCCCAGACTCACTGGCAAGCTGTGTAGCCATACAGAACCCAAGCAAGAAGAGCAGGGCACGTCTGTTGTAGGAATTCTGGTTTATCAAAGAGTTCATCCCACCAGACAAGTCCAGAGTGATGAGGCAGGTCTGAGATCAGGATATCAGGCTGCAGATCAGAAAGGTACGTGGCACTAGACATGACTGCAATACAGCTCAAGTAGACTCTAGCAAGCAGCATAATCCAAAATTTACTTTGTGCATGTGTGCAGTTGAAGATTTTAAACAAGTTCAGCTCATGTATAAACACTTTTGTGTTTGAAAGATTGACTAAACCAAAAATTTCATATATTTAAAGAGATACGTGGGGAAATCTCACACATATCAGATGATGGAAATATGCAGCAGTAAATATAGTTTATTTCAGATGCTTAACCTATCCAATCAGGAGGACAAATGAAATGCATTGTGACTCAAGTTATCTGTTACACTGAACAGGTAACAAATAATTGACAAGTAAGCATACCTTCCATCCAAAAGTTTAGGGCTGAGCTATAATTTGCTAAATATAGCTATAGACTAATAATTGTGTATAAATAAAAATAAAAATATGAATAGTTCAATTATTATTTGCTAACAAAAATGGGTACTATTGCTATAAATTTTTTTTATAAGGAATTCTTTACCTAGCTGTTACAAAATATTTCAGAAGAAAATGTTGGGGGTTTTTTATGTTTTTTTCTTTCTACAGATGTCATTTCCTAACAAATTCCTTTTCAATTTCTTGGTGCCTTAAGCAATACTTTGCAGATGCATACTAGTGGCAGAAAAATAAGAGATTTTTCTCTGCACATGTGCATTGGTTAGAGCAAGTGTTTTCTACATGTAATTATAAATATCTGCTTTGTCAGAGATGAGAAAGTAGATTGTATAGACAATTAAGCATGTGATTTCTAGTCTCCAAAGTAGGATTATAGATGTCTTAGTAATATTCTAATCAGCAATGAAATTAATTAATAACATTTTAAAAACATCACTGTATTTGCCAGAAGCTCATCCACTGACAGGACACATTTCACTTAGATTTGTTACATATAGTTCATATAAAAATATCAAATGTCAGTGTGCCATTGCAGCAACAAAATATTGCCCTGTTCTGAGCTGTATCTGAGCTACTCTACTCTAGAGTTATTAAATCTCATATCAAATATATCAGGGTTTCTTATCTTGTATATTGTATCAGGCTTTGGTTCTCCCAGGCTTTGGTTTGAGCAAAAAGCTGAAAAGCTTGAGAGGATTTTTGAAATGGTCACTGAGATAACTGGAGTGTTGGAGAGTACAATGTATGAAGAAAGGTTGAAGGCACTTGGCTTGTTAAACCTACGCAGTAGAACCCCATGGAAATCTAATCATAATCTTCCAATAGCTGAAATCCATCTGACTGCTGAGCCTGTGTTTATAAATATCTTCCCCATTCCTACTATACTATTTCTCAGAAGACGTAGACATATCAGCTAAACATGATAGTATCAAGATTGGTTCCCTTTAATTCATGCTGTCTTTAAATACTATTTTGCTTTATCCTCACAGCTTCTAAAGGACATGTTTGTAGCTCAGTTTTCTATTTCTCAATTCTAATACGTGGATGGTCATTCTCAGTAATGAAAAAACCCACTTAAATTCAACATTTCTTAGAATTTTTCTGTCAGTTCTAATAAAAAATTTCCTTGTTGATGTTTTGGATTCAAAAAGTCCAACAATCTTAGCATACAATGAATTTCAGTATATGTGAGCATAATCTAGGGAAGTAATTCTTCAGAAAAAGAAGCATGAAATCTATTTATTTGAGATATGGATGGATATATATGCACTAATCAAGAGAATCTATGAGGCTACTTCTGAATTACCTTTGGAAAACTGACAGTTAATATTTGTCATTTAGATAAAATTATATATTATGATATAAAAGAAGAACATCCTTTACTATATTTTCTCTTGAATATTTGCAGCATCAACCAACACGGATTTTAGACATGCAAATTCAAATGCGAAAAAGAAATTACAAGAATAATGGAACAGAAATACTGCTGGAATATTCTAAATAGCTTCTAAATTGTTCATTTAAAATAAATTTTGTTTCAATATGAAACAGTTCATTTCCCAGGAAGAAACAGTGACTTTTTTTTCATAAATTAATGTTCAGCCAACATTATGCCTTTTATAACCTTTCCAAAATATGAATATGCTGATTAATTCACAAGACATAGATCTTGAACTACCCTTCTAAACATCAAGAGCTTTCACTGAAGGCCAACCCATAGCATCTTATTCCAAAGAGAGAAGCTTTGACTTTCAGATTTTCATGAGGTCTTTCAGTCTTTATTTATGTTTATGCTGTATTTAGTTTATCCCATCTGCTTTCAATTACTGTGTCTGCATGTATTTTGGTTTGGGGGGTTTTACTTTATTTTGATGTGGTTCTCTGTTTTTAATAGGCCTGTCCTTTCAGATAAAGAACATTTGATTCCCCTGGAATTAAACATCTTCCAAGGCAAAGCAGGAAAACTAAATGCATAATTATTTACAGCATGTAAATATGGGTCATATCTATGGTGTTTGTGTCGCTACAGTAAGCTAAACTCTAGATGTAGCAAAGGTTACTAGAAAGCTAACTGCGCCAAAAAAACTAACTAAACTTCCAACATCTGTTTAAGATTCAGTTTAGGACAATGAAATAGTTGTCAATTATTTTGTAGAAGTAACATCTAGGTAAATAAACTTAACATTCTGTTGATTTTTTTTTTCTGCACTACTGAAGCTAGTTCCAAAATGAAATACTTTTATTCAAGAAGGGCTAATATTATCTGAAATAAAATGCTAAGAGGGACACAAATTTAGAAAGTTGTCTCTTTAATAATGTACTTTGCTACACTGGGGTCCCATATTGTCTGTTTACTCAAGCAGGTGGATTTGCTGAAGAAGTGCTGATGATGCAATGTGCTGACCCACATATCAGTTCCCAACGGAGTGCACCAGCTGGTGTAGTTTATGCTTGTAGTTTAAACAAAGCCAAAATTTTTCTCTTTCCATTGTCTCCTGCTGATAGAATATGGAACAATTAAATATTGTCAAGTTATGTTATAGGAAAAGATCTATACTTTCAGTTATTTATGGGTTGTGTTTTTCTTTCTAAATATGTATTATTTCTTGTGAGAATATAAAATAAGAAATTAGATCTGGGAAACATTGCTTATATACTTATTAAAGTGCTCAACTTATCCATATATGATAAACACAAATCTTGAGATTATTAATGATTAATAATTGACATTATTCCTTGAACCTAAGTCTACAAAGGAAAATAAATTATTGGTCACTTTTTTATTGTTTTCTGTGGTTTCATTTTCACATATGTCTAGAATGCTGCAAATGAAGTGTTAAGCAATCTAAAGTTTTACCTCAAAATTAGCATTGTACACTTTGATGGCTATCTCCTCTGAGGCTTTTAAAAATATTAAAAAAATCAGTAACGGGGTTAATGAAGTATAAAGGTTAACTTTTGTCATATCTGAGATGCTTTAAATCCTAGATTGTAATTGTGATGTTTGTTTAATTAAAAATATCACTTTGCTCAGATCTCTGTTAAAAAACAAAAGACAAACAAAAAAAAGAATCAAAAAAAAAAAAACCAAAAAAAAACCCAAAAAATGTCTTTTTAATAAGCAAGATTGTTTAAGAGAGAAACTTTACCTTCAGTATGAGTCAAATATTTCATGTGAAAATTTTCTCAACATCCAGGAGTATCAATGGTCAATATTTCTTCATAAGAGAGATTGGGCCTAATGTTTTTTCATTTAAAATTAAAATATTGTGTCTAAGTTCCTAATAACAGAACCTGGTGAGATTATTTGTGTCTCAAGCATAGTCTTTTGCTTTACCAAGCTCCATCTGCTAAATCCTTTCACATTATATCAGAATATATATCATAACATGACTGATCCTCACGTGTACAGTTAAAGCCCATAAATAATTTTTGTATGCATTTATGCATTTGTAAGGAATTCAATATATGAACTAGCTAGAAGGCATAGCATTTACTGCAGGATATCATTATCATTTATGTAGACCTAATGGAGGTGTCTCAAGTATAGACAGCTGTGGAGTACTTTTGTTGTGAGATTGCATGAAGGCTCTAGTCTTGTGTTGTGAAGGTTCTGGAACTTGGACTCATGTCTGCAAGACTTGTAATCGATTCATTGACTACTGATAAATGGGATTAATGAGAACACAGGTGTGTCTTTGATGCAGATTGGATTTGGTGTTGATCATGAAATAATTCTAGGAGAAAGTAAATGGTTAATTTGAGTGAATGGTGATGCACAAGGCTCAATATATGAACAGCCATGACTTAATCTTTGATGCTGAAAGTTAAGTTAGCTGTTGGCTACTCTCCAGGACTGTGGTGAAACATTTCTTGATTGTGATAAAACTTGGATACTCCTTCCAAACCACGCTTTTGTAAGTTTTGGAGTTTTAATGAAATTTCCACTTTTTTCAGGCAACTCCATAAGGTCAAAATGAAACAGTATTTGAATTTTCCAAATGGGTCAGAGCTTTTGATTTCTCTTCTTATATTTTTCTCTTTTTTTCATTCACTAGCTTGCTTCATTCTAAGAAGCAAGTAATCCTGGAAATATTATAAGAAATATTAGTCTTTAGAAAAAGCATTTTGATAAGAAATTCTCCATGTGTAAGAAGCAATTTAAATTTTGCTAGATAAAATGCCTTTATTTGTCACTGTGCACTGACATATTCAAATAAAATGTGTACTCTTCACTTTAATCCTTGAGATAATGTGTATTTTATTGTGCTTAGGAACCATGACAACACAGAGATGTTTCGTATTTAAACCAGATACCACAGTAACATAAGAATATGAGTGCTTGCATAGCTTTAGAGGGAATAGAACTGATTCTCTGTAATTGTGTCTTAGAATTTATGAAAAATTATTTTGCTTTGTATCTGTAATGACAACAGTATATATTTTGACATAGACAAACTCACTTGCGGAAAAATCTGTACATAAATCAGGCACTGTAAAATGCCACATATTGTGTCTTGCAGGGCTTTTATTTGATGTCCTTAGTCATCAGGTATTTGGTTAAGCAATAACAATAATTTATTCATTCTTACCTATACTGACGACACCAAGATGAGTGGTGCAGTTGACACACCTGAAGGATGAGATACCATCCAGAGGCACCTGGACAAACTCAAGAGATGGGCATATGGGAATCTCATGTGGTTCAACAAGTGCAAGGCGCTGCAGCTGGAGTAGGGCAACCCCTGCTTGGGAGGTGGAACATATTGAGAGCCAGCTTGCCAAGAAGGATTTGCAGGTACTGGTGGAGGAAAAGATGACATGAGTTGGCAATGTGCACCTGCAGTATGGAAATCCAACCACATGGTGGGCTGCAAAAAAAGGTTGAGAGAGGTAATTCTGCTCCTCTGCTCTGTCACCCCACATGCAGTACTGTGTCCAGATGTGGTGTCCTCAGCACAAAAAGAACACAAACTGTTGGAGAGGCCAGAGGGCTGCAAAAATGATGAGTGATGAAGCGCTACTTCTTCAAGGAAAGGCTCAGAAATCTGGGGTTGTTCTGCCTGGAGAAGAGGATGCTACAGGGAGACTCTATCAGTACTTAAAAGTACTTAAAAGTACTTATCAGGGCATAAAAGAAACATGGGAACAAAGTTTTTAATAGGGCTTGAAGAGATAGAACAAGGAATGGTGGTTTTAAACTAAAGAAGGGTCAATTCACACTAAGTATGAGGAAAAAATATTTTGAGGGTGATAAGACATAGGAACAGGTTGCTCACAGAGATTTTAGATGTCCTAGCCCTGGAAACATTCAAGGCCAGATTGGACTAGGCTTTGAGCAGCCTGATCGAGTTGAAGATGTCTGGGATCATTGCAGCAAAGTTGGACTAGATGACTTTCAAAGTTCCCTTTCAAGCCAGGCAAGTTATGATTCTATGGTTGTACTTTTTGTCAATCTGATATCACAATAGAAAGATGTCATATGAGTTGAAAAAGGAAAAAGCAATTCCTTAATGTATATATTTTCTTTCTTCTTAGATTTCTTTACTATAGGAATGCTATGTTTTTAATCCATTCAGTACTTGGAAATGAAATTTCTTGAAATTTTCATATAAATATCTCAGTGTTCTATCATTTTTTTTCCTTTTTTTTCTTTTTCTGGAAAAGAAGCCAATAGAATTTTTCCTAGATTAATTATAAAAAGTTAATTCAGTCTTCTTCCTATGCCTTTTTAATAAGTGCTTCCACATAAAATTACAATGTTCTATTTGGAAAGAAAGTATTTTTTTTATATGTCACTACATGCTGAGAATTTATACATGATACTTACAGGGATTTTTGTATATCTCTTTTCAACCATTGTACCATTCTGTCTTTACAACTCCTCTGAAAGGGAGGGAAAACTGCATTTTCCTTCTGAAGATGAAAACTGGACTAGTGATTTCATGAGTTTGAAACAAGAAATTTATTGTTTGTTTTAAAATTCATAGAGCATCTAGAAAACAATCCCCATTACTTCTTTTCTATGGGTTAAATGTATTTTTATTAAACATGGTAAAAATAAGATGGTTTCCCTTGTCCAACTTCAGTGTACTTAACCAAGATCTCACTAACCTGCAAGATATTTTCTAATTCAGTCACAGGTGCAGTCATGAGTAGTCAGCTGGAAATGAGGCATTTGGGGTGTGACAGATCTCTTAGTCTGTATCCATAATTCATTCTTCATAATAGAAGAAAACATGAAGGTGCCCTATCAAAGATAGATTTTATGATAAGTTTAGTTTTACAAAAGTTGATAAAGTGAATTGCTGTTCTGGTTTTGATATCAATGCACCACCTTTCAATATGAAGAGCAAAGCTCACATTTCAGCAATATAAGGATCTAGGGAAATGCAGGCTGGTGAACCTCACTTGATCCTTCAGAAGGTTATGGATCGAATCCTGAAAAACATTTCTAGGCACATGAAGAGCAAGAATATCTTCAGGAGTAGTCAACATTTATTCATAAAGCAGAAGCTATGCTTGACCAACTTGATACCTTGATCATACAAGGTGGGTGGGAGTGTTGATCTGCTTGACAGTAGGAAGGCTCTGCAGAAGGATCTGCACAGGCTGGATCAGTGGCCTAAGGACAGTTGTATGAGGTTCAAAAAAGCAAAGTCCTGTATCCTCCCCCTGAGTCACAGCAAATTCATGAAGTGCTACAGACTTGGGGTATAGTGGCTGGAAAGCTGCCCAGAGGAAAAGGACCTGGAGTTGCTAGTGTACATATGGCTGAGCATGAGCCAGTGTGTGCCCAGGAGATCAATGCAAATGACATCCTGGCCTGTGACAGAAATAGTGTGGCCAGCAGGACCAGGGGAGTGATCGTCCCTCTGTACTCAGCACTAGTGAGGCTGCAGCTCAAATCCCGTGTCCAGTTCTGGGCCTCTCACTACAAGAAAGACATTGAGGGCTGCAGCAGGTCCAGAGAAGGGCAGCAGAGCTGGTGGAGGGGTTGGAATGCAAACCTTATAAGAATTGGCTGAGGGAGCTGGAGTTGTTTAGCTTGGAGCAAAGGAGGATAAGGGCAGACCTTATCCCTCTGCACCTGAAAGGATTTGGTAGTGCAGAAACTCAGCACTTCCGTAAAATTAATCATTATGATTATGCAGAAACTTTAAAACACTCTAAAACATGCATCACTTCTTTGGGCATCATGCAGGAGCTCACACATCTTCCAATTTTGACATAACACCTACTTATCACCTCTTTTGTGTATTTTGCTTACTTATATAGTCTACCAACATATACATCCTTATGCATAACCTACACATTTCACTTACTTATAGATAACTTACAACTTTCACATCTTCCTCATTATCTTATAAATGTTAATGTACTTAAACACGTTACTCTACTTATACACGATGCTCTATTTTTACCTAACACAGTACATACATATTTTACTTATGCTTATTTAACACAACACTTCTACCTAACACAGTACTTCTACATTTTACCTTACTTATACCTTTTACAACCTATCCATAATACAGCACATATACATTTTGCAACTGCTGTGCATGAGATAACACATTACTTGATTAGTGCCTCTACTTTGTCCAAGTATAGGGTTCATAATTCAGTGCAGCAGAGTTCTCTTTATCTATTCCTTGCTCTCTTGGTATTTAGCCTTTCAGCTTCTCCTTTCTCAGTTGAGCACAGTTTATCTTTCAGTCCTTGATGCTCCCGACCCAGGCAAGCAAAGTCAAGATGATGGCAGCAACAAAACCCATCCAGTGATCAGAAGCCAAGTTAGTCCCGGAAATCCAAACAACCAGACAGCAAAGGACAGGGAGCAGATACAAACCTGTCCACCCACACTCATCCTCCTCGTCCTCCTCCTCCTCCTCCTCATCCTCCTCCTCCTCCTTATCCTCCTCCTCCTCATCCTCGTCCTCCTCGTCCTCCTCGTCCTCCTCGTCCTCGTCCTCCTCCTCCTCCTCGTCCTCCTCCTCCTTGTCCTCCTCGTCCTCCTCGTCCTCCTCGTCCTCCTCGTCCTCGTCCTCATTGTCCTCCTCGTCCTCATCCTCATTGTCCTCCTCGTCCTCGTCCTCATTGTCCTCCTCCTCCTCCTCGTCCTTCTCCTTGTCCTCGTTCTCGTCCTCGTCCTCATCCTCCTCCTCCTCCTCCCCCTTCCCCCCCACTCCACCTGTGCTTGAAACACCATCCCTGGAGCTCTTAGAAAAAAGCATGGATGTTCCACTTAGGAACATAGTCTATTTGTGGACTCGGCAGTGGTAGGCTGGACTTGATTATCTTGATGGTCTTTTCCCACCTAAAGGATTCTATGATGAAATGCCCAGACTTGTAGAGAGCAGTGGATTCTGACTAGCCAGATTTCAGGAAGGTCTTTGACACCAACTTCCATAACATCCTCATCAAAAAGCCACTGAAATTAGGGCTGGATGAGCAGTCAATGAAATGCATTGAAAAATGGATGCCATTCTTTTTGAAAGAATGTAGAATGAGAATTCTACATTTTTTGAAAGAGTGTAGAATTCCTGTTACTTTTACAGAATCACAAACATTTGGAGGTGCTTAACCTGAATCCTCATTCAGAAAGGAATACAATAGAATTAGAAAAGATCTTTTGTCCTTCAATATTGGATGGTTCCCAGTATATTGTCCAGATAGACTTGAAAGGATTCAAGCAGAATGTTCTTTACTTTGAAAAAGGAGCATTTTGCTGAAAAGTATGGATTATTATCTCAGGAGTTTATTTTGTTTTGTCTGACTCTATTCTTACATCTCTGGATTATTACATTATAATAATTTTAAAGCAAAAATGAAGATTATTCCTTTCTTGTGTTATATTTCTATTGGGAGGAAGTTGATTCTGTTTTCACGACCAAGGAAAGATCTTTAAACATCTATTGCAGCTTTGTTTCCCTTCATTCATACAAGTGGAGAAAATTAAAATGTTTTCATATCACTATATACATATACCTTGTATTGGTCTATAACACCTCACTGACAGGCCCTTCTTCATTTTCCATAATGTTTATGTTATGACAAACACATTAACAACATTCACAGCTCTCAATATTTAATAATTAATAATACTGAAGAGAACTCGCTTAAAAAAAACCCTAAAGAAATAAATATACAAAATACTGTACCACAGTGAGGGTGTTCTTAGGTTTAACTTTAGAAGCACTATCTTTCTTTCTGCCTAATAAACAAGACTCCTTAGCAGGAGAGCTGAGTGGCAGAACTGATAACATAACAGCAAGAGCACTAGAGATTGTGGAAGAATTTCAAATAAAATAATTACCTTTACTAGCTCTGCAGAAGTTTCAGTAAATGCTGAAGAGGAGAAAATTGCAGGTGCTGACTTCAGAGAGTTGTAAAAAAATCTCCGTAGAAAATATCCTAAACTATACATTTTAAGTTTCTGATTGTTTTTCTCTTGTATTGCCTCCTGCTGCTGGAAGCCCACCTGGTCTCTTACATCTCCTATTCAGCATATTTAAAGTTCACTAGAACTGCTTCAGGGTTGAATATTTTAGAATAATGTTAATATGGCAAATTTTGACATTCTATTGTTCAAATGGCAACAATCTTTTCTTTCTAATTATTTTTTGCTAGGTTGAAATTCAAACTCCCTTCAGAGTAGAGGATGCTGATCTCTGGACTAAGAGAACTTGCAGAGCAACAATTTATTTTTTTCCCCAGTTGCATTAAGTGGTGGAATAGATGACTTTTGTATTTAAATCAGCAGAGTCACATGAAAGAAAGAGCAACATCTGGCCAAACACCTAGAAAAATGTTATTCATGAAATACTACCATCCTAAAAAGCTGATACACCATAGTGATAACTGCTTAAATTTTAAGAGCTTCATTTCTCAGAGGTGCTCTTATAGACAGCAACTGAACAGTACAAGTCTCAGAAGTGTTGAACAAATCTCATCCGTCCTTATATTTCATTCTTTACTCAAGATCAAAATACATTTTAGATTGGCTGTAACCTGCATACTCACTTAAAAGTCTGTCTTCAGAGACCTGTGTTTAATATCATTGCTAGAGAAAATAATTTACTCCACAGTACAAAATGTTTAAGAGAAACATATATTCAAGATGATTGATTTTCATAAAGAATTGTAAGTGTTTTAAATTTAACTTAAAGTTTCAGTCAATAACTCTCAGTGGTTTCTCCCTTCTCCCCTCCCTGGCCCACAAATAAAAAGAGAAATGAAATGTATATGGAAAATGGGTATTGAAAATCTTCAGAGGTAATTTTGTTTTAAAGAAGAACTCCTAAATATGGATTTTATGTAGATAGGTCAAAAAATGCAAATAATTTCAAGATACACTTTTTTTGTCTTTGGAAGCACTAGGAATGTAGGTAGGAACACTATCTACATTATTTAAGCTTCAGAAATGTTGCTAAAAGGGAGAGGAAATAGCTGCTGACCCAGTGTATAATGGAGTTAGACTTATTTTTCTATCAAAGCTGCATAGATACTTTACATATCATTAGTAACAAAGGTTTAGTTGGTCAAAGCTTTCTGTCTATTTATGATTTTTTTTAATGTAAACTTCAAAGTTCAATACATAGTCCAATGTAATTGTGGATTTATTTTTAAATCCTTTACAAATTACAATAATTGATTAAGACACTACATAAGACTACTGCAGAATTTAAATATCACCATTCTCTAATCTATTATGTTAGAGATCATGCAGATCTCTAACAGAGTTAACAACGGTACGAAATGTAATTGTTGCAGTTCACATGGTATTAATACATTGTTATTTGCCTGGAAGGAGAAGAAGATAAGGGGAGGAACTGCAATGTTCTATTGAATTATATATTTGAAAACCATGAAATTGCTGAAAAGCCTGTAAGAATTATTACTAATTTTTTTTATAGCCAAGATTAAAATTTTGGCTGAGATGTTCTCTAATTTATATTTCAGATCTCTCAATGGTAGTACAATAAAGTAATATGAACAAAATATTAATTATTTCCATGAAAAATTGATATTTTGGGGGTTTTATTTACTGCATTACCACAATTCACTGAGAGGAGTATCATATTAACAACTTTGAAGTAATGTACTGAAGGTAGATACGGTCTTTATAATAAAACTGAAACTGGAAAAATGACTTCTTTCATAAGAGTGAAAAAAATTGAACAAAACACTTGATTCATGAAGTTGAACCTTTTGCTGTCACAGAACAGAACAACTTATAACTTCCCATAACCATCCCTGGATGTGTTTAACAAAAGATTGGATGTGGCATTCGGTGCCATGGTTTAGTTGAGGTGTTAGGGTGTGGTTTGGACTCGAAGATCTTAGAGGTCTCTTACAGTCTGGTGATTCTGTGATTCTGATTCTGTGATTCCACTATCCATTTAGATCTCTGTCTAAAAGTAATGTTTTTATTTTACTTCAGCTTAACAATTACAAGATATTTTCATTTTAATTACTATAAACTTTCTTATAATGGTTTAAAAGCAACAATTTTATTAATACCCTGCTATATTTGAAATTATTTTTCTAAAGCAAATTGAAATTGGCTTACATGAAATGTTCTGTTTCACAGAAAATATTTTCAGACAACTGTATTTGTTTTCTTCCTAATTTCAAATTATTTAATTTAGATCATGCATTTGATTCAGAATTGCAAGCAACACCCAAGATCAGGTTGTAAGTAGGCAACATTTAAGAAGTTGTATTTTCTAAAAAAGCTTTTTAACACCTGGTGAGAATGTCAGTGTTCATGACATCTCTGAATGAGATAGCCTATTTTATTCTATTTTGCATGGTCCTGTTGTACTACGAAAATAAGGAGGCTTCAAATCAAGATGTTGTAGGCCATTTGTTCTTGATGAAAAAGTCATTTAATTTAAGAACAGATATGCTCCTGAGCTGTATTCTTCAATAAGCACTTGAAAAGGTAATCCAGACAAGAATTCCTGAGGCATTTGACCATTAGGGATCATCCAACAGAAGTATTTGATTATACATTTAAATGTAGAGTGTATTCCTGCAAATAAAAGAGTTATGGTTGTGAATTACTTTACAGAGCTGATTAGTGTGGTGGCCAATTGGCCTGTGGCACAAGGGACAGAGGGAGCTCTTCCTCTTGGTGAGAGACTTATTGGTCATGATGAGGGAAAGAAGTGTCTCCCAGGCTGCATTGTTCTGTTATGTTTATCTATCCCCGTTCGGATTCCCCCGTTGGCTGTCGGCCTCTACCCCTCGTCACTCCCCCAGAGCTTCCCCATCGGTCCCAGTTCCCTGGTCCTGCCTTTTCCCAGCCCCTGGATAAAGCTGTGAGCTTTGGGATGGTGTTGGTATTTGCCTCTGCAACCTTTGGCAGTGCAGAAGCAATAAATGCTCCTGCTGGAACGCACACAAATGCCCCTCTCGACTCTTTGCTACCGACTGTGATACTGAACCCACCTGTGTGTCAGTGGGGGCACGTGGGACCCCACAGAGCTGGGCAGGGGCAGTAATAGATTAGTCTCATTTAAGCCAACTGAGCTATTTAAGTGCAAAAGTGTTTGCAAGATCCCGAGCTGTCTCGTTAATCCTGTATCAATATACTTCTACATATGCAACACATCAAAAAAAACCTATTTCATGTACTTATGACAACATTAAAAAGTATGAAAAAATAAGCCTGCTTTTATCACAGTTGCATATGCAAGCAGCAATTTTTGGAATGTTCTCAGGACTGACCATCTAATTCAAGCAATGAGATTCTTAAATGCTAGAGAAGAGACAGAAAGGGGACAGGTTAAAAAATATAAATTTTCCTTTGGAAATGTCTCACAGCTGACTCTTATTTAAACAATTTACAATGAAAAAAGAATGATTGTAAGACAAATGGAAGCAAATAGGTTGCCATCAATAGCAAATTGATGGCTTTGTACACAACTCAGAGTGCAGTGTCAGGGCTTGCCCGGGCCTGAGTTGGTTTTAGCTTGTTTGAGCAACAGGCTGGCAGCAAATGACCACCTGTTAGAGGTGAAGCTCTCTCAATGACTATGGCCAAGTCTGAGAAACCAATACAACCACCAGAGACTGGTAATATTAACTCTGTACCAACAAATGATTACAGATTTCAGTAATACAGTGTTTCCTCTACGTTTATTTCAGTACTCCATTATGGAAATATCAGATGCCTCTGTAAGTCTAGAACAAAGGTGATATCACATATCATAAAGATAGACCGTGTCAAGCACCCTCCTGCACAACATGACATCAGCTATGCCTTTGCCATGGTGACAATTGTTTGTCTACACTGTAAATATTTAATGGCAGGAGAAGTTCTTCCAGCAACAACTTCACAATCAAACAGTATCTGGAAAAAACACAGCACAGAAAGATTCTGGAAGCTATAGAAGGTGGCTGTTATGCAAGCTTAGTGGTATTTTCAAGGCGAAAATAAGTTTTTAATTTGAAAAAAAATAGAACTTGTAGATGAGAGTTACACAGTGTCCATAGTCCTATGACCAGTAACTAACTTATACTTTTGTAAATTTGTAGTACTTGAGTAGAATAAAAATTAGAGAAAAAGAATAGTGCTAAAAGGCAAAATAAGTGTACTAAAATATGAGGACTTAATAAAATATTAATAAGGAAATTTTTTAATGTAAACAACTCTTATGAATATAGAATTAAAATTATTGCCACAGTTTGACGGAAAATTGCACAGGTTTAATACCAAGCCTGCAAGTGTGTCAGTTATAATCTGTTAAATTTTCATAGTAAAGAACAAGCAGCAGGTGTATAGATTGCACAGATCCTGAAATGCATAACTAGGACAGATGGGAATAAGATCAAATGATAAACAATATCTTTCAGCCTTGATTATAAATTTATTAATATTACTTAAATTATTTTTTACTTCCATTCTCCACTAAGAATGTAGACATCCATAGATCACAAGTCTTAATTGCATCTGTCACTGACTTGAACAGTGACTGTGAATGATTTCCATGGGTGCTGAATAAAGCAGTCTATGATAAATATTAAACAGATGGTCTATATAAAAAAAAATACTATTTTCATTTACATTAATTTGGATTTCTGAAAAAGGGCAGACTGCTTAACTGAAAGAGAATATACAATATACCTAACACAGAAAATAATTTCCTATGGAAATTGCTGTCTTGGTCTTGTGATGGTAGTTTGACAAATATTGTTCTCACTAACACTGACTCTGCTAGTTTAAGGCAGTCTTGTTATCAATACTGCTGAGGCTTTGTTCTTCATTGTCTTCAGGTCTACATGGTTTTTCAACTGATCAAATCTAAAAAAAAAGTATTTCAAATTGGTTGTGTGATGCTGTATAGAATATTTTTAATTCATTAGAGTGCTATATAGTTAAGATAAAACTAGTTGAATCAGTATTTGCGGGAATTATAATATATTCTAACAAAAAAAAAAAAAGTACAGAAATATCTTTATATATTTTCTGTTTTCTAAGCAGCACCAAAAAGAAGAAATATTTGGTTTTCATCGCTGTCAAACCTAAAGAAGAGAAAAAATATGGGGAAGACAAGTATTTAACTTTTCTTGATAGAATATACATAAACATAATCTGCATGTTATCTTTGAAATTTTGTGCTTTTTAAAAGGAAATAGAAAAGGGCAATATAACAGGTACTTTGAAAAACAATCCCTTCCTGATTCATATGGAAGAAAACAGTGTACCCATACAATACAATTAGCTAATAATGAATGACTGAAGTTGTTTTCAGTAGGTGTATTTGATTTACTAACAAAAAAAAAAAAATTTTACTTTATGCTAAGGCAAAAATAGTTTCCTGTACATAAAAACATTTTGATACTTTATTTATTTCCTTTGTTTCCTCTGTATGTTTGTGTGTGTGTGCCCGCACATGTGAATACCTAAACTCTTTGCAAAAATTTGAGCATCATTACTCCACTATTA
Source organism: Lanius collurio (assembly GCA_020086605.1). NCBI lineage: Eukaryota > Metazoa > Chordata > Aves > Passeriformes > Laniidae > Lanius > Lanius collurio. The sequence continues at coordinate 11,296,346 of JACBWW010000020.1, read as the reverse complement.
CAAAAACCTGAGAGGAATTGAAATTATTTACTAAAAATCATTACACAAGCTAGGGATAGCCTATTATTATATTCCTGTGTTGGAGACAATCCTAGATGTCTGCTCTGCTGACTTGATAGAGTGGTTAATAGTGTCTTCCTCTGTAAAATATAAAGGGTCCATGAAATGCATGGACTGTTTGATATAAAGCAATGTATTTTTCAAGAGTCTAGCTCATTCTTTACATAGCAATGGAATTTGGTTAAAAAAATTAAAATAAAATAAATATAATAATAACCATATTTAATGTCTACCAAGGTACAGTGTACAATTTACAAGACTTCCTTCTCCTATATAAAAACAATTCCAGTTAATGAACACTTGTCATCTTATGAAATAAATTCATGACAACCTAAGCTAAGCAGAAAAGTCCTTTAGTAGAAAGCTGAAGTGTGCCAATAAACTGAAACACAGACAATTGGTATAATTTAGAATGTTAGTGAATGAATTCATAATAATAGGAAGTATTACTGCAAATTCTTCTAATATCAGTAAATCTTTGCTAAAAAGGCTGTTTTATCTAAGGTAAATCATGTCTTTGTCCCCTTCCTTTTTATGTAGCTATACGATTTGTCATCTGCAAGAAACTTAAATGTTGTTTTCAAATCTTGAATTGTGAAGGTCATAAAGGGTAGGCCAATCTGTCCACAAAACTGAGACATTTCTATCCACTCCTCTCCACAACCAGGGTATTACCACCTTCTTCATTTAAAATGTGTTACCTTGTGATGTGCGTGGAAATTGGCATACATGGAAATCTGCCCTTACATTTGTGACAACATGGTCAGAGAAATATTACATATGGGTCTATCCCTTCAGTTAAATTTCTAAACTGCTGAAGACAGTGGAAATTTCTCTTCTTATCTTGAATAAGTATGTAGCTAAAAGGCAAAATACCTAAGAAAAACAGCACAAACAGCACTAGCCTGTCACACTCCAACTCCACTTAGGAAAATAAGGGATTTGATGGGAGATATGTTTTATAAGGATTTCTCAGAACCTGGAGAGATAGATTTTAGTGCAAGTCTAAAGAAAGAAAACCAACAGACCATGGTCCATTTGATTCCTTGAAGAATCTCAGAAATATTCAAGTTTCTGTGAATGATAAGAAGTGTTATTCAGCTTCCCTTTTAATTTGTTTCAAATACCATAAAGACTGCCCAAGGATACATACATGAAGACTTCATGAGGACTCTGGTCTGCAAAACACTCTAGTGATGAAGGTAGATAGTTATTTTTAAATTACTTTGGTATTAAAAGTCTAGTTTATACCTTCTGTATTATTATTACCTTTTTAGGCCAGCTACACATGATAATGAGTAAGCTTCATAGGAAAATTAGTATTTATTAAAACTAAGTAAAATATTTAGTAAATATTTAGATAAAACTGAAATAATCAATTAAATATCTAGATACTGGCTGCAATATGTTGTTTTGTGGCATAAGATGGTGATCCTGAATCTTTTTGATAGGAGAATATTATGATCAATTCCATTTCAAATAAGGTATTTTCTGAAAATTTAATCATCAGCTTTGGAAGTGAATTAATGGGTGCTTTTCATTTCTATAGAGCTTATTATATTTAAAATTTCCTTTGCAGATACAGAAGTGAGGAGTCTGATTAAATATGCATGCAACAGAAGCCAGAAATAAAGAATTCAAAGGACAACCATGGGGAGATTTGATTGGGCTTAGCATTTCACAAGCGTTTCTGTAGGGTACTCTAGGTACTCTTTTGGATTAGAAAACTTTGTGACTAGGATATAATGACTTTTTATTCCCCATGAAACTCTCTCTCTTTTTGTCTTAGTCACTTTTCTTTTATATGACTAATGATATCATTCAAATGAAAGCCATGAATCTTTCACTCAGTGAGTTACAAAAAGAACAGCATTTCAAGCTTTGAAATACTAACAGACTAAAGAAAAAGAAGGCATAAGAAAAAGAATGTGACCACTTTTCTCTCTTCAGTGACCAAATAACCACCTCAAAGTTAGTTATTCTAGTTATCTCAAAGGCTTGCTTCAAAGAAGTCTTTTTGAAGCTTGAGAATTTTGTGACTGAGAACAGAATAGATATGTGGAGCCTAGAGTCAGGATGAGCAAAGATCAGAAAATAGCTGTCTGGATAGAAGTCTTCTATCAAAAGATTTCATAGTTCTTACCTGGTTTCTTATTTCAGAGTCTTCTTTTTCAGGTCAGAATATAAATAATAGATTTGAAAATCTAGATGTTTAGCAAATGTTTTGTTTGAGAAGTGCATCCACCCACCACAGACGTAACAGAAATAGCAGCTTTATTCCAAAAACTTGCAGATCATATTAAGACAGGTCCAGTCTAGAATAATGGTTCATGCACTAGATCTCCTTTTCTTCTATTTTAATCATATTTGTACCCATATTTCAGGCATCTAGTAATATTTATGTCTCAACTCCTTGAAATCATTGAATTTCAAGACATGAGTTTCTTACCCAGACATTTCGGATAATGAATCTGAGAAAGTCTATGCTGAAAGTCACAGAATCACAATCGTAGAGTTGGTCAGGCTGGAAGGAATCACAAGAAGTAAAAAAAATGAGTTATGAATATGGATACATTTGTTTTGATGAACTGAGTACCATGGATTAATGCAGTTTCTCTTCCACATGGTAAAAACAACACTTTAGTATCTCATATAAAATCCGTGTCAGTTTATACCATGTTAATTAGTGATAGACACATTTGATATAGGTGAGCAGTGCAGCAGTCTTATCTTTAGTAGTTCCATCTTTAAGATATAACCAAACATGTAAATAGAGGGTTCTAAGAATAAGAATGGATTGAGTTACATTCTGAGATGATGCTATTTTATCCTGCCTGAGCTGGTTTCAGCTTGTATGAACAGCACGCTGGGGGCCAAATGACCACTGTCCTACTTTTTTGAAGTGAAGGTCTCTGAATGACTGTGGCTGAGTCATAGCAACTGTGGGAGTCACAGCACAGCCAGGCATTGTGCCTTTCCCTCTGTTGAGACGGCTCTTGATCAGCTTCCAGACTTCAGCCAGGAGAAAACTGGTAGCTTACATGAGAACTCCAGACAGGGGAGAGCCGGGAGCTCGCTCTGTGGACACTGACCTTCCTCACATTGCTGAGTCCTGAGTCTGCTGACAATTTGCTCAGTTCTGGTGCCCCATTTGCTTGGGCAGAGCCACCTCGACTGTCCCAGGTCTTTGAGGGCTTCTGGAACAGGTAGAGTAACTTGAGAAAAAAGGGGTAGTTGGACTCAGGATAACCATTTCCTCTAGTTTGATTAGATTATTCAGATCCTCAGTTAGGGTGACAACAAATAATATTTGACCTCACATTTGAGCAATGGGGAGTAGGTTAAATAGAAATGTTAATGGATTTATCAGGACTAAAAATGGGATATTTCAGGAAACTAGCTGAGAACTTCTGAAGGAAAAATGTGAAATCCTGTGGTCTTCAGATGGAAACTCATGTAGACAAAAGCATGAAGTGTTAATGAAAAAGACAGAAATATAATTGAAATACCTCTTTTCACTGAGGAGTGAGAAATAAAATGAGCTATAGCAAATGATTTTCTATTCATGATAATTTCAGAATATTCACTATGTTTATTTCAAATGGAAAGCTCAATTCTCACAAGCACTGTAAAAATGGAAGAAGAGCTGCATCTGACACAGAAAAAGAAGTAGCTTTCCATACATGGACAGACAGACTGAAGCAGTGTAAGGGGAGCTGCAATGCCACAGTGATGGGAACCAAATCAGTAAGGCAGAAGGTAAGTAGGGAAGCTGAGGTAGATTTTACCTAATTCTCAGGTAAAATGTCTGAGTTTTCTTCTAGCTTTCTTCCATTCACTTGATGTGCAGGCAAACACTTATATTTAGACTTTAATATAGTGGGGAAACTTGTTGCTAACCATAAATTAAACTTCAAAGATGATAACATGAGAAACTCACAGATCATAGAAGGGGAAAATTGACTGGCCAAAACTGACCTGGGAATAAACTGGAATAAACAAAGTCCTGAAACTATCAGACTTTATAGACAGTGGAATACTTGGGAGAAGGATGTGAAAGATAGGGCGTTGTGGAATGCTGCTTTACCAGGAATTTATGACTAATGCTGGATAAAAAATCAGTAAAACAAATGTCAATGGAAAGAGAGGATCAGCTGTTTTGTTAGGACTGGGGGAAGGGAAATTGTAAGGTAAAACAAACCATGTAATCGAAGCTACTCAGTGCTTCCTCTCAAGCAGTTCTTCTGATCATAGCAGCTTTGAGCAGGAAGATAAATGTGTGGCTGATGTGATCATCGATGTGGCTAACTTTATTCTGTGACCAGGAGAGAGCTGAGAAGTTTTTCCTGACACCAGTGAGAGATCATTCAACAGAGACAAAGACAATTTAAGACCCTAACAGAATGTAGACAATTCAGTCAAATAAAAATAAAACTCTATCATGTATAATGCAATGCTAATTGCCAAACACTTTTCATTTAATGGATCTATTATTTCTTTCAATTGCTAAATTAATTTGTATGTTGCAAGGAAAGTACTTTCTCTTATGTGTTTCTTCTGAATACAAGAATTTGAACTGGGTCACAATGATAGTGGTGAATAAATCAAACCATTGCAGAGCAGTATAAGCTATCAATAGATAATTTCAATGTAGAATTCAACCTGATTTAACAAAAGTGAATGAGAGTGCCCCTAATTTTTTTCCTTCTGTATTTTTCTAATGAGGAGTTATTGAATTGCTTACGAAAGGGACCTGATTGATGTTTCATGTTTGAACTATTGACTTAAAATATATAATGACTGTAAGTTTAGTATTGGCTTTTGAATCCAAGATAGGAAAATAATACAAGAAGAAATGATTCACTATAATGGGTGTAGAGGGTTGACCCTGGCTGGGTGCCAGATGCCCACCAAAGCTGCTTTATCACTCCCCTCCTCAACTGGACAGGGGAGAGAAAATATAAGGAGACAGGGCAGAGAGAGATCCTTTTCACTTGCTGTCACAGACAAAACAGAGTTGACTTGAGGAAAGTAATAGAATTTACTACCAATCAAATCAAATAAATGTAATGAGGAAAAAAAACCCATATCTTAAAACTGTCTCTCTACCCCCCCTTTCTTCATGGGTTCAGTACTACCCCTGATCTCTTGTCCTCCTTCCCCAGAACATGCAGGGGATTAGATTGCATTCTATTCTTTATGCATTGTTTCTACTGCTTCTTCCTCTTTATGGGGAGGATTCCTTACACTCTTCCCTTGTTCCAGTGTGGGGTTTCTCTCATGGGAGACAGTTCTTCAGGGAGTTCTCCAATGTGAGCTTTTTACATGGCTTGTAGTTCTTCACAAACTGCTCCACCATGGGCCCCTTCCACAGGACTTCAGGAACTGGGGCGTGGGCTCCCCTGGGGTCACACAGTCTGCCAGAAAAGCCACGGGCTTTTCTCTCCATGGGGCCACAGCTCCAGTCAGGAGCCTGCTCCAGCATGGTCTTCCCATAGTGTGACAGTCTCCTCTGGGCATCCGCTTGCTCTGGTGTGGGATCCTTCATGGGCTGCAGGGGAATCTCAGCTCCAGTGCCTGGACCAGTTCCTGCTCCTCCTTCTGCACTGGGTGTCTGCAGAGTTGTTCCTGTCACATATTCTCACTCCTCTGTGGTTGTAGCTGTGCAGTAGCTTTTTGCCCTCCCTGTGATGTCTGTTATCCCAGAAGCAGTATGACCATTGCTGGTGGACTTGGCCTTGGCCAGTAGCAGATCCGTCTTGCATCCAGCTGGCACTGGCTCTGTCAGACATGTGGGAAGCCTCTCACAGAAGCCACCCCTTGTAGCTCCCATATTACCAAACCTTGTCACTCAAACACAATACAATGTGTATATTGAAAATATTGCCCATGTGTGAAAGTGAATATTTTTTACTTCAGAGGTACAATAGCGACGTATACAATATTTAGTTCTAAGCACTGGGACAAGTATGCAACCCACAATTTTCCAAAACCTCTTGTGATACTAGCAAAAAGAAATCTTGACAGAGCAATGTAAAGCTCTGAGAATAACTGAAAGAATAGTTGTGAGTATTCAGTCCTGAATAGGAATTGCTGAGAGACAAAGCTATCTCTGTTTACAAGCATTTCATTTCACCGAAAACATAGTGTTGCTTAAGATGAACATGTAATCACAAACAGCAGGTATTTACATTTTATAACATATTTAAAACCAAAGAATACTAATATTTTCTTGATTAATTAGGGTTTTTTTTCAAAAGATATAATCTTAATAAACACTATATATTAGATATTATAAACATGTAGTATATAGGAAATATGTAATATACAGAGAATTGTATAAAATATTATTATATGTTATTATGTATTTCAGGTATCACTAAAAGATATTATATATTGACTTAGCCATTGAAATTCAAAAAATTACTTTGAAAAATACATTTGCAAAGCAGCTATGTTTTAACTAGAGTTTTTTATACATGGATTGCAGTATAGCTACAACCTTTTAAGGAAGTAAAGAGTAGTTAATAGTGTTCAGGTATATTAATTTAGGGCATAAGTGCAGAACAACAAGTATCTACAGCCTGAAGTGGGAAATTACAATAATAAGCAGATATCTCTCTTTTTCAGTGATGACTCCAGTAGTAAGGCTGCTTTCAGAACTTAGTTAAAATCTCCAGAAATGTAATGCATTTTTCCTAGGTGTTTTGTTGTTATTTTGTTTGGTTGCTTTGTTTTTTGGGGTTTTTTTTTGTTTTTTTGTATAACCTTCCCATGAACAAAAAGGATTTTGCATGGTTTAGTAATTTTCAGGAACACAGCTCTAAGGGAAAATTTCTGTACTGTTCATAGTGACTGTCATGTATAAGAGAGTATACAGATAAGGAGGATGACAAAAATAATTTTAGCATCGTTTTCAGAAACAAAACTCTGCTGGTTTTGGCTGAGGTAGCATTAATTTTCTACACAGTGCCTAGTATAGGACCCAGTTTTGGATTTGTGCTGAACATAGTGATGATAATAGAGATGTTTTTGTCCTTGCTGAGCAGAGCTTACACAGAGCCAAGGCCTTTTCTGCTTTTTGTCCTGCCACACTGGTGAGAAGACTGGTGGTGCATGGGCAGCTGGGAGGAGACAGAGCCAGAACAGGTGACCCAAACTGACCAGAGGGATATTCCAGATCATGTGACCTCATGCTCTGTATATAAGGCAGGGGGCAAGGAGGATGGGGAGGAGATTTGGAATATGGGAATTTTTAGTCATCTTTTCTACTGTGGTCTGTCAGTGGAGCTCAGGAAGAAAGTCAGCACGTGTTCTTTATGTAAGAAACAGTCTTCTGTCATGTGGTTGCAGCAACGAGACAGACTGCAAGGGAATTATACTCCTGGATGTTGTTTGCAGATGCTTTGCAGAAATTGTGGCTTTCTACACCACAGTAAGAGTGATTTGCCTTATGGTATCAGGCTGCACCCTATTTCTTTCCCTGCAGAATTTGCAAGCACACATTATATCAGAAATTATATAAGGTATTTTTGAAGTATCTCCTTTTAGAAATATCTCCTTCAAAATATAATGTTTCATAGTATATTTTTCTACCTTCACTGTTAATCAGTATATTTGTAAGGGGATATTTCAGTGTCCTGTCTCTTTAGGACTTGTGTGTCCTTATTGTGAGTTAAAAGTGAATATCCAGCATGAACTTTTAATTTCTGACAAATGTTAACTGTTTTGGTCATTACTGCAACTGTATAGAACTGATCAGTAATTTGATCTGGCTGACTGGCTGTCTATATCACCCATAAGCTATTACTTAGTGGCCTGAACAAAGCTGCTTCTTTGAATCAGGTCCACAGTCTTCTGTACCACAAAAATACCTTTTCTTTAAAGGTGTGAAATATTTACCTGCCTAGATCCTGTCTCCTGGTAATACTTAACTAGTCTGGGACTCATTAATACTTAACTAAGACTTAACTACTTCTAATATGTTGTTAGAATTGTAGTTACTTACTCCCTGATCTCCTTCAATTCTGTTTTTCACCTGACAAGGCAAGTTACTTCTATAAATGTATGCAATGGCATTTGACAAACAAGATTTTTGCCACAATAGATTAAATATTATGTACTGAAAATTTATATGATTAGATATTCTGAAAAAGGAATGTGCTGACTCTTATGTTACATATGTATATATACACATATGTATATATATGCAGAATATTCTTTACAGTCATGATAAAAACCCCAATGACAACCATCTGCAGATGTGACAGCATTCATTCTAACTGTAATTCTGTAATCTTGATAATATTAATGAAACCTCAGTGCTTACTGATATGAATTGCAGGCTGGGAACTGATAACCATGTCATTTTGTTATGTCAACTCTGCATTTGTTCCTTACAATTCTATCATCTTCTAAAGGAGATTAAAAGCTGAATAGAAAATGTTTCACAAGTAGCAATGAGCTTCACAATTATGCTATTTGTTAAAGTACTAATAATACTAAAAACGAGCAAGTACCATGTTTAAGAGATGAGGTTTTGAAAAGATACACTAGATATTTTATCTATACTTTCCTATGCACAGTGCTGAGTTCTGACCAACTGGAAAAATTCTTAAGTCCAGTGAATAAAAGGGAAAATTTCAAACTTTACTTGCAAACTTTAAACCTCATATGTTTTGGTTTTTAAAATTATTTTAAATATCTTCTATTTTATTTTGTTTATTATTAATTCTTTTTGGCTATAAAATTACTGAAAAATGGAAGAAATTAAATTAAGTTTTTTATTTGGCTCTATGTTCTCTTTGTTATGATAACTTTCTGTAAGCAATACAAGTCTAATTCAGAATCTTTAGCAGATTGATGCCTATTCTTTTCTTCCATGTGATTTTACCTTGTGAGCTAAAGACAAAGTAGTTACACAACATATAGTCACAAAAATAATTAATTTAATTTTTCATAGACATTATTTTTCCAAATGGCAATTTCAATTATTGTAATATGCAACATTTACAGAATAATTTTGCAGATATGAAAATGAAACAATGTGTGGTTTGGTGTGTCACTTCAGAGAAGGTCTTGGATTGAGATCAGCTTTAGAAATCATTGGTGATTAAAACTATAACTGTTGTCAGCCATTTGCAGGAACACACTTGTGTTGGATTTTGAACTTACATGACAAAGGATGAGGGGAAAAAATAAAGTAATAATTTTTAGTACTTTGAGGGTTAGGTGACATACAAAAAAAGCACCTTTTCAGCATGTTAATTTTCTTCCAGTCCATTCTTGTTTCCATTGCATTCCATTGAATGTAGTGTTTAACTGCAGATCAGCACCACTTTTATGCTTCCAGCACTAATAATTTAAAACCTTACACCTATGATATTGGTTCCCTGCTAAGCCTCATCCCTTTCAATTATAATATTGATTTTTCTTTATAGTTTCTGGCAATACTTCTTGTTATGTTGTTGGTACCAATGTTCAGTCCTAAAAAGATAAAAGGAACATTGCAATGCACTTCCCAACCTTTATACAGGGGATTGTAAGCTTGTGAGAAGCAACATTTTTCTTTCTTTTTCTCTTAAAAATAACAAAAAGTCCTAACTCCTGATTTTACCAAGTGTATTGAAAAAGTTTATTTTTGTGTATTTGCTCAGTAGTCATGTTCTCCATAGGCCAGTTATCTGCAAGATGCATCATAACACCTGCAGGGGGTGGAAGGTGACAATAAATGGTGTGCACATGCTTCAGATAGGTCTTTACAAATTATTGCAGCTATGACTATTTTGAGAATTTTTTCTCTGGAAAAAAAAAAAAAAAAAAAAAAAAAAGCTGATATGTTAATGTGTGTTTCTGTAGCACTTTCCCTGTCCTCCTTACTTCCCCAAGAGCAAATGCTAGCTCCTAGCTGTTGTGGACCAAAGTTTAATGGATGGCATGTCAAAATGAAAGTAGCAGGTGGTATACAATTAAGCATCTCTTCAATACTACTGAGAAACAGAAATGTGAAATAATTATACTAAAACTAATATTTTATTTAATGTTTTCAGACATCATCAGGAATTCATTACCTATCAAGTAGACATAAATTCAGGCTCAACTGAGTACCAACCAGAAAGAATATGGCCTTCAAGTTTCTCTTCAGTTTTGTTACACGTTTTGAAGATATCAAGGGATGCAGATTAATCTGGTTTTGCACAGAACCAGATGTTGCATCTGCATCAAGTCATTACATTTCAAATTGTATTCCAAAAGCAAAACTATTTTTTTCTTTCTGCTTCAGCTTCTCTCTTTGTGTTCTTAGAGTTGTTGTTGTTGCTTCTTTGCTTCACCATCTTCTTTTAAAGTATAATTTCTCTTTTTTTTCCTTTGTGATTTCATTATTGATTACATTTACAAGGACATATGGACCAGTAAATTTCTGGACTGGGCTGAACTGTAACTTTTCAATTTGTCTTGCATACAGCAGGGCATACATAGCAGGGCAGTATGCTTCTCTAAACACCACAGTGTGTCTCATGGCATGGCATAGCCACCACTGCAGGAAGAACACTAACTTCAGGCATGACTGGAGACGGCACTCCCCTTTCTTCCCTCCTTTTTCAATCTTTTTGAAGCTAGGGTGCAGAAGTGGTATTTCTTTCTTTCTAGAAAAAATAAAGAATACTACTTGGATAAAATTATTTTACTTACCCTGTTTTTGTGTCTAACGCTTCACTGTCTGAACCTGCTATTCATCATGATTTGTTTTTTTCTGTACAGAGGATGCAGATAAGATATTGCTCAGTTAACATGATTGATTGTCTATCTTAACTTGTAGAGCTATGAAGATCACAAAATGCTTCACATGCTAACCTATCAATAACTGCCATAGGATAGCACTGATACTTTTAGCATTTATGCCATATATAGTACCTTTAGAATTTCTGATTTTTTGCATGAATATTAAGAACAGAACTTTTGTTGGGCTGATGACTTTATCATTTAAATAGTCCAAACTTTCAAAGGATCTCTAAAAATATTTCTGTTCTGTATTTTATGCATATTTAGTCTTTAAAACAACAGGTTGATAAACCAGGGTACAGAGTGCTGCCCTTTGAAAGGGGAGATGGAGGAGACAGTGCAAGGGAGTGCAGCCATAGCATGGTGATAGAAGAGGCAAAGAATGACATTGGATGGAACTGGGACTATAAACAGCAGTCAGTTAAAGATAAGAGATCTGGACAAAGTGATTTTAAGGGTAACAAAATGAACAAAGAGCAAGTATCCCACACGTAAAATGTATGTGTTAAAAATAAATACAAACTTTAACTGTAACGTGGACTTGTAGACCTATAAAAAAAAAGCAAGGTGTAAAACTATGTTAGAAAATACACACCAATAGTCCCAAGTGAATCCCAGACTAAGGAAAAGAAAATCATCAGCACCATACCTACCCTGGTGAAGAATTTGGGATGCTGTCCTTTTGACGTGATACCTCATTCTTCTTGAGGAGTACCGGTATTGTGTATCAGGACTGTAAGTGTAACGCAAGAGAAAAACAATGCAGTAGGAAAATTTTGTGCAACAGTTATTAATTGTATTAATATTTATATTTATTTTGCTTTGATTGGATATTTTGGATTGTGAATGTCAGTATCACTGTATCAGACTAGCTGTTATGAATGTTGTGGTTTAGTTAGATTTTTAAGATTGAAATTACACTAAAGTTCCTGAATTCCTGTCAAAGATATGTGTCCCTCTTTCCCCTATTACAAAACATAAAATGCAACACAGCCAGCAGTGTCTAGGATGAATGCAGCCTTCCAGAAGATCTCATAGAGACTCTACCATTTCCTGCATCTCAGGAGTCAGCTGAGTAGGTCAGGAATCCTGGCCTTATTGTGTCCTCAAGGCTGAGTAATGGGAACTTGTGAATTTCTTAATCATGCAGGGTGTGCCATCTGTCATTTGTCAGGGAATGTTATTACAGCAACAACAGACAAGGTTGGTTCATAGACCATGTGTTCTACCCCATCCTAAATGCTGAGCTGATGTAATCTAGGAGTTGGTCTGGTGGCTGGTTTGCTTCTTGTCATTTACAGTTGCTGGGAGTGTGGGGAGCAATGAGAGAGTATGTAAGCATGGAGACTGGCACCAGATTTTACACATCATAAGGGTATCTTTTTTGTGTCTAACAAGTTCTGCAAATGTAGCCTTGATTTTTCTGAGATCGGGATGACAGATTTTATCATGATAAATTGGAAAGACTGCATAAAGATTGCCGTATCAGCTAGTACTCTGCCAAGACAAACATTATTTGTTTACTTTCTGTCTGACTGTTATTGCCTACCACACAGTCTGCCTTTTTATCACCTATTTAATGAACTGCAGAACTATCTTTCATTTGTGCTTGTTATTCATCTTGGCACAAAGTTTCTCAATGTGTGTTAATAGAATTAGTTCACAGCAGTAAAAAAGAGTAGAATCCTGAAACAGAATTAACAATCTAATTCACTTTCACCGAACAACTATTGAGTGAACACATATGCCACTGAAACGGATCAGCACAACTGTGGTAGCTAAAACATCAATGAAATTCAGTAGACATGAATGCCTGCTCTGGACACTGAAATCTGCACACGTGGGAATCACAAGAAGCAGGTCATGCAATATCTGCCATTAAAATTGCAGCTAGATTATTTAATATATGTTTTAAAGAATTAAATGACATGATTTTATACACAACATTAAAATAGTTTTGAAATGCAATTATTCACTTAAGACATATGCTTCTGTTTTACCACACAGGTTTCTGGTTAGAAGTGAAGTCCATGAAGAAGCAGAATCTGACAGGCAAACACAGCTCTCTGTAATGCGTACATTTGACATGAAACATATGGTCTGCAGTCAAGCACAGAAAGCATCATGTAAGGTGAAAGCCAGAATAGCAAATAAAAAAACCAGAATAACACAAGAACTACTTTTCAGAAGTATTTTTTGATAGCCATTGTATTTGTTTGCTTAATTTATTCAGAATATTCCTTAAACTTTCATGCTATGAGCTGTGCTCTTCAGTAATAGTGTTTTAATATCCTTCTGGAAACTAAGCAGCAAAGAAGTAGCTGTACTCTTGTATCTCTGAGGTGAATATGAAAGTCAATGTTACTTAAGGCATCTCTGTTCAGCAGAAACACAGTAAAAAGAAAGGGTGAGTTAAGTATTATTTCCTCAAAATCCACTCTTCATTTTTTTTTAATCTTTATTTTGCATGTTTTTTTAAGACTTTCCAGAGTATACTCATTTAATTCAGTATTACCATTAGAATGTCTCAAAGCAGGAGAAGAACATCAGCTAACAGCAGACTGGGGCCTCACTTTAATAGGTTTGGTCAGTCAGATGAAAACCTTCCATTATAAGCATCTCCTAGATCTGATCTGTTACATAAAAGATACTAAAGTTCTTGCATTTCTTGTCTTAAAGCTCTTGCATTTCTTTGTCTGTGATAGAAAATGCATTATGTGTCTTCATGAACTATACACAAAAGGAGTTAGATTCTGTTTGTAAAACAAGCATGCCTTCTGGGTTTAATCACCACAAGCAAAAATCACTTTAAATCTGCTACTAACAGCACTTTGGCATCTTTTATTAGTGAGTGCATAAAAGCCTCTTTGATTTTTTAAAATACATTGGAGCTGTTTTCTTTATAAGTGGTGGTACAACAATATTCTAACTGACCTTCATCTTTGGTATTGCTTTTATGCTCTGTAGATTCTCTTCTAATACTTAAAAAAAAAATAAACTCAGGCAAAGAACTGAGATGATTAGTCACTTGCCTTTCATCTTTGGGGCTACAGTCAAATGTGCTTTCAACAGGAGTGTCTTATTATCTTCAGATCAAATGTCTTTAGGTTTACAGTGTAAAACTTTTTGATGACCTTTGATTTTAGGCCAAAACAAAAAAAGAACCAACACTTTCTTGTTTCTATTTGAATACTGACAATTTTATATTTTCCTAATGTGAAGGATGGAACCCTCTGCTGATTCAAAGACAACTGAGAGAATAGTAGAAAATGGGGAATTGTATCTGCCATCTTTTTATGTCACCTCCATATAAGAAGCAAAACTTCATGTAATGTTACATTAAATATAAATATAATTTCATTTAAATTTTGAATCCACTACAAACCAGTTTAAGTTATACCTGCAGAAATAAGTAATTAATATCCTTACACTAATTTCAACCAAACAAAGGGTGATTAGGCATTGAGTGTGAGATATAACCTCTCAGATCATCAGTCTGTAGAATGGCTTTATATCACAATTTAAAAGATCCAAGAGACATGTTGCAATACCAGTAGCACAATACAGTCATGTAGAGATGATCTATTACACAAGTTATAAATAGTGGCTGAGCTTGTCTAGATATGGAAAAAATACTAAAACTAAGCTGTAAATAATTTTTCTTCATTTAGATTTACATATAACAGTATTTTTTTTTCTGACAAGGGCATGCTCACATACTTGTCACAAAATCATAGAGTGGCTTGGGTTGGAAGAGACATTAATGGTCATCAACTTCCACTCCTTGTTATGAACAGGGACACCTACCACTAAACCAGGTTCCTCAGGGCTCCATCCAACCTGGCCTTGATAGATTTCACTGCCTGCTCTTTTGAGAAGAATATCACTCAGTATAGTAGAATTAGCTTCCAGCTATTGTTTTCATGCAGTGAATATTTTTGAGCTGAAACCTGGTGAAATGATCTCTTCAGAGATAGTAAGTGACTAATAGTGGTTTTAATAGAGCATCAGGGATATAAGTAAAAGGTTAATTACCTCATGTTATAGTGCTCACAATTGTGTTGTATATTAGTCTAAGATATGTCATATCATTTTGATTCAGACAGCATTATTCCCTAAAACCCATCTACAAAAATTTATGCATATTGTATATAGCAGCTACTCTTAATTGTAAAGAATTGATCAACTGACTTATGTTGCCCTTATGTTAATTTTCAGTTCTGACAACATAATCAATAAGATGCCGAAGAAATTCTCTTAAAAAACCCAAAACATCTGTCACTTGATGTATAGATTAATCATTCAAACAGCTGAAGTCTACAAACCTCATTTACTCCATTCGGTTACCTAATTATGGCAGTAATCCAGGAAAAATCTAAACACCTCCAGAACACAGAACCAATTACACTGGGTTTTACTAAAGGTCCACCACTGACCTAGACTGTAACAAGCCACAGAGCAAAAACTTTAGCTGTCCATTATTTTCAAAAACATAGACTGTACAGAACAGTCTTAACTATCCTAGAACTTTGAGTTATCTTTTAGTTTTTCCTCACATTACCAAAAAGGTAACATCTATGGCTGACTGGCTTTTCCTATACTGCCTGACTGCAGTGGTGCTTCTGGCACACGGCAGGAGGAGTTAGAGATCTGCATACCTGAATTTTTCTCATATGTGCAGGTGCATGGTGACCACCTACCAAGGAGCTCCCAAGGAGCATGGGGAACGGGGAGCTGTGGGCAATTTCTAACAGTCCATCACTTCTGCTTTCCTGCTCCATGTGCAGTCCCTTCAACGGAATACAGAGCTTCACAAACCACTCCAGTATGGGTCCTTCCCCCAGTTTGGAGTTCTCCAAGAACTGCTCTCACATGGGTCCTAGCAGAGGCTCTCCTGTGGCCCCCTCCCACTAAAACTTTTCCTTTTAAACCCAAGACACCCTTATTCTAAATTTCTTCTTATTCTTGAAGAACATATGTGAAAGCAAAAGCAGACCAAAAATGCTATTAAAAGTGATTTTTTTTCTGTAGCACAGCAGCAATCCTCAGGCACTTATTTTTTTTTTTATATATAGTGCATTAGAGAGCAATTCAGATCCCTCTCCCTGAACTTATAAAAAGTCTCATAAACTCCAAAAATATGGCATGTAAACTCTATTTCATAAGCACAAATACAGAGCAATGATTCTTTATTTTAATTCTCAAATTATTTTCACTTGTGTTTGAGCATAAAGTTTTTACTTTACTTATCCCAACTGAATGCTAAAAAATCACATGTTGAAAGTGTCTTTAGAGAAAAGGGGTAAGTTGCTACCTAAAATTAAAAAACATTTTGCTTGAAACAGAAGCTTATTTAAACACACAGATTGCCACAAACTGGATATTGGACTTGCCTATAGGCAAATCAAATAGAATGGCATGACAAGTCACTACTTGGAAGAAGAAGGAACAAAAACAATAAAAGCAATATGCTGTAAATAATTTCATAATGGATCAGGTCAAGTTTTAGTTATAAAAGCACCTCAGGATTCAACTATCAGCTATACTCTTGATTCTTAACTATGAATCTTATATGTTGCTAATACAGTATTAATAATCTATTTATTAAAAAATTATTTTAAAAAAGAGATAAATCAGTAATAAAATCTTTTTGTCAAAGAATTCATATAGTTGCAGTGATGTTACACACACCTCATAATGTGAATTTCAAAATAATTAATTATGATAAGGACCCTGATAAAATATTCAGACAAGCTGGAATCCGCAGCAGAAATTATACGAGGAGTACCACTGGCACATTTTTGGCAGACAACAAATACTGATGTTACAGGAACCTAGAAGGTGAACCATTTCTTCCTAAGAGAATATTCCCTAATACTGGCACACAGTATAGGCATATGAAGGAACTGTCTTGGCTTAGCTTACAGAGGATTCTGAAACAAAGCTTTCTTGAAATTACCAGCCTTTTTTAGCTAATGCTTTGTCAGTAAAGGCAATATCCCCTAAAGACAGAATGTGGTGAGGAATCAGTAAACGAGCAATTGTGTTTTGCTGATCTTAAAGAAGAACTGAATCTTTTTTCTCCTTTCTGGGTCTTGAAAAAGACAGAATTATCAGAGCTCATAAGAAACATGTATAATGAAGCCATCTGAAGATATAACCACTCTTTCATGTATCGTTTGACAAGTAAGTGAATTCAATTAGGATCAAAGATGCAACTTGCTGTCAATAAATTGTTAGTATTTATCAGCCTCGGCTTTATAGTCTATTAATTAAAAAGCTAGAAGAGATGCTTATTTAATATGCTGTTCTGAATGTCTCGCATCTTTATGCTTCACTAGACAAATTCCAGTTTGTTTTTGAATTAAAGAGTCTTTTAAAAATATGCAATCATAGCTAAAATGCTCCTTTGCTAAAGATGAACTGTTTTTAAGGTGGAAAATGGTCCGAGTCTGATCTTACAGTCAAAACATTTTTCAACTGCAATTGCTGAATTTCCTAGACATTGGAATTTTTTGCACTTTTGACACAAATAAAAGAAAGTTAAGATTTATTGTAACTCTTCCTCCTACTTAATATAACCTTCACCTACTAGCTCATTTAGAAAAAGAAATTAGTTCATTGAACCTCAACTTCCAAATAGTTTCTATGGTTCTTTTATTTATACTAAATTGTTCTTGAACTGAGGACATCAGACACAGTGACGAGCTCAGGTGGCAGTGTCTCTTGAACTGAAAAAAAAAAGAGAGAATTTTTTCTTATAGATTGCTCAACAAATATATTTTAGTGGAAGAATATATTTTAAATGTGGCTTTTTAATGTTTGATATGTTTTTCTAGGTATTGCTATCAAATAGCAATGCATGGCTGTATAAGAGGCACATGCATTAAGAAAAAGATTGCATGTTAATTAAATATTCTTAAATTTATTTAATATATATGTAGATTTGGTGTCATGCATTTTTATAGTCTATATAAAATTTTCAACATGACCTTTGGCCTATTTTAGTATTAAAATACAAATCATGAAACATAAAAGCCCTGGAAAATATATTCTAAGTCAATAGGGAACTACCATTTAATACAATGTTTTAAGTATAATATTGTGTCAACAAGCATAATTTCAATGATATATATGTAATATATAAAGAAAAATAAAAATTTGACCTTGTGATTAAAACCCAAATGAAGTAGTTGATAACTGTAGTATAGAAAGGGATGCTGAGCACTTAGTAAGCTAAAGAAGTATGATTGATATTCCTTAATTAGAGCTTAACAAAATGCAATTAATATGTCAGTGTAAAAGTAATTTCTATGTCATTTGTCTTTGTGACACGTGAAATTTGACTTAGGTCTCAAAAATTTTTATCCTTTTTCCAAAGTCTGCAAAACTGGTTAGATTGTTCAAAATTTATTATATGTATGTAACTAGCCCTAGACAGTTTGGTTAGTTTCAAAATGGCTTTCAATACAAAGAAAGGCTTTCCTTATGAACTGTCAAGAAATTCCAAGTGAATATTCTTAGGAAAAGTTTTGTTTAAAATATGTTGGAGAATGAAGTCAACTATTTTTAAATGCAGTCTTTATTTTTTCTCTTAGATTTTTAAAAAGGTTTTGCTTATATGACATCTTAAGAGGAAAATGATCCCAATCAATTAATTTCCATTTAAAGTTGTTGGGATTTTTTCCTGACATTAAAAAATTGTATCTTTAGAGCAAACCAGGTCCATTTTACAACCATTATTTTGAGGAGAACAACTATGTTCAATAGCATTTTTTATATCATATTTTAAATAACCCCAAAATTTGATTTTCAATGAACAGATGTTAAGCATTCTTAACAATACAGATGTATCTTGCATGCTAAGTTGACAAACACAAAACCCCCCACCTGTTACTTTTGTAAAGCTGTCTGTATTCTTAATTGGTATATTCATCTCTTCTCTTTTTGTTAATTTCACTGTTTTTATTATCTCATCTGTTACTTTCCTTCACAATTTTTCCCTGCAGAATAGAAGCACAGTAATAGATCAGTTGTATCTGGAATTAATTGGCATGGGAAGCTTCATCCAATGTGATTATGGAATTACAGTTTTAAGATTTCAAGTGTTATCAAAAGTGGTTCCTCTTAACAGTAAGATTTTAGGAGTCATGCAAGATTATCTCCTTCATAGTTTCTCAGCCTAGACATGAATTTTTGTTGCAGACACCATAACGTAATAACATGAAAGAAATCTTGCCTGCTACTTGAAGGCATTAAACAATGCCTTCAAGAATAAGTTTTAGATGTTCTAAGTCCCAGGATCACATAATATGTCACATTCAATTCACTTTTAACTGCAGGTGTTCTCACACACAGTGCCACTTGTTCAGTCTCTTTCTCTCTTACATTTGTGTATGCACACTTATGTGTAGATTTTTGTGTGAATGCACACACACACATAGATTCAGACAAGCAAGCAAACAAAATCAAATTTCAGATAAAACATAAGACATTCAGGACCCATGCCACAGATCAAACTTATCCATCGATATTTCAGCTAAGGTAAAATGTTTAATCCTGATAAAGTTTCTCCTGGTGATAGAGTCTAGAGCAAGTTAAGATAGGTATCAAGGACAACATGAGAACATTGTATCATGCTGTTTGCCTTTGCTATTGTGAGACATGAAAACAACCCATTGCAACAACCCAGTGTTGGCTTTATTATACCTTCCATTGACATAAGTCATGTCAATAAAAATATCCCCAAAACCTTCATCTATCTTTTATTGAGATAGTTGGTGAAGACATTCCAGGAGTCAAACTGGAAAAGCGGAAGTACTGCTGCTTTCTGCCTTGCTCTGCTTTTGTCTTGCCTTTCTGACTAGGTAGAATTAATGAAAGTATGAGCATGATGACTGAGGGAAGTTAAGTAGTTGAGAAGTAGAAATCACATGACACAATGAATCTTAACACTCAGCACTAGTTGAAAAGAATAAAACATAGCTCATAATCCCTAGGTTTTTTTTCAGCACAGTAGTGCTTCTATTTTGATACAGTTCTGGCTGTCAAAAAGTGATCTGACTGGGATCAAAACTCAAAAGCATGGTGTACCAGCACTTCAGAGATCAGAGCCACAGTCAGTGGGATTTTGCTACCAGCTATTAGAGATGGTAAAATTGAGAGAAGCAAAGGAGTGAAAGCTGATCTTTCTCGTGCTGAAATCAATAAGAGATTTGCCACTGACTTCAAAAGAAGCAGCAGGGTAAAACATACAACCAAGGAGAGAACACTCAGAGGAGTATCTAGAAAGAAGAGGAAAGAGAGGAACAAAGCAAGATATTTAGGGAGTGAGGAAAATTATTTGAGAAAAGGTAAAACTGCAACAGGGAGAAAAAGTCTTGAATCAGGAAAGCTTTCACAAGTTCTAGAAGTACCTCCTTATAATGTTTCAAATGTTATTTTGATCTCAGAAAATCAGTTTTTTGTATCCCATCTTTATCTTAGAAGTGAAAGTGAACAGACAGTTCCTAAAGTCAAGTAAACAAGTGACTTTATGTGTACACACAAATGCATGCATATATATGAATTATATGAATATTTGTGCACTTGCTCATGATTTCATTAGATTTAAATTCCAGAGAAGCAAAGACTGTGTGAATGCTGAGGTCAGGCTGCAACCACACCTAGCACAAAGAGAGCTTGTAGAAATTTTGAGAGACCTTGGACTATTCCCCAGTGCTCCCAGACTGGAGGCTTTAGGACAGGTCTGTATACCATCGCTCTTCCTTCAATCAGTCTGCCTCTTTCCAAGCCTTACTTCCATGTCTTGAAGCATGAATTGCGCTATGAAGTAACAGGGGAAACAAGTAAAAAGGAAAACTGTCTGGATATGTTTTGGAAAAACAATTTCATCCAGCTGAAGACTTCTATTAGGACTCCAATCTGAGGTCATTGTTCCGGTTGCTTTATATATTCAGTGGAGAAGGAAAGTTTTCTCCAGAGACAGATTTGGCAACATCTATTTTAGAATTATGGCATTCTTTACTCTAGATTTTTTTCCCTCCTCATGGCAGGATTCTTATTTCTTATCGACAATCTAGCAATCCTTAATGACTTATTTACAATAAACTATTTGATTTTAAGGTTACAAGCAGATGACTGACTCTTTCATAATATTTATCAATGCTAATTGTGTACTAAAATTATGTATAATTATAGAAAGCCCAGTTAAAGACTATATTACTACAAATAACACAATATTTCAAACTTGAGCAAATTCTTTTATATTAATGACACATGTTTAAAAATCCACTCATTTACTTCCTGCAACAGGGATAAACAAACATAATATAATAAAAAATATGCATATAAATGACATATTGAAGCATTTTTAAATTAAGAAACTATTTATCCTTAATAAATTGATTACACTAGTAAATAAGAAAGGATTAATAAATGTTTCTGATTTGGTAAGTCCTTGTGCATCACCTAAGTGACCTTAATGTTCAATAAGGACAGTACTCCATTAAAAAAATACCCATGTGAATGTGTGGGTTTGTTTATGTGTGCATGCATTGTTTTATTTCCTTGATATATTGTTTATTATTTGAAAAGTAAGATAAGTTGGCTCTGAAGAAAGTCATCATAAAGTGTCAACATACCAGGTAACAAATCAATGGTTGTTTAAGTGACTGTGCATTCTAGAGGAAAATACATTTTAGTTTGGGGCCCTAAATTCATTATGCCTCAGTGTATACTGAGTGAAAAAAAAACTATTTCTGTCATTAATGTGTTTATAAAAGGGTCTTGTCTTTACCACCAAAGAGTCAGTTTTCTTGCTTGCTATTTTATGTTTTCTTTGATGTATTGTTGACATTAAATGCTAATGCACACAGCAGTTTTCAAAGACTTCTAATTGATTTAAAATTAGGTAGTTTTTAAAACAGGAATTATCTTAACTACATTATTATCTTTTAAGAATTATTGCAATACTTTTGTGAGAAAATTAGATTCAATAAAAATTGTATTTAAAAAATTCTTCAAGCGTCATAGTTTCCAAAAATGGATTTTAATGATTTATTTTTTCCATAGTGTTGATCTACATCTGAAATGTTGAAGCCTTGCTGAGCTTTTGTGTTTCTTTAATTTTTATTCTCTAAATATTTCTTCATAGAGGAAAAAAAGGAGAGCAGACAATTTAACTAATTTAGGGCACATATTACAAAAATAAGCAAACAAACCCAGGTCTGTATTCAGCAGATTTTAGAGTACCATAATCCTATTTTATTGGTCCTCTCTAATAGTATGACAAAGAACTATCATGAGAGAAGTTTATCATCTACAGAAATATATTTCCAAAGGTTATGTGTTAGCTGCATAGGAATACCAAAGTCATAATGAAATATGAAACATTATAAAGCTGCTAATAGATATAAATTTCTGACTTTTTTTGTCACACATCAGGGTGCTACCCTGCTTCATATTTTTGTCTGTGTATCTCCTTAATCAAAATGGGAACAAGTTTAAAGTTTTTGGGGGGCAATATTAAGGTAAAGAAAGCTCTTAAGGGTGGAGATTGTCTCTTCTATAGGACATAGTGAAATAAATAGAGGAACTATGATTGTTCTGCCTCCATAAGTCACTGTAGGGCAGGCACTGGTTCTCTTGAAGCAGGGTAGCTCCTTTCCAATTACTTTCCCACAGATTTTGTATCTTGGGGCAATCATCTGACACTCATCAGTACAACCTAAAACACTTTTGCTCACCTACCTATCCTGTTCACACATTGTTGAAATTTGGTTTTGGTCAAGAAGTTGAATGTAGGGACATTCTTCAGTGAATGATTTAGCAAACAAGTAACCCTGAGCACTTACGGCTCATGAAATTAATGAACTGACTTCATGTAACTTAATGAGAGTTACTTATATTTTTACTTTTTCAGTTCAACTCATAATCCAAATCTTGACTAACATGAGCTTATAGTATTATTAGTTGGGTTTCTGGTTACTAGGTAAAGAATTAAAATAAGTTTTTTATTACTCTAATTTTTAGACTAGAATTTTTTACACTTTCAGTATGAGTAAATTTTTTTGGGGGGGCAAAATTTTCAAAGAGAAGATGATTTTTCCTGGGTATATATTTGAATTGAAATATATGTATTTATTTCATGGGAGGAAGCATTTATATAGTTTTTCCTTTCTAATTTACTAGAAATACTTGTCCCCTCAGCTAAAAAAATAAAATAGTTCTAATAAGAAAACTCTTTCACCAAAATGAGATTATTTTAGGGATGCTTTTAGCTATCCAATAGTGAACAGCAATGTTTAGAATGTTTTTATACTGCTCTTAGGTGGTCTCCATTTAATAAGTCTAATTATAATATCTCATGTAATGGAATATATCATTGCAGATGTGAATTTTGTGTTGACATAAACCTTCTCTACCATATACCTC
The DNA here is from genome assembly GCA_020086605.1 of Lanius collurio. Lineage (NCBI taxonomy): Eukaryota > Metazoa > Chordata > Aves > Passeriformes > Laniidae > Lanius > Lanius collurio. The sequence goes on along the minus strand of JACBWW010000020.1, from coordinate 11,273,069 downwards.
TAGATATATTTAAGGGATTTTTTTCTTTTTGTTAGATATGGTGCCATAACTTTCCTGAAAAATTCTCAATCCCTGTTTGCTTGAATTTTGACATAGTTTTATTTCTTTCTCTTCTCTGTGAATAATGAAACAGAATTAAAATGCAGTACTATTTGACAGTCTTTGATCTGGAAGATGCAATGACTTTTAGATAGGTCAAAGAAAGGGAAGGCTATGTTTTTAGGCCAACAAGAAAAGAGGAAATTAATTTGCAGAGATTGACTTATTTTTCTTTTTCCACGGACAATAATTTCTTATTAATTTTGAAGATATAAGTATTTCATACCTGTCTTATTAAAAAGCTCTTTTTACAATTTCAGCTGAGTTCCTGGAGAATTCACCTTCAGTAAGTTTTTCAGGATAGAGGACAGTATTTCTTTAAATTTCTGCTCCTGACAGCTACAGGTAATAATATCACTGGTGATGTGATGAGATCTGCATTCAGAACACTTCCTGGTAAAGCTAGGTAAGATGTGGGAGGAAAATATATGGCTCTAAGTTAAAGGAAAAATTACTGAACCTCAAGTGATGTCTAGTGCTGAACAGGTAGATTTTCATGATGGCAGTTTCCAAGTAGGAAGAGTGTATAAAATCAGGAAACCCAGAGTGAGGTTAGGGCCACTAAACCTAAAAGTTAAAAGCAGGTACAGAAGAGCAGGACTTGAGCTGGCTGTCAGAGTTCCTCTCTTATTTGAGGACTCTTCAGACAGATCAAGCACATATTAGTACCTTCAAATCTAATATTCTGCTAATGTAAATGAAAACATGGGAAGCTACAAAAGGGATGAAAGTGTATTGGTAACTTGGCTTTCCCACAGAACATAACAGGCATATTTTTGATGTTTGAATCACTGAAGATGGTGTCCTGGGTTGCAATGTAAAATGTACCCAAAAGTCTGTATTCTGTCACCATCTTCATAAACTGTTAAAACTGGTGGGACAGTGTTCCCCACCTCCCTCATGACTCATCCCTGATAAGCTCATGAGGCTATCTTCTGTTAATGGGCCAGCTGTTGACACCAGGTGGGGCAGAGTCCTTTATCTCTCCTATACTATCTCCTGTTAATGGGCCATCACCGCATGACTGATAAGACTATATCACCCATTGTGAGATGCTCCGCCCAGAGGGAGGAACCAAGCCTTCCAGCCTGGATATAAGGGGAGATTTTGAACACCACAGGCAGCCTTTCCACTGGATTCTCAGAGGAAGACCAGACCCTTCTACATCGCCACTGGACCTTCAGAGGAAGATGAGACCTTCTCTACAGAGCCACTGCTTCAACGGAACCATCACTTCAGGAGGACTGCAGCCACCATTTAAATTGGACTGCTGCTAACCCCCTGACTGTCAGGGGGTCAGGTTTGTACTCTGACTCTGTCAGTGGGTTGTGGGTTTTTTTGTACTATTACATTTATTTTATTTCTTTCTTATTAAATTGTATTTTTGATTTGAAGTCCCTCACTAGTTTGTTTTAAAACTAGTACAGATGGCTATGCCCTTTTTGCAGATTATGTGGTAGTAAAGAGTGCAGATATTCAGCCAGTTCATTCACTTACCCTAACCTCATCGGAAACTGGAGAAAACCAAAGTTTCCTTCAGCAAACCATCATAGCCATAGCAGACAAAGAAAGAGAAGGCAGGGCTTAATGGAGCTGAAAATTGTTCTAAGCCTCTTAGTTAAACTACAGAATATAAGTTTGCACGTACATGGCTTGAACAATAGGTAGAGCTGCAAACCATCTGTAAAAGAGGTATTTACATGAAGGATTGGTTAATTTACATGCAAGGGCTGTTCTCAGAGTACACAAGCAATTGAACAAGAATTATGAGGGCAGCATATAAAGCCCAAACCAAACAAAATAATGTGATTTCTAAGGGAAAAAAAAAAAAAAAAAAAAAGTGAAAATTACAACCAGAGTACAGAAGCAAAGAAATCAAAATATAGAAGTGCAACTTAGAGAACGTGGGATTTCCAGACAAAATCCTGGTAACCATAGGGATGTAGTAGGAACAAGACACAAGATGAAAATAAGAAAAAAATGAAAAATTCAGGGGGAAAAAAAGATTCTTTTATACATCTTCAGTGGAAGAAAAGAATAATAAATTACTGATCTAATGATGTCAGTAATATAACCAGTTATAGTACAGCTTCCATTAATTTTACTCTGTTATATTGGATAAGAAAATACAGAGAGATCATTTTTAGCAAAAACAAAGTAATTGAAGGAGATGTATGTACTTCACATATAGTGCAAGTGGTATAAAAAAATTCCCCATTCAGTATTTGATGGTGGTTGGCCGGACGCAATTCCTGTTTAATGGAGAACCATCAAGAAAATAGTAAACAAAACAAAACGTTCTGGACAGCAGGACAGTGCAAGACTTGGATTGGATTTCTCTGTGATACTGGACTGCCCACAATGTGAAGGTAGGATAGAGTGTCTACTGATTTTACAGAACATAAGGATATTTTAGTGAGGTGATTATCTAGAAGACAAGCTACAGTTACAAACACATCTCTGCTTACAGTTGTGGACCAAATTCTATTAGCCCAGGTGGAAGACGGAGGACTTAAGCCTGCAAAAAAGATTGAACACATTAACACAGCCTCTGAAAGTAGCACGGACTGAATGAAAAGACAAATTGTGATAAGAAAGCCTTCCAATAAAGGAAATACCTTCTTTGATTGAAAAAACACTTAACAGGACACTGAAGGAAGTCACAGTCTATTAGAACTGACTGAAGACATGCTGACCAGTTTATTCAGTGAAGGGTGTTCACTGTGATGACAACAATGATTTTAGTTGTGTTTGGATAAATATCCTTTCCCTTCATAGTAGCAGTTTTCCACATGAAAGAGACAACTGGAGCCTGAGAGAAAAGATAAGAAAAAACTATCGAACAATTGAATTTTCATTGTTCTTTACAGTCTGTGCTTTCAATGAATCTTTTTTTGTTTGGTTTTACAAATAATTAAAACATGCTCTCTTCTAAGAGAAATCACAGTATTTTTCACTTGAAATAAAGACTCATTTAAAAAAAAAACATATTTCCACTTGTTATAATTACCTGGCACATCTAATTACAAGCCTACTTTCTAGAAAATAGTCAGTGTTCTCCTGGCAAATACAGTTTGTGTGCTAGAGTATTTCCCTGTGGTTGGGAAGCAGGAGTACACACTCTTCAGAAAACAGAGAACACCACAAAGTATGAATTTATGTTAGAAGCTGACTACCATCCTGGGAAACTGACTGTCTACTATGTATCAACATAGTGATAAATATGAAAATTATACTGATGTCATATATAAATGCATACAAAGTGATACATTTCAGTCCAATTCAGATACAAATAAAGAGGAAGGAAGGATATTCATGGTTACGGCATTTGTCTGCCTAAGGAATCAGTACATGGGGTGAGGCCCCTGCTTTCCAGAAAGCAACAGAATATCTGCAAATGGAAATCAGTGAAGGAATCCTTTTTTTTTTGCTTTGCTTATGCATAGAAATTTTGATTTGCCTATTAAACTTCCTTTCTCTTGATCCACATCTACTCCCGTGCATTCTACTTTCTTGTTATCCCATGGGAAAGGAGGGTAAGCAAAGATCTCTATGAATGCTTGGCTGCTGGTCAGGTACAGCCTAAAGAAATCACACATTCTACACACTAAGCAAAAGAAAATGGATACTGATGCTTGTGTAACATGAAATAAATCTTTACAGTCAATACATGTATTGAAAAATATGTCTGAAATGAGGACTGAATCAGAGATTTGCAGTCTAACAATGGAGTGCTTTCCCTTCACACATACAGTTTCCAAACCAAAAAGGGTTAAAAATAGCAGTTGACCAAGTCAGTGCAAAGCCTCCTGTTTGCCAAATGAATGATACAAAAACTGCAATGATCAGATCATTTTGTGAATATTTTGAATAATGTGGATAATAAGAGTGTCATTGATACAGTAATTCAGGCAAGCTTTTTTTAGAGACAGCAGTAAATGTTAAACAAAACTGAGTGTCAGCATAACTAAAATAAATAAATACCGCTTTTCTAAATTTTCAGTGATCATTAGAGCACTAGCTAAAATGTTCAAAGAATGAATGCTGAGTGCTGAAAAGAGAGACACATGAAAAGAAGATAAGCAGAAAAAAATATCAGACTTTACAGACTTATTACAGGCAAAGACTATGTCAATTGCCTTAGGAAAAAAAGAACACAGTAAAGACAGTTTTCAGATGTAGCAGAGGAAATAAATTCTTCATGAGTTAAGAAAATGTGTATCACTTGGCTGTATTATAATGAAAGGGAGAAAAACGAAAGTAGGAGAGAGTGTGACAAAAAGGAGCATAGAAAAACCTTGAAGTCCCCAGCTGCACATTCTTAGGAAATTGTTCTCTCTCAAAGTAGATCCTAAAGCAGGAACTTGCTAAAGTATATGAAACTGCAGTACTCAAGGCAGGAAGGAAGATACTGTAAATTAAATTGAAAAATAGTCTCTGCTTCATTCCAACAGGCAAGAGAAAATAGAAAGGGAACACTCTTTCTCCAAATTAAATAAGTAAACCAGAAAATATGACACTTCCATAGGGACACATGTCTAAAAATTTTTGCAGTGCTTTTTGGATTAGTAAGAATCTGCAGACGTACTAGAAGATGAGATCCATAGTTTGAACAGTCTTTAAAGAAATTTTAACCACAACAACACAGCTGAGTGTATTGGCCCTGTCTTCGCCTGTACTAAACTTCCAGAATCCCAGTCAGTGCTGGCTTCAAGCCATAGCAATTACATCAGTATGGAATTATGTCTGAATGAATGAATGTTTATTGTTTTCACTAAACATTTTACAATCAGCTAATTTAGTGGGTATAAATCTAAGTAGTTTCAAGGAATTACAGGTTTTGATATATAGCCATTGTCATCTGGCATATTAGTAGAAAGTAGTTCAAAACGTTTAAAATGCGTTGTTACATTAAACTGTTAAAGGAAGAGAAGCACTTTCAAGCCATCTTATTTGAATTGATTTTTCCTTTATTATGCAGGGACATTTAATATGTAATCCTGATCACATAAAGGAAAAATGAAAGGTTAACTGTGATTCTGGAAATTGCTGGGACAGAAGCTTTTCAAGAAGTCTGATGTAGATTTCATGGTGTCTTTTATTTTGTACAGGCTTGTTTATAAAGATTACTAGTCTCAGCTCTTAAATTTTTCGGTGGTCTGAGAGAAGTCAGTTGTATAAAATATTACTATCTTTCCTACATTATAATTATCACCTCTTGGTTTAAGTTTTGTCCTGGAGTATCACCACATAAAGCTCTTGGACAATTCAAAGCACATGTAATTTACAATTACATTTTATGATGCAGGAATGAGATAATATAAGCTTACACTACTTAAGCAATGTTAAGTGTATCTCCTACGGGAACTCCGCACTTCTGTACAACGAATCATTATGATTACGCAGAAGCTTTAAAATTCTCTAAAATATGCATCACCTCTCTGGGCATCATGTGGGAACTCGCACATCTCCCAATTTTTTACTTAATCCCTACTTATCACCTCTTTTGTGTATTTTGCTTACTTATGCTTGCACATTTTACTTACTTTTACTTATGTGTAACCTATACAGTTCACTTACTTATACATAAGTCAAAACTTACACATCTTCTTCTATTTTTACCTAACACAGTACATACACATTTTACTTACTTATGCTTTTCACTTACTTAACACAGTACTTCTACCTAACATAGTACTTATACATTTTACCAACTTATCCATAATACACCACATACATATTTTGCAACTGCAGTGCATGAGATTACACTTTGCTTGATTAGTCCCTCTACTTTGTCCAAGAGCTCTGCACGCACTTTCAGGAAATAGGATTGGTTTTAGTCCATGCAGCACAGTCCTTTTTTATCTATTCCTTGCTGTCTTGGTTCTTAGTTTTTCAGCTTCTTCTGTCACAATTCTTTCTCAATTTAACACAGTTTATCTTTCAGTCCTTGATGCTCCAAATCTAGGCAAGCAGAGTCAAGATGATGGCAGCAACAAAATCCATCGAGTGATCAGCAGCCAAGTTAACCCAGGAAATCCAAACTACCAGACAGCAAAGGCCAGGGAGCAGATACAAGCCTATCCCACCTCTCTCTTCTCCCTCTTCTCACCCGACTAAGTTTTCTGACTGGGCTTAAAAACCCTCCAGGAGCTGATCTGCTGCAGCTAAAGTTGGACAGCCAGGTGAAGCTGGTGAGGGTAATTCCAGCCTGGTCTCACTCTGAGGGCTCCAATAGGAATAACTACAGATGGTTTGGCTGGGGCACATTGCCATGATTCTAAACACCTAACAACAAGCTCCAAATAAATTTAAGAAGATATTTTTGTCCAGAAAAACACAGAACTATAAGGAATGGGGAAGTATTTATTTCTTAATAAATAGCAGAAAAATGACAATATGTGTGATGGTGGTGAAAGAAAAATAATAGCAATCATGTTCTATCATGCTAATAATAATGCTTATTAGCACTTCTCATTCATTGCAGATTACTATTTCTCTTGAGAAAAAATGGAACGAGTATATACTAAGTGTTCCTATTTCAAGAACTGATAAATAGAAAGATGTGAATTCCCTGAACACCAAGTTGTTGGAGACTGGAAAGATAGTCTGAGTATCTGCTATTAAATCTTCACTCATGTTTTCATATGCTTTTTTCAGCATTTGAAAATACTGGTTCGAATACTTTTCTATAACTCTTCCAGGATTTTTACGTTTTCCTAAAGCATACTTGCAAAAATAGGGTAGAAGTCACAGAACTATGATTTATAATTTAGGTTAGATGTTAGTATAGAACTCCAAAGTTCTCTTGTGTTTTCTAAATTAATAACTGTGAGGAAAAAAATCCCCACGACAACAACAAAATATGTAATTTGCCAAAGGTCACTACCAAAGCTAGGAGCATAACATAATTTTCACAAAATGCAGAGTAATCTTTAGTAATATCGACACAGTGTCCTCTACTGCATGGTAATACTAACAAGTTTCATATACTACATTAATACATAGAAAACCCAAGTTGTAATAATATTTGCATGTACAAAACTTTTTAAATAATACATGAGAGTCCATCTAATTAGACACTAAATTACCATCAGAAGCTTCCAGTAATTATCAGTTTTGCTTTTTCTGGGGAAAACTCTCATCTGATTCTCATCTGATGTTATAAATTTGATTGCACTGTCTTCACTAGAATTAACAGTAATAGATATCGGAGAGATCCTCAGGTCTCAGGTTATGAAAATATTTAAGTACTCCCTCAATTTTAAGCAAATGAATAACCCTTTTGACTTTGCTATATCGTGTCTCGACAGGACTTGAGATGGCTATTAATGTCTTCTTGCACTCTGCAATCAGAAAACATGGACTTTGTCACTAATGTTAAGAGATTCTAAGTGACTAGAGTAATTTGGCACTCGTTAGAAAGCCTCCTGAGGGATATGGTTTAGGCAAAGAACATTGCATCCATTTTTAAAACAGGTCAAAAGGAGGACCCTGGGAACTACTGACCTGTCAGCCTTACCTTTGTGCCTGGGAAGATCATGGAAGGGTATGCCAAGGCACAGTGGAGGACAGGGGGGTGGTTCAAGGCAACCACCACAGCCCCACCAAGGTCCAATTTTGCCTGAACAACCTATACACTTTCTGTGATGGAGTGACTAGATCAGTGGACAAGGGAAAAGCTACAGATGGTCCTGCGTCTGGACTGCTGTAAGACCTTCATGGTGCCCCACAATATCTTTCTAAATTGGACAGGGATGAATTTGATCGCTAGACTTTTCAGTGGAGGAGGAATTGGTTGTGTGATCACATTCAAAGGGTAGTGGTCAATGGCTCAGAGTCCTGATGGCCATCAGTGACAAAAGGTGCCCCTCAGAGGTTCATACTGGGACCTGTACTGTTCATTGTCTTCATCAATGTCATAGTGTGATCAAGTGTATACTCAGCAAGTTTGTGAATGACACCAAATTCTGCCCCTCTACTCTGCCTTGGTAAAACTCCACCTGGAGTACCATATCCAGCTCTGGAGTCCTCAGCACAGAAAAGATGGACCTGTTGGAGCAGGCTCAGAGGAGGACCACAAAAATGATCAGAGGAATGGAACACCTCTCTACAAGGAAAGGCTAAGAGAATTGGGATTGTTCAGCTCAAAGAAGAGAACTCTTACGAGTGACCTAATTGTGGCCAACACATTAAGAGGGCTTGTAAGCAAGTTGGGTACAAACTTCTTAGTAGGAACTGTAGTGATAGGAAAAGGAGGAATGCCTTTAAACTAAAAGAAAAGAGATTTAAACTAGATAGACATTTTGCAATGAGGGTGGTGAAACAGGTTGCCCAGAGAGGTGGTGGAAGCCCCATCTCTGGAAGCATTCATGGTCAGGTTGGATGGGTCTCTGAGCAACCTCATCTAGTTGCAGGTGTCACTGCTCACTGCAAAAGGAGTTGGACTCGATGATCTTTAAGGGTATCTTGAACACAAACTATTCTATGACTCCATGTTTCTATGAATTACTGTCCTAATGCTACTTAGTTTATACTGTATAATCTAAAATGCTTACAGTCAAGATTTACTCCAGTGCAGTATGATGAGTAAAAACGTTAGAATCCACACAGAAAAAGCGAAGGCTATGTTAGTAGTGATGGAGAACATGGTATCATTAACTAAGGAGATAATAAAGAGTGACAGTTCAGCACAGACTAAGCAAGAGATGAGTAAAAAAACCAAAATGGTTTTAATACAGTACAAGAGCTCAAGCAAGGAAATGGAAGAATCTGAACTACAGGGTCAGATACAAATCTGGATATTACCAAGCATCAGAAATCTACATATGAAAAATAGACTGGAACACACAAATGAACAACCATTAGAAAATATGGATTGTTCAGTTAAGCTTCAGATTGTATTGTTATAAAAATGCATGTCAATAATATGCATGTGAAGTATGAGAACTTAATTGTGGAGATAAGCAGGCATCTGAATTGGTTTGCTGAAGCCACTATCCAATGCAGCCTTGAAAAAAAAAAATAAAATGCACAGCCCCTACACTTGGCTACTAGAAAAATGATACTGAGAGCAAGCAGAGAGCTTACATGGAAGGAGAAAAGTCATTGTTAAAACTTTCAACAATTTCTTCAGGTTTGTGAATCAATTTAATTCAAAGATTACACATGATAATTGATGCAGACTGAATTTTTACAAATTTTCAAATACATTTATAGCAGAAGACCTTAGTGTAAATTTAGTGATGGTCTTAGAATGAGTAATTTTAGGGATTATGTGTAACGTTTGTCTTGTATGTGCTCAGTTATCACTACATACCTTAGGAGTCTGATGCTACAGTAACTAAACACAAATGTTAAAATATGGTGTCTTGAGAGCACTTACTTGAAATATTGAATACATCAATATGTGAAATATTTTCCCCTATGGTATGCAATTATAAGAATCAGTTTGCATGCTACTTTTACTACAGATTGAAGGTTTTCACAGTGGTAAATGTCATCAGTCATGTCAACTAGCCATAATTTGTGCATGCAATTATTTTCACAGAAACATTTAAAAAAATTTCACAGTCACTACTGGAAATGTTATAGGAATAATGTCTATTTCTGACAGAATATGTGGAAAGACAGTTGTGACATAAGGGCTTAGCTTACATGAATAGATTGAATTTCATCAATAAAATAAAAATCTAGTATGTGCATGACCTGAATCTTTGCAAATATGGCACGTTTCAGGAATAACAGTATACCTGCTACATTCTAAGTCAAAGAACCTTACATTACAAAGGTGGAAGTACTGCATTTTTTTATTAATATGTTTTTACTCAGGAGCTGTTAACTGTGGATATAAAAGTATATTTATCAATAGAAATTTATCAGAAAATGTTAAAGCAAATTCCCTTTTTCCATCTGCCAGACTTACATTTTTTAAGAAAAAGTCTTTTCGAAAAGAACTTAAAATAAACTCATAAATTAAAACTTCTTTTTTTTTTTTTTAGGGTCATTCATAAGCTGTTTCTGATCTGTACTGCATAGCTAAAGAAAAGAAGTTTGGATTGATTCCTTAGTTTTCATTAATTTTCTTCAATATAAGTTTTCTGTGAAAGAGAAATATGAAGATTAATGCAAGAACTCAGAAATTAGAAGTACGTAAAGGGTTCCCATTTCCCATTAACAATAGGTTGCTTCTGTATCCATGCACGATTAAGAATAAGCAGTATTGCTTTCTAAATCAGCAGCTCTTAGAAATATAATTTGAGAAAATAAATGAATAATGCTTCCTCAAGCCAGAATATATATTGTTTACTATTCTTAGAAATTCACCAAGCATCTGTGGTTTAATTTTTAGTTGACCTCAATACATTATGGATGACAATGCTAGATAAATATTTTTGTTAAGAAATACATAAGAAAATGCCTTGGGATTTAGTTGTATGGCTTACAAATCTCTTCACGGGTTGTTGGGTTTTTTTATCTGTTGGTTTTTAATCTGCTTTTATTACATATTTATGCATATTTTAAAAGCAGAAACTAATACAAATAGGAAATTAAATATATAAGATGCTATCTTTGCTTTTTCCTAGAGCTCTTAGATGATGTGTAGAGTCTGTTCCATTTTCTATCAACCATTCTGTTTTTTTCAATAATGAAAAATTAATCCTGGTGAAATGTTAAGGAACTCACTTTGTTCTTCTTGCTGCCATAATCCTTTCAAGAATATTGGGATAGATGAAATCTCTTATCATGAGAATTCATTGATAAAAGCTGGGTTTTGCTCACCACAAGGTAGTTCAGTCAATTATTTATAACCCTTGCTCATATATTTCCACCTGTCTCATGCCACTACAGAAGTTTATCTTGATTATTAGACAGAAAGAAGTCTTAAAGGAAATAATGAACTCTTGTTTTGTCTTTAGATTTTTCTAAACTTTATTATATGCAGACTGTGTTTTGCAGTGAGATTGCAGTTTGGGAGGTTTGCGATTTTTTTAGTGTATGCACATACTAACTCTTGCATAATTTTGACCTGTACTTCTTGGGGACTTCATAGATTTATCCCTAGAGGCATTTATCCTGATTCAATTTCATAAGATTCCTGGCAGCCCATTCCTCCAACCTGCTGAGGTCCATCTGGATAGCAGAGATTATCCCAATCATATTGACTCATTACTCTGTTTGGAGTTACCTGCAAACCTGATAACCAAGCACTCCATCACCTCCTTCAGACCATTAGGGAATATGCGGGTCCCAGTACAGACCCCCCGGAGTACAAGCCTTGCTACTTCTCCTGAGATAGATCGTGACATTTTAATCACTACATTTTGTAGCCTATCTTCCAGCCTGTTCTGAACACCATCTAGTCATCCTCCAATCTAGACCATAAAAGTCTATTTGTATACAAGAGCAGCCAAGGTGACTGTTAAGACTGTTACCTGAACAAGATAAGATGAAATGTTTTGAATCAGTGACTACATTTCTGTTGTGGACAGACCTTAGCTGGACACCAGGTGCCTGTGAAATTGCTCTACCACTCCCCTTCCAAGCTGGACACGGGGAAGAACATAAAATGGAAAACAACTCATAGGTTGAAATAAGGCAGTTTACTAAAGCAAAAGCAAAAGTTTGTGCACGCATAAGCAAAGAGAAAAAAAAGTTTATTCTCTACTTTCCATCATCAAGTGATGTTCAGCCACTTCCCAAGAAGCAGGGCATCAGCACATATAGTGGTTGGTCCAAAGGCAAACACTGCAAATAACAAATGCCCCATCCCACCCATCCTTAGCTTTTATAACTGGGCTAGTGTCATATGGTATGGAACATCCCTTTGGTCAGTTTAGGTCAGCTGGCCTGGTTGTGTCCCCTGCCAGGATCTTGCCCACTCCCAGCCCCTTGATGAGGGAGGGAATGTTGAAAGACAGCGCTGATGCTGTGCCAGCCCTGCCCAGCAATACCCAAAACACTGGTGTGTTATCAACACATTTCCAGCTACCAAGGCATGGAACAGCACTGTGAGGGCTGCTGTGAGAAAATGAACTCCCTCAAGACCCAATACAACTTCAAATGAGGTTCTCTCAGATTTTTTGTTTGGTTGGAGAAGAAGGAAGAATATCAAACTGGTAAATTGATGTCATCCAGTTACAAAGTATGTACATTTAATAGTGGTCTAAAATCACAGTCTCCTTAAAAACTTTACATTAACTTCCCCAACATTGAAGTTAAGGTGCATCTATAAATTCAAAATTCTGGTTTTGGTATGATTATGTCTTTATACATACTGTTAAAATAGGACTATTTCTTACATTGGATTATTCATACCCCCAAAAGTCTTCAAGATACTGAACACTCTGGCCTTCATCCAACAAAGCATTTAATTACATAATTTTCTATTCATTTCAGTCTTACATTTTGGAGGCTTGAATTTAAGCTTTAGTGCTTGTTTGGACTTGGGTCAAACTGTTCAACAGCAAGCAGGAATGACCCTTTAAGTTATTAAGGAGAAAAAAACACAGTATGATATTTGGACACAGGTTATAAAGTTAAGCAAAAGATGTTTTCTGTAGGAGACATAAAATGGGCAGATCGGTAAAGAAAATGCATTTCAATTGGTTCAAATAAAAACATTATGTAAAAATAATTAACCTCTTGCTACTTGTAGAGATTGTATCTAAAGAAAAAATACTATCCCTTTGGTTTTAATTTTTCCAATTTCCTTGCTAATACTATATTAGCTCTTTCTTTCCCCAAGAAAGATTTGTATCTCCCTTTAAAAGAGATAAGAATATGTGATAATGAAAATTCTGTTGCAGTTGGGCACCATTAAGTACAAGCTCATATAATTTAAAATTGAAAACTTTGAAGAACTCAAGTATAAAATTGCTATTTCTCTGACACATAAATACATTTTATTTAACATAATGTTGAAACACAAGTTTTCGCCATTAACGTGTGAAGTATATATATATATATATATATAGTCATATAGCCTGCACTGAGACATAACACATGAAGAAAGAAGACAAAACCAAATTATTGCACCTACAAATGCTTACCAAATTCACAAATTTCTTTGTATTTGTGAAATACAAATACACCAGTTGTTCTCACTTACAATCATAGAAAGATTAGTGCGGGAAAAGACAGATCACAAACTCCAAATGACAACCTTGCACCACCACCATGTTCTCAAGCCACATCCAAGCATTTTTTGAGCACTTCCAGAGATGAAGACTCTACCACTTCTCTGGAAAGCCTATTCTAATGCTTGACAACAATTTATGTGAAGAAATTTTTCCTTTTAGTTCAAGTAGTCGCAGCACCAAGAAGTCCACATTAAAATTCTGATGCCAAGATAAACAAGTCAACAGATAATACACATTAAAAGCTTGGCAGCAATAAATGTATGTTTAGCTTTTCTTCTGAGGTTCCTAATGATGGTGTCATTAGAAAAACCTGCTTAGGCCTGCAGATAAGGAGCAGCTGTTTGGGAGATATCTTCCTTAAGGGATGAGTAAAGTAAGCACAAGATCCTGTCTGATGATTTGCTGAGCCTTAAAACAAAGCTGTCAGTAAGAGATGATGTTGCAGTTCTTTAGCATGACACAGTACACTCAGCATACTAACTTTGTATGTTATAACTAACGAAGATAAAAGGTGATCAGACTTCGGTGACAAAAGTACAAAAGTCTGGTCTAGTCTGTGTATTGGTGATTAGTGCAAACATACTGAAGAGACTATGACCAAGTAAGCTCGAAACTTGATGTACTGTTCCATCAAATTATGCCAAGTTCTGCAGAGGGTTCAAATATATGGACTTTCCAGCTCTAAGGTCCTTTTACCAAGTGTATTTATCAGGTCATTCAGAGTTTATTTCAAAGGTCTTTTAGCACTGAAAAGGGCTTCCCAAAGACAGATTTTGGAAATAAGCTACATTTACTAGAACTCTGAGGTGTGCACTTCCTAAATAGTAATTATTGGGGAGGACAAAATGATGGAAGTAGAATAGTACAGAAAGTAGTAATTTCTTTTATTAGAAGAAATAAAATACAATGTGTGTATTAAATAAGCAAAGGTTTATATTTAAGTAGCAGTCATGTTCTGCCAGCAGATGTTCCTTATTAGGAGTGTATAGGTGTATATACACATATATCTCTATACAGTGGTGTATGTACATATGTATATATATATATGTATATATATATATCTGTAATGCTATTTCAGGGAGACTTACTGTTTTTGGAGTAATTTGCTATATATGTAATATTTAAAATGAAACACTAAACATATGCAATTTGTTTATTGTCTTAAAAAAAAAAAGCTTAGCCTATATCAATGCATAATTCAGTTAATACTAGAAATTGAAATTTTCAATAAAAATATTATATAAGTGCCATGAATAAAATACTAAGGAAAAATTTATATTTATGTTGCCTCAAAGAAGATATAGAAGAATAATAATCCTTTGACTTTTCTAAACAACTTATGAAGTGGTGTGAAAAGAAGACAGTGTTCCATACCACAGAATTTCATTAAATCTTACCAATTTCACATATCTCTTAAATCAGAAATTATCAAATGCTATCAAGAAGTGAAAAAGTCAAGTTTCTGTCCTCATCTATCAAACTGAAAGGAATATCATCCCCTGGATAACTGCTTTGGTTTTGTTTTCCCAGATGATGGGCTTTACTCTATTTTAAGTCAAAGAAAGCTTAAGGATGTGTTCCTCATAGACCAGAGTATTAAAAAACACAGGAATTTTTCCTACAGATCAAAAACGTTTTTCCCACCATTTTTTCATTTAATTCATTTGCCCCAGTCCTAAAAAATTGAGATGTTTTAAATTAGTGTTTTCTAATAGAAATAAATGTTTCCTAGAATGATCAGACCAACATACTCTACTATATTTAAATTCCAGACCCTATTCTCCAAATGCCTATGTAACTATTACTTGCATTCATCTTCCTGATGCATTTGAATTCAAAGGGATGAAACATGAAATCAAAATAATTCAACTACAGTAATATTTGCTGAATTGGGTCCTTAGAGAATGTTATTCAGGATAGAAGGGCATAAAACACTAAAGAGACAATATTGTAAATAATAGTATTCCTTTATGTGATATATTTTGAGAAAGCGTAAACATGAGTTCTCTTAATCTAGAGGATACTCTGAGGTAAAGTGCATTTGTTGGAAGTCTGTCCTCTTTTCACAGAATATTCAAACTATGAGAATGCAACAATCCTTTCTTCTCCCAGGGTTATTTAATTGTACATATGAAGTGGTGGTATTTCAAATATTATTGACAACTTACCTATTACTAACACAACACCTGGACGGATAGAAGACAGCTAAACAATGGGAAATGTAAACGATTTTGTAAATGTAGAAAATCTATCCAGATTTTTCCATATCTTGAGTAAACACCTTCTTTAGGGTAAACACCTCTCATTTAGGGAAAGATGAAATAACCTTCCTGTCCCATCTTCCTGCATGATGGTTTCCTTGCCCTTATAACAAGTTTTAATATTGACTCTGGAACAATTTTCTTTAAAATTTTTTTTTTTTTATATTTAAAAGGGTTGATCCAAATTATTGTTATTGGGGTGTTTCATTTTGTTTCAGTTTGACTCAGATCTACACTTCTGTCAAATGTAAAAGTGAAGCACTTCATATATCTTAAATTTTTATAGGTTTTTAACAGAATATCCTTTTTTCAATTAGTGCATTACTTTTGCTTGGGATTTGTTTTGTTCTTTATTTAAATATATATATATTATTTTCATCCGAAGTACATATTTTATTGGTTCATGTGTTAGCTGAAAGGGTTGCATGAGCTGGCCATCAGGGGGCACTATCAGAGCATCCAGCTTCTTATCTCACCCTACGCAGGATATATAACACTTCACCTGTGTGGCCATCCTACTTTCAGATCCCCTTAAGTGTCTTATGCTTGAAGCTACAAATCAATCTTGTAAGCATTGAGGGTGTGCACAGATCCCTGAAGGTAGGTTTTCAGAGATACAGTCAATGCCTACTTCAGCAACTTGGATTTACAGTAAATTTAAGCCTAAAGGCAGCCAGTGCAGAAGTAAACAGAGCAACATAAGCCAGTAACACACTATAACAATAACACTAAAATAATTTTTGCTCTTTTCTAGATGGAATTATATGTCAGAAAAAAAAAAAAAAAACCAACAAAATTAGAATAGACCCTTTATTTCGTACTTGTACTTCTCTAAATATTTTTTTTTGCTTTTCATGTCTTTCATGTCTTAAACATTCTCAAGTGAATTAATTGGAACGTCAATACACTCACATGACACTTGTGAGTTTTTTGAGATCTTAAATAATGTAAACTACATATGAGTTATCCCACAAGATGCTATGTTTACTGAAAGAGATGCTAGATATTATGTCTTCACCCAGCAACATTTATTTAAATTATGGATGCAATTTTAACTCCAAGTATTGTAAACCTTTGTTTTATATTTCACAGAGAAGCCCCCGTAAAATACAGGTGCTTTAAAGCAATAAAAGAAATTTAATGAGAAGCAGAATTTTCACATGTATACAATACTTTGTAAGAGGATTGATTTTATTCATATGTCTATTTTGTTAGTTTCGTGGCTGGCATTTTTGTTAGCACTCGTTATGGAATAAGTACTGTCTTTGCTCCTGTTAAGAAATGATGGTGAAAGCCAAAAAACCCAAAAATTTGAGTTTAACTTTTAAATAAAACTCTAAGAAGAAAAAAAAAATCTGACTCCTGAAATAATTGTAAAACGCTTATATTGAAGTGAATATCCATTACTTGTGAACATGTTTTTGAAGCTCTGCAAAAAGCCAGTTTAATTCATTTTTCAGAGATAGTACGTCATGTTAGCAATTGGTTAAAAAAAAAAAAAAAAAAAAAAAAAAAGGAAGAATAAATATCAGAAAAGGTATAGGTTTTACAAACAAAGCTGAATGCTTTTTTTTTTTTGAGTAGCAGCATACTTTTTTGAGATTGCTAGAATCTGACTGATCATCCACAAGGGAACTCAGTCCACCATGGGACTGTTGTAAGAAAATCAAGAAAGAAAAGATTTTATCTTGTGAATTTCTCCTTTGAAACTATGATATTGGAACACAGTGACTGAATCGCTTCACTTTCCTAAAGACATGCACAACTTGATAGCTCATTATTTTCAGTCACCTTTTTTCCTGGCTATAATCTTGGCTTTAAATGAGAACACAGCAGTTAAAATTTTTGTTGATACAGAAATTCCTAATGAGAAAAACTGAATCCATAATATATTTTTAATAAGAAATTTTGCTTGCTTGTTTTTTCTCTTTATTTTTTTTCTTGGAATTCATTACTAAGATTATTAAAAAGTATATTGCCAAGAAGTATTTACTGTATTGAAAAAGAGATTGGAGTTGATTTATGCATCTGAAGAGAATATTTACTTTCTGCTCAAATTCACAGTATTATATAAGTATTAAGTTGCTGTACTGTCTCAAGGGAGAGACAGGGAATGAATGTGAATGAATGAAAAAGAATAAAGAAGAAATATGTAAAAATAATGAAGTACATGTCTGATTTCTAGAGATTTCTAGACTTTAATAAAGCCACATGATACAAAAAAAGTTTCTCCATCACATATGCACATGACTGCACTTGATTGGCATGAAGCATCTTTTGAAGGCATCCATCTCTTTATTAACTATGATTCATCACAAATAATTTCTTTAGTTTAAAAATTAAGGAGAGAATTAATATATTTATGCTGGTGTGCTAGTTTTGGAAGCAGTTGAGTTGATTTTCTTCACAGTAGCCAGTATGGGGCTGGGTGTTGTGTTTGTGCTGAAAACAGGGTTGATAACATAGAGTTGTTTTCATTACTGCTGATCAGTTCTTATACAACGTCAATGCCTTTTCAGCTCCTCAACCCACTTCACCAGCAAGTTGGCTGGGGGGTGAACAAGAAGCCAGGAACAGACCCAGCTGGGACAGCTGATCACATCTGACCCAAGGAATTTTCCATACCATTTGGCATCATGCTCAGCATATAGAGCTGGGGGAAGAAGAAGGTGCAAGGACAAGGGTCATTCGTAGTGGTGGTGTTTGTCTGCCCAAGTCACCATTACATGTGACAGAGCCCTACTTTCCTGAAAATAGCTGAAAACATTCCTGCCCTTAGGAAGTTGTGAATGTATTCCTTGTTTTGCTTTGCTTGTGTGCACAGATTTTCTTTTACCTAATTAACTTTGTCTCAACCCACATGTTTTCACTTTTACCCTTCTGATTGTCTCCCCCATCCCGCTGAGAGGGAGTGAGCAAGTGGCTCATGGGTTAAATCATGGCAGCTGGTTTTCCTCTTGTTGAGATGATTCATGTCACCTGTTTTAGATACAATCCTAAGTAGACAATGATTGTCTTTTTTTATTATGCAGTTCTGTGCATGGATCCTAGAGAAAAATGTATTAGTAACCAAAGTAAAGCACATCAGATAAGATACATGTCATCTGACATCCAGTGCTCTATGTCAGATGTAATCTAGTTGTCTACATTTTCTCCATAGCTAACAGGCAAAACTAGTTAACTTCATCCAGTCTTTCACAGGTAGCTCCTTTGAGCCTGGATTTGTTATCTTTAACCTGTTTCTTGCCGCCAACAAACATAACCAAGCAATTAACTTTAGGCACATAGCTAGAATAATATGAAATGGCTAAAAATTAAACAAAAGAGACAGATAGTTAAACCAAATTAACGAAAGACAGTCTATCAATTTCCACCATTTTTTTTCAAAATTTACAGATTAACTCCATTTCTATGTGCAATTGAATTTAGAGCTTTACCTCTTTAACAAACAACCTTGTTGATGCTTTCTGCATTTCAGTATTTGAAATTGGTGTACTGTAATAACATAATTATTTATTAATAATTATTATAATAATTATTTATTCTAATAATTATCAATTGGATATTTATGTACTATTGCACCCATTATAATCATACAAAAAAATTATTGGTATTTGATGCCATTTAAACCAGGGGGGGAGGAGGGCAGAAGACAGTTTTTAACTTAATATAATGTAAAAATCTTACCATTTTAATTTTGGATATTATTATGCCTGACTTTGAATAAATCAATGAACTTTAATGCACCACACTACAGCCTAATCTGCAAACATCTGGAAACAAACAGTAACTATCATTAAATACAGATCAGTTACAGAGGAGCTGTCTTAGTGAGTTGTTAATTGTTTCATTTGCTCCAACCCCTTGTTCCTATATCTGACTAGTAGTCACCGTTTGTCAGCAAAAAGTTATTGCTTTGTTTAGGAAACATTTTCCTTGCTATAAGAATATGGTATTTCAAACTACCTTTTATTTACAAAGAGTTACCACACAGGAAACTGTCCTAGTTAGAGGGATAGGAGGCGGAGTTCAGCATTATGTGCGGGTGACCAGCACTGTGCCCTCTACACTTCTCCAGGTCACCCTTAGCGGACCATCTTTTTAAGGCAGCAGGGGAAGCAGAAAGGTGGCCATTCTTCCCTGGCATGGTGCTGGGGAGAAGAAGGGGCAGCCTGGACCGCATCACCAACACCGCAGCTTCCCTGTTCATCATTTTCCATCCCCATGGAGCCCAACCCTTGAAAAGCTCCTGTGCAGGAGTTTGCCGTGGGAAGTGGAGCGGCGGGGGTAACTCCGGATCCAGCCAAGCCCTGGGGAGCCAAAGCCCGCTCCTGAGCCAGCCGTATGTTGCCTGCTGGCTCGCTGCTTCTTCCACCGCAAGAGAGAGCAGCAGCCCAGAGCGCCGCTGCCCTGGGGCACACAGAGCCGCCACCAGCGCTGGGGCTGCTCCGGACAGGGAGGGTGCTCAGCGCCACCCAGCCCCGCACAGCAGCTCCTGCCCCAAACCAGCTCTCCGGGATTTGTTCTGGCCCCGCTTTTGCATCGCTCGGGGGCTGGGAGGAGGAGGTTGGGCCGCAAAAAGAACCTCTCCGGAGCGCTGTCCTCGGCGCTCCCGAGCACCACGTGGCAGACAGCACGGGGGCAAGCCACAACTTCGGTTTTGCTCTGGGTGGGGGGACGTGGTAGCTCGCCTTTGTTGGTAAAGCCATTCCCCTTTTTTGTAGGCTCATTTATTATTGATGTGTTTATTGCAAGCCTCTTTAGAAGATTGTGACTCCGACTTGCCTCTCCCTTAACCGTTTTTTTTTTTCTCAGTTATAGAAAAGGGGATGGCTTGAGTGGCCTTAATTTCCCCATTGAGTTTCTAAACCCAGGACAAAAACTAAATTAAAAAGTGAACGTAATCCATTTTAATTTGTCCTTCATATGCTACTCAACTTTCCACGGTATTCTTTTTTTTCCTATTACTTTGTCACTGTAACCTCTCATATTATGTAAATCTTACCTTATCATTAATCGGTTTTGTCGCCTTTGCATGAAACTCATTAATCTGTGATACATCTTCACCGAGATGAAGCAACTGAACTCAAAATAAGGTCATATAAGAACTTTCTAAAATGTAGTATTTCCTATAAAAATTTGTATTTCTATTTATCTGATTTATTTTATCTAAGAGATTTCTTTGGAATAGTTTGTTGGTTTGTAAGAAAAATGTTTATTTTTCTGTTTCTTCTGAATTTTCTTGAGTAAAGAAGTAAAAAGCTCCCTTTCAAATAACCTTTACTGATAGCCAACAAAGTAGATATTGATGTATGATACACTTCAACATCTGCAAGCCCAAACTATAAATAATGCATTATATTGAATAATAATTTTTGTGGTGTAATATCACTCAACACAGCACTACGTGGGGTATTGTACAACCACACACAGTGCTGTAATTTTAAGTTAGGTATTTTCTTTTTATGAAAGAATTAAGCAGATCAGAAATT
Organism: Lanius collurio; assembly: GCA_020086605.1. Taxonomy (NCBI): domain Eukaryota; kingdom Metazoa; phylum Chordata; class Aves; order Passeriformes; family Laniidae; genus Lanius; species Lanius collurio. Next base: position 11,252,075 of record JACBWW010000020.1, on the reverse strand, counting down.
ATACAGTCACAAATAGTAGATAAAAGAACAAAACTGTCGAAGAGTTTATATGCTGTTAAACATCTGAAGTTATGGCAACAACAATTTCTTCACAACTGCAGATTTTTTCAATAATAATAGGCAAATCAAAATAATCTGAGTTATTTATTGTCTAGAAGCAAGATCTTAGATCAATTATTACAATAATCTATTACAATGCATTGGACTAAAACTTGTTTCCATATTGACCTCACTGCCCCAATAATACTTGAGTCACTCTGAAAGTGAACCACCTGTTGATGTAAAACTGTTTTATTTTTAACAGTAACAGTATTTTCCATTAAGCAGTAGTGCAATACATATCTAAGATCTATGGTTCTTTTTATTCCACATAATCACAGAATCATTTAAGTTGGAAAAGACCTCTGTGATCATTGAATCCAGTCTTTTACCAATCAATACCTTGCCAACTAGACCATAGCACTACACGACATGTCCATTTGTTTCCTGAACACCTCCAAGGATGGTGACTCCACCACCTCCCTAGGCAGCCCATTCCAATGCCTAACAACTCTTTACATGAAAACATTCTTCCTGTTGTTCAACCTGAACCTTCCCTGGCACTGTTTTAGGCTATATTCTGTTGTCCGGGAGAAAAAACTGACACCCACCGTTCTAAAACTTCCCTCTTTTCTCCGGGCTAAAGACCCCCAGGTCCCTCAGCCGCTCCTCATGACAACTACAACTTACTCTCTAGAGCCTTCCCCAGCTCGTTTGTCCATGTCTGGACTCGCTCCAGCCCCTTAACATCTTTTTTGTAGTGAGGGGCCCAGGATTTGAGGTGTGGCTTCACCAGTGCCAAATACAGGGGATAGTTGTTGCCCTGGTCCTGCTGGCCACACTATTTCTGACACAGGCCAGGTGCCACTGGCCTTCTTGGCCACCTGGGCACAGCTGGCTCATATCCAGAAGCTATTGGCCAGCATCCCCATTTTCTGCTGGGCCACTTTCCAGCCACTCTTCCCCCAGCCTGGAGCATTGCAGGGGTTTGCTGTAACTGTAGCACTAGGCTGTTGCAGTGGTTGAGTCCACCACAGCATTGGCCAGGGAGCCTCAGGACCCCAAAACAGTGGAGGTCTGCTGGTGGGCACACTCAGAGGTCTAAGACCACCCCCTTTTTACCCCTTTTAAGTTCATGTTCTAGATAGTTCTCCTTTCCTTGATACCCCACTGGTTCTTGGGTCCGTTGTACCACTCCTCGCCTTTCCCACTGGTCACTGCCGTGTCACTCCTTGGCCCCTAGGAGATTGTTCCCCTATGTTATGCCCACCCCCGGTGCCGATCCGGATAAAACCCTGGACCCCTCAGTGTCCTGTGTCCTTTGTTCCAGGATCCCTTCGAGAGAGGATCTCAATAAACTGTGGAACTCCTTACAGAGGACCCCTCCCGCCTCTTTGTCCCCGGCGGCGCTGCAGGCGCTGTCCGGCTCTGTGTGTGTGGCAGTATCCGCCTACTGCGGGTGTCACAGGGGTCCGAGGGCGCTCACGCAGCACGTCCCGGGGGGCTCTGGTGGGATGCGATCGGCACGGACGCGACGCTCTTTCCATCCCCCGACTCGTGCATCATCACCAGGCCTTGTTGAACCTCACACAGTTGGCCTCAGCCCATCATTCCAGCCTGAATACCTGTATTGACAGAAGTGACATATAAACACAGTTTTTTTCTTTTTGACTGTCACCTTCATGTAAGATATTGCCTTGACTCCTTATGCATTTTTTAATTAATCTAATATTTTTTTCATTGTTTAATTAACTTTTTCTTTCATTTGACTGTTGCTTTGCTTTCTTCTTCTTATTTTGTCACTGCTGAGATCTGAGCTGTAAAGTACAGATTTTGATTTCCCTAAACAATTGTCAATTATATTAGTTTATGAAATATAGTATTTTGCACTTTAAATTACTTTAAATTTTTTATCAGATATTTCAAAAATTATATATGTGAATATAAAGTAAATGCCAAGAATATTATGGAGCAAAATCTCAAGACTGAGTGCCTGTGCACAAGCATAGAACCATAATGATTTTTTTCTGAATGCACATCTCTTTTTTATCATTTCACCACCCCCCATAGTTTTCTTTGCTAACAAACAAAAAAGGATCATCTATGAAGATAATGTTGTCATTTCTTATTCTCCATTGGACTCTAAGTTTTGTGTTCCTGATGATAATAAAGACATGAAAAAAAATGTAGAACTAAGATTGTTGTAAGCGGGGATCGGGGCAAGGTATCCCAACATAAAATGGTAAAACTCATATCACAAAGTGTATTATAATGGAGTCCCCTTTGCAGGTTGTGTTATCTGTAGGTAGGAAATTATCCAGCTTATAAAGTGTGTGATTGTGTTAGCAAGGTTTAAGATTTGAAGATTTAATTAAATCCAACAATTTAAAAATTACTTCTGGAAGTACTTTTAGAGCAGTACAATGGAATACTTCTAGAAGTATTTAAAAATTGTTCTTCAGGGTTATAATCACAGCTCTTTGGATGAACTTTTACAGAAATCTAACTGATAATATGATAGCATTTGTGAATGAAAATTTGCTAGAATAAGCTAATGTTGATTTGGTCAAGCAATGGTTATCATAGTCACAGATAAATCCAGCATACTTTGCACAGGTAGAATCCCTGATGAAATTTACTGAAGACAATGGAGAATATTTCTGTTCTTGCTTTTTACCATGTTTTCACAAATTGTGTAATGTTCAGTGAAGTTGAAATGTTGGGTGAGGAGGAGCCAGGTTGATTACTGAGAAGCACAAAGTATTTCCCCCACTGGATTGCAAAAAGTGGGCCTCAGAAATCAAGACAGAAGTCAAATGATTCTGTGTTGTATGGATCACAACACAAAGTCAAGGGAGAGCTTTTTTTACACTTGAATAAACTCAGTAATAATCTAAATATAACTTGCTTTTATAACTTGTATGACCTCATCACAGGAGAGAAAGGGGAAGAAAATCTGGTGATCCAGGAGTAAAATGTCATCATAATAAGTACTTATAACAAATTACTTTATTTCTGTCTTGAACTGGAGTGGATTTTTTTTAAATCGAAACTTTTTAAACTCCATTACAAAAGAAAATAGTTATCTTACCTGCTTGCAAAACTCTAGCAGGCAAACACGCAATGAAGGCATTAGATTAAATAATGAAAAGTAGTAACAACTGTCTTAACATAAACATATTAGCTTCTTTATCAATAGTGGAGACAATATTTGAGAACTAAAAATTTACTTCTCAGCATAAAAAAATAACTATCCTAATTTTTTATTCCACCATGTATATTTGTGCAGGGTAAACTTGCTTTCTTTAAGCTGTGTCATACACAATAATGGGAAAATTTCCATCAGAACTGTGAAGGAATGCAGAGAGCTGGACAATGAAACCTTCCAAACTACTCCGGCCCTTCACATCTACTTAGATCCCCATTTGAGCAGTTTCTTTCTCATAGAGTTTACAGCTTCTACTTAAAGGAGTTTAAATAAACATGTTTGGGGTTTTTTTCACAAAGTAATACTTTTTCTTTTTGAATCATACTCCTTGAAATTAATCCAACCTGATGCAGAGCATATTAAATTTGCTGTGTTTTTTGCTCTGATATGTCCAACCTTTTATCTCTCGTAGTATATGATTTTGACTTTTTAAGTGCCAGAAATCCTTAAAAGTGTGAGGTGTAATATAGATTTATGTCCAATCAAAAGCATGTTTTGAAAACAGAAGTTTATAGGATTTTCCTCTGAAAATAAAGCAAACCTGATAGCTAGAGAAATTCTGCCTTCACATAAAACAGAAAACATGGAAAGTATGGAAAAGGCCGAGTAAGTCTGACTCATTATGTCAGCAAATATTTTTACAGTTCACTAGATGAAGAGAAAGTGGGGGAAAAAATTAATTGCAAATTATATATGGTTTCTATTTATTTAAGTTTTCAGGTTATGGTCTAAATTGCAAAGGGGAAATGAATATAATAATATTTCTCATAAGACTGTATTGTTTATCTGCTTAATTGAAGACTTTACAGTGCAAAGACAATCTGTTTTTATATGCTGGAAGGGAAAATCAGGGAAAACGGGAAACAGACATTAAAAGAATGTATTCTAACTACTTTAAATTGGTAAATTAATCCCTGAGAACAGAACAGCTCTGTTATATTCTGAAGTATTTGGAAGGAGAGGAGATTTGGCAAAATATTTAGGACAGTGTTGGCAAAATAAAGGGATAAAATTATGAATCTCAAATGTATTCTGCTGAGTCTGACGTGCAATCCAAAGAACTACAAAAGAATGTTTCTATTGCCTTCTTAAAAAACTCCTAAGATTATAAAAGAAATACCAGAAAGCTCCCCACAAAATAAATGGAAAATAATGAAGTTGAAAAATCAAGCTGCTGCTGCTATTCATTCAGGATAAAATATAGTAGGCACTTTTACTAGCTGGGTATAAGGTACTCCTGTAGCATTTTCTAAATCTTCTGAGTCACTGAAAGGATCTTTGAATACGTTAGAGGAATGTTAATATAATGACCTGATCTCTTCCCTTGTATTCTGCATCAGCTGTGAATTATACATCTGGAGACTGAAGGTGACTTCATGAGTTGGAAATAGATCCATTAGAAAACTGGTCCATGCTGGTTCAGTGTAACAAAGCTACTACAAAAGGCAGAAGAAGTAAGCCCTAATACTTTATTGCCGTGACTTCTTCAGGTACTTAACTGGATATATAGTATCTTTGTTTTGAAAATACTTAGCTACCTTTCCTATGAACATTTCCTTAATTTTATTACATTGGGATGCACTATATATACCCGTGGTATTTATCTCCCTAGTAAGAATTGACAAATCTGAGAAGTTTAGCACATGAAAATGAAAATAGCTATGCCTCATCTTAGTTTATTATTATTATATGTTTTTCCTTCTGAAATTAATAATTTTAATTTCCTTTTTATAATTGCTATAAAAAACAGGGCCAAATGTAAAAATCACACTTTTCTGCCATCCCTTGTCACTTAATGCACAGTTCAGATAGCTGGACATTAATTTGTCTTAGCACATGCCACACACACTCCTTTTCTCTCTGGGAGTTGCGTGAATGACTGACAGCAACAACCAGAGGGGGATGAATATATTGGAATACATGGGTCCAACACTGCAATGAATTGCAATGACTAACAACAGAATAACTGATTTATTACCTATTTGACCTTAAAATAGGATGTGGGCATTTGTTGGTGTTGGGCTTTTTTTTTGTTGTTGTTTTTAATTTGATATTCATACTGGTAGTTCAAATAGGCAGCCACGTTTGAGAAAACTTACAGTTATTTTAAACATTGCTTTTTAACTCATGCCCTATAGAGATGTCATGAGAAGCAGATGAGTGTAACATGCCATATTAATTTCATAACAATGAACTTCATAATTTTTAATATATATATCTATATATACGCTATATAAGGATTTATGGAGAACCTTAACTCTTGTCTGTGCTGAAGAGACTAACAGTTGGACTTTGACCATTAATTTTTTATTGTGCCCCAAAGGGAAAATTACCACAATTTCTGTCACAGCTGTGAGCTTCCAATTAGTCCATCTATAAAAGTAAGTATTTAGTGGGAAATAATATAAATTACTCAGAAATGTAAATAAATAAAAAAGAGTTGACAAGAAGAATTCCTAAGAAATATACTTTACAACTTACTGCATAGAAAGGGAATTCATCTATCTGCAAGTCTGAGTGTTCAGACTGGCACCATACAGCATAAGTTCAAAGAACTCAACACTTTCAGACATCTGAAACTCCTTTCCCAAACTTTAAATATCTTAAAAAAATTTGAAGTGGATTCTTCTTTAAACAGACAGAAGAGACCAAGAATATTGTACTTGCCAACATGGCCAGTGCTTCCAGGAATAAAAGCTTTAAACTCTAATCTTGCTTCTACTAATAAATTTCCTACTAAAAATTTTTCATTTTTTCTCATGATCACTAACAAGTGATGTTACCTTTTGTAGGTTTGTTTTCTCAAACTAAAAGGAATAAATGGACTATCCTCCATTGTATCTTGCTACTATTCTTATCTCAGTTGCTTTTTAAATTTTTTTAAGAAATGTTATACATTTTGAAATTGGAATTGAAGAACATACATAGATGGAACCAGTTAAGTCTGCATTACAAATATTAAAATCACAAACAGAACATAGGCACTAGGCCGTATGAGCTCTCATTTTCACACTAAGATTTTACTTCCTTCTTTCCTCAATGGAGACATTTCAAAATACAATCGTGAATATCACTTGCACTTCAGCTTGATGGTGTGTTTTACTTATATGTGCAAGTTGAATATGAATATTGCCATTAAAGTAATTTTTAAAAAGAGACCGCTTAGGAAGGGAGGGTGTCAAGAGGACGGAGCCAGGCTCTTCTCAGTGGTGCCAAGCAATTGCACAAGAGACAGCAAGCAGAAGCTGATGCACCACCTGAAGAGGAAAAGAACTTCTTTACTGTGCAGGTAATCAAGCACTGAAACAGGTTGACCAGGGAGGTTGTGGAATCTCCCCCACATCTGGACACAGTCCTGTACAATGTGCTCTAGGATGACCCTGCTTGAGCAAGGAGCCTGGACCGGATGACCCACTGTGGTCTCTAGCAACTTTACCCATTTGGTGACTCTGTGATTGTAATTTTTATTTATTTAAGGTGAAGGGTTCTTACCAAACTGATGTGCAGACTTGCTAAGAAGTTAAAGTTGTAGTTGATAAACTTTTCCATATCTAAATTGCTAAGTAAGGACTGAAATCTTTAGGTAGCAGATTGTATAAAATTCTTATATATTCTATTCTTAAGCTATTTCTAGTATAAAAAAAGACTGCCATGCCTAGAAACAGCTGAAATACATTTTCTGTCACAGGTGTAGTGCTGGAGGGAGGCTGGGGGAGAAGTGGTGTTTTTTTAAGAAATTTTTTTCCGTATTTTGACAGTTAGTATTCCATTGGAACATCCAGCTAGTCAAAAACAATTCATTTTGACAAAAATGTTGATAGAAAGAGATGGTTTTGCTTCCTTATATTATATTTTTTGTATTTGATAAATACAGTTGACCTTACTCAATGGACTATTCACAGTGGAAATGACCTATTTTATTTATAATTATTATATTACCTTTTGCCTTTTTAATACTGTATTTGTGTATGGTAATTTTCAGGAAAACAACTATTTAAATATTTTATTCGTTATAAATGTATGTAAATGTAGAATTTTCCCCAAGATAAATTCTGATCCATTCTGCCTACTCTATTTGTAGGTATGTGTCCAGAGGTCTGAGTGACAATAACTGGAGAGAAGACCATGCATCACAAGGGCCTTTAGGCCTGGGTTTCAACAACAGCAAAGGCCAGGATGTTTCTCCAGAAAATTGCAATTTTCTTCAAATTTAGATGCTTGTACGTAGGTGCTGAGAGTATCAGCAGTATAATGTCAGCACATGGAGTAAGACTCCACTCTCATTGGACCATGATCTTTTGTCCAGCCTGAGGGAAAACATGTCAGATCTTTTTCCCCTCACGTCTTAATTTCCTTTCTGTTACAATGGATTTCTGAGTGGCAGCAATGGGATGTTTGCCAAATCTTTTAAGGTAAAGTTTGGCATACATAGACACACACACACACAGACATATGCATACATACATAGGTATGTAGATGCAGCAGTCATAACTTTTTTGTCATTTAACTCTCTGATCACAGTCATCTAATGAACTTTAGTTAATATGCTTGTTCTCCCTCTCATATCTTTTAAATAGAATTAAATATTGCTGCAAAATGTAATAAATATCATACTTCATAATATTTTTAATAAAATTAAAAAACAAAAATAAGAAATTCACAGAGGAATTGTACTTCATATACTATGACTGTCTCTTGCCTGGAAAAAAGAAGACTCAGGGATGACCTTGTCACGTGCTACAACTATCTTTAAAGGAGGCTGTAGCAAGGTGGAGGCCATCCTCTTCTTCCAGGCAACCAGCAGCAGGATGAGAGAACACAGCTCAAGCTGTGCTAGAGGAGGTTCAGGCTGGACATCAGGAAGAATTTCTTTATGGAAAGTTTTGTTAGATGTTGGAATGGACTGCCTAGGACCACTCCTGGAGGTGTTCAAATAATGACTGGATGTGGCACTTAGTGCCATGGTCTAGTTGACAAGGGGGTGATTAGTCAAAGGCTGGACTGTATCTTAGAGCTCTTTTCCAACCCAAATGATTCTGTGAATATGTGCGCTGCCAAATCAGTTTGGAAGTTCGTAAATAGTACATACACAGTGATCAGTGTTCACTGGAGAAGAAATCATAACTATTACATAGGTTACTTGTGAGAATTTTATGATTTAATTTAACTTCATGACTTTTAGTCATGTGATTCTAAATTAGTTTTTAGGCTTTAGTTGAGTTATTACTTGCTTAGAAAGTACATCTTTACAGAAGCTTAAGTGGTTCTGTTACATTGCATAGCTTGAAATATATATTCTACACATTGAGCTGTGATAATTAGGGAGCTATAGCTCTTTTAACCTCTTCTGAATTCTCACCCTTTACTGCTTGATTAAGAAAATAATTCTTTCAAATATATTTCACAAGTTAATAAATGGAGACGTAGTGGATTTTCTCAAAATACAGTTTCCTTTTGAGAAGTGACTGTCTAAAATACTACTTTCTTGCTGTGTAGTCCAGCTCTCTGTGCATAAGATGTTCATATACCTGCACTATGGCCTTCTATTTGATTTAAACATAATGATTTTCTTTGTCTCCTTAAAACCAAAAGCTACTGTTGGCTTCCAGTAGTGATGTTTGTTGTGATAGGCAAATGGTAAATAAAAATCTTGCTTCATATATTTTCCAAGCTAAAATTATAAATTACATTAGTTAATATTATGTTTTTCATGGAATTAAAGGAAATGGATTGTCCCTTACCAGTGACAATGTTTAAGTAGGATGCATTTTTCTTTTGTCAGCAGACAAAGGAAGTCTGGTAGATTTAGAGGTCAGCTCTGTCTTTTCTCCTGCAGTTGAAGAGAGTGCTGCAGTACATATCTTAACGAGCTTTTAATCAAATCCATAATTTAGAAGTTCCTCACTATGAGGAGAATAGAGGTTTTATCATTTTGCTATTTCCAGATTCTGCCATTTCTGGAACCACAGGTGTCCATCTTTTCTTCTCAGTGCCATTTACTATGTACAAAATTCTACTAAGATTCCTCAAAATTATTACAAGATATTAATGTAAGAAATCATCATAATTATTCCATCATTAAACAGAGTTAGAATTGCACCAACTAGTCTTCAATGCTAAAGTTAATGTAGTGATATCTTTTGACAAGCAAGAATCCTGCAAAGCCCTTTGCACATGTACTATGCTGCATGCAAATAATAACATATTTATCCAGAATACTTCCCAAGAAACCTCAAAGCTGATCTGCAACCAGGAATTAGATTTTTCTTTGAAGTTCAATAACTACATATTTATAAATTGACTTCTTACCTCTCATAAAGAAATTACTGGTGATAATTACAAAAAGGACATATCTCAACTGGAAACCACATTTTTAGGTACTTTAGTCTGTGAGAAACTGAAATGTTAAATGTTAATGACTCAAAAGATTGGCCATTTGCAAAAGCAGTGTGTGCTTTGCTGAGGCCAAGTTTTCACTCCCAACCTAAAGGGAGTAGGAGAGTTTTGGGGTGGATGGTGATGAAGCCTCTGATCTGTGTAAGAACAGCCCAGATGCAGAGGGTGTGAGCCTCCACCACTGGATGATGCCTGCCACAAACCTACCTCTGGATAAAGCAGTTGAGCCCTGCAATTGATTGTGTCCATGATAACCTGGAACTGACTGATGAGTAAGCCTGAAGCTATTCACCCCTTCTGATAAGGCATAACTGTCTCAACTATGCTGGGGCAAGAACCAGCTGTCATGTATTAGAAGGTGTTGAAAACCATCAGAGAGCCCTGAAGCACCCCTAGATTCATTTCTTGGGCTCTCTACCAGAGAACTGCACATGTGTTGCATCATATGGTGTAGAACTTCCCCCAAAGGCAAGGTACCTCCCACCTGAACCCACTGAACTTTTTTTTTCAGGGGCTCCCCTCACCTGTGATGGATCAAGACTGTGACCATCACTTCAACCAACAGACATCAAAATTTCAACAAGTCTCATTGCTGGATCCATTGGTAGTGACATCTTTCAACTATCTACTCTTTGCCTGCCTTTCTCTTTCTTTCTTTTCCTTACATATTTTCTTAATTGATATTTTTACACTTTTATATTATTATATTTCTATAGATAGTAACCAAAATGGCTACATACCTCCTTTCCAAATTGCAACCAAATTGTTCTAAACTAAATCTGTCATTGGTCATTCAGTGTAATTTCACTCTAAGCTGCCACAGGGGATCTATCACCAAGAGCCTGTTACACCTCCTTCAGAGGCAGGTTATAAGAAGGACAGATAAAAGGAAAGCACACAGTGGACCTTTACCCAAAGGACTATTATTGTGATACTTTTTGGCAGAGACACTTGATTTCTTATCTCTTTGTGAATCTACAAAATTTTATTTTCCAGGGAAAATGGTGCTTTTGAAAATTTTTATGATTCAATCAGTGATTTTCAGTCATAGGTTTGCTGTTTGGGAAGAAGGGTGGCAGATTCACTGGTATCATAATCGGAAATTGTTATCTCTTTTTGGTATTTGATTGTTAAATTGCCCTTGGAAAGAAAGTACTTTGTTGATAGCAGATATATACATGCCTGCTTTAGAATTCTACTAAAGTTCCACCTACCCAAAACAAAAAAATACCCAAATCTTTGTGCACTTCCTTGTCACATATGAGAAAGAACAAAAAGCTCTTAATTGCAGATCCTTTTGGAAGCACCAAGATTAAAATACTCTGTGGCTTTGTTGTGCTTCTCAATTGTAAATAAATTATTCTCAGATTGAAAAAAAATGGAAAAAGGAAGTGTCAGAATGCAAAAAATTAATATTGAACAGCAGATGGAAAAAATAGCTGAAAGTACAAATATATATATCTTTAAATTTATTAAAAAGAATAAAAAAGTAATAAAAAATAGAATATTTTCTTTCCTAGCATTCATTCCAGAGATTCGTAAACTCATGCATATTATATGATAATACAGATTTTATGCAAATGTTTTCTCTGCAATACAAACAATAACTATAAATATATTCTGGGCCAGTGTGAAATACCTGATGCTTGTGTAAGCACTTGCTCTATTCAGTTTTCTTTCTGACTTATAACACTGGATCTGGTTTCCATTACAGCTTAATTTGCATAATTCACCTCAAATCCCTGATCACAAATATTTCTGCAAACAACACAGTATGCAGTGTGTGATAGGAGTTTTAGTGAATTGAAATTCAGGCAGTATTTTCTTCCATAGTAAGATCACAACTAAAAGGACTTAATTTCCCAAGGAGAACAAATCATCAGGGAGATATTTGCATTTTACAGTTTATGTAAACTACTTTATACCCCAGAGAAAACAGAGTACTCTTCTTCCCCACAAGTCTTTAAAATTCCAACACATAACCCTGCAATTTGAGAAAGAATAGATCATTGCCAATGATTATTCATAAGTGTATACATCATTCAGCATCATAGCTCATCAAAATTTTTCTCCTAATTTTACATGGAGTTTAAACTGATTCGCAATCCTATATTTTCACGCTCACAACTGTGTTTATCCTGTGTTTTTCATTAATATAATGAAGGGGAAAAATATGAATATCACTTTACACTATGGAAGACTTGTGTAAGAAAAAATAGGATTAATGGAAATGTAGTACATAATTGTTCCCATTTGACCAAAAAAAAGAAAAAAACTTGGAAAGGAAAGCAGTGCATCTCTGTACTGGAAAAAAAAAAAAAAAAGGAGTCAACAATAGTAATATATGCTTAATGTTAAAATTACTTGCTGTATTTATTAGGAAAAGCTATGTGTTTCACTACTGTTTCTTTTTTCTGCAGGTCAGGTAGTAACTTGATACATGTACTATATGAAAACTGCTTCACAAAAGGTACAGCAAGATCACACTAAACCCACACAAAAAAGGGGGGGGGAATTGGCAAAGGTTAATGAATTACACAATTGATGTAACAGATACTTCTGTTTCTATGAATAAGCTACTGATTTGAAACGGGTTAAAACTTCTGCCACACTTTAAATAATACAAAGATACAAAATATCTCATATTGTTTTTAAGTTAGTAACTGCATTAATGCCTAGTATTTCACAAAAAAGAAAAGTTAATAACTAATCAGACACCATCTACACATTTCCTCTTGAAAAACTTGCTATACATATAGTAATGTTTCTCTCTATCCTTAAATTCTTTCTGTTTAGCCTTGTAAGCTGAGGCAGGAGAAATTACTTCAGCAATAATTTCAAAAATGTTTCAACAAAAAGGTTTTGTTTTCATTTGTTTATAATTGTAACTGTAACCATTTAGACTCTGTTTGGTTGTCTTTTTTTACAGAGAAGTAAAACTGCTCTTCCCCAGAAAAAACCTGTTGTTTTGACTATTAAAAATAGCTATGAAGCCAAGGTATTTGCAGATGTCTTTATGGCGGTCTATATTAGCACCAGTTATGAGAGCAGAGAAGTATTTGGCATTTGAATCCCTGAGTCTGACTGATGTTCACAAACATCCAAGTATTGGATAACTTAAGTATACAGCAACCATTAAAAGGTCATTGAACATGATTCAGCCCAGGTGGTAACAAAGATTCTCACAGTACTGTTCCTTCTAGGAGAACAGCATGTCTTGTTGGGCACAAGAAGGTCTAAAGTGGTTTTGATGTTAATGATTCCGCCTCTGAAACAGCTTCTGGAATGGAAAGAGATTTGATATAAAAGAGAAGGGAAGACAGGTGGTAAAAGACTTACAAGAGAAACAAAGCTAAGGGGTAACTTAAATGATGGAGAAAAAATTGAGATAAGACAAAAAATAATCCAACACCGCAAGACAAATAGATTTTGCCAGCAAGTGTGCTGTGCAGCATTTCAAAAACTTGTATCTTGATGATCTATATAAGATACCCAAAGCATGAGGTGGCTTCTTGGGGGTTTCCTACCCACAGAAACAAGGATTCGGAAAGAATGGTTTAAACCTACCATTGATCTTGGCACAAAGTCATGATAAATAAAGGGTGAACTTTGAAATCCCTCTATGTAATAGCTACAGACAAACTGATGCCTTCAGTCTGTTCAACATGAAAAGATAAGTTGTGACTGAAAAGAAGATAATTTTATAGGAAATATTCAGCTAGGCCCACTCAGAATCTGTTCTTTTGCTGTCAACAGATATTCACAGAGCCCTCTCAGAAGAAATTAATGTCATCTTTTACCCATATTTTAGCCATGTTTTTCAGTTATTTTTGCTATGTTAATAAATTACATAGTGTTTAAAACTTGTCAACACAAAAAAACCCCATTGTTTTTACTAGATTATGATTTGAACATGTTGTCTAACAGAGCTGACATGCTTTCCTAGGATCTGAAGGAATCACTTTGAGGTTGATCTAACTTGGAACACTTGCTCTCAATTCTGTCAGTACAAAAATAAACCAACATCAAAATAGCTGTAATGTTTGTTACTCAAATTATATAAGTCAGCTAACACTTGCTGAAGACATCATTTACACCAATAACTACGAAATGCTACTGTAGTAAGTAGTTAGAAACCACTGGTACTGTTAAACATTAAAAATCCATTAGGCAGCTATTACAGAGATGTTGAAATAATTAACCAAATTGAATACTAATAATCTCTGGCTATCTAGCCAACAATTTTAACTATTTTGAAAAACTATTTTGTTATCTTAGTTACAGCATCTTTTATAGCTGTACATTGGATTTGGATTTAAATCCCAGTTCATACTTTCATGCTTTCTTTTCCCAGATGGAAATTTTCCGAAGTGTTTGCAAGTGGCTTTTGCACTTGTTTTGACCAGGAAGCAACCAAGAAGGGTGACACTCAGCTTGTTTTCTCTGTGGCACCTGCTTTTAAAATCTTAAGCTCTGTACTTGTATCATACGGAAAAATAGGCGACAACCTAATAGAATAGGAAGAGTTTAGTAATAAAGAATTTTGAGAAATAAGCTGCATTAAGGCATTTTATTTGCTGAGTCTTTCCGAATAACTGATTTTTCATAAAGAGAAAATGTCATTGATCTGTTGCATTAAGGCCTCAGCTAACCAAAACAATCTAATTTCAAGCTGTGGCCCTTAGCATGACAAGGAAGGTCATGATATGGGGGTTAAGGCAGTAGAAAGAAAATAAAAGTGTGGCAAATATCCTATAAAGTCTAAAACAAGTCTGTAAGATACTTGATAAAAGGAAAATAAGAAAAGGAATTGTAAATGGTCATGCTCACGTTTTAATAAAGGGAAAAAATCAAAATATAAACATTATTTCCTCTTTGAAAAAAATATTGTTAATTATTTCTTTTGAGTGAATTTTGTGTGAAAATTGTCAATAACATAAAAAAAGTATAATGAAAAGGATTACAGCACAGATTAGAACCCTCACTACTGCTTATTTTTATTGGTATAGAACAGAAGATTAAACTGGAACAAGCACTTCATTTCTTCTCCCTTCATAAAATGATTATATTTCTACTTTGCCTCTCAGGCTTATCTTAAAATCTTTGAGCCTTCACAAATTAATGTAACAGTCTGCACATGAAGCTACGTGTTGAATGAGAACGAATCACCACGGAAAAAGAAACAGTGTAGTAGATCTGGGAATAGGTTTTCCATGTATAAGGTCCCTATGGAACAGTACATTGTTTCTGTGGTTGTAGTTACAGAGAAATACAATTACATGACCAGCCTCAGAACACTGTTTTTGCCACTGCCTAATGAGAAGTAACAAAATTTAAATTTTCCTACTCCTTGTTGTACAATTGATGTGTTTAAGATTTAGATTTTGTTGTCACTTTCCAATTTTGTCTTTCACAGATACTAAAGATTGCTTTTAATTTCCCTTTCTTAGTATTATATAGTCTTACTGGAATGGAGTAGTTTTGTCCAAAAGTAATTAAAATTTTAAAGTAAGATTGAAATTTTTGTATTTTGAAAAGAAGATGCAATCTTTTATTTCTTTAAATTATTTTAATGACAGTAAATTTAAAAAGAACATGTCAAAAGGTGTCAAAGTCATTTTCATAGCATAGAAAAAAATTAGAGAAAAAGTATTTTTTTTAATATTTATAAACTTGATATACTTAACACCAACAGGTCAAATAAAATAACAGTGTGACTCTTTATCCCAGGATACTTATTCCAGCCCACCTAAGAATTACCACAACTTGATTTTCAGCAAAATCAAAAGACAATGCAAGCATGTGTTAGAATGAGTTGTGGCTTTTATTTTATTATATTTTATTTTGCTATTCATTCCACATTATATTTTTTTTTTATTTTAAGGTAGCACGGTAGAAATTTAAACTGAAAAGGACAGATTAAAAAACCTTTTATTTTTTTGGATGCAGTGTTAAAAAGCTTATGCCATGCCTTGCCTTGCCTTGCCTTGCCTTGCTTGTCCTTGTCTGTCCTGTCCTTGTTATGAAGGTTTCAGGATATGAACTTTGTCCAGGATACTTTCCAAAAAAATTGCACTTTTTTAATCTAATCTTTACAGTTTGACTTTGTTTCTGAGTGACAAAATATATTTCGGTCATGATTACATCTACTTTATAAAGTAACAGAAATGTTCATAATAGAGCTGCTTACAGAAAGATAGATCTACAGTTGTCTAATGCATATTTGCACTGCTAACACAACATAATTATTTAGGAATTTAAAATGAAATATCTGATTTGTTTGTATTTTTTACAATATCAATAGAATTCTTTAAAGCACCCCTGTAACTGACTGAAATGTAAGATATTACTGGAACAAGTATTTTATTTCAGTTTTTAGTCACAGAATCCCAAGATGGAGTTCAGTTTTGGAATTTATTATTCAGGCCCTTTCTGAGCCCTAAGAGAAATCTTGTCATGTATTATAAGATGTCATATCTTGTCATGTCTATAAGACATAATACTTCATCCAAAGTACCTTTGGTTCTATAATGCTTGTGGAAACTTTACATAACAAAGCTTCTTAGCACTCAGGGTACAGAATTTGTCCATTTTAAATTAGTTTTCAATATATACCGATAGAATCCTTTAACTTCCTTTTCTTACTTTCTTCCTCTTTTTGTTGTTTTGTTTTTTCTTTTTTTTTTTTTTTCAAACCATTATTTTTGCTTTATCATTTTGAATTACAGGAACAGATCCAGAAGTTCCTTCCTATCTCAGGAAATACAATTCTATCAGAAGTTTGATGGATCTTGCTACTGCTCAAGGACACTCATCTAGAAGTGAAAAAAAAATGTACAAAAGATAAATGAGAAACCAGTTCAAAGAAGGCATGGAATAGGATTAAAAGAGGGATTGAAAGGAAAAGATCATATGGCTTTGTAAAATTGTTATCTAAACTACAATAATATAATGGCATACTTTTAATTGTCAAAGAATATGGTTGACTGAAATACAGTTCTAAACTTAGTACAGTGATTGTGTTATGGATTAATGAACTGTCATAAAACCACATTTCAATAATTCATTTAAAATTCACAGATTTCAGAAATTTCTATTAGCTGGGATTGCCTACTAGGCATGTGTCCGAACTGGTAAAGACCTGCTTAAGAACTGGTTTCTTGCAGCTCTTACCAAAGAAACCAAAAAACAACACTTTTTTTTTCCTAACTGTAATAATAGAGTATAAACTCCCCTATATCACTTTCCAATTAAATTTGTTTTCTGTAATGATAGAGGTTGTTTTGAATAGATGTTTCTTTCCAGTAAAAACCAAAACAAAATACTGCAAAGAATGTCCATTTTCAAATTCAGAGTAATTCAAATGCATTTGCCTGCTGAACAGCTCCTTATTCTCAGACTTGAACTCTCTTTGAACAGAAATACTTTCTAGCATGACCCATTTTGTCATTGACATGTCACTTAGCCTCTTTGAAATGACAGTTTCTATATGCCCTTCATACTGGAGTTATTGCAAAGCTTTTTTATTTTATTCAGAGCCCCCATCATTGTTTTGATTCATCTTTATCACTACTAGCCATCCCTGTCAAAATTTCCCAGGCCTAAAAGTAATGTTAGGAGGACTGGCAGAAGTAAGATTGAAGTCTCATCCAATTTTGTTCTTCACCTTAAAGTATTTGATCATTCGCTTGAGATGTGTGATTACCTAAAATTCTTCATGCAAATAAAGACTGAATTACTGAATTCACAGAGCAGTTGGAATTTTCAAATTTACTGGTTAGCCATTTTTACAGGGAACATACAGAAATGGATAAGAAAACAGAAAATATGTTTTCTAGAATTTTAGTTGTGTTGAGGCTACTTCTGCTGTCATGTAACAGATAAAACATTCAAGTGTTGAGTATATTGGATATGAGTGTGTACACAAATACTTTCCTTTTACATACTTAAAGATTCTTAACTGTCTCAATATGAATGTTAGAGTACATAGTATTGTACTCTACTGTATTCTAGCATTATACTTATTATTATACTCATAGTTCAGGAATATCTTTGTACTTTAAAACTTCGTAGCCTGAAGCAAAAGTTTCAGGGAACACTTGAAACTGTATTCATCCAAGAAGCTCAAGTGCATTTCCATAGGATAAGAAGTTATAGTAATTCTTAGTAGATTACTATCTACTGCAGGCAATTCACAGTTCAAGAGTGTAAATTCAAATAGTCACATGCTAACAACACTAACAAGCAAACAAACAAACAAACAAAAGAATGATTGACTCAAAAGTAATAGGTTTTAATTTTGCTAGTGATCATAGAATGAAAGAATGCTTTGGGTTGGAATGGACTTTAAAGATCATCCAGCTCATCAACCACCCTGCAAAGGGAGAGACAGCTTTCACTGGACCAGATTGCTCAAAGCCCTCTCCAGCCTGGCCTTGGACACTTCCAGTGCTACTCTCCATACTACATACACACATACACACCAAAGCAAAAAATTGTTCCATTCAGAAAGCCATTAAGAACTTGATCAATTTCAAGTATATGTGTAATTCAAGATTGGATGCATGCCCAAAGGTGTGAATAAACAATGTTCATTAAAAGGATATGATTTTTAAATGTAAAGAACTCGGTCAATGAAACAAGCCAGAGAATTTTAGTATATCTAAGTACTTATTCTGATTTAATATGAAACATTAGATTTACTAGGAAATACCACTTATAGTGGTTAATATTTTGTTAAAATATAATACATCTTTCCAATAATTATATATAATTATGAAGTAGGTGGATACTGTGTCTAACTTTTAATGAGACAACCAGTCTTACTGCCAGTAAAAGATGTAGACTTTTAAGTAGCAGTTTTCATTTTTAACTCTTTTTTTCTTACAATTACTCATAGACTTCTTACCTTTTGCTATCATCATGTTAGAACAATGATGTGAGAAAAAAAATTGAATGTGACATCTCTTCATCTGTTTGGAACTAATAATGCCTTCACAGCAAACAGTTGTTTTGGTACATGCTGGATACAGATGTAAAATAACAGTGGATGAAAACATATGGAATAGTTACCTAATTTGTGTGTGCATTTCCTGACATAATTGGGTCATTCTTGCAAGGTTTCCAGAATAAGTTAATTCAGAGGGAAACTGTCAGATTATTTTTAAATAAGAATACTTGCTCTGTAAATCAGAAAATAAAAATAGAATATTTAGTTTCTTTGAATAAACCTGTCAGAGTTGAATGACACTTTAGTCTTTTTGTCACTGTCATTTTATTAACTTCCTATACTCTAGAAATATATTCAGTTCTCAGTACAAAGCAATACAACATATTCCACAAAAACTACCCAAAGCCCCCTGAATATGAAACATTAAAGATTAGGACTGTAAATCTTCACCTAGGCAGAGAGCCCAACCACCCCCATTGCTGTGCTGCCTGGCGGGGTTTCGGTGTCCCTCCTCATAAGCTGTCCCTGTAACAAGTGAAGTCCGCTTGCCCTGCTCCTGCTCACCAGCTCTACAGAGGTGTGCACCTCAGCAGATATCCAATAACCCAGTGTTTTAATGCTAGGTTCAGTTTGGCAAGCTGCAGCTTTCCTGAGAGCTCAGAGGAGCAGTGCGACCATTTTCTCCCTCCTGTAGTCCATTTCGGACGGCTCCGCAGTTTTGCTCTGGCAGCTACCGGCATTAAAACCAGTGATGGCGAAGGAGGCAAGAAGGGTCCCCCCCATAAGGATTAAGAGGATCTTTCAAAAGTAACGTCTTGTCCCAGTGACCCTCACAGGCAGAGAGACCTCGTGATCTGGGCACAGGGGGGTTTTGTCAGGGGCTCAGGGGCAGTGCTTGGGCGGAGTTGGGGTACAGGAACCAGAAGGGAGAGCCCGAGGGACTGGCCAGGGCTAGGGGCAGAGAAAAGAGGCGGGGGATATGGGGTCAGAAACGCAGTGGGTATACAGCTCACCACAACCCAATTTTCCCTAATCAGCAGTCCAAAAAATATAACTACTTACCTACTGGAAAAGAGACCCTTAAGGTTCTTCCTTGTCAAGGCACTCTTTACAAAGACCTGTATCCATGAGGTGGGAACAAACGCAGGAACACTGCCATGCTGATGACACTATTTGATCCATGTGAATAGACACAAAAGCCTTACACACAAGCATGTCCACAGACTCTTCAAACTGTCAGGATTCAGGCAGCTGTGTACAACTAGAAGACTTTAGGAGACTCTAAAAACTTTGGTTTGCATTAAGAAATGTAATACTCTGCTCTGAAGCCAAGGAGGGTAATGGCAAACTTCCCCCAAAGGGAGATCACAGACTTTCCAGGTAACATAAGCATATATTAAGTCTATGTTCTTAAGGGTCAAAACAACATTTTAGCAAATATAAAATTATTCTGTACTCCACACTAATGCAGATTAAGACATCTGTAAAATTAATAGACAAATATCATAGGTTTCTTAACTCCCAAACTTAGGAAATTAAATTACAGTTCTAGCAAACAAACAAAAAGGTAAAAAAAACTAATTCTTTTTTGTGTTTATTTTTTATTTTATTTGTTAAATGAGATAAAAAATGCAATAAATACATTATAAATAGGGTAAGGACATTATTAGTTGCTACCAGAGAGCTGAAAGAAAGAGACCAGTCTAAAAAGCCAAGCTCATTATCTAAAGGTAAAAATAAAATAGCATTGAATACCTTGAAATGTCAAAATGAAGATAAAGGAATTTTGATTACTTGCTTTGCTATTTATGACCAAATAAATAGCAAATGCATAAAGACACATTAGGAAATGCATTAAGACCCATTATTTTCTGATGGTATCAGTGTTGTAAATCTGCATTATTTTCTGAAGTGAGCAAGTAGTTTATCTTGTGTCACTTAGTTTGGGATTTCATAACCATGTTGTTATAAAACTATGGCAGATAATGCTCAGAGCCAAAGAAAAAGAGTCATCATTCTACTCTTTGCAAATAAATATGTATATGTATATATATATATCTCCATATATCAGGGAATTCTAAATCTGTCATGGAAGTGTTCAGAAGATTGATAAATAATGGCCAGTTTTGAATTTTTAAAACTGACTTCAGTAAACTATTTTATTATTACCTCTTTTCATGCTAGTGTTTGTCTTACATGTTTTTAATTATTGTCGCTATGTGGATAAAATTATTAATTCTCAACAACCATATCTGAAATTTACTAAATTAATACTATAGTTATAATGCCCTTGGGCCACTATACTACGGAAAAACTGAAACAAGCCCTTGGGTCACAAATAAATCATCCTTCAAATGTTTGAATCAATTTTCCTCCCTATTAAGAAATAATTTCCTGAAATGCTTGAGAATAAGTGTCCAGTTACTGATATTATCTGAGGGAGGGAGAAAATTAAGAGCATTAATAATATTTTTCTGTGAGATAAAGATCTTTTTATCTCTACAGGCATGTCAGACCAAAAAAACAGATAAAGAGAGGGAAAACAAAAAACCCTAAAAAAACCCAAAAAACCCCAAAACAGTATACCAGTGACAAGAATAGTTCAGTACCTACTACTTGTACTTTTGATGGGAATAAGATTCCAGATATTGTAGTAACTAAATTGCAAAATACGGAGCAGAAATTATGCTAGCATTTTCACTACTTTCCAACACAGGAAAATTCCTGAGCACTTCATTAAGGGTGGCACTGAACACTTCATTGATAATAGCATATTGCTTGTTCTTTAAGAAAAGATTTTGTCAGTTACTGTATTGGGTAAAAGACCTGTTTGGTCCAGGTAGGAATGCCGAGGCATCTTCCCTGGGGAGCAGTTTTAACACTGTGGATCATGTGCAGTCATCTGGTGGAAGGCCCCAGAAATGAGTCTGGTGGTGCTTCAGTGGTCATTGGTGGGTGGTATCTTTGTGTGACCGGTGATAGCTGAGCCAGGCAACTGCTCCTTAAGAACTTGTAGGGCCAGTGACCATGGACATGAATGTGAAAGTTACAGAATAGTAATTTCCATCCTAGGTATATATCAAACAACACATCATTCAATACAGAATTATAAAGATAATTATCTTCTATCTTGAGGAGATCAGGATACAGAGGTAAGAGAAAGTCCATAACTGCATTTTTTTTTAATACAATGTGAACAGACTAAATCTGGTGTGAATATGTTTGATTATTTCAGAATTGGAATATGCTTCTTCATGGGTTGAATTTCATCTATGGATTTTTTGAATGTCTAATGCTCCCAGGACACTTCTGATGAGTGTGTGTGTATGAAAAAATATATATATGAAATATACATATATATATATTAAAAGCTGTCTCACCATGACTGCACTTCACCTAAATACTAACAAGTTTATTCCTTCAATGCTGGATAAAATATGTAAAATGTCATAAAACCTGCAAAGCTGTAATGAATTGAAATTATAATCTAAATAACATCTAGAGGTTCCTTGTGACACAAAGGGAGAAATACAGAATTGAAACATAAAGGAGACCAGACATTTTGTAAGTATATTCAAGGAATTAGTGTCTCTAGGGTTGGAAGATATTGGTAAGCTGCATAAGTGAAGTACCTCAGTGGTTATTTGAACCTTTTATTTCATATATGATGGGAAGAGTCTTATATTGAAAGTGCTGAATTTAGAAGGGAAGATAAAATTAGCCCTAGAGCTTGTAATATCATAGACACACCTTCAGAGCAACCACAAGGTTTCCAGACCTCGGAATTGTGAAGAAAGTTTTCTAAGTGTTAAATGACTGCAATAGAACATTATGGTGGGTCAGCTGCAGACTGAGAGCCTGAGGCTTGGTTTATATTACAAAGTTTTGCTGCCAAAGCTATATCAGCCTTTGCTACAAGAGCAACAACAAAGAAAACAGCAGAAATGCTCTGTGACACCTGTAGACTGGCAAGTCCTCCCCATCATTGTGTCCACAGAAGAGAATTTATAGCTGCCCACAGCAATGTATTGCAAGGCATGTAAGAAGGTAGAAGTGATATAGTTTAGTGATAGGAATGTATGGATGATTGTTAAAATGTAAACATGTAGAAAAATCTAGGTTGGTGTGGACACAGGGTGACCTGGCCCCCCAGGACCCACTTAAGCTTTTCTGCCCGTAGAATTTGCACAGCTCACTCTGAAAACAGTTTCTAACTGTGAAATGCAATATTTCCCAGCTGCTGCAGTTGCAAGTCCAGACACCTGCCCAAAGCAGCCCTTTCCAAAGCAGAGCCTCCACCTCCAGCAAATACTGCCAGGCCAAAGAGGGAGTTGACTCGGGTGCCCTGACCTAAAGGGACAGGCACCTCCCGACTGCGGTGCAATTCTAGTTCTGATCACGCCAACGAGCTTTGAAGAGACAGTAACACTTTTGGGGCACAGATAGATATGGAGAACTATAACATTTTGAGTTATCCAGGATACTCCGAGATCTGGTTTGCCCCTCCAATATCACATCTCATATTTCTAAAATAAATTTTGCTAAAGCCATCTCACAGTTGATTCAAATGAAAACTCTGGAATTTGTATTTTCCAATTTTTGATAAATTTGGAGATAATTATAGGCAAACTCAACGTGTTTATTTTTTATTAAATTTTATTTTTTTTATTTTTCAGTACACCTTGATATTAATTATAGACTTCCTTTTGGCTACTTTGCAGTAATTGAGCTATAAGCTAAGCAAAGAGTCCCTGATGCTCTGATTACTTCCATATAGCAAATATTAAAATACATATCTGGCAAATATTAAAATACACTCTGTTAAACTTGAAGTTTAACAATAATTGGAGTAAACAACAGAAAAAAAAAAGAGGGACATAAAAATTTCCAAATACTTTCATATCTTACTTTGATTGCTGGAAAGTCGAACTCTAATTTGCTATTATCATATAAACTATGTATGAAAAAAAATCCATAGGCATAGTGAAGGAAATTAGGAAATTAATATGACAAATGTATTGTACAGTACAGAAATTATAGACTTTTTGAAAAATAATTGTGATTTCAAGTGTTTGGGTTTGGGGGTGGGGGGAGGCGCAGGAAATTCTGTAGAGAAATCACAAGTTTCATTAGATCTTTTAAAATTATTCTTTCCCTATACAGTTGCAGTGACCCTAATTAGAATACCATTGTACATGAGAAGTTAGTGATCCACACAGTGGTGAACCTGAGTAGGCACAGGCCTGTGCTCGTTACATGAATGTCTTGGCCATGGAGTTCTTTACTTCAAGATAAGCTCAGCCAGCAAATCCTGATGGAGAAAACTATAGCTGCTCCCATTGGGTACCAGTGATTATGTCAAAGCTGAACTTTGAAAACTGTGTCTTGAATAAAAACAGTCAAAATCAGACAAGGTTATTCAGTATAAGTTCAAACCTGAGATATCTAGAATAGCCAAAATGCAAATGAAGCATGACACCATTTTCTCCCATTAGTTAGCACGGATATTTTCTTTTCTATCTCAAGTTAGCAGATTGGCAAAAATATAAACTTTAATAAACTTTATGACACTTGCCTAGGAAGCTTTAAAAAAGCCCTACACTGCACTAATGCGTTTCACTTGTCAAATTGTCACTATTTCTCATTGGAAAATGAGTAAGAAACCCAGCAAATCTCATGCCTTATTTGAGGAGAAGCACTATTGTTTCATTTCAGTTTCCTTATCTGCAACAGTATACAAACACTTGTCTGAATCCCTGAGTATCTATAATGCAATAATGAGACCTCTTCAAACCTGTACAAAATCAAAGGCAAAAGTTAATCTATTATCTCATGAAATACCAATAAGAAAATATAGTCAGAATATTTTACAATTTGCTAGTATTACTTCCTAACAATTTTCCTAAATATTTCTAATGTATACCAAGTGACAATTGACAACTTGTTTTGAAGTTCCAGGCTGGACAGACTGGTCCAGAAGCCTTATAACTTATTGGAATAGTAGTCTGCTGATATTACTTCTTATTTTGACTCTTTGTTCATTGAGTTACAACAGAGCTAGATATAAACCCATCTCTGTCTGCAAAACTAACAAGAATCTTCACCCTGGACAACATGCCAAAATATATTCTAGGTCAGACTGAGTGAATGGGTCTGCCTTTTACAGAAGCATGATGTAATTATATTAGTAATTGGCACAGATGACAGTATAAATACTACTACTGTAATATAAAAGTCTCTGCAAATAATGGAAGAAAGGAGGAATAATAATAATATTAATAATAATAATAGTAGAAGTTATTTATATGTAAAATCTTACAAGAATTAAATGAAAAAACAGATTGTCACTCTCAGTTCTTTGTAATGTCATATCAGGGCAATGAAATGTTTACTAAGATTTAGCCTACCTGCTTTCTAGTCTCCATATTTTTCAAACTGCAACATGAGATTTAAGACAACAACATGGAGAACAGCTCTGATTTGCAGAGATGTCAGACAGACTTTTGGATAGAGAGGATAAAAGTGAAATTGATGCCTACAGGGGAAACTAGAGAGTGGGAAGAAAACAAGACTTAACTTTTTTTAAAAAAAATGAGATAGTAAAATTATAATTTCTGTCTGGATTAAAATAAATAATGATGCTTTAGAACTGTGTTCAGAGAAATTGAGATTAGTTACAGCTCAGAGCATAACAGTAAAGCATTAAATATTCTATTGTTTGAGTTTTTTGAAAAAGAAAAGTCTAAATATACCTTTGGTCACAGTCATAGATATGAAGCTTGTTCAGGGAATGGAGGAAATCTAGAAAACAGAGTGGTTTTTTACCCACTTTGTAAATAATTTTGTTGAATTATCTACTGGCTTTTTACCTACTTTATAATGGATTTTGTTGAGTTATCTACTGACTTCAGAATGCTCTAAGTAAAGATATGCAGTGCGTAGCACATTTATATGTATATATGTATATATGAACATGCACTTCTGATTACTGGTATTCTCTATAGATTAGATGGATAGGTTTATTCTGCATGTCTAATAACAGCCTCGTGTCAAAGTTTATGGATAAAAGTACAATGACCAAGAGGAAATCTAGAATTATTTCTCTAATTGTTTTATGAGTATGCTCCTCATTTTTTCACAATGGCTAGTCTAATATATTGAGACTAATTAATCAAGAACATCATGTACACATCAGAACAGACACTAAAACACATTTTACTCACAGCAACAATAGTGCCCCTGAGAACAGTAACTGTGTTTTATTAAGGTATTCTGTAAAGCATGACACACCCAAAAAAATCTGATAAAATGAAAGACTTTCCTGGGTAAGGAGAAAGGAAAAAATATGTGATTTCTAACTTTAACAAGGCTTTAACACTGTCTTTAAATACGGCCCAGATGAAATCACTCCATGTTTTCAATCATTTTCAATTGAAAAGAAAAGCAGAAAAAGATATATGAAATGTAAGGGACCATACAATGAGATGCCTGTGTAAGGCTAGTCACATTTTATGATGAGTCAATAGTAGCATCATATAAGAGATACAGGAGGTAAATAAACTGTTATGTTTTCTCTCTGTTATGTTCTCCGATTAAAAAAACCCAAAGGTTGATGTTTTTCTCCAATATAAAACTCTTCAAAAGATGAAGAAATTAGAGAGTAAAATGACTGGAAAAAAAAAAAAAAAGATGTATGATGAAAAGGTAAAGAAGATGTTGACCTGGGGAAAGAAAGAGCAGGGTGACATATATTGAAAATGTAAAGAGTTAATGTAAAGAAGGTAATCAGTCATTTGTCATACCCACTGTGTGGGTAGCATGCAAGGAAATTGTTTAATTTTCATGTTAGCAATTCCAAGTATAAGGAATGTTTAGTGATCTAAAGAGGCTGGGAAATTTCCCACGTGAGATATTTTGAAAAGCATGCCAGACTGTAGTAAGTCAAAACACAGCTGATGGACAAGCTGCTAAGCCAATAGCACTTTTGCGATATGCATGTCTAAAATGGCGTGCCGGCATCAGAATTTCTCTTTCTTTGTTCCTGTTTTCAGGGGCCAGGGGAGGCTCCAGGCCTGTCTTAGGCCCAGGCCGGACCCCTTGTCCCCTTCCTCTCCCCCGCCGCATCGGCACGGCCCCCGGGTCACTGCGGGAGAGCCGCCGTGGAGCCACAGGCGGTTAAAACAGCCATGGACTCCGCACGGCCAAAACCACCCGGCACGGCCCCAGCTGGAGCTGGCAGAGCCTCTGCAGCCAGCATCCCTTGTGCCGAACCGAACAGGACACCATGCAAGGGAGTGAGGCTTTCTCCAGTGAAAAGCCTGACAAGATCAGTTCTTAACATGGAGGCTCCAAGGTCAGAAAGAAAGAGAAGGTCAGTCACATGGGACGGAGCCAAGACGGCGGCGGGGAAAAAGAGGCGGTGACGCTTTGGTGCGTAGTTTGAACATGCTTTCTGCACACGGGTAAAAACTGAAATATCGCAAACTGTATGTCTCCTTAGTCCTTTTGGAAGTGCATGGGGGGGATGGAGAATCTATGGACGTTCTATGAAGATATGAGAAATGCCTAATACAGGCTATATCGAAGCAGTGAAAGGCTTTTAGAGATTTTGAAGAAGAGAGCCTTTGTTTTCAGGCTAGAACAACTCATCCTTAAAAAGGCTAAAACCCTGTGTTTATGGGCCCATGACTGCAGTGTGAATAAACTGTAAGATTTTCATGGGAGATATGTTTTCCACCTCAGCGGATTGTTTCAAGGTGAGACTGTTGCTGGTGACAGGAAACTATGTTAAAGCAGAAGAAAGTCTTTTTCCTTAATACTGGAGAGGCTTTTAAGAACTGAAGCATTGACCAAATCCCATGTTTTGTTTTTCCCTTGCACAGTTTCAGTGGGAAGGAGGGAGTGCTGGAAGAGAGAGGAGTTTTCTTTAATTTCTTATTATTTCCCTTTACTTTTAGTTTTGGTAGTAATAAACTTTTCTTCCTACAGCAACTATTTAAGTCTGAACCTGTTTTGCCTTTCAGTTTTCCAGTTTTTCTCAATAATCGTTATTTCCCCTTATGCAAAATAACAGATTTCATGGGGCTTGGCAACTACCCAGCTAGAGCCTTAGATGATTATACAGAAAAAAAGACAAGCCCAGGAGCATTTGTATATATGTGTATGATAATATAATGAACTGGACCAAGATCAGTACATGTGCACTAGGAATTTTGACATAGGCATGATCAAGTATGAGTGACCAATCACCTTTGTTAGTATGCTTCTTTCCTTATTACCTTTTTGTATAAAAGAATGTACCTGTTTCCTAGGAGGTAAGCCAGCTGTGTTAGATGCCTGGCATCCTGTTCTGAGGAATTGTAATAAAATAAAATATTTCAGCTTGGTGAGTTGATCTGCTGTTGCACACCAGGTGAAAGAATCCTGCTTTAGGAACAAGTTAAAAACAGATCATAAATTTGGCAGGAGCCTCTCTCCTTTGGCTGATATCTGTCAGTCTCTAGCCTCTTGTGCCCTTATTTTCATGCCTTGCAGCACAGCACCTTGGCTGCAGCAGGTACATCATTACATTCCTTACAGGGTTCAGGGAAGTCTTGGTCAACTGCCAGTCACCTTTGGGTGAAGGGGTGAGAGTGAGTAAGGGACTCTTTACACCAGAAACTGAAATGGGTCTGCAGCTTTGGCACATTGTTTATGCAAGTGGTACCGACTAGGGAGCCTGGCATTCAAGGGAAGCTACTGGGCAAATGGGGTGTCTGAGCCCAGCTGCTGGAGGGACTTACATATCTATATCTATTGATAGATAGATAGATAGATAGATAGATAGATAGATAGATAGATAGATAGATAGATAGACACTTTTTTTTTTTTTTTTTTTTTTGACTGACATCCTGCATCCATAAAGCATTCACAAACTCTTCAGACATCTTGGATAAATCAACAGAGCAGGAAAACATTCTATACCATAAAATGATCTAAACTTAAAAATGCTCATAATCAAAGTGTGTGTATAATTGTAGAGAAATACATTAATTTCTCAACTACTTAGTATGCTGTAGTGTTTTTCTTGAAATTGAAAGACTATGATGTTTATCAACATGCAATGGTGTTTGTTCATTATGTTGATTTTTATTACAGGATCTCACAATTTGAAATAATTATGAAAGAAACAACAGAAACAGATTTTTGATTGTTCATTGTTTGTGGCATCTGTAGGAAATATGTCGGCTTGACATCAACTGTTAACAAGCTTTATTTAAAATTTAGGGAAAACCAGTTGTAAATTATAAACATTGTCTATAATAGAGCTTTGTAGTTTACATAATTATATTCTGTGAAAGAAGGGAGGCAAGCTTGGTCTGACTTCATTTTTGCATTAGAAAAGATTCAACTGTCTTCATCCCATGATACCAGCTGCACTGTGCTTTGTATGAGATCACTGTGTTTAATTTCAATAGCCTGCAGAAAGAGTTTATTTTTTAAGTCCTGTCTTTTGCAGATGTGCCAAGGGAAAGATAATTTTGGTTTCTCTAATCATATGCAGAAAGCTAGCCCTGTTCTTAAGCTTTACTTTTCATGGTGCTTCCAGAATAGCCCGTATAGAAATCACAGTTTCAAATTGAAGTACATTTTAAGTCAGTCTGTTTCCCAAAAGGATTCTCCAAAAGTACTTAGAATTTGTACTCAACATGAATATATTTTTACTCACGGGTATTCTAAATGCTATTTGAAAAGAATGTGTGTATAAAGACTTTGCAAATATAAGACCAATATTTAAAGAAAATGGTATTAACGAGTGATGACAGGAACATAAAATTTGACTCAACAAAACTTTTAGATACAACACCCCTTGTACCTTCATTATGAGCTTTCATCACTGAGCCCAGCTTTGCAGTGAATACAACAGAACAAATTATCCTTTTTCAAGAGAAATTTGCATCTTGCTATTCTAACTTAGGCTAAGTATTTATGAAACAAAGCCTGTAAATTTTCAAACTTTAACTCCCTTTAATTATCTGAAGGTATAAGGTACATATTTCCCTCTTCATAAATGCTTAAAAATAAGGCCATAGTTTTATTTCATGTTTCCATTAGACAAGGGATAACATTTAAAAGTAATGGCTCTTGGAACTCCAATTCTGTCCTGTGACAGAAAGGTAAATGGAGGTTTTAAACTTCATTCTTGGCAATAGATATGCTTAATTAAATAATTTTACACAAACTTTTCTCATTTTAACTGAAAATCAACTTTAGATGAATTATTTCCTAAACCTTGGGGAAAATTGGCAGTGTTAATTAATTAACTAAGTTATGCAATTTTCAAAGCATTTAAGATATTCAAAATGTAAAACTATCACATTTCATTTGAATAAATTAATAATCAGTAACAATGTTAAATGCACTAAAAATCTGTGATTTTTTTTCTGTATGGCAAATAAATATTTCTGATTGTATCTTTCTTATTTTGAAGGCAAATTAATCACTTTTTATTAACAACAATTAAATTCGAGTGCATATGCATGTACTTGGAAATAATTTGAAATGATCTGGTTAAGATAAGGAAAACAGATTAGATTAAATAAAGGGAGAGCAATGGAACATTCAGACAGTTCTATTATATGGATCAGACAGCAAGACACACCTGCACCTAGTGGCAAAAAACTCCATAAAATTCACTAAAGATATGAATAGCAGCAGTAAATGCAGCTATATATAAAATATGCTACAATCATAAAATTATTATGTGAAAATACTACATTAGCTTGTGCAACATCAATAACAAAGTAAGCTTTCTAACCTTCAAATATTATTTGTGCCTTGAAATGAAGGAACAGAAAAAATAATGAGGCCATTTTTTAATGTTAATCCTTTCTTAGAAGATTAGAAAGTAAAACTACCCAAGCAGATCCTGACTATTTCTTAGAGCAAGCCTTTAATCACAGTATAATGTAGCTGAACACAGCTTGGTCGGGTGCTTATTTGATTATAATTAAATTCTTGCAACACATGTGTCAGTGACAATATCCCTATTGCTAGACATCAACACTAGGATATATGTCTAATGATGATTCCAGACTGAAGCTGTTGGGAAGTGTCTTGAACATAGTCTCTGATGGATTATATCTCAGAAAAGAAATTGCTAAGAAAAAAAACAAAAACAAAACAACCCTAGTATTGTATTGCCAATGATTGGGAAAAGTGCTGGAGCCTGAGACACCTATACACTTTATTGGTACATAGATTTATCATTGAGAAAATTTCTCTAAATTGAAGTGTTCTCTGCATTTTTGATTATTACTCGCAAATTTCAAAGCCCTAGTCTAATTTAGGTAGAATAGGTATTCCAGTCTGAATCCTGTAGAGATGCCATATTTATGGTTAAGTTTTCCACTATCCTACGGTATAGCTCCTTTCATTTTTATTCAGGAAAAAAAAAAAAAAGATTGAATTATCTTAGTTTAATCCAAGTTTTAAATATGAATATTTGAGGGTTTGCATATGATTCTCTTCCAGCTTCAGTAATAACCTGGAGGTGTTTTTATAAAATCTTTTTATTTCCCCCTGAGGACTAAACTATTCCTGTGTCACAAGGAGATTTTTGATTTCAGTGGGTTTGATAGTGACATAAAGTAAGTTAGTGAAACAGCAAAGAAATGCCACAAAATCTGGGAGATCAGACAAACGTATGTGTAAGTAGACTCACAATAATCTGTAATCAATATACAGAGCTATTTGACTCAACTGTCTATGCACCTAAGACATGATCTGTGCCAAATTGTGTCATGGTGTAGACAGCTCTTTCAGAAGGGTCTGTGCAGAACTTCCTGCAGGCTAGCAGATGTGTTAAAGGCTTACTCTGAAGGATGACATCAGGTAGTCTCTGATCTACAACAGTTCAACACCTACTATTAAATGCTGGATGTGCCCTAACTGTCACGTGACTGGTGCTGTAAATAATATGTGTGCCTTCTTCAGATAAACAAGTCATTCCAAGGAAGATGAAGTTTCTTTTTGTATTTCTGAGTTGCCTTACTGCAGCATCATTCAACCCTACTTAGATCAGTATAAACAGGCGATAGTCTGCAGTCTTTACTAGGCTTGGCACCTCTTTGTTATGTCACATATGTAAGCTCCCACCAAGCTTTAATTTTCTCTAGACGTATAAATAAATGTCTAAAGGGCAACAAATAGGCTCTTTGGTGCCTCTTGGCATGGAGTCTCCAGTTAGAGTGTTACTAACATGCTGTTCTGGTGACAGTAGTTGTAAAGCAGGTGGGTGCTTTGACCGGTTTTATATGGCTGGTCTTTCGATTGGTCTAGCCTGATACTAACTCTTCTTTCATACTTCAACCCAAAGGCATCTTACCTGTTATGTAGTGGCACTTCAGGAGGAAGGGGAGGATTCCTCCTGCAATGAGCAGAGACGAGTTATGTGTCCTTTGTCTTGTGAGTTGGTTATGTCACCTCAGGTTTAGAAGCAATCTTACCATCCCTTTGGTCTGAAGTCAGAGTTCTCACTCAGCTTCTGTCATTTGACGATTTGACAGGTGGATCACTTGGTGGATAAGGAAATGGCAGGATGGTCACACTCAAAAGAGTTGCAGTCTGTGGCTTGATATCTGGGAGGATGTCAATGACAAGTGGTGTTCCTCAGAGGTCTGACTGGGACAAGAATTATTCACATTTTTGTCGGGGACAAACATGGACAGTGGGATTCAGTGCACTCTCAGCAAGTTTGTGGATGATACCAACCTATGTGGTGTGGTTGATACTCTAGAGGGAAGGGGGAGAAGTGATACCATCCAGAGGTACCTTGACAGGCTTGCTAGATGGGCCCATGCAAACCTCATGAGGTTAACAAGGTCAAGTGCAAGATCCTGCACCTGGGTTGGGACATGGCCAAGCACAAGCACAGCTGGGCAATGAGTGGGTTGAGAGCAGCCCTGCAGAGGACATGGGGGTTTTAGTGGCTGGAAAATTGTATATGGGTTGGCAGTGAGTGCTTGCAGCTCAGAAGGCCAACTGTATCCTGAGCTGTTTCAAAACAAGCATGGCTGGCAGGTTGAGGGAGGTGATTTTCCCCCTCTACTCCCCTCTCATGATGCCACCTGGAATACTTGATCCAGATCTGAGGTCCCTAACATAAGAAGGATATGGAATATATCCATGGTGTTGGAACAAGTCCAGAAGAAAGCCACTAGATCAGTAGAGGACTAGAGTACCTCTACTATAAAACCTCTAGGTTTTGTTCAGCCTAAAGAGAGGATCTGGGGCCACCCTCTAGAACTTTCCAGTACCTAAAGGGAGCCTAGAAGAAAGCTGGAGAGGGACTTTTTACAAGGGCATGTAGTGATGAGAAAAGGAGTGATGGCTTTAAAATGAAAGAGGGGAGGTTTTGATAGGAGTATTAGGAAGAAATTCTTTACTGTAAGGGTGGTGAGGCACTGGAACAGGTTACCCAGAGAAGCTGTGGATGTCCCATCTCTTGAAATGTGCCTAAGCCTAAGTCTCAGGGAACAACTTCAACTTTGCAGGTCCTGGCCCTTATGAGGGTCTTCAACCACACTGCTATGGTTACAAAGCAGGGGAGGTGGAATTTCAGTGTTGAATATTTTGAGTTTGGCTGGGGAGGGGCAGTGTTTGACAGGGAACACCGAGACACAGGAAGTGGAATATTTTTTTTTTTGGTTTGCCCCATTTGCAGAAGGGGAGTGGTGTTGTACCCTTTAAAAACAGGGAGCAGAAATGCAGGGAGCTCTTCTTGCACTTCCTGACTGCAAGGCCCCAAAAAGCTTTCTCGATGAGACTATTAAGGGCTTATGCATTTTGATGTACTCTGAGTTAGACCCACAGAAGAAATATTCTCAAGAGGACAAAACAACATCTTTCATTTTTTCCATGGGGGGCACATGCAGTTGCTTGGGAACAGAAGCCATCTTGTTTTGTTCTTGCCTTTTTGGTTAAACAATGCCCTCTTTTTTACAATTTTCTTTTTATTGCTGTGTTTATTGCTCTCTTCTTTAGTAAACTGTGATTCTGATGGTTTTAAATTCTTATAGTTTGTTTTTCTTTGTTTTTCACCTTCACAGTTGGGAAGGAGGGAGGGGGGCATTCAAGCAGTCTTAACCTTTTCCCCACTGAGTTGTTTTTTTTTTTATCTTTAAAACCATTACACACACAGTATCTTCTGGAGGGAAAACTGAGCCAAACATAAGCAAGCTAGGAAGTTCCCTAAGTACACTGATAATAAATTTCTCCTCCAGCCACTCAGTTTTGCATTTTCTGCAAACTTGATGAGAATGCCCTCTGTCACAATGTCCAGGTCATTACTGAAGAGCTGACTAGTATTCGACCCAGTACTCACTCTTTAGAAACACCACTATTTACTTGTCTCCAGCTGGACTTTATGCAACACTTGAGGTGCTGCCAAACAATTGGTTTTCAGTTCACCTCACTGTCCACTTACCTGAACAGTACTTTCTCAGCATAGCTAAAATTCATAGCTATAAAAAAGAGAAATAGAGCACTGGCATGGTTATCTTTATTCTTAAGCAATTGCAGAATTTGGATTTCATATTTAAAAGAGCTTTCTTTTCTTTTTTTCTTGACTGAAGAATTGTCTTCAGTAAGTGTTTTCTCTCAGGTAGTTCTAGTTTTGCAGTCAATCCATAAAGAGTTGTCAATGATTTGATTTGACAGTCCCACACATACCAGAAAAAAAAGGAAAAAGGACCCAATATCATCTACATGAGTCCAAAAATAATAACCTTGGGTATTACTCTGCACTTATAAATCAAAACCTATAGTATAACCTTGGAGCAAGCATGAATGATGCTTTAACCTTTTTTTTTTCTACCCCACCTTTATAGAAGTGCAGTCTCTTGTCCTTTGGTTTGTTATTTAGTTAAAGGACAAAGACAAGTAACCGAAGACATCAAGCTATTGTATATTGATCTCATAGCAAAAGAAGAAAAAGCTTTCTAAAAGTCTGTAGCATTTTTGGGTGTATCTTTAAAACAAAAAATAGACTTTATTCTTCGATGCCTTTCAGCTAGTTACATTTTCACACATTGCAAGACTTGTTAGTTGTTTACATTTTCAATTTTTATTCTAATGAGTGTTAGATAAATGATTGACCTGTGTATAAATAAAAAGAAAAAAGAGTTTACTTGGGGTAAACTATAGTCTAGAGCATTTTCAAAGGGTTGTCTGAATCCTCATGCTGCAGATATATTATGACAGACTGATGTCAGTACCTCACATTTGGCTCAGAGGTACATGTAAGCAAAAAAAGCAAACCAATCTGGCTTCAGACTGACAGTTTTAATCACCAGCTGGCTAAGACTACTAAACTATACATTTCCCAAGGAAAGATTATAGACTAGAAAGCCCTAATCCCCATACCACCTCCAGATTCTCATGAATTAATGCATTAGTTCATAAATAAATTACATACTCAAACCTCTGCCTAAACTATGTTCAGTCATTTCCTTGCATCCCTGCGGGTAGCTGAGTGTTCACTCAGATTTCTTTAATTACTAGTTGACATCAGAAGGAACATTGAACTTTCTCTCTTAACTCTCCCCATATGTACACTACGCACTGGTATATTTTTAGTAAAACCAAAAGATTGGATGGATGGTAATGAATGGGCTACATTTTTACTATTTCCTGAAATAACACTTATTAATTAGTGAGATATAAATGTTAAAGGTCATATTCTAATGGCAAAAAGATAACAATACTTAGGGTATTACAAGTTTTAAATGGTATTTTTCTCTTTTTCTCTAAATTTTAGGGGTCAGTAGTGCATTATTTTCTATTATTTTTCATATTTTATGCTAACTGCTAATTAAGGACAAATCTGTCAGTATTCAGTTACTCAGTTTTCTCAAAGAGTTAAAAGAATAGGCAGCTTATGATATTGGTAGGCACCATTTCATTCATTGAATGTCTTAGGAAAGAGTAACAAAACTAATTCTTTGTACCCATTTGTACAGTCAAAGGCTGGAAGAGATTTGATGATTTCAACAACAGTTTTACTGTGGCTCTCAGACTGAGGAAGAAATCTCAAGTTCTGTGAAGAAGCAGAATTTCATGTGTTTTCCCTTTATTAACATCTACTAAATGACTTAGGCACCTCTACATGGTTGGGGGTTTTTTCCAGGCATCAAATTATTATGCATTTACCACGAAGTCTGAACAAGAAAATCAACTAAATAAAGGTTCTTTTCACTTTCCAAGATAGCTCAAGAAATTCTTCTGGGTTTTTTTTTTTAGTAGAATAAATTTGTTTTTCTTGCTTCTGGGTTTTTTTTAGTAGAATAAAGTAGTAGAAAAAACACTACTAAGAACTTAATATGTCTTAGATTATCCCGCCAGTTTCATATTGACCCACAAATAACTATATTCTATTGGATGAGGCTGAGCCACATAAGTCAGTGAATACTTTAAGGGATGAGAGTATTTTTCAGAAAGAAAAGTAAAATATGTGACATTAACACCTTCATTCAGGCTTTCAATCTACAAAATTAAGATCATTGGAGGACTGGATCACCTCTCCCTCTCCTGTGAAAATGGGCTGAGAGAGAATTGTTCAAGCTGGAGAAGAGAAGGCTCTCTAGAGACCTTACAGCAGCCTTCCAGTACTACCTAGAGGACTCTAGCAATGAGGCCTACAGCCATGAGATATGCCCTGAAACACATGGCAGAGGGATTTCCATGGGCATGCTGGCTGGCCTGTTGCTAGGTTTTCAGAGGCCAGATGATCATTATCACTGCAATCAGACAGGTGGAAGACGGAGCGAGCCTAAGGCATCACAGTTCTGTTCTGCCCTTGCAAAAGACCCCCAGTCTGTAATCCCTCCCTTTGTAACACTCAGTGTCTCTCAAACACAAATAAAGTGGCTGACCCACTACCATTTATAGCAGCAGTAACAGATTATTTGACTACAGTTTCACCTCCACTTGTCCAAAAAGTATAAACTGGCATTTGAAATCCTCCATGGCAAAGGATGCAAGCACCTTGCAAACAAGTTGACATGCCATATGTTTTCTAGAAATTTATTCATTAAAATTCTACAGAGACTGTAATTAAATTAGACTTTTAGATATAAATTCACAAATTCAGTCTGATATGTTAAACAGAGATTCCCATTTGTTCTGTGTGATCTCTGATAAAGATCCTGCAGATCAGATGTAAGCCCTAAACTTATCCACCTTTTTCCACTAGTGATATAGCAACATTAGTAGTAGCATCAAAAAAAACCCCAAGCTTTTTGAAAGTTTGCCTTGTCAGACCATGACTCAATATATACATATCTGCACAACTCTGTCCTATGTAGCCTTTCATCAGAGCTCAACCAATACTGAACATAGGTAGACTGGCAGATATTAGCTGATTAACTAAAAGTTTTTCAAAAGTAATTCCAAATTTATTGCAATATTTTACATTTTTAATAGATGAATGTTGAAAAGAACATTGAAATAACTTATATTTTTATTTTTTAAAGGTAGCATTGATGTTCTGTGATTAATAATGACTAAATATGTTTTCCTAACATCACTGAAATTTAAGGCTCACATAGGTTCCAGTTACATACTGTGTATGACAATGGATACTGAATAGCAATTGTATTGATTTTCACTTTTTTATTCCAGCCTTACTGTAAATGGAATTACAGATGGCCTCACAATTTATGATGTTTAAATCTAGTTCATATCATGGGAATTCTTATTTTTCAAAAGAATATTAGTGCATTTCAAATCCTTGAACCATGGGAACTGTACTTTTATTTCCTTTAATTTTCCAATTAAATAAATTAAATCAAGTTCTTACTCCCCATGAGAATACACTTGTTAGCTATAGTATTGCATATTTTTTCTTGTCTCTTAGGAGGTAGAAATTTTGAGCTATCTTCATTAATATTCACAAAATCCAGTAGCTTCCTGGATCCATCTCATAAAAAAAGCCTCAGGAAGGTCAAACAGAGAGGTAAAGTAGAGAAAATTAATTTCTTGTGAAGAAAGGGAAAAAGAAACCCTGCTTCTGCATCCTGTCCTCAAAGTCGTATCTAGAAAATACTTAGTTTTGCATTGAACAAGTGGGCTCACAAAGCATTTTATAAAGCAATAGTGAAGTATTAAAGTTTATTATTCAGTTGTCAGGAAAATATAATTTATAATTGTTTTGCAGTTTCCTAGAGTAGTTTATCAGATTTTATACAGAAAATTATAATTCATCTGTGGAACAGTTTTACAGAATTTAAAAAGATATAAACATAAAGTAGAACTAACACAGAAATAGGGACATATATGACTTACTGATACAGATACAGCCAGGATATGAACCAGGGACTGTGGTGGGCTGACCTTGGCTGGCTGCTATACACCCATCCACCCTACTCCTCAACAAGACAGGAAGACAATACAAGATGGAAAGGCTCATGGGTTATGATAAAGACGGTGAAATCACTAACTACACTTACAGGAAACCAGAATTAATGCAGGGAAAATTAATTTAATTTATTGCCAATTAAAATTAAAGATGGGTGGTGAGGAAAAAATACAAAAACTTGACACCTTCACCCGCTGTTGGGGTTTGGCACTGGCCTGCCGCCAGGCACCCACGAGAGTTGCTTGCTCATCCTCCCCTGCCACAGATGGGCAGAGAAGAGACGGGAAAAACATTAACGAATGCTTCATTAGTTGAGATAAGGACCGGAAGAAACACTTCAAGGGCAAAACAGGCTTAACTTAAAGTGATTTTATTGTCAACAGAATCAGAGGAGGATAATGAGAAATAAAATAAGCCGTTAAAAACCCCACGTTTTTTCCCCCCATCCCCTCCCCCCTTCCCACCGACAGCGCAGGGGGACAAGGCACAGGGGTTTGGTCAGTCCATCACTGAGATTTCCTTCCGCTGCTCCAGGAGAGGAGTCTTCATCTGTGAGGCCGTGGGTCCGTCCCACGGGAGACGGTTCTGAACTTCCCCAGGGTGGGTCCGCTCCCAGGAGCAGCAGCCACACCGCCCCTGCTGCAGCGTGAGCCCCTCCCAGGGCACAGAGCCCTCCGAAACCTGCCGTGAGCCCCTCCCAGGGCACACAGCCCTCCCAAACCTGCCGTGAGCCCCTCCCAGGGCACAGAGCCCTCCCAAATCTGCCGTGAGCCCCTCCCAGGGCACAGAGCCCTCCCAAACCTGCCGTGAGCCCCTCCCAGGGCACAGAGCCCTCCCAAACCTGCCGTGAGCCCCTGCCAGGGCACACAGCCCTCCCAAACCTGCCGTGAGCCCCTCCCAGGGCACAGAGCCCTCCCAAACCTGCCGTGAGCCCCTGCCAGGGCACAGAGCCCTCCCCAAACTGCTGTCCCTGGCTCTCTCTTCCCTCGGGTGCAGTCCCCCAAGGACAGGCTGCTCCAGCCTGGAAGCAGGGCCCTCTCTCTCCACTGGGTCTCCCACAGGATCACAGCCTCCTCCAGGTATCCCCCCGCTCCGGTGTGAGCACCTCCCCACGGGCTGTGGGTGGATCTCTGTATCCCCCATGGACCCATGGGCTGCAGGAGGACAACCTCTTTCACCATGGTCTGCACCTCAGCCTGCAGAGGAATCGGCTCCGGCGCCTGGAGCACCTCCTGCCCCTTCTTCTTCACTGACCTTGGTGTCTCCATGTTGTTTTCCCTCACACATTCTCACCTCCTCCTCTTCTCTGACTAGAATCTCAAAATTTTGTCACTTTGTTTTGATTTTCTTCTTAAATATGTCATCACAGAGGCATTACCAACTGCTCTCATTGGCCCAGTTTTGGCCCGCAGCATGTACATCTTCAGAGCCATCAGAGGTTGACTCTGCTGGACACGGAAACTTCAGGAAGTTCTCACAGGAGCCCCCTCTGTGGCCCCCCTGCTGCCAAAAAACAGGCCAAACAAAACCAGTACACTCACCACTCCCTGTTCCCCAGTCTCAACTTCAATCCTTCATTTTCAACTCCTCTGGCTCCCACTCCAGGTGGTACAGGGATATGGGGAGTGAGGAGAATGTGCTCTATTCAAATAAAAAAAAATTATATTGTAATCTGTATTGGTTTACCACATCCACCCAATTATTTAAAATTTCCATGATGTTACAGCACCATATGATGGAAACAATGTTTATGAGTAGATTACCATAATTTCATGGTCAAGTTGTAAGTAATTTGTTATATAGAGTTAGATGTCTAGTCTGGGATTGCTTTTGTAGTCAGTAGTGTCTCCAAGAGTAAATACTGCTACTCTAGATGTAAGGGTCAAATGGGAAGGTTTTAGCAAAATGCTACATCTGACCACAGAGGATTGGAGAATGTTAGTGAAGACAACTGTGTTTCTCACCTACAAACTTAACTTGTATGTAGCTAAATTCAGATAAAGTTAATAAAGAATTACCTTAGAATAAACAGGAAGATGTTCACTGTACTTTACAGACTGGTTCACATGCTACCATGAACTGCACATTATAAGGGGTTTTTGAAACTATTTATTAAGTGTTAGCTTGTTACTTATACAGTCTGCTTTTAAACTTGATAGATTCTCAGTGAGCAATACTATGAACTGATGATAAACAAAAACCAGAATGTGAAATATTTAGAAAGCTTACATTAGTTTTTACTGTGGAGTACAAATATATACAAATACTGTCAATTCATTCTGTATAGGAAAACGCATGTACCTTAGACAATTCCCTCATCATTACTATCTCAAAAACTCTATTATAATACTTACTTTCAACAAAGGTTACATCTACTTTAAGTATTTTTTTTGTTTGGTCCTCTCAAGTGGATAATAGTGTCATCTGCCATTATTGCATTTCTAATTCATTATCATTTTCTATAGTGTGTACAGATTTTGTAAGGGAGTATCAAAAAATATAATTGTGATAAAATCATAGATTTTAAATTTTGCACGGAACACAA
The DNA here is from genome assembly GCA_020086605.1 of Lanius collurio. Classification (NCBI taxonomy): domain Eukaryota; kingdom Metazoa; phylum Chordata; class Aves; order Passeriformes; family Laniidae; genus Lanius; species Lanius collurio. Next base: position 11,211,541 of record JACBWW010000020.1, on the reverse strand, counting down.
AACAAGCATGTACCTATAGAAATATCATAAAATAATTTTTGCAGGTGTTTTTCTTTCTCAAAATTGTAGTGACTTAATTATAAGGTAAGAAATCAAAATTCGAAGCTGCTAAATATATAAATAAAAAAAAATTAAGATTTATCCATGTATACATTCTGCTGAAAATTTACTTTCTATTAAAACAATTTATAATGGAGATAACTGTGTATTGATTAGGAAAAGACTCATCATCTGCTATTATTAAATTGTATTAAAGTAAATAGAAAAAAAAAACATTGGTGAGGTCAATAGCATTAGAGACTGTTTTGTTAGAGAAAAATTATTAGATATGATTCTTGTAGTGCATTACAAAAATAGTTAGCCTTAAATGTAATAACTTTCCTGTGGCAAGAATCTGTCCTCAATCCATATGCTCTCTGCCATTTGACTGCTGAGAAAAGCTTCTTATATGTTATAGCTGAAAGCATTTTAAATGGACAGAAAATAAGTTGGTCAGAACTCCTTGGAGGAGGAATACAGCAATATCTTGAGCTTACAGTTGTTTGCAGCAAAGTGCCTATAAGCTACTGTGAAAACTCTAAATTACTAGTCTTCAGAAATCTAAATCCCTTGGCTCCAATCATTTTACCTAGTTAGTGAAATTTTATAAAGCAAAAATTTAATTTATAATTTATTTTTCTCTCTGTTAGAATCTTCCACCTATTTTTTAAAGTGATTGAGTGATGAGTTTTCATGGAAGCATCTCTGTCAAAATAACAGATTAGAGATGGCACATCCCTTCAACCATAGGTTGATAACCTTAGGACAGGCAGATGTTTGGGTGTTTTCTAGTGGAACTCATGCTCTCAGTAAATACATATGATGTTCATTCTTTGTTTTGATTTCCACACACTCAGCTATCTGTTAAAATGACACCTTGCCTGTTAACAAGCTAGTTATATTGTTCTCAATATATATGGAAATCAAGTAAAGATAGGAGGAAGTGGAATACCTCAATAAATATTAAAAATGGCTGCTTCCACTAAATGTCTTTCCATTTAAACTATATTGTGTCATATTCATCCATAACTTTCTAAGCCCCTTAAAAATATTAATTGAATCAAGTAACCATCTCTGTAGTTTTTATTTTATTGAAAAATATTTTATCATATCCCTTGTTTATATAATGTGTTTTTGAATGGCATTTAGAATTTATAATCTCTTCAGTCAATATCAATAACTTTCTTTTGTGCATTGCTGCCTTAGCAGAACTTGTTCATTTGACATCAGATAAGTACCATATTTAAAATGCTGTTTGTATTTTGACTTAAGGAAATCAAGTAAAGCTTTACATATCAAAATTCAAATCATGTTATTCTCTAGCATTTTTAATATTAAAGAAAGGGAAAAAAAATCAATAATAGCTTAAGAATTTACATCTCTTTTCAACCATTGCTGACAAGACAGTGATTTCTCTTGTGAGATTCATGTTGAATCAAGTTAAAATGCAGTCATGACCTAGAGGCTTGGCCACTGACATTCTTCAAAGCTAAATATGGAAATGTAAACCTAAAAAAAATGTGGAGGGTTTAGAATGTAGTAGTTTATGTATATGGGTACCCTCACAGAATTATCTTATTATCTGGAGATTTTCAAACTCGATTAGACAAGCGCTTTGTCATATGAATTTCCTTGGAAGTTATTCCTAAAAGGCATCCAGAGGTCCCTTTCTGACTTTAATTCTCCTGTTAAAAACAATTGTGAGAAGATAAAGTTAGAATAACCTTGATAACCTTAAGTTTACTTTTCTGTTACTATTGCTACTGGTTTTATTATGTTTGAATAATTTTTGTTTTGTGGTAATTACACTAATTATTAAAGGTAAGCACTTCACCTGGAAAGTTGTTTGCTCAGGGTGTCAGAATCAACCAGTAATTACACAAGAAATATGTGTGTACTTCAGACAACTTTAGCCACTAACTTTCAAACAGCTCTAAACATTAAAGTGCAAGAAATCAGTAAACTACACAGAATTTAACTTTTTGAAGTATACTGAACATTTCATGAGCCAAAAATGTAATGAAATTCATCTTGTAGAAGACTGTTATGAGAAGAAACTTAATGAACGTGAATATGTGAGGAAAGATACACTATCTTCTGCTTGGAAGGAAGGGGACTGTCTAGATAAAAATAATTTAAAATTGTGTGGAAACAATAAGAGGGAAAGACTGAAAAAATATATGTAAAGAAATATCAAGATAGAGTATAAATACAATTTCAGAATTAATACCTGTGCTACATGTCAATAGCTAAGATCTACTTTCAGATTTATATTTTACTTCATTCACTGAAAAGAAAAAGAGTAATTTAATTTATATCCTGTATTTCTGAAATCTACTCACCCGTGGTCTCAAATATATTTCTTAACAGTTTGTCTTAATCAACTGTGTGTTTGGTGCAAGAATATTGGTAAGTATGCAGATTATGAAATTATAAATTATTAAAATTACTAAAAGAATTATATCCATTAACACCTATTTGTATCCTGTGTACATGATTTTATAGTATTTGATAAATTTTGCTAGTTATTTTCATTCTTCACAGAATGTAAGAACTGTATTTTTAACACTTTGCTAAAGAAAACAGAAGAAAAAATATCTCTATAGTAACTTGTGTTTCTCAGATATATAAATCTCAGGAATTTATGATGTCTTTCACATGAAAAAAAAAAAAGTATTTTTGCATACTATAGATAATCTATTTTACTAAAAATTGTGCCAGCATAGTACTACAAACTCATTTCTCATCCTGCAAACCTTTTTTCTTACATTATTTTGACAACAGTCTGGACCTAGACAACATTTTATTGGAAAGGAATAGAATTGCCACAATGATTTGTTCTGCATTTTACTATTTTTGAGTCAGTAATAACCCATAACAAAATGCTTTTGAATATATTTGTCACTTGTATTTCAATGTAAAGGATGTTTTTAAACTATCTATTTTGACTTGTATTTGTTATATATAACATCACATTGATTTTGAAAGTCATGTGATACTGTATCTTCTCCCAGAGTGCTTAAGAACTTTCATAATTAACTGCCTCTTATGTGGTATCAAAGGAAATATCCATTCCATCAAAGAAAATATTACCCATTCCAAAGACTAGAAATCTTTGCAAATTCTTAACAATATTATTTAGAAAAAGCTTTTAATAGTTTCCAATGGAGAACATGAACAGTAAAACATTTAAACTTTGGGTAAATATTGAACACAATGGAAATCAAATTAAATAGAAGCCACTAAAAAGAACAGTCATTCCAGTGAAATAACTTCAACAGTCATGTCCTGTTATTACTGCTATTAACTTAATGACAAGTAACATCAGCAAAGCCAACACAGAAGTAATATACTTACTACTTTTGACTTCCTCTGTGTGCATTATTTGGGCTTAGACCAAATTATTTCTTATTTTGGGTAAGTTTTTAGAAATCTTCAAGTCCAAAGTTCTTACCATTCAAAAATTATAACCACTGAAGCGTATTTCTACAATGATTAAAACCTGAGAAAAGGGCGATATTTATTTTTTGGCACTTTTTATCTTGTTTAAATAAGCACCTTTTCTACCTGTGAGCCCATTGGGCTAAAGCAGAGCAGGAAGAGGAAAGGTTTCCCCCACACAGGGGGAGTAAAAACCTCTTCTATTTAAGATATTTAAAATAGATGAAAGAGAATCAATACAAAACTTAAAGCCATATGATGAATGTGGTCTGTTTTCATTTTCTCAATGAGACAAAATACCATACAGTTTTACATATAAATCATTAACAAACCGAGGCATTAATTCATACTAGAATAAACTAAATCAAATTACAGTAAAATTAGTGCAACATATTTCCTTCAAATTATTTTCAGATTACAATTTGGTGTAACCTGACAACTTTACTTGAAAGATGAAACTAAATTATTACTGTGGTTACACATTTTTTTATCTAGGAAAAACAAATCTGATTATAAATCTTCTAATGTCTTCATTAAACATTAGAGAAACATCAACACAGAGAAACAACAACAGGAACTAAGCCAAGTTCAACAGTAGAAGCACCCTTGAAAATATGCATTGTTCAATGTCAGAGAAAAAGTCAACATATAAATTAAACATTTACAGGGAACATACTGGAAAACAAAGCAATTTTATAAAACTATGTGACAGACGTCTACAGCTAAACAGTTTAATTTATATAGCATTTGCATTTCATTAATTGAAAAGATTATTAATTCCACCTTTTTTTTTTTTTTAATCTCTACAGGCTACATTTATCCAAGGATTCCTGTTGCTGATTTAATTCTGCAAAAAGTGAATCCTTGAGAGTGATAAGAAATATGTATGTCTTTTTTCTTTAAGATGCTGATTATTGCTTTCCTGTCTCATCTCTCTCCATGTTGCTTGCCAAGGAATTTATCCTACTGCTCTAGATGTGTCTGGCTAATGTTAGCGAGAGAGTCAAAGTCCATTACTTTGTATTAAATTGAGATAATTGCCCTGTTGTCCTGTACTAAACTGTAATGAATGCCCTGTCTCCTTCAATACCAGGAACCAAAGCTTTAGCCTAATAATCTAGGAAAAAGCACACTGTGCCTTAGCTTTACACACAGTCTTTCTCCATCTGTCTGTTTCCCTGTCTTGTGAGGGTTGATAGAACCTGAAGGAATAGCTCTGTGACTTGAGTCTTTTTGCAGCATGGAGTTATGACAGGTAAAATAAATGTTGGTTCTGCTGAGGACAGTGAAGAGAAAGAGCAGTGCAGAGAAGAAAGAGCAGAAGAAAGGACTCAGACATGTAGGCTAAACAGATTAGGCCAAAAGTATAATGAATATATGCCCGAAATGAAGTTTAGCTGGTATGAAAGGAAACTGGTTTAATAATAATGTGGGGAAATTTATTCAGAACTATAGACCCATTTGACTGTATGATAGATAAATTGTTTATCTAGAGAGGAAGCTAACCTATCTTCAAGGAACCAGCCTAGAGAACTACCCATGGATATTCTTATAGGAAAGTCAGAAAAGAGTAATTATTAATTTGAGGAAGAAGGACAGACTTCTGTTCAAGGTTACTGCTTATCTCTGTGGCAAGCTGAACTGTTATTTTCCAAAGATTGTGACAGTGTTCTCTGGATCTAACAAAGTTTGTAAGTTTGTAAATAGACAGCTGCTCAGAGATCCTTCAGTACTGGCCCTTTTTCTTTTTTTTTTTTTTTTTTTTTTTTTTTTTTTTGAGATAGACACTGTCTTTAAAAGGACCTAAGTTAATACTATTACTGTTCTCACTAGCTCAGTTAGAGCATGATGCTAATAACAGCAAGATAGCAGATTTGATTCCTATGTTATGGCCCATTCACTTAAGAGTTGGACTTGATCCTCTTGGGGCCCTTCCAACTCTGTGATTCTGTGATCATCATTCAAGAAACTACTATGCAGAACTTGTTCATCTCAGGTTTTCTTCTATAAGCACTGTAGTTCTAAATGTGCGTTCATTACCCAGTATGCAGCACCAATTCATACAACAAGGTTAGGTAGTTCTACTTTTTTAATCTAGTTTGCACAAAGTAGGGAGTACATGGTAACCCACAAAAGGCTGGCCCCCTGATCATCAAAAATTTACAGTATTTATACATTTTAACAAACAAAGCATCAGCATTCATTGATTACAGAGTACATAGTCACTCCGTAGTCGTGATCTCCCACACCAATTACTTTTCCACCAGGTAATGCTCAGTTCTGCTGACTTAATTCTTGGTGGCTATTGTCCAAACAGCCCATTCATCTTGGGATTGCCTTCCCTTTTCCTTAAAAGATTAGCCAAGCATGAACCATTCACAATGGAATTGGTTAATCATAACTGTCCAGCTACTGCTAATGATTAACAACTAAAAAAATTGAAACGTTTGATTCAAATCTCTCGGGACTCAAATTTTGAGTGGCTCAATAAAAGTGTGATGGGTAAAAGCCATGATACTACTTGTAAATTACTGTGCTTCCTAAACCTAGAATTCAGTCAGAATCTGGCAATGGTTTGTGAGTATTTAGCTAATGAGGAGATATCATAAAAGAAGTAGCCAAACCTAGATGTGGAACAAATAGTAATTTTGTAGAATAGGTATTGACCCATAACCTGCTAAGTACCAACACAGTGGCTGACAATTAGTATTGAATTTGTCATCCAGTATAACAGAAAAAAATATTCTATGTAGCATTTAAGTGTGTATTTAACATTCCATTTTCCCTTGATTACAGATTGACTTAAATAAATGGTTAGTGTTCTCTTGCATAGTTTCCCTAGGCCTACAAACCAAACTGTGTGGGATATTTTAGGATATCCAGCATCTTAGAATGCATTAAAATATTTGATAACATTTTCCTGCAGCTTTGCAGAAGAATATCCTTTGAATACGGCTCTTGATATAAATCAGTGTATCTTTTACTAAGGCACAAATATTTAATTCATATTTGCATGAAAAATGGAGTGAAGGGCTGACATGTGGTAGAGAATTATCTTAGCTGTTTGTTTATGTGCCATCACTAAAAATAACCTTGAAAAAACAATGTATGTATTATATGCCTGATTATATTATGGCTGATAAGATTTTATATTGGAATTTTTTTCAATCTTATGACAAAGTCACTACATCATTTTTACATAAGGTACACACTTCTTCCATGCTCAGTGAAAGCTTATTATACACATACAGTGAATACCTAAAAAAGCCCTTTTACTATAAAATACAAAATGCTTGTAAAACTTCTACTTTGCTGTATTTTAACAATATAAATGAGATACAATAAATAAAACCAATATCTTTCTATATCACTTAATGAGTTATTTATTTCTTCTTTTTTTGTAAATTTCTCAAACCTTTTCAATATATGAAAAGAGAATTTGTGATTGTTCTTTTCAATTACTTTTTTAAAGCAATGCATATAAAAGGTGACTGATGAATCCACCAGAAGAGCTTCTGAGCTCTTTGCTCCAGTCTATTTCAGTGGTCAGCCTGATTGCAAAGGGTGAGCAAGATACATGCTGCCATGAATTTTGCACCCCATAAACCTCTTCAAATCACAGAAGAACTAATCAATGAAAACCTTCTAGAGCCTGTATGAGTTTTACTCTTTAAAATTTTAAATTTTTACCCATTTTCCTTATTTAAAAAAATTTTGAGGGAAGGGAGGTAGGGAATCAAACTGCATTTTGAAAGTTGTTTGCATCATAATAACAGTTTCTCGACAGTAATCTCATATTCTCTCATTGCTTTCTAATTACTACTTAGCAAGCAGATTAAGTTCCATTGTGTACCAAAGTAGCTTTAACTTGCTGTATTGCTTATCAGTATAACCAGCTGTTCAGTGGTAGATTCGGTGATGACGGCATTTTTAATTGCTTTTTTCGTTTGGCTAAGTAAGTTCAGATGGTCACTAATTAGTTCTGTCATGCTGAGGTAGTTTTGTTATGAACAATGCAATCAGTGTTTCATTGAAAAGACAATTTTCCTGAGATCAACACTGCTTAATTATCCCTAGGAATCTGTCCTCAGTTTCTTTTTTTGTTATCACTGTCATGAGTAAGGTGATATGAATTAAACTGAACTGCCACTTAAAAGAAAGCTTCTACTAGTGCACATAATGATTTCTCATTTTCCTCTGCTCAAAAGCAATCAGCTGAAACAGTCATAAAGACTTATTCTTTATTGAGGTCTATGCCTTGCTTTAGGGCAGCCCAAGTTATTTCAAAATTATAAGCCATTGAAGCAGTTTATGATATTCACACCTGTGTCTGTGTATCTCTTATATAAAGCATCATGAGATAACTGGCTTTTTCTTAGGTATTTTTATCTTATTCTATGTAAAAAAATAGTCTTCCTGAAATATCAGAAGAAAGTAGTTATGGCTCTTTTAATTCAAAATGAATAAAAAAGAAATAAAAAAATCAACAAATGCTATTAAAAATCATGAATATTAGTTATTTTTTCAACGTTTGCTTTCATTGAAAATCAAGTGCTGATTTTTTTAAAATTATATAATAAAGAATTTTTATCTTATAGTACAAAAATTCAGTTGGAGACTAAAGGATCAATGGAACTTCTAACAGAAGTTTTGCTAGCAGATTTTTAAATATCTGCTTATTTTTTTCCTGTTCTTTATTAGAGATCTTCTTTGACAGATCTTTTATAATGCCTGTTGGTTATGAAAGCAAATGCATACTGATTTAATAGATACTAAAGATTTACTTGTAAGGTATAATTTCTGCAGCCAAGATACGTAAAACTTTTTGGTAATCGTCTCTGAAACACCAAGAAAGTATCTAAAATCGACTGTATTGAGCTCAGCACTTGTGTAGTAGAAATTTTTTTATTCATTCCTTAATTCTTTACCAGTATGTGTAACTTTAATGGGGGACAGTGTCTCTTGACATTCTCAAAAAGCTGTATCTGTTTCAGTTTTATGATTTTAAATATGTGGAAGTGCTCTATGGTATTTTGGCAAGACAATTTATGTGCTTGGACTAACAACTGTTTCTGTTGACTGTGGAGTCAAATCACTAGAGGATTATTGATGAAAGATGTGAAAAAAATTGAGCTAAAAATTATGTCTTCAGGAAAATAGGCTGTAAGGAAGGCTGGGAAAAACATACTATCATGGTCTGCCTGGGGAATATTCTGCAGCATTTAGTCATTTTGGGTTCAATATGTCATGGAAACTCCATAACAGCAATTTCCATCTGAAGAGTCAGATGTGAAGGTAGGACAGAAAACATGGTAATGATTGTATGGCACTGAAGAGTGACAACACCAGTGGCACACAGAAATGGGCTTATACCCACTCATTGAGAACAGAAAAAATCAGTTCTGCAGGTGGTGACTCCATCTGGTCCAAAGCATTATTCTAATATTAGTTGCTGAATTAGAATTTCTTGCTTTTCATCCACTCCTGTTTATAGCCCAAGAATACTGAAATCCAGTTTATTAAGTATATATTTATGCTTGTGAAAGCAATCAAACAACCTCTTAACATTTGTTCCATATAAATATTTGATTACTCAGCATCTGTCTGATTGTACCCTGTAGACAAATTGTTCCCTATAGACAAAAACAATGACAGTATAAATTAGGAGTACCAATAACAAATAGCAGGAATAGAAACATATTAATGGCATGTGAACACAGTTCTTATCAAAATATTCTTTATATTACATCTACATTACATATATTTACATATATGAAAAAATGGAGAAAGGGAGTTTCACATAAATCATTTATAAATTCAGATAATTAAATGAACTTTAAGTCACAAAACTACTTCAGAATTACTAAGCATTTACTTTGACTTAGGAGAAGGCTAAAACTTGGAGCATATCTTTGAGTAGTATAAGACTGATGCTTTTTCTTTGTGAAGATATATAAGTTGTAAAATACAGAATAATCCTGTTCTTCTGGATATAGTTAAATTTCCAGTCTGTATTAACCCTAATCAGTATGCAGCTTTTTTGTGGTCCTGAGTTTGCTATAGGATGAACAAAATGTGATTTTTCTAAAATAATAAACCACAGGATTGTAGTATGTTAAGGGGTTGGAAGGGACCTTAAAGATCATCTTGTTCCAATGCCCCCTGTCGTAGGCAGGGACATCTACCAGTAGACCAGGTTGCTCAAGGCATTATCCAACCTTGCCCTGAACATTGCCAGGGCTGGGGTGGCCACATCCTCCCTGGGCAATTTCTTCCAGTGTCTGACTACTAACTACTAGTAAACAATTGCTTCCAGATATCTAACTTAAATTTCCCATCTTTCAATTTGCACCCATTATTCCTTGTCCTATTGTTATAGTTGCTGACCAAGAGTTCCTCTTCAGCTTCCCTGTAGGCCCCTTCAGATACTGGGAGGCTGCTATGAGATCTACATGCAACCTGCTGTTTCTCAGGCTGAAGAGCCCCAACTTTCTCAGCCTGCATTCCTCGGGGAGGTGCTCCGGTTTCCTTATCAACTTCATGACCCTTCTCTAAACTATCTTCAACAGTTCCATGTCTCAACATGGAACCAGACCTTATTTTTTCTTTAGGAAAAGGAAATAGATATACAAACTAACAATAAGAATCTCATATTCCTAAAAACACTTTAAGATAATGTTGTAGGTTTGTTTTTTGGGGGGAATTTTCTCCCATCTGAAGGGAAGATGCTGGGAGGGGAGGAGGTTGTCTGGGAGATTGCTGGGGGCAATTAAAAAAAGTGACATGGCCAAGCACTCTCACATGGCACGGTAATGGCTTGGCCAGGGGAAGCTAGAATCATGGCTGGGGGATGGGGGAGCAGTTCTGCAGTTGTGGCGTAAACACGAGAGGTATTTGGGAGCAGACTCCAGGACTCTTGCCTTACCCTTTTTTTATCCATTATATGCAACTCCATAACAATTTTGATTTTATCATGTACAGCTTGGTTTACATATTACTTTATTTTCAGTCTAAACAACAAAATTTTTTTTGTCTATCTCCATACCTTCATTTCTTCAGCTGCACATTGCGGAGAGTTTTTTAGCTGTGGAGTCTCTGGTGTGTGCTTGGGCCTCAACTCTTACTACCTCATGCCTGTAGTCCAGCACACTACATTCTCTGTCATTGCTTCTTAACGTCTCTACTGTCATACCAGGGGTGATCATTGTACTTGCTTGACTAATGTCATGTAGTGTGCCATTACTCTGTAGTCAAAATCATCTTTTTCTACACCTAACAACTACTTGTTGCTATTAATTATATATTAAAAAAAGACAGTTTTACCATACTAAAGTAAGTAAAAGGAATTAGACATAACCACCTGGTCATTAGGCAAATTGTCATTACAGATAAATTAAGTGAAAAAGTAGCTCCAGCCAGGTCACAAGAAGTTTAAATTGAGCAAATCTGTCTCCATTCTAAGACTCTGCAAAATCAGCACAAAGCCTAGGGCTTCATACTGTCTGTGGCAAAATTGTATTACTGGGCTACAGGGCTATATTTATGGAATGTAAAACACACGGGGTAAATAGCAGTCCTCTGAAATCATGTGAATTTGCATCACTGTAGAGAAAGTAATCCAAGATGCACTGTGACAGTAGGAATAGAATTCCTAGCTGCTTATAACAAGAAAAATATCTGCTAGAGTAATTAAATCTTATATCCTGTCCCAGAATTATTTCTGCTGGTTTTCTTTCTTGTAGGATGAATGGTTATACCATTTTCTCGCGGGGTAGGAGATATGGGATTGAAATCCTTTCCTATGTTTAGAAGTACCTTGATGTCTCTAGGACTTCTGATGATAATACCTTCATGCCTCTGGAATTTGCTTTCAGTCAGGTGGGAATCTTCAGTATCACAACTTTAAAAGCTGCATCTGTCCTACTTTGAGGAAAAAAACCCATGAATATAAGACACTGTTCTCTATACATTTCACAACAGAAATCCAACACTCCAGGTGCCAGGAAGCACATCAGTCAGAGCACAAAGGCAATCATTTACATCTTTTAGAACATGACAGTTTTAAGAAAGGTTACTCTTTTTTTTTTTTAGAGAAAAAACTATATCTACATATCTGTAACTTACTTCCACTAGTTATTTGGTCATATGACAGAAGTGAAAGAGGTGGTCAAATTATCATTGTATATACATTGGTATGACCCAGATTGCTGACTATTTATGCAATATTACATCAGTAAGAAACTTATGATCATTATGTCTTGATATCAACAATTAAGTAATTTGTAAAATGTGTCAAACCTAAAATTTTATTTGCAGAATGCATTAAACAATAACATAAAACAGTTTAATATTTTTAAGATTTTTTTTACATCAATCTTGGTAATGCTTTGGTGTACAACTTTTTCTGAGCTGTAACAATGTATAGTACAGTACAGGAGCTTAAAAGTGACACCAACCACTGGGAAAACGTGCACAGACTACTATGAATAAGTTAGAGATGGAAATCAAAATGGCTACTCAATTTCAGAACCTTCCAAATATATTTAATCAGTTTATATCACCTGCCCTAGCAAAAAGATTTGACATTTCAATAAGTGTTGTGACAGAGTAAGAGAATGGCTTTATTATATTTCTTTGAAAAATATCTTTTGAACTGTGTAAGAAAATATGCTACAATGATGAACCCCCAAGCTGTAGATGGAAAGACAACTCAATCGTTCTCTGCACTACCCACTACAAGCTTGACAGTACTATTTTTTAATGCATGTATTTTCTGGGTACTTCAAAGCAAAGGCACATGACAAGCCATGATAAATTAATGTCTTTTAAAGTCCTTTCTTGAACCCCAAGAACTTATTGCTGCTATAACTGAAATTGGATTATTGCTGTTGTAGGAACTGAACGGTAACAATCACCCCAGAGGCTTATTCCATGTTTACCTCTGTGAACAGCAAATCAGCAAATTTTGACACCTTAAACACACACTCATTTGTTACACTTTCATTTTCTATAATTATTACTTTCAGAACTCAAGATGCTCAGGACAGACACTGTGTTGTTTTCACATCTTGGTATTTATTTCAAGCACACTGTGGGGCAGGTGGAGACTGTCCCAGGATCAGGTGTGGTGAGGGGACCCAGGGCCATGGGGCTGGGCTGGGGCTGGGCTGGGGCCAGCTCCCAGGTGAGGCCTGGCTGGCAGTGCCCATGGCCAGTCTGGGCAGGGCTGTGGGGAGCTGGGAAGCAGCTGGAGTTAGGACTGATGGCCATGGGCATGAGTGAGCACTGAACTGGGGTCCTGGGCCATGGACAGGGTGGGGAAGGCCATAGGGTGATGGTCAGGGACAGTCAGGCCTGGTGGGTGCCCTCAGGGCCCTGCCAACCATATTGCCTCACCTGCCTCACCTGTTTTGGCCAGAGCTGTATGAATCCCTCCAGCAAGAAAGTTATTGTGCAACAGCCAACCTTTCTGTCAGCTGAAACTGGGGGAGGATCATGAGTTTTTTCTGAACCTTAGCTGTGAAACAGTGAGATGAAAGCATTTTGTACATAAGAAAATGTGTTTAAAAAACCCCAAGCAAACATCAAGGCTCAAGAAAAAGACATAAGTCATATCGGTGACTTCTTAGAAAGCCCTTTCTCCTTCCTTCCATGAAGACTGCAGGACCCAGAGGGTCTTCAGAAGGAGAAGCAAAATGCTTGAAGGAAGTGATCTATTCCAAAAAGTTTTGTATAGCATAAAAGTTTTAACCATATTATAAAAGGTCTTTTTTTTATTAATTGGGTAGCTTGAGCAATAGTGGTAGTATTGTAACTTGGTTAATTAAAGGTGGGGTTTTGTCTATTTTAATTTGACTGCAAAAATATTAACTAATCTAAGAATAAATTCTTGTCTTAAGAAAAAATCAAGAGAAAAATCCAGAAAGAAAGCTAACTTTTTTATTTCAGATGTTATAGTCCCCAGAATCTGTTGCAAAAAATCTTTCTGTGGCATAAACAGCAATAAATGCTGCAATACACATATAGAAAGAAAAAACAGCTTTGTTAAATTGAACTTCCATGAAGACAAGAATTATATAGTGCACATATAAACATGGAAGGAAGAAGCCTTGCTCTTCAGGGTGTGCATCATCAGTCTCAGTTAAAACAATGAAGATCCTAGATCTTCAGGGTTGCACTGCAGATAATTTCTTTATGTGGTCTGGTTTATGATATTCAGTGCTTTAAAAATTATGAACAAGCTTCAAATTATTTTTTTGGATAAGTGTGCACTACTAGTAGTGGTATTTCCGAGAAATTACTTGAGTCTGAACAACTGAACATGTTTTGCAAATTACTCAGAATCAATTTGTATCAGCAGCTATAATATCCAAAGATTACAAAATGTTTTGGGAGACGATTGGGAAAACAAGATACAGATGCAAATTCATCTGATTGTTGATACACCTGTGCATGTTAGTAATATACCTTGCAATCAGAGCAAAATCAGGACTTGGGCACATAAACACATTCTTGTCAGGTGGCCTGTGGCAGTTTGTATGTACACTTTTCCTTCATGGTAACCTCTGTGTAAATAAAAAGTAGTTTGAAATACCATCTTCTTCTGTCTTTAAAAGAAAGCTAGTTTGCATTTATATATAAGTATCAACATAGTCCCGTGGAAAGTTATAACTCAGTGGATGAACACATGATGACTTCTAATACATGACAAATTTCTATCTTATGTTGTTTAGATACTAGTAAGTAAGAATACAGGCCATACTTGGAAGATAATTTTGTATTTTGACAAAGCAGGACATTTTCTTATATGCAGTGAATAAATTAATGAGTTAATGAACATAAAACTGTAGGTGTTTTACTACAAGCTATGAGAAGTCCATACAAAAAAATGTTGCAGTAGACAAATGACATTATTTACACTGGCCACTTGGGTTCTCTGACACTTTCTACTGCTTTTCAATCGAGTCAAAGGACAGGGTTGAGAATGATAATATATTACAGGAAGGTCTTTCATTGAGAGCCACAATGAACTCATTTTTTCACTTATGAAATTTTTGCACAAATCTTAGCTATCCACCTATATATTGATGTGGACAAACAGGAATTCTACATGCAAGATAGCAGGCAAAATTATGACTTGGTAGTGCTTAATGTTGAAGAAATTCTGACTGCACAAGGTATTTGTCCTGTGAGGAGCAAGCAGATGTATTTGATGATCCTTATGGGTCCCTTTCAACTTGAGACATCCTGTGATACCATAACACATTGCTGGATTGTTTTCCCTACAAAATCTCCATGATTTAATGGGAATTAAGAATTTTAAATTACTTAACTTCTAAGTAACATTATTTTTGCAGGAGGTCAAAGTAGATTATCACAGTGATGCTTCCTGGACCTGTAATTTACAAGTATATAAGGAGTAAATATTAATAGACATAATATTAAAATCATGCCCCAAGAATTTTAGGGCTCTCACAAATCATAAAACATTCATAAGTCTAGCTATGAAAATAGCTGTTAGTTTCTGAAAGTAGCCATTAGTTTCTGAAGCATGAGGAAACTCCAGATTGGTGCTTCTTAAAGCATGAACATTCTTAGTATTAAATTTGTGTTCCATGTCCCAGGAACAGAATTGTTT
Source organism: Lanius collurio (assembly GCA_020086605.1). Taxonomy (NCBI): domain Eukaryota; kingdom Metazoa; phylum Chordata; class Aves; order Passeriformes; family Laniidae; genus Lanius; species Lanius collurio. The sequence goes on along the minus strand of JACBWW010000020.1, from coordinate 11,196,423 downwards.
AAATGTCTGTCTTTCACACTTTCCAGTATTTAGCTGCTTTAACATTGCATTAGAATGACAGAAAAAGAGCTACAGGATGTAACACAGGTATTGCAAGTGAAATTTACCATAGAGAGCTTTGCAGACAAATGTACTGGGCAGAGAGGTAATTTACATGTCCTAACCTCTGAATTTCATATTCTGTGTTTGAAAGCCTTGTTCAGATTAGTGAACTGTGGTGATGTGCTATTACGTCCTACATTTAATCTTGGTGTGACATCAAGAATCAATGATGACACTTTTAAATAATTTTTGCAGTGTACTTCAATACCTGCATAAAGAATTCCAGACTCCTTGTACATTTTCTGGCATTCATCTTGACACTATTCTGCTAATTGGGCTGCACTGGCATTTTAACACAATCACTTCAAACCAAATTAAGTTTTGGATGAGTGTTTGATTATTTTCCAAGGAAAGTGAATTCAAGAAAGCATGGGAAGTATACTTATTTATTATGCATTCTCTAGTTCTCAAAGGCACACATTTGAGAAGTTGAAACTTATAAACTACAGACTGCAAATGGGGTATGAACTGCTATTCTATGTACTAGCAACAGAAATGGACCTTTAAGGTCCAGAAAACATACAGTTGTATTTATTGTACCAGTTGTCAGCAATAATCACTGCATAAGGAAATGTTAAATACTTTGAGAAATGCCTGAAATGTAGGACCTTAACCTTGTGGTGTCAAACATTTTACACCATGTGATAAAGTTACTAGTAAAGTTAGTTAGTAATAGTATAGGAAACCTGTTTGATAATTGTATATTCATTTTTACTTTGACATAGCACCTGATACCATTGATGGAGTCTGCTCGTATTTGCTTTCTAAACTCTAATAATTTAAAATAGACACACTACTAATAAGACTGTGGTGGGTCAACCTTGTCTGACCTTCAGGTGTCGAGTAGCATGTCCTTCCACTCACCTCATCAGCAGGACAGGGGGAGAAAAAAAGACTAAACATGTTAGTAAAGAAAAGCAAAGGCTGCACACAGAAGCACATGATAACAAAAATATTTATTCTCCACTTCTTAGCAGGTAATGTCCAGCCAGTTCCTGGGGAGTAGGACCTCAGTATGCACAGCAATTACTGGAGGGACAATCTTCATGCTGTGCAAACACTGCTAAGCCATAGTCAAGACTTTGGTGTGTACCATCTGAGCTACACAGCATGTCTCTTTAAGCACTGCTTATAAATATAAACATGGGGCATCCTTTACAAAAGTAAATTAAATATATTCTTAAATTGTCAAACATTTTAATCAATTCAATACGATAATCAATGGGCACTAGTATTTACAATCTAATAGTAACTATTGTAGAAGATTATCTTACTTTGGGGAAGGAACCATTAAATGTTTTTCATTTTCATTACTGTTTGTAAATTGAAACACTGTGTTTTGCATAGATGCTAAGTCACAACTACATGAAAACAGATATTTGATCATTTTCAGTGGTGCCATTCCACTGATTTAACTGTAGTCCTCCTCCAGCATTCTTCTAATTATCTATCTGCATCATCATTTATTTTGAGTAGTTCTCTTGGCAGGTAAACTCTGTCTGAAAATCACTGCTTGTGGAAATAAATCAGCAATGACAGCAAGATATAGACCCCCTCGTTACCATGATATTGATTACAAATGAACATTTGTCTTGTTAGTGTTCTTTTAATTGGAATTAGCATCATCACAATCCTGATCAATTACTGTATTGTAATTTCAAATTCTGTTCTTTCCATCTGCCCAATTAATGTGAAAGTGTGTTTTGTTTTGTTTTTCTAATCTTAGAATCTAAGCTGAAACAGATGCTTAATTTCTAGAAATTAATTCATCAGACAAACATTTTCAATGTGTGTTATTTCAAATATTAAAATCAGCTCTATTGTACTGCAATCACATTTTGTCATGGCTTGGTATTTTAGCAAGAATAATTGAAAATAATTTTTATATATGTCCAATTCCAAGATTTCTATAGCATATAATTTATTATTTTTTATTTAGTTGTGTATTCTGTATGGTCACTCCAAGCGCTACACAGGATTTTGGAACACTGAAAAAGACAATTGAGAAACAGAACAGGAGGTGGTGTGGAGAATCTCAGTTGATGCTTTTGCCATTTGAGGAATTACGCATTCAATAGATCCTCAGGAAACAGCTGATTCTTTAGAGCTCTGAATCACACTACATGCAGTTTTGAGTTCAAGGATGATTTCCATACAATGAGAAATATCTATTGTTAAATGCTACACATTTCAAATTACAGGGCTACAGCAGCTTCATAACATCCTGACACATTTTCAAGATTGATTTTCCTGCTTTTCTTCACTTTGTTTTCACTTGTTTCATCAGTACGTATTAAGTGTTGATTCAAATATTAGATGCATTAATTCAGATGAATATCACTTTCAGAAGAAAGTTACATCCCTAAAATGATTTTTTTTCTTCTGTGCGATTAAAAAAGATATTTTTTGTTTTTTAATCACGAAGTGCACCCGTTACAAAAAGGGCAGAATACAATGGAAGTCTTAATGCCTTCCAAGGAAGGCTCCAAATAACTATGGTGAGACTTTTTAAAACAGAAACAGAGTGACCCTGGCTTTCAGCTCAAGAAGAAATAACAGCATCCAGTTGAGGAAATAGAGTTGACATCTTTGTTGAGATTCTTGAATAATTTGCTGTGATTTTAAGCAAAATATTTCAAGCAAAATGTCTTTGCAGAGTTTTTGGCCATCTTATGGGATTCATTTTTCTTTTTAAAGCAAATGATCTATTTAGTAAACAGAATAAAGTGTTACTTTTTGTACTTTCACAACTGTCAATTATTATGATCTGCCCCTGAAGGCTAGGGTAGCTCAGGTTCTTGTTAATAGGTCCCTTGGGGTGGATTAGAGTGAAATAACACTAAATGGTTTCTGTTTATAAAACATACACATATATACATATATAGGTGTATATATATATATGGATACATAGACATATATATATGTAGGCTTTCTTCTAGAACAATTTGGTTACAATGGAAAGGAGGTATTGGTTATTATAATAGTAATATGGAAATGTAAGAGCACAAAAATAGCACATAAGAAAATGTATGCAGAAGAGAAAGAAAGGGTAAGAGTAGAAAGCTATCACTACCTGTGGATCCCATGATGAGACTTGATTGTTGCAATTCAGATGTCCATTGGTCAAAATGATGGTCACAGTCTTGACACAGTGGAGATGGGGGAAGCCCAGGGAACACCAGCTTCAGTGGGTTGATACATGCTTAGGTTCCCATGGGAACACCCAGGCACCTCCCCTGGAAGGGAGTTTTACACTGCCTCTTGCAACGTTATAGTGGTGGAAGGCCCCAGAAATAAGTTTTGGGGACACTTTGGGAATTTTTTGTGGTTTATAACACCTCCTAAGACATAGCAGCTGCCTCTCATGAGAGCATAATTGAGACAATTATGTCCCTGTCAGAAGGGATGGATAATGTGAATACCTTGCCCTCGGGGGGAAGGGGTGGCGCTAGTTTTGCAATTGAGTCGGTTGTGTAAGCAAAGACATTGGCACGGTAAGGACTATCCCACTTCACAGCATCTGCTTCTTATTGACCTCTTTCCTTATCTGTCTCAAAACACAGCTTGTTGCTAAATAAGTGTTGATTTGTTGTGGTCATCCTCCAGTGTCCATGACCTTTGCACCTGGGCTGTTACTTTGCTCATCACTGGCAAAGCTCATGGCCCACTCTATGAGTCATTAACCACTAATTTTACAGACTCTCAGTGATTCCAGTTAGAATTTCATTTTCTAATTCAGTACATACCAAGACAAGGAGTTTTAGTCCTATGGACCTGCAGTGGAAACTCCATCTATTCTAGCCAAGTCCGGTGTCATAATAAAAAGCTAGAGACATGGAATCTGGGCTCATTTCTATGAGTTTTGTATGTTCACCTCGAGAATCTCTTTCGAGTACTGGCTTAATTTTATGTGTTGCAGATCCATAAAATATTCTAAGATACTGATTGAACAGCCTGTTATTTGGCTAAATAGGTTGAAAATGTTTAAAATAAACTAAATATGTATCTAAAAATATGTAGAATACAGAATATGTCTGAAAATATCTCTATCAAGGAGCAAAACATAAAATAATATTGTGAATAATACTGACCTTAAGTACTCTCACAATACCTGCATTTCCTGTCCTCCCCAAGCCTATCCTAATTCCATTCTGTACAGTGTTTGCTTTTAGTTACTAATACTGGATGAGAAACTCGACCATTTTGACAAATATGCCATCTTTTCATGTTGCAATATATTCTTCTTATATTAATTTTCATTTTGCTTTATCTTTTACTACTGTAATCTCTTAAAATTGTGAACTACACTTCACTAAATTCTAAAAACCCTGACCCTAATCTGGCATTAATGGCATTTACATAATTTTAAATAATAGTTTGGTGTTTTTTTACAAATTAAAGTAAAATTTATAAAAATAAGAATAAAGTATATCTGGAAAAAATACTGCTTTATGTACCAGTTAAATCACTTCCCCTCACGTGCACAAGAAGACTCATTACAAAATAAATATATATTTATAGCTTAATATATATACCAGCAACACAGCTAGTTTTCAACTTATAGAATTATATTTAACATTATCCAATTGGAAATGTCAATCAAATAGCATTTTAGCCAATGTGAAAATACAGTCATTTTCTTTTGTGTTTGAGAAGCCAGAGATGATTTTTAAGACTGTTTAAATTGTTTTTGAAATGTTGTTTCAAAATATTTTTATTTCATTAGTCAAAAAGATATTGTGTTCAAGAATCAGCAGTGAGGATCCTTTTCAAAAAATAACGCATAAGTTTCAAACATTAAATTCAGTAATTGTTTAATTCCTTTTTAAAAAATCCCTTTCCTTGGTAGATATTTTAAATCAATTTTTAGCATATTTAAAATATGCTTTTCCATCTGTGGTTTAAAAACTAATATATACGTAAGCATGTACAGAGACATATATAGTACATAATCAAATAGATTTAATTTAATTAACTTTAAGAAATATATATATATAGAGAGAGCAAAATCCAAAAACACAATGAAAACTTAGATGTGTATGAATATAGTCTGAATTTTACGAATTTAAGGAGTTAAAGTTTTATGCAAATGATTAAATTGTTACTTAGGAGACAATTTTGCACACCTGTGTTTGTTTTGAAAGTTACAGTTTTCAATTAGCAATTTCTTTTCCTACCTTTATCTTCATCCATCACAACTGCATGACTTCTTATACAGGATTTGCCAGAGTGCAACAAAAACAATTAGATGGTTTTCAGTTTTTTATATAGAAAACAGTTTGGCTGGTCGTTCATAGAAGAGACACACATGGATCCATGTGAGCTGCTTAACCTATAATGCCTTTTCTTTATTTTCTGAGATATTTCTCCAGTTTTTAAGTTTATAAGTTGAAGCACAGTCATTAAATAATAAAATATTTTAGAATTCACAGAATCACATTTGAAGCTGTACTTTCAAATTTGGACTGTCTTTTGGAAGAGATTTTATAACCTGTTTTCATTCCATGAACATTTTTTCCCTAACAGCTAGACATCAAAGCATTTGAACTGATGCTACAAAACAAGTTTTTTCTTCCCTCTTAAATTCTCTTCTCAATCTGTCATTTGCATTTTGAGTCTACTTCAGATATCCTAGTTTTGGCAAATATACCCTCAGAACTAATGAAACTGACACAAGTAGTGTACATAATGTGAAATTTCATGTCACCTTGAATTCTTTTTTGTGAAAGGTAAGGCATTTTTTAAATACGGATCTTGAAGTGAAAATTGGTTATTTCAGGCAAATTTCTTAACACAACAAAAATAACACATCTGAACCACATTCGACTTCAAGAAAGAAATCCTTATTAATACTGTCCTAGAATTTCCCATGACACAAAATTCTAGAAAGTTGAAGGCTAAATATGTCTCTCAGGTATTTGGGGGTGTGCATATTTTTATTTCTTTGTTTTTACTAATGGTTCTATTAAAGAAGGGTACAAAAGAAAAGAAATAGCTCTAACAACCTTAAGTCATGCTGAAAAGCTCAAATTAATCAATATGGAAACATATATGGGGCTTTTAAAAATTGATTAAGTTGTATGTTGCAAAGATGAACAGAAAGTGTATATATACATCATCATGAAACAAATTCAAACAATATTTTCTCTCTTGGCAATTATGCCAGATCTCTGATAGTAGATAAATATATATGTAATGAGGCATGTTTGTCTTTCTTTTTTTTCCTTTTTTTGTCTGTGTGTGCAGGTATCAAAAATGACTGTCACTATTTGTCATGGTGAAGCTGGTATTTATGTTTGCAATTCATTTACATAGAAATGTGTATGGTCTCTAAAGGTGTCTTAGCATTATTTGCATAATAATTCTAAGAAGCTCTAGAATCAAGTTTGCTGCCTTAAGGTATCCTATATTTGGCATTGCACAGATCTGGAAATATTTTTAACCTTCAACCAAAGCCTGGTTCAATATTTTTTTGGGCACATAGGTATACCCCTATAGGCAAGGAATCTCCACTGAGGTCTGAAAGAATTGTTTTGGGGATACTAAAGTATAAACTGTACCAAATAAGCCAGAGACTTTTCAAGCAAAAATTAATCACCCATTATGAAGAAAATGGGAAAAAAATAATATATTTGTTTCTCAGTTTGTTTCATTCCATCACTTTAAAACCCCCAAAATTTAAAAAAAAAACCCAAAGGCATTCCCAATTGAAAGACACTTAATCAAATACTCAGATTTCATGATAAGAAGTGAAGTGCTTTTCTGAACAGAAGTGTTAAGAAGGTCTACTCCTAGTGCAGAGAAGAAGCACTCACAATTTAATCAGTTTCCACTGAGAAGCAAAACCTACAGTTTGAATCTGTGCTTTTGATATTGTTTGCATACAAAGCCAGCAGAGTAATTTGTAGTTTCATATCTTCTTGTTCCTACAATCTCCTTACTTCTTTCCTTATCTCTGTAGTATACACAGGAAAATGTCATCACATTTTTCTTTATCATCCCTTGGTTATTGCCAGAACAAAGTTAATACACTAGAGGGAAAAAAGAACTTCACAACATTCATATTTACTTGGTCAATATATACAATTAGTTTGGCTGTGTCTAAAGGGAATGAGTTATTTGCATACTTGTAAACTCAATGATGGAATAACCACCTGAATTAGTATTGTTATTGGTAAAATTTTCAAATTGACTTGCAAAATGCTTTTTGCCAATGCCCTGTATTGGATAGTGAATTTATACTATTCAAATTGGTTTAGGTTTTACTGGTGAGGGGAGAGAAAAGGCAGTCCAGTCTAGGAATTATTTTCAGTAGTGTATGGGCAAGGTGAAGCCATTTTGGTGTTTTACTTCTGTCATGGTCTGCTAGTTCTGTCTTTGAATACTCATGATCTGGCCTGGTAGTGCCTTGTACTATAAAAGTTCTGTTCTAAAGGTGTGTGGGAAATGATTACTACGAGGAAATCATTATTACTACCCCGGAGCCACAGTCCGAAGGGCTGGGGTGACAAAGAGGAGTCAACTGAGTCGCCTAAGAAGTTATATCACTCATTAAAGGCTGCAATGAGCTTTAGAAGCAGATTGTCTTCAGTCAGATCTCCATTGCTACCATGGCCTATTCTAGTACTCGTACTTTATTTCTAATTGAGAAGCAATTAAAAAGATGGATAGGAGAATTATCTTATTGCTTGATATTCAGCAGGAAAAAGAAATAGTACTAATTCGGCACTACTTTTATGGATGAAGAACACAAAAATGTAATTTAAAAGGAAATTGACTAATAATATAAAAATTCTCATTAATTAGATTTCATAAGTTTTCATGAAAAAATCACAAGACGGTAACTCAGTCTGCTCATATTGGTTTTCTCACACAAGACAGAAAAATTTAGGCAGATATTTGTGTTAAAAATACAAACTGGGCAACAAGACTTCCTTCAAACAGTGCTAAAGGATAAGATTACTGAAGACAAAGATGTGTTCCATCAAGAGTATATTTTTATTTTGTAGAAATAAAAATAGCACATTATTTTTACACATGTAACATTTTTCACCTAATACTAATGAATTGTTTTTTGCAACAGAGATTTGCCCCAAAAGCCTGAGATGGTGTAAGCATAGAATGTGTTTATTATTTCCACATAACAGGAATACTCATTTGTCTTACACAAACTCAAACACAAGACTCTGTATTTAAAATATATAGTTTTTAAAAAATTGTTTGACGCTAGTATTTATTCAGTCAGTTTAGGAATAAGCATCATTTTGTGACTGGAAATACTTGAAGTGCTGAGAGTGCATAGGGATTTTTTTTTTCTTTTCTGTTATAGTGAATTTAAAAGAGCTAGTCTGTTTAAAAAATGTCCATGTCAATAAGTGCTTAGCATCCCTACTAGTGCCGAAATCTCTCTATAAAAGGCTTTTCATCCAATTTTGTTATCTTCAATATTTCTTTTCTTTCTAAGGAGATAATTATAACCACAAAAAACAAGGCTTAAAAAACATCTGTTGAATCCTCTATTCAGGCAAATATCAGGCTTAAGGATATATTTAGCAATGTAAATTTGTTTATTTATTTGGTTGAAGAGAATTTTAGAATAGAACATGGTTATATATTGCTTTACTTCTGTAGCAATTTAAAAATAAATTTTATGAGACTAAGATATCAGAAAAGGCAAATGATCCATTAAGACATTTCCTTAATTACCTTCCATAAGATTTAAATTATATACAATAATGGGAATAATCTGTATATGTTCTTATATTATATATTAACTCAGAGACTATTTTTTTAGGAAAATATCCCAAAACATTAAATGGATTTGAAAATGTTTGAATGCTTTTAGATTTGGAAAAAAATTGCATTCTGTGATATTCTTAATGTATTGCAATCATGCATTATATTTGAGAGAAGACCAAAAATCTGAGTATTTATCTCTAGTCATGGAACAACAGTGTTGGTTTTGCTGGAACTTCCAATAAGCCATGACCTATTTTATTCATGAAAATATTTCAAATCATAGAATCATTACAGTTGGAAAAGACCTCCAAGATCATCAAACTCAACTGCTAATGTAGCACCATCATGTCCCCCACTAATCATGTCTCCAAGTGCCACACCCACAAGTTTTTTGAACACTTCCAGAGTTGGTGATTCCACTGTTTCCTTAGGCAGCTTGTTCCAAATAATATGTCAAAAAATGCTCCTCCCCTTATTTCATAACATAACACTAATTTAAATATCCCAAATTAGTAAACAGCTTAAGTAGCAAACAATATATTAAAATAGTTTCAATTCCACATTAGTTCTTAACAATTCTTCGGTTCATTATTATACTTCAAAGTTATAATAAAATGTTTTGTAAAATTACTAAAAGGCTAGTTAGCAACGATTTCAAAATTATACCTACCCTGAAGATTTTACTGGGTGGAGTACTTTGGGTGAACATATTAGCAGTGTTCTGGTATGTGGTGCCATACTCAATGAAGCCAGAGGGATTTAATTTTAGTAAGAAAATGAGACTAGCATTTACTAAACTTACATAAATCAATGGAGAGATATATATCAAGACCAATGACTATTGAATGACTCCTACTGAGTCATGAAGGTGATTTTTTTGTCAATGATAGTCTGCTAAAATAATTGAAAGTGTTTAAAATTAGCTGTCTTCATAGGGCTTTGTGTCAATACATAATTTTCACTAGCAATAAGATTTGGGTGTCTGCTGTTGATTTAAGCAAAACCAAAGCTACAAATATTTTCTGTATCCACAATTTCTAGTTATTAATTTAAGTTATTTATATATTGACTTACTCTAAATTATCTTTAGTATTTCTAAAAGGTTTTTTTATTTAATTTTTTTCTGATCTAAGTTACAAATATGTAACTATACATGTGTGATTTCTCATTTTGTTTTTTCAGATCACATAAATTTAAAAATAACTAATACATGAGGCAAAAGCTAGTGCACAATTAGTGTTTGCTTGTAGGTTGTTGGGATTTTTTGCCACAAACTACATTTTCTTTTTAAAATTTGATGGCAAAAGATAGAGAAGGAAAAAAAATATAAAACTCACGATTTTTCAGTGTTGCTTCAGAAAAAAAAATGTCTAATTTTGGTTGTCTATTTGTGGTCTACTCATATTAAGTTTTATTATTTTTTTTCCTTTTCATAATTTGTCACGTTTCTGTCATTTTAGGGATGGTTATATTGGTGAAGGTTAAGAAACTGGCATCCTGTTTTCTCCTTAACATTTTTTCCCTGACATAATGAACATCTTTTCTCCACTTCTGCTGTAGTCAGCACTGACTGGGATCTAATAAAGCAAGGTCTTTAACAGCTTAAAATTGTCCCTGACATCATCTTGTCAGTTGTTATTGGACCTTGAATGGTACAGGCTGTGAAAATCTTTCAAAGACATTTTGACAGAGTGGCAGAATGTTTATAAAACTACCAAAATTTTATAACACTTTAAGATACATAAACTAGTATGAAAACTACTTGCCAGACTATTGGATCATACTTTATACAATATTTATTTCCAAGGTTAATGCTTGTTGACTTTGCAGTATAATGTGCATTGACAGTGTAGGTTCATTGCCGTACAAAAGCTTAAAGTGTATCTCATGGCACTTTAGATCAGCAGCTTTTTGTATGCTTTTTCAATGCTTTGTGAGTAATAAAGTGTATTCTTATATTCATGAGCACAGTATTTGTCAGCTAAGTTCTGTAAAGCCTAAGAATGTGTATAAATTTAAAAGCACTTACATGAGAAGAATTTTTTTTAATTTGCCACAGCAAAAGTATATAAAATATATTTTTAGACTCTTTGTGTGTGCATTGCTTGTGCAAGAACACAATTAAAATTAAACATTTACCAAATTTTCAACTGAAAATAAGTTGAGAATCATGGGACAAAAGGGAGATTTTCCAAACTTCTTGCTAAAATTTCAAATACTAGTTCAAAATAATAATGAATAGGTTACTAATGTTCTAAAAACATGGTATCAGTTTCTGTAAATTAAACTCTGAATTCAATAAAAGCCTGTCAATTTGCATCAGTGGATGGTGGAAATTTTGGCTTTTTACTTTATGTAAATGTTGATTTGGACATTTGTCAGAGAGAGAAATCCACTCAGATTTTATTCTGTAGTAGTAATTTCTTTTGCTATCGAAAACAGAGTCTATCACACAAGACAAAAGAAAAGCAGTTTCTAACTTTATTTTCATTTCTTATAAAAAGTAAAGAGGAAAAATACGTATTTCAGCTTGCTTTGCACTTTTGCAGGAATATTTTATGAAGAAGTGAAGAGATGCAGTTATCAATAACAAAACTGAAATAATTTGTTTGAAGGAAATGGAAAGTGACAGTGTCCAATAAAAACAAACAAAACAATCATCGTCATCATCATCCTCCTCATCATCATCACAACGAAGGTTGGGAAAAAAAATATTTCTGATCTTTCATTCTAGAAGGCTGCATAAAATTTTATGCAGGTAAATTATGCTCTAAATTAGTTAATATCATACTTTCAAAAGAGGATATATTCTTAGAAGTCTAAACAAAGCTATAAAATATTTACCATGTGTGCAGCCTTTTAATGTATGGGTCCAAAGAAAGTATTGATACAGAAAATACTATGTAATGTTGTATCCAGTAATATGATAGTTTTTTGTTCCTTGTCACTAGCTATACTTTAAAATATAATGGAACCCAGCATCACAACCAGACTCTCATAGAAAGACATACTGGTAAATTTACATTTTTTTTGCAAGATCTACATGTACCTGGAATCTAAAAGAGCAGAATTTCTTATCCGTTTATTAAAGACCACCATCACTCTCACCACTTCCATTTAACATGGGAGTTCACCTCACAGGGGTAACAAAATTTTTGGTAAATTTTATTGAGTATCTGTTATGTTTCCTTTCTGTTGCCTACAAGTTAACCTTTCGCTTATATACCAGAGAACATACTTTAAAAAATATTAAAATATATATAAAAATAAATAAATTAATATCCTTTTCTTCATCAGTCATGAGGTAATTTTGTTAATTTTAGGGATTTTATCTAGTCAAAAGTGGGATTAAGAATGGTATATTCCAATAGGTGCATTTCTATAACCTCAGGACAGACAACCATCTGGTACTTCCTGGCTAAACCTGTGCCCTTCACAAACACAGTTTGTGATTATAGATGGTCCCTTAGATATTTGTACTCATGCCCATCTGTTCGTATGGCATTATGCCTACGTGCAAGTCAGTCTTTTCACTAATTCACTGGTGCCGGACATCGGTGAGTTTAGATTGGCCATCTGGATAAAATTGCAGTTGCCATATTTTTTAGCTGCACATACAATTCTGCCTCAGTGACCTCAGTTTCATGATGGACTGACATACTGCTGGACATGTAATTACAGAGTGGTGAAATTACACCTTCAAATCAGTCTATTAATACTCATGAAATTCTTAAAAAAGTAATAAATCTCTCTAAACCAGAGTAATCTGGTGACCAAAAAAATTCACTTCCTCCTATAATCCACTCAAAATCATCATAAGATATTATTAGCTGGAATCAGGTGTAGGCCAAATGAGAAGTATTTTGAAAGAATGCTCATACTGGGTCTGGCTGGGATGCAGTTATGAAGTCAGGTTTCTTCACAGCTGTCGATACAGCGCAGCACTTGGCATTTGCTGCTCAGTGTCAGTAACCACCATTGTTTTGGTTACTGCTGTGCTTGCAGAGCATCAAGGCTTTCTCCCTCTTCCCTGCCTCCCTCAAAGTGGGTATGAGCTTGGGAGGGGGCACAGCTCCGACAGATGAACTCAACTGACCAGAGGGATATGTAAGAGCCTGTACCACACTCAGCAATAAAACCTCTGGGAAAGGAGGAAGAGATGTTTTTTATCATGGTGGTTGTAACTGTTACGTCCCACTTCCTAGGACATAAGATAACTTCCTGCCTATGGGAAGGAGTGAATTAATTTCTAATCTTGTTTTGTTGCATGTGCAGCTTTTGCTTTTCTTATTATACTGTGTCTATCTTGATTCGTCAGTGTTTCACCTTCCTTTTATCTTTTCTTTCCATCCACTGGGAGAGGGGACTGAGTGAAAATCGGGGTGGTTTTTTTGGCTGCTGGCTGGGGTCAACCTACCACAACTCTGAAATAGCATTTATAAGCAGATATTTTCTTTGGAAAACATGAAGACTATTAAAATTCACACATGTCAGTAGACCATGTCCAATTCAGGAAAGTTCACATGTCCAATAAAACATTCTAATTTTTCAGAAAACAACTGATTTTTGACTTGCAGGCACTCTTCTGAAGATGTGGACCTTTGGTTTTCAGCAGCAGAACAGAAAAAAACTAATACAAAGTAGGAAAACTGCCAATTCAGAATTTTTGTATTTTTTTAACTGCCTGAGTGAAGAATAAATATATTTATGCCTTAAAGCACAAGTGACTGACATTTTACATTGTTGGAGCTGTGATTGAATATATATAAATATAAATCTACTGTTTCACCTATTATTCAGTGCATTTTTTTCCTATCATTTTGCGGTAAGTTGAGAGATGAGGTATATGTATTATCCAAAAGTGACTTTTTGAATGAGATAAGTTAGTAATTAATTATCAATAATGAAACAAGAAAATACTAAAAAACGAAACTATGCAGTGAGCTGGATAAGCCAATGTGTCCAGGAATTGAAAAGGAAAAGAAAAAAAGGAAAAAGCAAAAGCACTCAAACAAATGGTGGCTGTGATTGCAATGAAATCTCTGTATTATCAATTTTAATTTAATAAATTTACACTTCAGATCTACATAGCAAGGCTGTTTTCTTCATAGATTTGTCTTTTAATCAGAATAATTATATTCATCTTATGTTTCTTAAGTTTTTGTATAAAGGTTCAGAAGATTAAAGAAAAATGGATCAATTTTTTTTCACCATGTGTTTTCATGATAACCAAATCAGCTAAAGTTTTTCCTCAGTGCTTCTATTAATAGTATGTTGAAACATTGGTGTGATCATCTCAAACTCTCAGCTCAAACATGACAAGATGAAGAAGAAAAAAATGCATATAAATGTCCAATACTAAGTCTCAAGCTTATGTGCAGTGCAATAGCATAACATCACATATATGGAAAAACCTGAAAAATAAAGCTCTATCATTTGTCTGTAAGGCACATAAAGATCTTTGCAATATCAATTTATTCAGAGATCAACATCTACCTTTCACTCATAAATGTGTATATTAAATGTGTGGCATTAATTCCCATTTGTGTCATATTTTTGACTCCGATATGATAACTCAGTCAGTGCAGCCTTTATAAGGAATATCTGGATGAACTTTAGTGCTTTTTCAGTATTCCTCCGTGCTTGCAACGTCTACTACACATTTCCTCTTGTTGTTGTTAGGACCTTTGTGTTTAGGAACTACTAAAAAGTTTGTGACATTTATGTCCTTCACCCATTTGTAGTTTCTCACTTAAATTTTGAAGTGTCACTTCATAATTTTATGACAAATGGATGAAGGAAATTATTACTAATGTGTCATTCATAGCAAATGCTAAAGTGGAATTAGCTGAAGTGCACCAGAAAGGAGTTTGAAACACATGTGAAAGAAAAGAAGAAAGGAAGGAAGACATTAAAATTGAATGTCTGCTATGCTGTGAATTGTTTTTACAAGAAATTGCTGACATTTTTTCCATGTTTTTAATCAGTAACTTCTCATATATGATTCCATAAACAATGTTCTATGACAGAGAAACATCTGAATGTACCTAGAGAATGGGTTGTAAGTGAGATTGTGATTGGTATTAAAAACAAATATTCAGTGCAAAAATCATTTGAAAAATTGATTGGTAGAGTAAGGGTTAATGGATATTAGCTTGCATTAAAATATTATAGTCAAAAAAGTTTTGTCTTCTTCTGAATAAAAAGGTATGTCCAGAAGGCTGAAGCATTCTTAATATTATTAAGAGTAGAGCATGTCACAACAGTAACAAGCCTCCACTAAAAACATGAAACAAAAATATCTGTCTATTCAAGTATTCAGAGGACTCCATTAACCTTCAAAGTTGCAGATACCTTCAGGTGTCTTCAAATTAATTTATTTTTCTGGCAAAGATGAAAAATGGAAACATATCCAAGGCTCTATTGTATGGAAATAGCAAAGTGCTGTCAAGTTATTACTTCAGTGACAGGTGATTTTTTTGGCAGAAAACACTTTCTTCCACAAGAATTATGCAAGCATATAAATGATTGTCAAAATTTTTTTGGTGTCCAAGATTATTGGTCAGCAAATAGACTTTCCAGCTGCAAAAGGAATTAAACATAGGTTCATTAAAGGATGGGAATGGAAGGCCAGAATGACATGATGAAATGGTACCAAAGGAGAAAAACCACAGACATGAAGGTTACAAGGGGATTTTGACATGACTGCTTAGAAGGGTAGGTGTTAAAAGACTTGCCTGGATTGTCTGTATACTAATGGACAGAATTTCAATAACAAACAGTAAGTGCAGGACCATGACATTGTCAGAAAAACAAAAAATTGGTGAGATAGTTATAGTTATACATTGTCATAGTTAAATGTGATTAAAGGAAAATCAGGATAATTCTAATTTACTGTTTTTGGTAGATGGTAAAACAGACTGAAGGTCTTGTCTGCATAGTCCTAGAATGCAACAGATGTCACTGTGATTAACCATTGAATTATCACAGAAGATTTGCGAAGTATGGGTGGAACAGTGATGTGTTTGGTTTGCAAAAAATCTGCTGTGTGAAACACTACTTTGAATCATTTCACTCTATTTCTCATTCATTCAATTCTTGGGCACATCTTTTCTAGTACTGGGATATCTGTAAGAAAATTATAGTCTGAAATGGACATAATGATATATAAAGAATATAAAAAGCAGAATTTATTTAAAATTCAAGGGTTTTCTTCCTTTCTGGAACATTAATCTTCTGGAATTCTACCACTTTGAAAACGGTGCATAATTTCATAGAAATGGAAAAATGCAAGTACAACAATACAAAATAGAAACAAAAAGATATGAATTCTACTAATAATGATAATTTTACCTAAAAAGCATAATTATTTACTAGCATTAAAAAACATATTAGCTTGCATTTTTCCATTTCTATGAAATTATGCACCGTTTTCAAAGTGTTAGAATTTAATGTTCCAGAAAGGAATAAAACTGTTGAATTTTAAATAAATTCTGCTTTTTATACCAGAGCAACTCTATTGATTTTAATATAATTTATATCTGCATAATGAAAGACAGGGTTTTCCTACATCTTTCTTGAATTATAAAGGTAATTTAAGGATGAATGAAAATTCTCATGTTATCTTTCTTTTCTCTTCCTTTCCAAAATTTATTTTTGAAGCATAAGTTCTTCATCATTTTACAGAAGGTAAGATTTTGTTGATAAAAATCAGTATTCTAAACACAATAGTAATTTCCAGAAGTATTCTCCTATGAGCTTCTTTTACACTTCTATTTTGGTGCAGTACACAGTAAAGACAGAGTTGGAAATGCTGTACTTAGCTGCAACTAGATACTTCTCTTACACATCCCTTTTGTGCATATCAAACTTTCTCAGACTCGGTGATATTAGTACAGAAGTTGTCAGATCATGGTTTCTGCTTTCCTGTAATCCTCTTCTTTCTCAACATAATTGAATGGTAAGGGCTAACCTGAGTATATGGAGAAAAGCTGCATGTGTGTATGAAGGTGCTGTGCAGTTAGTCCAAGTGAAGGAAGAAATTAATATTTCCTAGCTAAGTAATAGCCATTTCTAGAAAATTATTTATTCAGGCTAATCTTCCTTCCAAACCACGGAATTTCATACTAAATAAGTTTAGAATGATAGGTTAGTTATCTAATACCCATACAGCTAAAAGTGGGGGACATGAGTCAAAATCCAGGGAACAGAAAAAGGCAGAAGTAATATTCATCTGCCCAGATACAGGCAAAGAGCCTGATATGAACAAAGCAGATAGAAAATGATGAGGAGAGTGCAGCTAGGGAATTAAGTGTTGTTCTTTCTTCAAAATAATTTCAATCCATGTTTGACCAAAGTGTACCTCTTCTCAAGATAAAATGTAGTGCAGTGAGATAAGCTGAAACTGTCTTGGTAGGGCAGGAATTAATTAATAATGTTTGCTTTCTTTAAGTATTTAAGCAGTTTGATTGCTTGCCTGAAATGATTTTGTACTTAATGAAAAACATCCAAGTTTGTTATTTTATTTTCCACAGTACTGTAGCAAAGTCAGTGGACAGCTTTCTACTGATATCAATAGTTTTTGCAAGCAATATCAATGCTTGCAATGATCATCCAGGCCATTTCACACATGAGAGCATATTGCCTTCAAGGGAAGTTCTGCATATAGAAATATTTGAGAATTGAGTTTGAAATTGAAAAATTACTTCAGATTTCAAGCATATTTATTTTAATATAATCACAGAATAAATTGAGTTGGAAGGGACCCTCAGGGATCATCGAGTACAACTGCCACTCCTGCACAGCACCACTTCAGAGTCACACCATGTGCCTGAAAGTATTGTCTAAACACCTCTTGAACTGCCACGCTCGGTGCTGTGACCACTCCTCTGGGGAGCCTGTTCCCTCTGGGTGAAGAACCCTTTTCCAGTATCCAGCCTAAGGTACTCTGTTTTGTAAACTCTTGTCCTGATACTCCCTGCCCTAAATGTCCTGAGTAACCTACAAAAGTTTTCTATTAGGAAATTGAAAAGAGACATCCTGAGTAATGTTGAGTTGTAGGGACAATGAGTTTCAATTATGTTTTGCACTGTTATTATTGTTTGCACATGGTATGCTGCTCAGAGTCACACTCAGCTTAAAGAAAAAAACACGGGAATTGCTGTGGTGGACCTCCCTGGGCCGCCCCGGCTGGGTCCCTGCCATGTGACTCTGAGATAGCTGGGTTTGCCTTATGTTCAATCAGCCCGGGCTCTGATCTGTTGGTTGTTTATCCCAGCTCCACCCCTGGTATCCCCTTTCCCCCCTCTCTGTGATAAAACCAACTGGACACAAAGCCTCGGTCTCTTACCCCGGCTGATTCTTGCCCAGGTCGGTGCTCTGTCTCTTGGGACAGGGAATAAATAACTTAAGATCATAAAGGGGGTTTGAGCTGTATTTCTCTTCTCTACTTCTGCTTCGGGTGAGTAGCTGTCAACTAGCACTGGCTTAAGTGGGGCTTCACAGTCGAGGAATATTTAGGCTGTTTGTAAATGATTTAAGATATTCCAAGGCATAAAGAGGCAAGCTCACCACAGAAATTAAGCAGTGTACAAGCTATTCAATTACCAGACCTAAGCTTCCCTTGACAACTTCAGGGTATTCCCTCGGGTTCTGTCACTGGTCACTGCAGAGAAGAGATCAGTGTCTGCCCCTTGTCATCTCCTCATGAGAAAGTTATAACTGAAATGAGGTGTCCCCTCAGTCTCCTCCAGGTTGAACAAACCAAGTTAACTCAGCTGCTCCTCCCACAACTTCCCCTTAAGGCCCTTCACGATCTTTATAGCCCTCCTTTGGATGCTCTCTAACAGCTTTGTATCCTTACACTATAGTGCCCGAAGCCCAACAAAGAACACTCCAATCTTTGGAAGTTAACAGGGTGGGGAGCTGTGGCTAATGAGAATTGTATTTGTGCCAGTATTAAATCCTGTTTTTTCTGTTTGTAACTTTGTTATTATTGGAGGATGTAATTTTAACTATTCAGATCCAGTTTTATCCTATGAATTGTTACAATCGAATCACACCGTATGATTATACTCCTGATGCCCACTGTTTTATTTTTCATTTTGGTAACCACATTGTATTGGACTATGATTTGTGTTGTCTCTCCTCTCTCTTCTCTCTTTTGTCTTTTGGTCTAAGTGAAAGTCACCATTCTTGAAGAATATTTGGAGTAAGCAGCAGAAGAGGAGAAATTAGCAAATACTTTGAGTCACTGGGGTGGTGTGAGAGACAGGACTATTAATCATTAGTGACTCAAAACATTTTCCCATTTGTGGAGATGCCAGGATGCTTTGCTGAGACCCAGGTTGTGTCCCTCAGGGGAGAAGGCAACTGTTTGAGTGTGTAATGGCAGATACAGATGGAGTTGAACTATGACAATGTGGAGGCTGCAGACTGGGTTTTGAGGCAGGTAAGAGGCAAAGCTTGCAAGGTGAGGATGTTTTGCTACTCTTAATCATACAGGTTTCCCCTTGGATTACTCTTTTTTCCATTAAAATTTAATATAGCAGTGTCATTTCCACAGATTTGAAGGGAACTTTTTATATGTACTTACAGTTTATTCACCTAAACTTACAATGCCTTAATAATGAACAATTCTATACAGAAAATAATGTTTGCCATCCTGTATTCCAAACATAAACAATTGTGTTGTGTTTATAGCTTTAAAAATACTTTCATATTAATATTAGTTTTACTAATTTTTATACATTTACTGAAATCAGTTACCTATGTAAAAGAAAGAAGCTCAGTAAAAACATATAGCACAGATTTAAATAATTGAGCAAATATTCCCATTTTCTTTTTCAAAGTAAATCAAAATGTCAAAACAATTTGTGATAAATAATTATTTGCTTTTTTTATGTGGTGCTCCATGAAAACAGGAAAATAAGAATACAATAAACTGAACTGCAGTTCAGTTTCAACTTTGATTAATTCTGTCATGTTCTGAGTGGAAAGAGGAAATCTCAGCATAGAATTTACCTTTAGCCCAAAGAATGTATAAGTGGTCCAAAGTATTAATACAGAAAATTATTAACAATAATGCAGTTATAATACTTCCATAAAAGATTCCTTCTATCCTTGCTTTATACATTCTTTCAGTGTTTCTCTGGGCTCACCCCTGAGCATTCCTTATAAAGATTAGGGTGAGGACAAATTTCCAATCAGCCTTTGGCATCCTGCGGTCTTTTCTAGAAGATGGAGGAGGGATCCCTCCTGCACAGTTGTGGATACACTTGAGACTTTGCTAAATAAAGTTAACTGTCAGCAGAACAGCTGACCTACACTGCTTGGCCTATGCCTTTAAATGGGGTCTGTTTAAAATCTAACTTGTACTTCCATGGGATGCTTTTTTGGCCTATTACTAACTCATAATTTTTGTAATCATATGTTCTTTACAAATAACTTGGAAGATCAAATATTTTAATCTTCGTGGTGTAGAATAATAAAAGACTTTGAGAGAATATTCATACATAAAGCTCTTCATAGAAGAAATGCATAAGTGCTGAAAAAAGACATTAGCTGGTTTAGAATTAATAAACATATGTTTTCTCAGGAGTGAGAAGTAGTATGTAAACTGCTAATCTTAAAAAATTTCACCAAAAATAGAAATGTTTCCAGTTCAAGGCAAGTAAAGCAGTTGTGTACTGATAGAAATTTCAACCTTCTCGGTATTGGCCCAGCACATTTTGGTTTTGGAAATTTTTCCTTTGTTTTCTTTTACTTTTTATGTATTATACCCTTTTGCATCACACCATTTAACTGGAGTAAATATTTAAAGAAATACTATTCAAAATTCTTTATTAATTTTTCACTTCTTTTTTTACATAAGGCTATACCTCAGATGCTGCAGATGATCTACAAGATTTCCTGTGTTAGGTCCTGCCTAAAGTCATTGCAGGAGATGCTAGTTCTCACAACATAAACAAAGGGAGAAAATAAAAGCAAGAGCATGAGGAATTAAGTTCAATGTCCAAGGTCACTAAAGAATTTGCCTGGGTCAATAAAAGAAGCTAGATTTCTTGTTGCTCAGCTTTTGTCATTGAATCACAATGACATTGGTAATTACAGTTTTGTTTTTAATAGATTCTTGCAATATGGTATAAATAATTTTGTTTACAAGAGCAGAATTCTCACACTCTCACATCATCAGTGTGAAGACTATTTCAGACCCTCTGCATCCTGACATTTCATTGAAAATGCATAAATCTTTGGGAAAAGTGTCCCTAACAGTTACACAGCTGCCAAATCTTTCCCATCTTCTAGAGAAAGAGCTCCTTTCTTTAAACTTTGGCTGTTCTTGGAGCATTTTAGAGTGATGTCAGTGTCCCAGCAGAGTATGTGACATCTTTCTCTGATGATGTAAAGCCAACTAATCATTGAATCAACCGTTCTGAGACACCTCACGGACAATGTTTTTTTAGGACTCAGTCTTGCAAATCTGAGTAGAATGGCCCAAGTACAGAAAAACATATATTCATTTAAGTAGTCATCTATAATTTTTTTGAGTTTGAAGGCTGTTGCATATCGCCATCTCACCGCTGCAGCTTCTGTGCTGGAGCGCAAGGTGCTGCCATCTCTAAAACGGGACTCCAAAGTGAAGCCACTCAGCTGGATCAGCTGGATCAGCTGCATACACACACACACAAATACAAGGATAGTTTCAGTGATAGCAGCTGGCAGTAAAGAGGCTGAAACGGTCTTTGTGTGGAGTTCCACACAATTTATTGCTTCCACACTGGGGAGGATCCCAGGGGCAAAGACCAAGAACAATGGAGGGTCTAGGTTTAAGTGTGGGGGAGGTAGAAAGGCAGGACCAGGGAACTGGGACCAATGGGGAAGCTCTCAGGGAGTGGCAAGGGTCAAAGGCCAATGGGGGAACCTGGAGTGGAGAACTTTCTAGGATATGGAACATATAAGGTAGCAAGAGCGCCCACAGCCAACCAGGGAAGCAGAACTGGGGTAGATTACCATAACAGAACCCAGCATTCTGGGAGAGGCTTCTTTGCTCACCGTGACCATGACATAAGTCTCTGGTACCAGCGACTGTCTTACCCAAGAACTTTCTTTGTCTCTTGTACCGCAGGCCAACCAGCCACCACAGTTGCAAGCACAACTGGAAGCATCCTAAACTGGTTTTTTTAATGTTTTGATCACATTTTCTGATCTTTACCCTGCTTTGCTTTGAAAACCAAAGTTGCTAGGACACAATCTAAACATTTAAGGTGGATATATTGGGAAATCTTTTCAGGTTTCTCAGTTTTTATTTTTAATTTTCATTCTGTTTTTAGACTTATGCTCAGAAGTTGGTTCCCTGTTAATAACACAATTATCATTGCTAATTGTGAAAGAAGAAAACACACCTTACTCCAGTCATTTCAGTGCTTTAAAAACTGGATTAAGCATCAGAGTAACTGGGGCAGGAATTCTTAATACCTATTAAAATGTGTCTGCATTTGATTTTAATTTTAGATATTCAAGTGCATATCCAGTTATTGATCCAAAGACACCAAAACAAACTAAAAGAAAAAAGGGGCTTTTTTATAGCTACTAATAGCTAGATGTTACTATTAATGACTGGAAATGGTTTGCAGGTCTGGGTTATGAAGGTCTCTACTATTTGATTTATTTATAGATATATGTTTGTGGGGAGTGGAAACTCATGGAAAAAAATGTTAATTGGAATCAATAAAGAAAGAAAATAACAAACTGGAAAAGATGGCAAACAAGAAAATTTAGAAACATTGATAAAGTGTCAACACCAATCAGCATCAAGATCAAGTCTTCACAAAGTTACAGTGTCCTTGTTTTGGTTGATTTAGGTTAACTCCATTTGGGATTAATTTAAAGATATTTTTGCTCAGTTGACTTAAATTGACTCAAAGGCAAACACTGAATGAAGTTTTAATCTGATACCTCTAGTTCCATAAAAAGCTGCAGTATCATTTGAGTAAAAAAGAAAGTTTTCAGAATTGTAACATGTTCTTTTCAAAGGGTTTTAGAAATATACTAATTCCTAGTAGTTTTCAATAGCGGTCAATAACCTCCCTTTTCAGAAAAAAAAATTTTATTATCCTTCAATTAGCTTGCATTTAAAAAAAATCAAAACAAATCAAATGTATATCTAGAAATCCTTACTATTTTTCACTGTTACATAAGTTTCACTGACCCTTTGATAATGGATATATCCCTGACTGACTTTTTGATCATTCTTTCGAGAATGAAGGTAATTGTCCACTAGAATACAAAATTATTTTCCCAGGAGACATCCCAATTAATACCTTTTCCCAGACTTGTCAGTTATTTATATCCAGCAATATTTCAAAATTTTTAATAGTTTTTTTTTTGTGGTATGAATGCAGATGAATATGGAAAAATGCATCGTAGCCCTCAAGTCTAGCCTTGACTTTACAGAACTTTCAGAAAAATAGTGTGTACATCAAGCTGCTGAAATTTTTTTACTTACCTGGAAGACATAAAGATGAAGGATTCAGCTAAACCTGGCTGGAGTTGATTCTGTGAGCTCCAGGGATACTAAAGATTTCAAGCTACTTGCTCACACTTCTAAGCCATCACCCTCCAGTAAAGGGTAAGTACTCTATTATTGTGGTATCTGTCTGACTACTCACTTCTCTTAAAATTCAGTTTTTTCCCTGAAGAAAAAGCTTTCTGCTAATCATTATAAGTATACCAGTCTTTTTCAATTCTCGTCAGTTCAAGTAATTGCGAATGTCCCCTTATTTTACATTTTTTGTCAGAGACTAAAATGAGAGTAAAGAAAAGGACAGGCAACCCCTACCTCTATTCTTCAAGATATTAAATTTATTCCATGAATTATGATTACACAATACTATATATTTACAGAGAATATTTACTTCTCTACAACTGTGGTGGTTTCACACCAGCCAGAAATTAGACTCCAAATAAGCTACTTCCCTTTTCCACACCTCTTCCAGTATGACAGGGACAGATGCAAAGGCTGTGGGTTGAGATAGCAATTTATTCAAAGCAAAAAGACAATGGAATAAGAAATGCAGAGTAAAAGCGGCCATGTTAATAACACAATTATACAAAAAAAAAAGAAGGTGGTTTACCCCGAAAGAAGGAGTTCACCATCTTGACTTAGTTCCACATGGCTGCTGGGACAAAGACAAGATCACAGAAGCTCCTTGTAGGTCACTTCCATATGGCCCCCAGGCAAAGACAGGAGGGCAGCTGTTCCTGCAATCTCATCTCTTCCCCCATCCCTGATCCTGAGATAATCCAAACCATCAACAGGTAAACCCCCAAAAGCCAGACTGGCCACATTGCAGCATGTGCTTCCCTCTTCTTCTCCCCAAAGCCACACCCCCTAGTGATGATGTCAGCAGTATTGAAGAACAACCTAGTCAGGCCAACACGGCACTAAACTCCCCAAGAGAATGACATTGGCTAAAAGCTGTGACAAACAGATTCAAACCCAACAGATAAGAAAATATGATTGTGTTCTGGTTTCCTCAAAAAAATAGGTAAGATGAATTTATAAGCCAAGTAGTCTCAAACTTTCTCAGCTCATTTGCTAACTGTGACTATTTCAGAAGCAGTATATTTGTACATGTGTTAATTACAGATTTTTTGACTGGAGTACTTGAAAGTCCTGTTGGCTAAAAGCCCAACCATACAAATGTCCTTTTTTTACCCCATACATACATTGAATCCCACCCAGAAAGACAAAGTGTAACAGTAAGTGTTGAAATTATTAAGGCCCTGTCAAGTTTGGAAGATATTTCCTTTATTATTTTAAAGAAAAATGGGGTCAAAAAGTAAGGTTAAAATAAAATTCCCAAGTAAATATTTCCAAGATTAAACAACAGCAATGATCAAAATCTCCATGATTTATAAGAAAATAAATAAATAGAAAACTGTATGGCTAATGTCAATTGAGGACAGTATAATTATGATGGCAAAATTCTGACAGAGACTGAATTTTATGGAAAGAAATCACCATACAATAAAACACATAAGGTAAAAATTCTCAGAGAGTTAAGTCCTACGTGATCTATTCCAGATGTTCAAGAACACTTTTGCTGAATTTATAATACATATGAGTATTTTGAAAGAAATGTAGGGAATAGTAGAAAAAGAGGCAAAAAATCATCAAGGGCATTGTAATCTCTGTAGCATTATGGTCCTTGAACACCATAAGCTTATTGTCTTACCTATACTGTAATTTTAAGGGATATTGCAACTAATTTTAAGCCACTGTTTGCTATTCTGTCTCTTGAAATAGGTTAAAAAATAGTTCAAAGTGATAAGGACAGAAAAGAGAAAAAGATATAACATTATTTTTATTTAATAAATTCAAAATAAAACCCTTAAACCAAACAGCTGGCAAACCAATCAGTGAAAAATCCCACAAACATATCTGTGCAACTTTCAGCAACTATTGTGTCTATTTGGCACAATTGTCCTTGAGTATTATAATTGTTACAACTATTACAAAAAGTGATATTATAATAATCTCTATTACCACATTGTTCATTTTTTCACTTATTTCAAATCAGCACAAAAGGATGGACTTTTGATTGGGATAAGAAAAATCAGTTCAGAAATGTGTACTATATGCACGCAACAAAATTAAAGCTAAAACAAAACTAATAACAGTAATGTAGCAATTTAATTCATGCTTAAGACTCTTCTACTGGAATTTACTCTTCAACAAAATAACAAAAAAGTTCTGAAGCCTCAGTTCTCTTGCCAGTTTCCTGTATTCCCTGACCATAATGTTACAGAATACACTGAAGCTTTGTAAATCTATCAGTATCTCCTGTAACAGCTACCACATTTTATGAAATTTAACAAAGATTTTCAGAGATCATAAGCAATTTTTTCTTAGCCACCAGGACATGGAATCCCATAGTGTAGCCCTATCTTAGTATCTAAATTATCATACAACAGAAGATGACAACAGGAAGAATAAACTATAATCGGATGGGTGGGAAACTGCTTATAAAGCTAGGAAGCCAAAGCTCAAATTTGAGTCCAAAACCAAGAAAGGGTTTTTTAGTGCTCTCAAGTTCAGTCAATAATTTCAGCCAAAAACTTAGAAGTGGGCCATTTTTTTTTTTTTTGCACGAAAACATTAAAAAGAAAAGAGAGAAGCAGAAATATTAAAACAATAATAATAAAAAATTCAATATGCAGTTCTATTGCATAAGAGTACAATCAGCAAAAAACAGTTTCAACTACTCTTGATCATAAAACCTCATTATGTGCAATGATTAATTTTGGATATTTGCCTATCTGCATAATGATTCCTATTGTTTTAAAGAGAAACAATAATATTTGCTTCCTTTCAGTAACAGTTGAATTTTGGTGGTTGCTTCTAAACTAGTTAAGCTGCATTTAAGTTGAGCAGTTCATCATGGCTGATATCTGGATTAAAAGAAGAGACAAACCCCCAAAATTAAAGTGAATTGATGTAAAATAATAAAGAATGAATGTTCCACACAACAGAACTAAAAAAAAAAACCCAAAAAAACCCTTGAAAAACTCTATGCATAAAGGTTCTGTCTTCCTAGTTGTCATGCTTTGATGTATTTCAGGGATACCAGGTGAAGACTAAAGTCCAGACCTTTTCCATTCAAGTAATTTGTGGATGGGACCATCTGAAAAACTGTCCTCATGGCATTAAGAAGAGTAAGAGACATGGCAGCTCTTTAAGAGCAGTTTCCTTAATGTACCATAGCTCTTCATTCCCATGTGTAAGAAATCAGGCAAGGAAGACAAGGAATCGGCACGTCAGAAGAGGGAAGGTTTAGGTTAGATACCAGGAAAAGTTTTCACCCATAGGGTGGCTGGGCACTGGAACAGGTTTCACAGGGAAGTGGTAACAGAACCGAACCTATCCAAGTTCAAGAAGCATTTGGACAATGCTCTCAGGCACATGGTGTGATTCTTGGGGTGTCCTGTTCAGGGCCAAGAGTTGAATGTGATGATTCTGGTGGATCCCTTCCAACTCGGCATATTCTATGATTCTATGAATAATGACATCCTGGTCAGGCTAAAGTGTGGAAGTAAGTGCAGGGGAAGTGGAATCAGGGGCAGATGCCCTAGGAAGAATATAGGACTCTGCCCTGATGTGTGGAGGTAGAGTCAGGAATGCTAAGGAACAATTGGAGCTGAATTTGAGAAGGAATGTGAAGAGTAACAGGAAGGGCTTCTACAGGTACATTGCTCAGAAAAGGAAGAGTAAAGAAATTAGAGACCACCACCACATCTCTACTCTCCCCCCACTCCCCCATAACAAGATAGGAGAGCTGGTGACAACAAATGTGAAGACAACTGAGGAACTCAACAGGTTTTTGCTTCAGTTTTCACTGGTAATCACTCTTTCCACATTTCTCAAGTCCCTGTACTTCACTACCTGTACCTCACACTATAAAGGAACTCTTTATTCAATACCATCAGAGGAACACGAACATGCGTAATTCCATGGGACTGAGAGAATGGGCTAATAATTGTTAATCCGCTGTCCATGGTCATCCTGCCATTGGATTCTCAGTTTCCTTGCACTAGAGTAATTTCTTTATATGGACTATTGAAGAAAATCTTTAGCTGTTTGATATCCTTCAAGTCTAGTGTTACTTTAAGTGACATAGAAAATAAGTACAATTTTTATTCCTGGCCTTTAATTTCTAGAGGAGCAGAAGGAATTTTTTCTGTTTCTCCTTGATCTGGTAATAGTTTTGCTAGTAAGTTTGTTAACTGTTTTGAGGGCTTTTTTGGAAGCATATGGGTTATTTTTTTTTCAGTCTGTTAATTTAGAGTAGCTGTTCTTTTCTTCTTAAAGCAAGTTTCTTTCTAGATTGTCCTATTTTTTTTCCCTTAAAGCTTACTCTCTATTTTCTATTTGAATTTTAAAAAACAGAAGAAAAAAAAATACAAGTAAAGGAAGGGCCTTGCAAAATGAATCAAATTTATAGAGCCAACTTTCCTATTTATAAACTGAATAATCAGCTTTGTACTTTATAATCATATGTCACAGGCAGATCAATTACTCCATTACTACTTTAAGAGAGAAGAAATCTATTAGAAACCACATAACAGCACAATAAAAATCCATTCTAAATAACCTCATTTCTACTTGCTAAAATATCATGAAGATGAACATAAAACCCCAAACTAGATAATCTTCAAACAAATGGTATTTTTCTATAACTTTTCAAGTAAGCTAATATATGTATCTAATTATTGCAAACCAAACTTGCTCAATTCCTACAGAAAATAAAACCATAGGGCACAATCTTTCTTCATTTCATATGGCACTGTTTATTAGGGAGAGTTCTCTTCATTATGTTCCTATGTGTTCATTGTGAGATTATGCTCACCTCAAGCTGTCTTTATCCTGCCTTACCTTTAGGCATACAAAGCTGTAGACACAAGCTAGATCAAGGGGAAAATACATTAAATTATAGCAGAGATATGTTACTTGAAAACACAGATGAGTAATTCAATGATTTTTTGATCCATTCTGTTTCTGAGTATTAATTGCCCTTATTGCATTATGTTTTTCCTCATTTGTCTCTGTTTGGTGCTGCTTCTACATTGGTTGTGTACATTTTGACCCTGTTAAACCAAGTGTAAGCTTCTTTAAATACTGTTTAGGCATATAGACATTCAACATGTGTCCAAGGATAGTAGCCTTTTTTCTATGTTCTTTTGTGTTGCACAGCACAGATAACCAAAGAGAAAAGATGAATCAAGTGGTATTGGTGTTCAAAGACCAGCACTCCTACCTAATGGGTAAAAATAGAGGGCCAGAGCAAAGATTGAAGATGAAGAAAATAAAATACACTTTAAAAAAGAAATTGCAAAAAGAAAAAGAAAAAAACAACACAGGAGGCTTGGAGAGGTTAGTGTAGGCTGAATACTTTTAAAATATCAAAAAAAGGTAAAAAGAAAGACAGGAAATATTACTTAAAAAATAGATATGTGGTAATAGGGAAGAAACTCATTATTTGTACTGCACACTACTCATTCCACAGTTTGAGATTTCATGTTTTAGCACAGCTTCATGAACATTTCTGAAGTTCACCGCTTGAAACATATGTTTTCCTGTCTCCTATATCTTTTAAATGCTGCAGTTCTAGAAAAGACTAAAGCCCTAAAACATAGATTATTAGCAAAGCTAATAATTTAGCACATCCAATTTTATTAGGAAAATAAAAGCTCTTTAGTCACCTGCAGTCTGGTGAAAAAGATAGATGAAGAGTGGTATCTATGCTTTCACACCAGTATAAGTAGAATTCAGACATTTTCCCATGTTATAGCATAATGTTCTCTCAGCTTGACCAGAGTGCCATTCTCAGTCTGTCATCTAAAGAGCAGCTGATTTAATTATTACTCTTTGAATGTAAGGTCAGAATTGAAAACAAAGTCCATTAGCTAAGTTTGATCTAGATATATATGCCATTTTTAATGTATGTGACAACAGTTTATGCAGATACTGTTTTCTTCTCTGTTATTTTGAGACTCTGAAGTGCTGGTCTCTTTTGTTAAGGGTTAATTAAACAGACCATGTGGGAAATGACTGAATTAGAGATCCATTAAAATTGTTAATTGTGTGGCAGATAATTGTTTAAAATTACGACTTTGTTTTGACATCAAATTTTTAACATTTTACAGTAGGTAAAATTATTACTACCTGGCTCATGGGACTTGCTATTTATGGCATTATCCTAGGCTTGAAAAGAAACTTGGTAGCAGAAAGAAAACAACTTTGCATTCAGAGTGTGAATTCAGATTTATTTATTTTATTTTTTATGTGGGTCAAGGATAAATTTACACAACCTGGGAAAATATGTAAGGAACTTAAAAATTGTCTTAGTGGGATTTTTCCTGTTCTCAGATTATAAGAGAACAGGAGAGTTTAGCAAATACAGAAGGTAACAAATGGTCAAAAAACGAAGCTACTTATTCTTTTTCCCCCTCATGTAGTTACCCTGAAGACGTTAATTTTGTCAAATATTGAACTCCAAGTGAGTAGCCAGAAGAAATAGCCTCAGGGATCAATCAAGAGGTTAAAAATAAAACAACTACACAAAACCCCCCATCATAAAACAAAAAGAAAAACTGAGGGAACATAGATAAAGAGACAACAGAATTTTAAGGGAAACACTGGAAATAAACGCAAATCACAAAGATATTTCATCCTAAGTTGGAAAGGTGAGGTTAGAAACAACTACTACGTTTCTATCCTAGTTTGACAAGCCTCGGAAATAAAATGGAGAATTAGCAATTATGATTCAAGATAACAGTGTACATGAAGGAAGTGTCTCAGTGTTAAAGAAAATAAAAGCAAAAAGAATGGAATCAAAACTATGTGAAACACCTATTATGTGACTGTAAAAACTTATTTCCAAGACAGAAAATCTGCTCTAGATCTCTAGTATTGACTACAAACAAAAATATCTATGGGAGAAAGAAACAAAAAACGGTGAAAATTTATGAAAATTTATGAAAATTGAAAATCTTAATTTCCTAGGGAAAGCACCATCTAATTTATAGTTCTGGAAAACAATCTTTTACAGCTCTTTCTGTAAAACAACCAGCAGACCAACTGAAAGGCTTACATTTTTTACCTTAGCAGTATCTGATGAAAGCACTATTCATTTATATCAAAGCTGAAAAACAGTGATTGCGATGATAATTAAATTCTCATTTCAGTGCAAAATAAATATATAATTTTTTACTTCTGTTAGCAGTGTTATGGAAAGGAAAACAGATTACTCAAGGCAACAAGTAGCAAGGCTGACAGAAATTGAGAATGATTAATATGATTTCTTCTGAAAGGGGTAGAACAGGTCAAATTAAGCTTCAAAAGTTATTTCTCTTTCTAAAATTAAAGAAGATCCAGTCTTTGAGGGTTTGGTACATTGCATATTCATCATAATTTTTTATCTATCAAATTCTTTAAATTCTTCTCACTGTCTTAATCCTTTCAAAATGCATGCATTTCAACATAAATGTATCACTAAAATTGTGTTTCTGAAGTTTGGTGATAAATATTCCTTTATATTTCATCAGTCACAGATATCTGAAAGAACTATGGCATTGCCATACCTTTGAATAGAGTAAATTGCTATAGATAAGAATTAGAAATAAAGAAGTATGTATTGAAAAAAATGTAGAAAAGCAGATTTCTTACTTTCTAGCATCCTCCAGATATAGCTTTATTAAATTAAGATTATGACACTAAGAAAAATATCAGTAGTTGGGTTTTTTTAAATCTTTCATCTTAAAAAAAAATCTTCTTGTTGCTTATAGTTCTGGATAGTGGTTTCTTATATAGGTTAAAAATTATTAGTTATTTGCTTGTGATTCAAAAAAAATTTGGTTTAATAACTCACATGGCCTCTGCTGATCTCATGCTCTGCATCAAGAATGGTAGTTTGCTAAAATACACAAGTCACAATCCTCAAAATAATACAATATAAGTGTTACACGTTGACTTTTATAAATTACATTAAAAATTCCTGAATTTAAGTCATTTGAAGAGCTATAGAGATTAATATAAGAAAAAGGAGCTGGTGCTTTAATTCAGGTGCTCCTTCATGTTAATTTGAAATATTATTTTTAAATTATTTGGCAGAAAGAATGGGAAAACTTCCTCAGATGAAGCAGAAAGAGCAAATGCTGCAAAGTACTTGCTCACACAGTATCAAAATGTAGCTAACATTCAAAGATGAATTTTATGAAAATGCAGAACTATTTTATTTTAGAACTTAAAAAAAGTGCCAGGCATGCATAAACCATGATTCTTATGAAGTATTTAAATATTAAAAAGCCAAAATCCTTCATTTGACAGTGTCTGACCTTTAAGCTTATCTGCTTTTAAAATACATCTTACCTATCTACCAAAACTTTAATCACTTTCTCATTTCAGATATTGAAAGAAAGATTTCATTTAAATCAAGCAAAGGTCATCCTCCTTTGAAATATAGATTACTCACCTGTAGTTTTTAAAAGAAGACTGGAGAACAAACTCAGGAGAAACATCTCTCTCTCCACAGAGATAGTACTGAATCAGCAGTGGAAAGGATTAAACATAATTATGTGTAACTCCCAGAGACTGTAAGGTCCAGACAAGAAATACAAAGAAATTCAGTTTCAAAATATATGAACTTCATATAGTTACAAAATGAAGAAATGAGATGTCATGTTATCGACTCTTTTTGAACTACTTAAACTGTGGTTAGGTTAAAAGGGCACCAGAAGCATCAAGAGATAAGACCAAATGGGTAATTCTGTCTGAGACCATTGAGATTAATATGAAGTTTTCAACCTCTGATTATTCACAAGTAAATTATCAGTTTCTCTTACTTGTTAAATATATAATTTCTTTTACTAAAATATTGCATTGTATTCTAATGCTTGTCCTCAAGTATTAGCAAAATTTAAATATTTAAGATATAATCTTAATATGATCTCTTAGTCTCCAAATGACTGAAAATTTCATAGAGAAAAACAACTTCTCCTATCTGGTCTTCTAAAATAAAATATAGCAGGAGAGCTACCTCCAGGATTTACCCACACATGAGAATCTGAGTTTGTAGTTTACCTGATCTCATGTATGTGAACATGAAATTGTTTTGTAAAACACACAGAAGTCTAACATTAAACTGTTTAGAATTATAATATATTTGAAATAACAATTGGCCTTTGGTTTGATTTTACATTGTAAAATATAACCCTTTTTTAGGAAAAAATTTCTTTTCAGAGTCACAGAATCAATTAGGTTTGACAAAATATCATGTAGACCAACCCATGACCCACCACCACTTTGCCAACTGGACCAGGGCACTGAGTGCTACATCCAGTCTTTTTTTTAACACTTCCAGGGATGGTGAATCCACCATCTCCCTGGGAAGCCTACTCCAGTATCTAAACAACCTTTCTGTGAAGAATTTATTCCTAATGTCCAATCTAGACCTCCCCTGGTGCAGCTTACAACTGTGTCCTCTCATCCTATTACTTACTGCCTGGGAGAAGCAGCTGATCTCCACCTGGCAACAACCTCCTTTCAGGTAGCTGCAGGTTGATAAGGTCACTCCCAAGCCTCCTTTTCTCCAGGCTAAACAGCCTCAGCTCCTCAGACACTTCTTATAGGATGTATGTTCCTGATTCTTCACCAGCACTGCTACCCTTCTCTGGACTTGCTCCAGCACCTCAGCGTTCTTTCTGAATTGAGGTGCCCAGAATAGGATGCAGTAGTCAAGGTGTGGCCTCCTGTTCTGCAGGGGAAGAATCCCTTATTCCTGCTGGCTGCTATTGCCAATACAGGCCAGGATGCCATTGGCCTTCTTGGCCACCAGGGCACACTGGCTCGTGTTCAGCTGTCTGCCAGCATCCCCGTGAGCTTTTCTGCCGGGCAGCTTTCCAGCCACTCTGCCCCTAGCCTGTAGCGCTGCATGCCAAAGTCTAGGACCTGACATTTGATCTTGTTGAGTCACAAGCTGTTGGTCTAGTCCCATCTATCCAGGCTGGCCAGATCCCGTTGATTTTCTCATAGAGTTTAAAACTCTGATAACCTTTTGCACTTTTTAAATAGAATTGATTAGATTCTTGTAATGCTGGGGCACATAAAAATACACATCTTCGAATGTGTAGGTTTTGATATTTTAATTGCAGGTTAAAAAAAGTGCAGAAATGTCTGCAAAATTAATAAAGCCATCAGTAATTGACTATTAATGGACATTTTAACAGGTATATTTGCATTGGTATTACAGTTTCTCAATTGTTACCAATACAAAGCAATATATCTTTGATCTAACTTTCATAGACTAAATCAGTAATGGCAAAAATATTGTTAGTTTTCAAGGCAGATTTTAACTGAAAAAAAAAATCACTAAAACCTTCTTTCAGAGAAAAAAATATCTTCTCTACTGTGATTAATAATTAGTTCACTGGCACTGCTCCCTGGTAAGCATAACTTAAAATATGTACTCCATATTATTTAGAGTTAACCCATTTCAATGTAAATGTATTGGCATGACATTTTATTGCTATCCAATGTTTATCAAATAAAAAAACAGCTAAGGCTCCATGACCATTAGTTAATCTCTTTATAATTCAGTGTTAGGGATGGTTTAGGCATTGAGTATATACATATATATATGGGTATATATATATAGCCCAATAAATCTGAATGTTCAAAATTTCCCAGACTCAGAACAAATTATTCAGTCAACAAATTCATACTGGGACTTGGTCAAATATAGCTTTGCACTCAGGGATCAGATGTGCATATGCACACAAAGGAAAGTTTGAAATAAGGACTGAATGTTATATCCTTTTATGAGAGTATCAATAGGCTGTGATTTAATTTTGGGCTAGTCATGAAGGCAATGTCTTATATGTGTAACCTTAATCTTGCCATTTTATGTCTTCTGAAGGTAAAGCTATATAGGCTTATTGCCTTTTTTTTTTTGCATATTGTTTTAATAACATATAAATAAGAAAAAAATGTAAGTATTTGATAGACTAATTATTTTCAGATTACAAATTGTCCAATTTTTCATCATCCAAAATGCATAAGAAATATGAAAATATTTGGTAAATAGAGCCATTAACTTGACAGAAAACAAATCTTTATCACACCATGGAGCTCATGAAGTTCTCAGTATGTAGAATTCCTCTGATAATACTGATGCATTTTAGACTAATAATGCATCTGATAGAACAAGGATTTTTTAGTCAATCACAGCAGCTGAATCAAAAAGTATTTACAATTACGTTGGTTATCTTTTTCTTGTGTATTCATCAGTATATTTTTCTTTTACTTTAAAAAGGGTTTTGCCTTACTCAGCAGAACATGAAATTTGTCATACTTCTGAAGAGCTTCCTGCAGTTATAAGTAAAAATGTATTCTGATTTTTAAAAATATGAACTACTCTAAAAATGTAATTTTATAATCATCCAATTAGATAAAAATGTAAAGAAAAAAGGTAACAGTATAACCTGATGTAGATCTAGATGTCACCCATGTAAAATGCTCAATTAAAAAAACACAGTTAATAAATATGAAAGTAGACAACACTGGGAAAATACAAAAAAAAGTGTTGTTGATGTAGTGAAAGTGTGACACAGCCTCCCCTTCAGTAGCTACATAGCTGTTATTGTTAGCTCAAGGGCTGACAATAACCAGTATGTGTACAGTGACTGAGCTGGAGTGACTCTAACCAACAGCCAAACATTCATCCATGC
Organism: Lanius collurio; assembly: GCA_020086605.1. NCBI lineage: Eukaryota > Metazoa > Chordata > Aves > Passeriformes > Laniidae > Lanius > Lanius collurio. The sequence goes on along the minus strand of JACBWW010000020.1, from coordinate 11,161,296 downwards.
TCTCCCTCCCTCCCTTGTCCTGCAGGTTGAGAAAAAAAATGGATAGGGAAGGTAAGAAGACTATACTTTGGGGTAAAATTTAACAGCAAAAACTGTGCCGAAGTAAAGCAAAACAAGGAAATCCTCCATCATTTCCCATTAACGGGCAGTTGTGCCACTTCCTGGCAAGCAGGGCCACAACATATATAAAAATTGCTTGGGAGCACAAACACTGTAACCATGAATGTCTTCTCTTCCTCCTTCTTTCCCTGAGCTTGATGTGATGTAGTATTGAATATCCCCTTGGTCAATTTGAGTCAGATGTCCTGCAGACACTTTCTCCTAACCTCTTGTCTGACCTCAGCCTACTTGCTGAAAAGAATGGTGGTGATGAAGAGCCAGAGCTGTGCAAGCACTCTTCAGAAAGGGTCTGAACACTGGCCAATTATCACCACTATCTTAACCACAGATACAAAGCACAGCACCACAAGGGCTGCTATGAGGAAAATCAAATCCATTCCAGACAAATCCAGTGCACTTGTGAGAGAGGTGGGAAAAGGATGAAATATTTTTCTCTATATGCTTCAAGTCAATGTTCTATGACATTTCAAGGCAGTTTAACTCAGATGGATGGATCTTTTGAACCATCTTTGTCTATTTAATCTCAGTCTAAACCACAGCTAATAAGCAAATTACTTGCACAGGGCTCTAGCTACTTCAATCTGTCAGTCAGCATGGGTTATTAAGTGAGTAATGCTGCGTCCGCCATGCCCCGGTCATGGCCTAGCACCCCAAATGGAAAGAATGAAGAAGCAGCTGGCTTCATACGTTTTTCATTAAGCAGAGATCAAGAAAGTTGGCAAAATGTTTTATATAGACATTTCCAATTACCCGACAAAAAGTAAACAATCTATTTCCATGATAAATAAAAAACTGTAATATGCTTAAGAGTCAAGAAATCTGAGTTCTGATTGTGCTGATGCTAACTTTCTATGACAGATTTTCTGTATCATTGGTCAAAGCATTCAGTTCTGTCAGAATTTAGATTATTGGAATCCCTCATTAAATATTTAACCTCATGGTAAGACTATTATTTATGGAAGTCAAAATTATAATTATCCAAGGCAAACATCTTTTGTAGTATACCAATATTTTTGTCATATTAAAATTTGGTTAATTTGGATAAATAGTTAATCTATACATTTTATTTTAGATACATAATATGTTATATATCATATAATATATAATAGGAAATAGGTTACTTATTACTATATAAATTTAACACAACTCAACTATAATTAATATTTACCTATAAATTAAATATATATATGATTTGTGCTTGATAAGATTATCACTGAATTCAGTCAGTCTTGCTTTCCAAGGACTTTCTACCTCCTAAGGTATCCTGAGAAGAAAATGAATAAATATTAGAACTTATCTTACATACATCTATGAGAATGTATCTATGTACTGAATAGTATCAAGTTATTTTTAGGACTTGAATAGTTCTGAAATACCCAACCATTTTTCTCTTTTTCCATTTGCACACAAGTATCTAAATTTTATCACAATTTTATATTTGCAATTTTTAAAAATCTTTGATTTGTGTGTATTTTGGGTTTCATTTCATTTTTCACTAGTATTTAAATGTAAAATGAAAATATTCATGTACTAAAAGATGACAAAAATTTTCAAATAAATTATTTGTTTCCATATATTTATATTATACTTTATAAATAATGTATTTTCATTTTAAGTGTAAATAGGATATATCTCTAAAAGATATTAGAAACCTCTTGGTTTGTATGTTTCTATGAGGGAAAGAAAAGCTGTAACAAACAAATGAATGCATTTTATTATTTATACAATTATTGCGAAGTCTATAATGGGAAGAGAGGAAAACAGAAGAGGAATGAAGTTTTCCTCAGTGATTACTGGGAATAATCCCAGATAATGGTACACACCTGGGGGCAAACTGGGTGGAAAGCAGCTTTTCTCAGAAAGACCTGTGGGTCCTGATGGACACAAAATTTGGCATGAGCCAGCAATATATCCTTGCAGGAAAGCATTTTCATGAAAGCAGTGCCAACACCTCAAGGAGGCTGATACTTGGCCTTTATTCAGCAAGGTGAGACCATGTTGACCACTGGCAGAGGTTTCTGAGGGAGGTTACAGGGTCTCCATGCTTGGAGTTGTTTGAGCTCGCTGGATGATCTGCTATAGCTGACTTTGCTTAAACTAGGCAGTAGACCGAATGACATTCAAAGGTCCCCTCAGGTGTAAACCATTCTGTGATTCTGTGAAATAATTCTGTTGTTTGTGAGGTTACGTGAATAATTTCAATCCCATTAAATCAGTACACTATTTTCAGTACACAAAGTAATACTGTTCTCTTTATTTCTCATTGAAATTACTAGGTTAATAAAAATTTTTAATGGGAAGTAATTTAAAAGGGGGTTTTGGTCAAGAGAAAAGGTAAAATATCTTGTGCTTTGTTCCTTTAAAATCTGAGTCATGAAGTCATTAATTGAAATATATATTAGTTCAATTTAGAAAAGAAATGTATTTCCAGTTGCATAGTAAAGTAATATTTTCAAACCTACAATTTATAAATAAGACCATTTTCTTTAGAAAGTATGTCTCTTTCTGAAGGAATAATTGTAAACTCTTACTGTTCTTCTTTTCTCCATAATTTTTCTGAGATAAAGAACTTCTGAACTGGTCATGTATTTTTACAGTAAGTGACCTGGGGACATGAGAAAAATGGGATATATTAAGTGACTGCTCATTACATCACCTTTATAAACAGCTCGTAACAGAGCTTTTGAAGGAGAGAATTAGAGTAATCTAAATAAAAAGAACAGGAGAAAAAGAAAAATAGCACCACATATCAGTAAGCTAGCATAATTTTCAAGTGATATGGTATGTGAAAAATGCAAAAGGTGGTAATATTTTCTTTAAGCAGCAGGTATCTCAGTTGCACCTTTCCTTCTTGTTTATATAAAATAGCCTTTATTTTGCGGTAATAACTGTGATTATAATGTAATTTTATGGAGATTGGTTAGGATACACATAATTTTTCATATTATCAAGCAAGAGTGTGAAACTTGCCTTGTAAGGATGCAAAAATATAAATGGGCACCCATGTCTGAACTCTATTGAATTAAGTGTGGATCATAAAGAAGTCTCCAGACAATCAAAAGTTCCTAATTCAGAAAAATTATTGAAAACTGCCAGGTGTGAAGTGAATGAAAAGTTCCATTAAATGCAAGAATTTTACTCCATTACTGAATGTGTGTCTGAGAAATGTGTAAGCATTTATAAAATACTGTAAGAAAAATCTGAGAATTGTGAAAAAACTATTACTGAGTAAGATTGAAATCTTAACCAAAGAGATGTATTCTCCAACAGATATTTTCATCAGATAATTATAGTCTAAAAATCAAACATTAATAAATAAATCTTGAAGAATATTCCATTATAGAGAAAAATGTATAGATAATGACAAATAGAAAAATTAGTATTACAGGTGGGGTAAGTAGTATTTACTGGGCTTATTGATATACTAATTATAGAAGATAATATTTCATATTTTAATAGTATTTATACATTATAATGTACAATCATGTAGTTCCTCAGACATTTTTATAAATCAAGAAATGGCATGCAACAGATAATTCTGTCTTGAATCTTCCCAATAGGGTTCTAATAAGTTCATTAAATACTAGCTATATTTTTCTTGTAGTGAAGCTTTCCATCAGATAAATATGCTTGCATTGAAGCTGTAAAATGGATTTTATGTGTAAAAATATATATACTGCACTGAAGACTAATTCAGAATCAGGATAAACTTTTCTTTCATAGCCAAATCCTTCATATATTAGGCCTAGCATACTGGGAGCTTGTCCTCTGTTGTAGATATTGGATTGTTTTGTCTACAATCCAACCAAATGGAATCTGTTTTAGTGATGGAGCTAAATTACTAATTCTAACTCACCAGCTCTCAACATTTTGGAAGGTTTAATCTCGTTTTTTAAAATAAAATTCCATATTCTCATTTAGAATTTAATTTTTATTTAGAAACATTTTTGCTGTCTGCAACACTATTTTAAAAAACTTCTTATGACACCTGAAATCTTGTTTATAGATGGTCTTTAGATCCCTATCACAATAGAATATTAATACAATTCTTAAAATTAGAATGAAAAGTTTAGTTCTATCTTCATGTTTCCATTTATCAGCAAGTATTGAAACATTAGTCACAATGAATTTTTCAATGCTTGTCATAAAATAGATAATTTCCCTTACTAGATATTTGGTGAAGAGTAAAAAGTAATGACTATATTTCTCCTACTCTGCCTGACAAATAGCTAGTTTACTCTAGCAGATAACTGAATATTAAAGTCTATTAGTCATGGAGATGAAAATATCATATTCCTTGCCCAATCTCAGATATTCCAGACTTGAATGATAATTTTAAAAGATCAACACAAATCTAATAATTGGTTTTTGTAGACATAAAACCACATACTGGGATCAGCCTTCACAGGGAATCTCATAGAAGAGGCAGGAAAAAAACAAGTATTTTTCACCTCTTTTTCTTTCTTCATTTCTTACAGACTCATGCAGCTAACCAGATTGGTTATCTCATCACTACCCAACACAGACACCAACTGATTCCCCTCCCACCTTCCAACCTGAGAAATATTGTATACAGCATTGTATATGGTACGTAGTGTGAAAAGGAGGGAGGGAAGAAATTAACTGTCATTTTCTAAGATTCCAAAAGATACAAAAAAGAAAATCCTTTCCTCATTTTCCATCTGAAGCGTGCTCAAGTCCTGTCTCCCTTCTGATGCTCCAAAGAAAATCTGTTTGGACATTTGGGGACTCAAGATAGTGGCTTCCTTTTCTTTGAAATTGTTTTGTTGTTTATCCAACTGTTTCCAATGTTATTTTATTTAATAAGAAAGGGTGAATTATGGAGGTGCCTTCCCCTGAAATCCTGGGAGGAGGGACCCTGCAGGGTACGGGTCTGTCCCTACTCCCAGGTCACCCGTGCCCCATTCCTGTTCCTGACTGGGTGGTTTGGGTGCCTGGGAGCTGCTTGGGAGCACCAGCCATGTGTCTGAAGGAATAAAATAATCCCTGAACATCTAAAGAATTATTGCTTCATCTTTCCTTCTAAATTCATCACTGCCTTATATATGTTGTAAGGATTCCCCTCACTACAACAGTAGTGTATATATCATAAATAATGTATAGTATATAATAAATTATATGGAATATTATGTACTCCCCTTTGGAGAGCAATCTGGTGACTGGTTATTTTCCACATGAAATATGAGGTGAATTACTTTTTTTGTGTGTTCTAAAGATGGCAGTGTGTCTCCCACATTGAGATTTAGTACACAAATGAGATACATGGTGTGCGTATCAGGTTTGCACAGCCAAGCTTTGATAGTCAGGGCTACAGGAGTGGCTTTTGTAAGGAGCTGCTGGAAGTTTCCTCCATGTCTTTGTGGCACAGCCAGTCCCTGAAGGCTCCAAAGATGGCTGTGCTGCCAGACAAACTGGGCCAATTAGGAACGATGGCAATGCCTCTGTGATAACATATTTAAGAAAGAGAAAAAGTCATCGTGCAGACATAGTTGTGGCCTGAGAACAGCGGAGTGAGAACACATGAGAAGAACAACTCTGCAGACACCAAGGTCAGTGCAGGAGTGAGGGGCAGAAGTCTCTCCAGGCACTGGAACTGAGATTCCCCTGCAGCCCGTGGTGCAGATCATAGTGAGGCAGCTGTACCCCTGCAGCCCATGGAGGTCTGAGATCCACCTGCAGCCTGTGGAGGAGACTCACACTGTAGCCTGAGTGAAGGCTGTGACCCTGGGGGAGAAGAACCCGTGCTGGAGCAGCCTGTCCTTGAAGGACTTCAAGCCATGGAACCCACTCTGCAGCAGTCTGGGGAGGACTGTTGCCCATGGACAGAACTCATGCTGGAGAAGTTCATGGAGAACTGTCTCTTTTGGGAGGGACCCTACGCTGGAGCAGGGTAAGGACTCCTCTTCCTGAACAGTGGCAAAAACTTTTGATGAACAGATCATAACCCCCATTGCTTGTCTGTCTGCACTGCTGTGGGAGAGGAGGTAGAGCTGAGGAGGATGGAGAGCTGGGGTGAAGGCGGTTTTAAGGTTTTATTTTACTTCTTATTATCTTGCTCTGATTTTTTTAGCAATAAGTTCAATCAATATCTATAATTTGAGCCTGTTTTTCCCATGAGAGTATTTGGTGAGCATTCTTTATCTCAACTCATGAACCCTTCATTATATTTCTCTCTCCTGTCCAGCAGCGGAGGGGAGTAAGAGAGTGATTTTGTGGGTGTCTGGTATCCAGCCAGGGTCAACCCACTATAGGTGTGTCAGCATGAGAAAAAGACACCTTGAAGCCAAAGAGAAACTGTATTTGGTATTCTGATTCACTTAGTGGCTTGGGCACTGAGAGAGATTAAAATGTGCTGAAGTCTTCAGCTATGAAATGAAAGGACTCCTAGGCATGTATCATTGCAGTGAGCTGTCTTGATTCTTTGTTATTTAGTTTGATTTTGTGAGAAAATTTAGTCAATGTATGTTATTCTAAACTGAAAATCTACAGTGTTTATTGTTTGTTCTGAGTTTTGGCCACTATATATATAGTGACTATATATAAATATGACTGTTTATATACTTTGTATACCTTTGCAAATGGATGTTGCTCTGTAGTCCTAACATGGATAATAAACTGATTGGAATGTAGTCGGTCTATTTATCTCCCATTTCCCTCTGGGGTATTTTTCTTTTTTTTTAAAATTACTTTATGTTCTCAAGTATTTGTTAGAAACATTAAAATAATAATAGCAGTGCAGTTAAAATGAACACAAAAAGGAATCATCCATTGCTTCTGGATCCATTATTTCAAAAAGCAGTCAATCCAATATTACATTTGCTACAGCCACTGCAGAAGTCTGCTTTTGTAGCAACAGATGACTACACAACTAGTCAATAAAAGTTTCAGAATACAGACTGAAGAACGGTCCCACTAAAAGGTAAGTAAATTTATTCTACTAGAAAATAGAGGTCTTTACTAATGAGCATGTGCATGAGGAAAAATGTTTGCCCTTCCAAACCAAGCTTGTCATCTAAGATCTGAAAAAATCCCCAAATTAATGACAAGCTGAGCAACATAATTTTCTCTAGTTTTCTCAGTCTAAAGATAAATAAAAAATGAACATATTTGATAGTAGTGGAGGAAGGTGGGGAAGTTATTTTGTTTTATATTTTTTAATATTCCATCTAAACTCTTTTTGCTTTGTGTAACATATGACATTGTCACTGGACATATTGTTGTTGCCTGTATCTCTTCTCACCCTGTTTTCAAAATAGGAAGTTTCTCAGTTTATTCATTCAAATTACTGGGGATGCAAATCTATTTCACAAATCATGTACTTTATCACAAAATCAGCCAAGGGACTCGGAAAAACATAATTGGAAGCAGATTAACTTCTGCAGCCAAGTTTCTATATGACTACAAATTGAAGGGCAGACCCATCAAAATATTTGAGGTCAAGTCTGCCATCCAGAGGGACCTAACTAGGCCAAAGGAATGAGCCACAAGGATTGCAAGTGGTTTACAAGCTGGGTATGAGCCAGCAGAATACCCTGGCAGTAAGGAAGGTCAAGAGCAACCCAGGATGCAGTAATAGGAATATAGGCAGTAGATCAAGGCGAGTTCCATAGCACTTGTAAGACCACATTTAGATTCCTGCATCCAGTTTTGGGGGGCCCAAACAGAGAAAATACATTTATAAACATGGGTGAATTTGGTGGAAGGTGACCGTGCTGGTCAGGGACTGGAGAACCTGCTCTTTGAGGAGAAGCTACTGAAGCTGGGCTTGTTCAGCCTGGAGAAAAGACAACAGCAGGATCTAACAGCAGCCCTCCAGCAAGGGAAAATGTTATTAAGACCTTACCAAGACAGAGAGAGAGTCTCTACATTAGTGCATGGTGAGAAAATGGCAAATAACAGTCATACATTGAAACAAGAGAAATTGAACCTAGGTAGAAAGAGAAACTTTTCTCTATGAGAACAGGTGCTAGAAGAGGCTTCTTGAAGATCTGCGCAATCTTTGTCCTTGAAGGTTTTTGCGACCTAGACAGACCAAGCCCTAAACAGCCTAATCTGACCTCAGAGAGGACTGTGTTTTGGGAATCCTGAGGCCCTGTCCATCTTGAATTTTCCCATGAACCTATGTTATTTCCAGCATTTGTCCCAGAACACATTAAAGGAAGAGACCCTTCCAGTACTGTTTTAGGAGGAAAAGTAAGTAGGCTTTAGGATGATTGTTCACACCCTCTCAGTGAGGTGAATTGCAGTATCACTGCAGAATAAAATGTAGCCGTTCATCATATTGCTGAGGTTGTATGAGACCATTCTTCTTTCTGATTGGTGGAATAAAATTAGGGGTTAATTTAACACAGCAGAGCCTGGATAAAATTCTACCTCATGGAAATACAATTCCAAATCTCCCATTGACTTCAATGGAATATTCTTTTATTTTTCACGTATAAATCATTATAATTCAAGTAGAGTCAAACTCATAAACCTTAATATGAGAAAAATTCTAGCCTGTATTTCCCCACAGTTTATGTATGCATGATGTTCATTGCAAATGACCTTATAAAACATTAATAACATTTTATTCTTCATGGAAAAGCTTTAGAAAATCAATTCTTTAAATAGCGGGGGGTTTTGTGGTGCAAACAGGTTACTTCCTTCATTCCCATATTTCTGTAAAATTAAATAACTGTTCTCTATTCTATATTTGCAAAAATGCCACAATAAATACACACAGAATATCTTCTACTTTAGGTCTCATTCTTGAAACCAAGCGATTTGAGAAAACCTGTGTAAGGTTTTAGGTACTATTTGTAAATATCCAAATCTTCAAAAAAATATTTTAGTACTTTTATGACTTTGAAGCTTATGCAATTATTTTAGGATACAAAACATTTTGCATGCTTGTCATGGCAAAGCTATCTATGTCAGAGTCAATGCTTATTTTCTCTTTCTAAATATAGTTTGCAACACAATCACAACAAACAGATAACAACAGTCACAGAACAAATAGCAAGCATAATTTACTTTTTTCTGAAAGCCTTACTGTGATTATTCAATCATTGCAAAAAATATGCGATGCCTCTATTTACTTTACAATTATATCATTATGCAAACAAGAAAGTTTCCATATTAAAATACTTATTAATAGTTCTATTACTCAGTCCATTTATAACAGACTTGAAGTAAAATATTTTGTGACAAAATGTTTCTTTTCAGAAATTATCCTTGAGAACATGGATTGACAGACCTGTCAGCAGCAGTTCCAGATCTCCATTCATACCTCCAAGCTTGGACCTGTCTTTAAAAGAGATAGAATGATTTAAATTGCAGTGGTGCTTTTGACTAGTTCTGAATATCTAATAAAATACTTAAAAGCTTATGCTCTGAATAAATCTAAATGCTGATGATATTATTTTTCTCTTGTTTCTGTCATGTTTTGACGGAGAATTATGACAAACAACAAACATTTTCAAAAAAATATTTTAATGCTATTAAAAATAACAAACCCAACTAAACTCCAGGTCACCAGTACCTAGAAAGCTGAAATTAATTAAGAAGATTAAAAGGTGTTAGATTACCAAGAACATTATCATCACTGCTGTTCAAAGATAAGAGTATGGTGCTGTGGAATAGGACAAGTATTTCAGATAACTCTAGACATCAAGAAAGAATCTTCCTCGAAGATAAAAGGACATATTTTACAAATATACATGAATACATTTTCTTGTATATTTTTAAAATATACAACTTTTAACATAAAGATATATAGTACTTTTAACATAAAGATTAGTTCTGGTAAAACATGTAATTTCAAAGAATTTCAGAGAATATTATGCTGTTATACTGTTGGAGACAAAACGACTGAGATTTTCTCTGCTCTCTTTCACCCCTTTCCAGTTGGCCCAGCAGTCCCTATGTTGCCCTTACTCATTCACTCATACACTCATTCACAGAAAAATCATGTCCAATCCCTTCAAATCAGTTGGGTATGGTGGGAGAGAGGCTGGGAGAGCTGGGATTGTCCAGTCTGGAGAAAAGAAGGTTCTGGGAAGACATTTTTGATGTCTTTCAGTAATTCAAGGTGTCTTATAAGCAAGATGGGGACAGACTATATAGTAGGACTTGCAGTGACATAGTAATGGTTTTAAAGTAAAAGAAGGTAGATTTAGACTAGATATAAGGGGGAAAATATCTATAATGAGAGTGATGAAAAACTGGAACAGTTATATTTCTTCAATTTGTACTCAACATAACTTGGGAATTCTAAAGAAAGTCAAAATAAGATAATTTCCAGATTCTTTGTGAAATGGTTTATGGGGGAGAAAAAAAAGAATCAAAGACAACCAAAGAGAAATACAACAGAAATACTGTTATTATCTTTGTCCTTATCCTGTCCTTGCACATAATTACATTTTGATTTGCCATCTGATATTTTCATCAGGACCCAAAGATCTGATTCTAGATATCAGCCAAAAGAAGACATACAAAAGTCTAATTCTCCTTTTATGTCCATCAGTGCAGTGAATGTTCTTGTATTAAATGATGCATTGGCTACCTATGCAGCATCATCTTTTAGACAAATGTTGCATTTGTCCCTAGATGTATTAGATTGAAATAATTTTGCTTTGCATAATTTCTCAACATTTACATAGTAAAAATCTTTCTTATTGCTGGCAATTCTTCCAAATATTGATATCACAAATACTATGCAATACAAATACACATCATCACAGTTCACTAAAATCCCATCAAAGATTCCTGTGAATTTACAGTCCAAATATATGATAAAAGAAAAAAGATATATATATATGTCCCTGCACCCCCACTCCCTTCTTGGAAACAAAAGGGAAAAAAGCTGTTTGACTTTGGTAGTTCTTACCCTGAAAATCTGCACGGTATGCTTCAAAACTATTTTTGTGAATCTTTTGCCCAGCACTCTACCAGGTAATTATGACTCCAGAGGATTCATGTTATTTTAGTACTCAGTTCTTAAGAAAGGATTCTAAGGATCTATGGATCTTTAAACAGCAGTAGAGTACAGAAAAGACACCTGATTCATAAAGAAGTAGAGCACAAACTCAACCAATGCTTTCAAGCTCTTGGAAAGGCCTTCAGAAGTTAAATCTGAGAATAAAAAAAAATAAACTCAACTCCCCATTCTTTATTAGTACAAAAGGTTTAGACCATCACTATTAATTATTATACATGTTTATATTCATGTGAAGAATGAATTGTAGAAAGCTTGCACAAATTTGCTGTAAAAACTTCTGCACTCTATACCAGTCCATAAGCCTTAAACTGATAACAAGAACTGTGTGAAAAAAAATAAACATATACCAAGGTGCAATTTCCCTTATATTAAGGTGTGATCCACTTTAGCAGTCTAACATCCAGTTTAGCCCAGTCTGTGAGTGAGTGGCTTTGACCAACCTGTGGGTGTTATTGATGAAAAAAAGGAGTGAAGAGAGAATATGTTCTCAAAGATCCATCTCAGCTCCCTGGGACGTACATCTTAGTGCATGGTGAATGATGTAGAAATTGTCTTTTTTATCCTGATGGAATGCATTCATACGTGCATACATACATACATACATAGAGTTCAGTCTTCTATTTATAGTACTAAGAAAGCTTCCATTTCACACCTGGGACTCACAGCATATGCAGAAATCATATTATTTCCATTCTTCTCTGTGGTATGAATGGCTTTTAGCTGTAAAGATATATTTTTCATAGATATCTCTTATTTTCATAGATATCTCTTATATTATAATCTTCATATGCACCAGGTACAAAGACACACCTATGTAAACAGGTCTCTCCACTGACCATGAGACCAATGATCTGATTTGGGCTTCTTGGCCACTCTAATAACCATCTCCTAGACTTTATTCTCTCCAATATCCAACATAGATTTATAAATATTTCAATACAATGGCTCCTAGGCCTCTTATCCTATTTGTCAGCTACCATGGTGTGGTTTTTACTAGTGAGTATGCACTGATATCTACCTATAAGGTATGTACATTCTCTGATCTCTGGCACCACATACATGCAAGGCCTCTGACCTGTGGTCTGTTACCCAGCACTGTATATTTGTGCATACACAAAGGAGATCCCTTCATCCAGGAAAACAGCTAATAATGGAGGACAGATTGTAATGAAAAGTGCAGGTTTGGCCAGAGAAGCATTCTGATCAGCAACATTTACATACAGCCCAGTCCCTTTTATCTCCTTATCCATGTGTTTCAGCATGTGTATTCTTCCCCAAACCACTTTGACCCCTCTTTTGTCTGTCTTTGGTTTATCCTCTAAATATCCCACAATAAGCCATATGCAATCCCAGAAAGGCCTTCCCTTGCATCTCATAAAATATCCCACACTGCCAGGAAATGACTCCCCCTCAATTTAAAAAGACACCCTGAGAGCTGCTCCCTTCGGTTCACCCTGTGAGTCTCATTTTCAGCCCATGGGGATCTTTGCTCTGATGTGACTGACACACCAATTACTCTGATTAGGTTTTTGGGTTTCTTTGACCTGCTATTGTTCTTTTGCATATCTGTAGGGTTTGGGGGTATTGTTTGGGGTTTTTTGATGTTGTTTATGTATATAAGTCTTTAATCACATGACCAAAAAGAAATGTTTTATTTTATAAACATAACTTTGAATAAGCATATTGAAGTAGTTTCCTTTGTAAGCTATTACATTTGATCCCAAGTATCATACACCAAAAAGATTCAAAATAAGTAAAATAATTTGAATTAATGACAAAAACGTCTTTGGAAATGTATTATGGTTTCTTTGTTCTTAATTTTCATTGTTGAAAGAAAAATCCCAAACAACCGAACATTTTAGATATTGAGTCATTGAACAAACTGTTGCACAAATTACAACATGAAAATACTGGCAATACAAAATGAATTTTGGCATGCAAATAGTCACACAGATTCAGTAGAACTAATGTACTGAATACATTAAAATTAAGTGCAGTATCTTCTAGTGATTTTTTTATTGCATTACTAAATATTTTTCCAGTGTGTTGCATCACATGCAACTTTTTTTCTGGTGATCTAGATTAATAATTCACTGAAAGGGTGAACAGATATATTTACTCTCATATATTCTGGATCATTAATACACAAAAATGGTGAACATTATATACTTTATCTATAGAAGATAATGTCCTTTAAAATCATTTCTATGGACCACATAGCATCTGCAACAAACCTTAACTATTACCAAAGAAGGCTGTTGATGTCAAAAGACAATTCCAATGACAGCTCTTTTTTAAAAAGACATTTATCTGAGTTGTCCTTTAAGAAACACAAGACTTAAAAATTGAATTTTTGCAAATATATTTTCCTCCTTTTTTTCCCTAGTCATCTTCAAAAAACAAATAACAACCCAACAATGCAGAAACAGAAAAATATTGACAACACAGAGGCAGCAAAGGTCTCTGTGCTGAATACGATATTAGCTAAATTTAATAGAAACTTGCAAGCCAATTTTAAACCAGTAAGGAGCAAACTGGTTCATTTCATATTGATGATTCCCTTTTTTATTCCATGTTGAGTCACACTTATTTGAAAACTCCCTTTTCATTTGAACACTTTGGATAATGGCCTGTTTTTTAATTCCTACCTGATCCTTTTCCCTGGAGGGAAAGGTACTGGTCTTCAGGGTGTGTGGCTGGTTCTCATGTACCTTCAGGAATGCGACTTTTGCTGCTTCTTGTGAAAGAGGAAAGGCTTTACAGTGACTTAACAGCGTCTGCAGAAAGACAGGAGCACCCAAAGGGATATTCCAAAACAGACAGTAAGAAGCTTTAGTATAGCTATTTTGATGGAAGTATTAATGGTAGTCTTCCACAAAACCCTTAGAGCATTTTCTAGACTATGTTTGCTCTGTATATATGGTGTGTTCTCTTTTCTTGCTCAATGGATTTGAATGAAACACCAGTTACAATGTAAAGATCCTAAAAAAGATGAGAATTCTCAAGCCTAGAAGAAAGGATTGATGAAAGAAAGATGCTTTTAAAAAATACCCCATTTTTTGTTTTTTAATGCATGAAGCAGGAAAATAAAGGACAGTAAGTCTTAAGCAAAGCTGTGTGACTGCTGACAGTATTCATAAGTATTCTTCAAACAAATTTTTACTCTATCCCTGTTTTTTTTACATTCTCATGTATGACAGCGCTAGGTAATGGTACTTTCCATTAATTTTAATAAAATGAAATAATTTAAATATCAAGGAATCTATATCTTTCAACAGTATGTCTGGAATAATTCAGAAGAAAATTCCATGAAAGAATGGACTATGAGCAAATGCAGAGAAGGTTCTATGGACATGGTCCAATGTGCACTGTAAATGAAGAACAAGTAACACTAAGTCAACAGCAAAACAGAAAGTAACTCAGTACCACAATTTTCTGTTCTTTTGTTTTGCATTATAAATCAGTGAAAAAGTTAATGATGTGTTCTATAGGAATATGCTTGGAGAGAATAAGGCAAGCACAAGAACTTTTCATGAGTTTGAGCTCAATCTAAACTGTCAACTGCAAGAGGAAAACAGAATGAATCCTTGGAACAGAGGCATGTTTGTCTAAGGTTTTGAGTGCAAAATCACATGGTCTAAGAAAATATTCTGTAACTAAAAGGTAGTCAGTCAATTTAGAGATCCAAGTGCTCTTGGAAAAGAAATAACTTGAAATATTTTTTTCCGATAGAAATTTTGTGTGTCACATGGAGAAATTCTGAAACTCCAGCATATCTATTGAATGGGTGCAATAAAAAATCAAGTAGCAGAAGAAACTTTCCTCCTTACTGATCTTAACCAGTAGCTCACTTTCCTTTTGCTTCTTGTGGTTGTGACTGAGTATCTGTATCGATCTCAATCACAATCACCCTTCTTTTTTTCTCCTTCGGAATTACCACTGCTTCTCTTGCACTGTTTTGGTCACACAACTATAATCAAAGCATTCCTCTAGGTAGCAATTTGCACATTAAGGAAGATTTTGAATCTGAAGAACCATATATGGGTTCATATTTGGGTGGTAACTTTCCATTTTATAGCTATCTCAACCTCTCCAACAAAAATAACATAAAAAAATCACCTAACCCGCCGCCCCCAAACCCTTAAAACCCATAGCCAAAACAAACCATACCCAAACAAACAGAACCCCCCCAAAAAAAAAAAAACTTCAAAAAACCCCAAACAACAACAAATCCAAACAAAATCAGAACAACAAAAAAAAATCCACCCCCCCAAAAGAAAATTTAAACCCAAGGACTTTAAAAAATTGCTCCTCATTCATTTAATCTTGATTAAAAGCATTAATCTTTTTGTGAGATGATTCTGTTGTTGCAGCACAGCAATAAAGTCTTTAACTGGCAGAAGGAAAGAGTATCAGCATAGTGCTACTAAAAAAGATAAAGCTAGCCTCGGAAATGAACACAGCTCCAGAAAACAGTTTTTTCTGGCTAAAAAAATTGTAATTACTATGGTTATTTGTTTTTACAAAAGATCACATTTCACACAGAGTTCCAAATGTATTAAAAAATTGTGTGTTAAGAGCAAATGGTAAAAATATTTGAAAGCTTGCATACAAAATATAAATATATGTATGTATCTCTCAAAATGTTTTCCTACCCAATCTATTGCATTTATTAATTATAATACCAGAAAAAAATTACTATTTTTAAAAAGGTGTTTTCTTCTTTGCCAGCTGAGTTACAAATTTTCTACAGGCTTTTATCATCCTTACTAACTTTTTGCTACAAATCACTAAGTATTTTTTCCGTCATCAGACCTAGCAACAATGTCTGTGCAGGAGAATTGTGAAAATTTACCTATGACCTTGCATTTTAGAAAGGCAGTAAATGGTATAATCACAATTTTTGAGGAGGAAACAACTTAAAAGGAACACTGAGGCAGAATTTTCCTACAGCAACCTGTACTTCAGAATCTCTTTTATAAAACACTGCACAGAACAGAAAATTATTTTCTTTCTTTATTGATCAGAATGCCACATGCAGCCTTTCAAATGCAGTAGACCTCAATAGTTCAGGAAATTTGAAGCTGGTATTAAGTGGTTGAATCTGGTTCAAGACTAGGTCACTCCACTAATTGATTGGAATTTGCAAAACTGAAGTACTTCAGCTGTCCAGTGGGAACATTTGTGAGTTTATTTCTAACATGAAGGAACAAATGTAAAATTTAATTGACTACAAAAGCAAATTGCAAAATAACTCAGCAAAAACTTTTAGAATATAAATATGATATACAGCTCAAAGGGTGGTTTTATTTCCATGTGGTTTTGTTTTGTTGCTTGTAGAAGACATAAAAAATTGCAGATGTTTTTAGGTTGAAAGTCTGCTAATTCTGTAAAAAAGCAACTGTATCACAGCACTAGTATGTCTTAACAATTGAAATATAAGATAAAATGGAACCTTAGCAGTCTATAAAAGAAAAGCTTATTCTAGTTTGTACCTCGAAATCTATTTGCTTAGCAAGACTCTCTGCCAGGAACTATTGTTTTATGTTTTGAATGATTGAAGTCTTTAATGATAAGGTGACACAGTTTTGTCAATACAGCTGTTTGTCACTTTGTTTCTTTTATTTGCATAACTTTTAGGATTGTAAGGAAAGAAAAAAAACTAACATAGAAATAACTGTTTGTAACAGAAAGTTGCTTGTAGGCATAAATAATTTCAGTTGACCAGTGTCATGTAATGCTTTCTCATAAAAGGTACATTATAAAGTGAAGACAGATGTGCTATGACGGGAAAAGCAAAACAAGCCACCCCCCCTCCCCAAAAATGAACAGAAAAGTAAAGGAAAAATATGTGAGTTCCACTCTGAGATGTAAACTGGCACACTGGGACCTGGAATTGCAGATCATACTCTACTAATCTCGAGCATTGTGTTTATCATACGCATATACTACACTGAAAGGATAATTACCATTATTCAGTGTATTAATAGTCTACAAAATATAGAACAGCATGAATACTGAAAGTGCTTAATGAATACTGATCACTTTGATGTAGCTTTTACATATCTCAGTACAGGTGACTTGGAAGGACCTGCTTATCAGAAGAAATGAGGACACTTTTTTGATGTTTAACTCATTAGCAAAAATGAGGCATTTGACAATATCGATCATTATCAGTACTTCAGAAGATACAGTATTAGTTAATTTAGGGGAACAAAAATAGATTCTTTTATTTTTGATATCTTAAATGTAACACAGACATAGCAACATTGTTCCAATCCATAAAGCTTTCAAGTATTTTTATTCAGCTTCTCTTTAATTCTTGCTTGTGTGTTCTCTGTCCTAAATTAGAGGCCTTTTTTCCACTTATTTTTAAGCTGTCTGTTATGCCTACAATTTATCTCCCTGTGTTTCTCTTTTATTCAGATAGTATATATTTTACACTTTAATTTTTGTCTTTGTGTATTTTTTATTTGTAGGGTAAGGGGACTGCACAAAGATAAATAATCAATTTTTTTTCCCAGTATTTTTAAGAAAGCTCTTTCAGGTTGTTTTTGTCAATACTCATTTGACTCCTAAATACTAGTTTTCTTCCAAAACTTTCTATAGAGTGTCAGATTTATTTACCATATGACTGTATCTGAGATCCATTCATAACAGAAAAAAAATATTTTCTGGCTTTCAGAGGCAGAAATCTGTCCCATTTTCTCACTACATTAATGACAAAGAATTTCTTTAAAGAATTTCTTGCTAAAATCTAGTCTATGTTACTTCTCCTGTCCTGAGTGAACACCTCAAGAGTTGGAGCTCAAGTCATGGACTAAATGGACTCCATTTTTGTGGACATTCATTCCGTGGCAGCCGACCACAGACAAAGAGAATGATATCACATCAAAAGACAGGGCCGATGGTGGCTGTTCACATATTGGGCAGTGCAGGACCTGAAAATGATACCAATGATATGGAATAAAAGGTGTGGACTGTACTAGATCACAGAAGGATTGTATTTCTCCCTAGAAGCATTAGAACCTCTGCATTTTGTATTTGTTCATAAAAATTACTAACATTTTGTATTTGTTAGTAAAAATGTTGACAATAAATGCTTTTTACTTTTCCCACTGTGCTTGCCCTGTCATCCAATAAGTATGCTGAGAGGGAGCAAGAGTAGCCAGGAAGACAGCCAGGAGGAGAGCCAGTGCTCCTTAACTGACCAAGGGGTATTTAATATTAAATGTTGTGCTCAGCAAAACTGGAGTGAGTGTGGACATTCATGTTTAACTGTTACAGGTATGGAAACTTTGGATTTCCAGGATGTGGCTCACATCTGTCTACTGGTAGAAGTGAGGAATAAAGTCCTTCTTCACTTTCCTTTCACATGTAGCTTTTATTTCACCTTTTAAACTGCTTCATTTGTCAATCCATGAATCTTCTGGACTTTTATTCTAATTTCTCTTCAACTCACAGGAGAGGGCAGTGGGCAAATCATTCAGTGGATGCTCAGCTGCTGGGTAAGGACAATCCACCACAGCACTGTAGTAATAAAAGCAGCAATTACTTTAAATACAAGAATATGGGATTTTATTAATTACATTTTCTGGTACAGAGAGACCTGAGAAATGAGTTCTTTTTTTTCATTTATTCATGTAAAAGTCTGTTTAAGTATTACTGAACATTAGTCTTTGCAAGCATCTAATGAACACAGTTTACACCTCTGGGCACTTCTACAGCACCGATGATGCCAAATCAATCAAATAGGACACTTCTCTAGAGCCCCTGATAAACTTGTAGGACAAGGCAGGATAGGAAGTTACTTCAGGCAAATTTTTAATGAGTCAGGTTTTGTAATTGTCCTCTGTTCTCAAAAAAACTGGATGCTTTTTACATTATTACTTTATTCTTTTTTTTAAGGTTCATTAGGTTTTCTATTAGAAAATAACATTTAGAGGCACTTTTTCTTTCAGGTTTCTAATAATAGACTGGAAAAGACAGAACTGTACTATCCTAGTGAAGACTAGTCTTGTAAAAAATCTACTCTGGCAATCCTGAAAAAACTGTGTGACCCAGGCAACAGAAGGGAGATCTTATTTTCCCATCAGATTTTTTTTTTCATACATTTATCTAATTAAGCATTTTTTCATTTTGCTTGTTAAACTGATGCAAAATGGAAATAACAAATTTCTTGGTTTTACATGGATGTACTTGGGAGGGACTTTGAATATCTATTTTTCATTCTTTTTTTTCATGTGAACATACCTCATGAAGATTCAGTAATATTACATGATCTGATCATTTTCTGGTCTTGTAGTACAAAACTGAAAGAGAAAGTTGACACACTTGTCAGAAAACTAATTTTCTTATTATGTTTTGAAATTCATGCATCCTTCTCATTTGACTGCAGGTGGTTTTGGGGCAGGCATTCAAACCTTTTTTATATAGTAGGAGTAGGTAAGGAAAAATTTCAAACATTGGAAAACAAGAGGAAAAAAAGTTTAACTAAACACACCAATGCTTGCACAGCTATCAAATATAATTTTTATTACTAGCGTTTCCATGCTTTGCATTGGAATTGTAAATAGAATGAAGTTTAAAATATTGAAATTATACCTCAATATACAAATGTTTTTTATGTTTTGGGGTTTTTTTATGTGAACACTTTTATTCAGAGTCTAACTTAAATCTGTTTTATGTTCTTTTCTGAAATCAGTGGGAGCAAATTGTAAAGAACTGGATATCCAAATTGAAAATTCAGGTAAAATGTGCAAGAATAAGTATCCAGCCATTCTTTCTAAATTTAGTGCTCATGGGCATAGGAGAAAACAGAACAGTTACTAATAATAGGCACATTTGTTCTACTTACCAGCTCAACTAGATGAAAAAATGTTAACAAATATCAGACATAAAAAATTTAAAAATCACACATAGAAAAGCTAACTAATCTGAGAGATTTTACATGAGGTCTCTGTACTGTAACATAAATTTGTATGAAATTACTCAATAATTTAAACACTATTTCACAAAATTACTCTTTTAAATTAGTATTTCCTGTAATTATGAAGTTCCTTTAGAAAACATTTTGAAATTATGTAAAATTTCTATTGTCTACTCATTTCACTAATGTTCTTTTATGCTCAAGCATTAGTGGTCACTTTCCAAATCAGTGGAACACTTTTAGACTTGGTCTATTCAAGGTGAAGTTGCCCACAAAATGTCTAATATAAACTAGTTAGAAGATTAAGAAATGAAAGAAATTGGTTATAAGGACCCAGAACAAAAATTGTCTTCATGAGGTATGTTCACATGAAAAAACAGAATGAAAAATAGATATTCAATGTCCCTCCCAAGTACATCCATGTAAAACCAAGAAATTTGTTATTTCCATTTGCATCAGTTTAACAAGGTAAATTAAGAATTTGTGTACGTAGAGTGAAATAACTACATATATCCTTAAACTTGGGAGAAAATAGTTATATTAGTTATATTATTATAGTCTATTATAGAAAATAATAGCCCTGATGAAAATGACTCAAGTGACCATAAGCCAGAACTGCATTCTCACTTGCCAATTAATCAAAATGCCCCCACAGCCCAGAACTGAACTACATTAGAGGACATGGAGCCAACAAAAGAGGGAAGTGACTGCCATTTTCTGCACTGCACAGAAAAGGCCACACCTGGAAATGATTTGAGCCTCTACTTGAAGAGGAATTTCAAGACACTTGAGAGTGTCCAATAGAGGACTGCATGGTGGTCAGGAGCACTGATTTATTCATTCCAATGAAAAGGGTTAGAGCTCAAGAGCTGCTTGAAATAGTGACCACAGTGCATGTGGGAGAAACACTTGTCAGTGCCAAAAACAGTAAACAAAAAAAGGAACAAAAAGTGTCAAAGTCATGTCTGAGTGGTCAGGGGCTTTTGGGCCATCACTTAGAACTAAAGATTGATCCTGTTGGCCTTGATCAGTCAGAAGGAGATGAGGTTAAGGAGTACACTGTTTGTAGCTATGTAAAATCTCATGTTGACAATTCTATTAGGGGCTGGATGTTGGATCACACAACTTCCAGAGATTTCTCCCAAAAAATATTGCTGCAATTCTATGAAAGAAATCAAAACTAAAACAAAAGAAGCCATGAATTAACAATTTAGCTGTAAATAAAAATCAAAAAGTAGACTTCTCTCATTTTCCTGACCTGAGAGTGCAGATTGTCAGGGTTGGTCTGTGCTTGCCTCAGTTTCAGCTGGTTTGATGTTATTTGGATTGGTGGCTGGTTGCCAAGTGATCGGTACGACCTCACCTGCTTCAGCTGAAGCTCTGTAAATGCCATCCATAGTAAAACTTTTACTAACATTTATGTCAGTCTGCCTGAGAGATGAAGTAAGCAGATTCATGAGGAGAACATATGAAAATGTCTCAGGTAGAGCCCAGGACTAAGGATGAAGAAACCTGCTGCATAAATACCATCATCCTCCTTCAGTGCCAAATGAGGGAGTGCTGATGGCAATTTGCTGTAACTGGAAGTAAGCAGCAAGGGCTGGCTGCTCTGCATGGGAAGGTGAGGAGTCACACAAAAACTGTACAGAGAACTGTCCTTGCTTGTGAGGAGCCAGGATGAAAAGCCAGAAAGACAGGATCAGAATCAGGTCTGGCAACAGTATTCATAGTCCTAATTCTGCCCAATGACAATGAAGTCTGTCATAATCTGTATTTTCTTATATCTGGGGGTTTGGGGGAAGGGGGGTGGGGTGTGTGTTATTGTTTATTTTTAGAAGTATTTTTAACTGAACTTCATTTTGATAATTTATTGCTTAATTATGTATATGTGGTGGGTTGACCCTGGCTGGACATCAGGTGCCCACCAAAGCTGCTCTATCACGGCCCTCCTTATCTGGGCAGGATTAAAAATATAACAAAAGGGTCATTGGTTGAGATCCCTGGGCAGGGAGAGATCACTCATCAATTACAGTCACAGATAAAATAGATTCAGCTTGGGGAAATTAATTTAATTTATTACAATCAAATCAGAGTAGGGTAATGAGAAAAAAATCTTCAAACATGTTTTCTCCCATCCACTTCCTTTTTTCCCCAGCTCAACTTCCCTCTTGATTTTTCAGCTTCTTCCCCCCAAGTTGCCCAGAAGGGCAGGGACTGCTGATTGTGGTCACTTCATCACACTCTGTCTCTGCTGCTTCCGCCTCACATTCTTCCCTTGCTCCAGCGTGGGCTTGCTCTCGCAGGAGGAAGTTCTCCTTGAATTTCTCTAATGTGAGCCCTTCCCCCAGGAGACAGTTCTTTGCAAACTGCTCTGGCATGGATTCAACCCACAGGGTGCAGTCCTTCAGGAACAGACTGCTGCAGCATGGGTTCCCTGCAGGGTCCCAAGTCCTGCCAGCAAATCTGCTCCTCTCTCCATGAGGTCACAGGTCCTGCCAGGACCCCGCTCCAGTGAGGATTTTCCACAAGGTCACTGTTTCCTTTGGGCTTCCACAGTCTCCAGTACAGGGTCCTTCAGAGCATGCAGAAGGACGTCTGCTTCACTCTGGTCCTCCATGGGCTGCAGGGGCACAGCTGCCTCAGCACGATCTTCTCCATGGGTGCAGTGATCTTCCCCTTGGCTCCAGTGCCTGGAGCACCTCCTTCCCCTCCTTCTCCACTGACTTTGGTGTCTGCAGAGCTGTTCCTCTAACATGTTCCTCTGCTCTCTGGTTGATGTTGGGCGGCAGTTTGTACCCTTAAGAGGCAATACCACCACTGCTGATGGGCTCATTCTTGGCCAGGTTCATCATGGAGCCAGCTGGAATTGGCTTTGACAGACGTGGGAGAAGCTTCTGGCTGCTTCTTACAAAAGTCACCCCTGTAGCCTGCCCTCCTACCAAAACCTGTCCATGCAAATGCAATACAGCATAGTAGGAAAAGAGAAGACAATACTCCAAACATTAGAAAGACAAAATGATAACAAACTTATCCAAACAACAGCATTCTGGAAACTGTCTTTATAATCTTAATTTCATTGGGTTTATGGATATTAGGGATCCTCAGAATTACACTGTGGAACTTAAAGCACTAATGGTGAATTAACATCATTGTTTTAATAAGAGTGATCAGATGTAATATATCCATATCCTAAAATTCTGTAGTACAAAGCCACAACTGTATCAAAATTCAGGTTTCCCTTCGTAGATAATTGTATTTAGTTGGTCTGGTGGTTCTGAGTAATGTCAAGAGCATCCGAAATAAAATAAATTCTGAAATTATGATACTTAACATTTTATTTGATCCTGCAAAATTACAATCCTTAATGATAGCTTTCTCCTCAAAAGGAGGAAAAAAAATGCAATTTGAGCAAGTCAAACAACATCATGTCTGAGTTTTGTAGTTTCTTTATTTTCCACAGTATCTTAGTATTTAGCCTTAACATTAGCCACAAGTAATATTTTATTTATTTTTAATTTGAAGAATTTATGTTCCATTTGCATATTTATGGAACTCCTAAGACCATTTAAGAATATATGAATCTATTACTTCCAACATGGAAGAGCAGCAAGTCATGAGCCTGAGAGTTTCTTAACCTTCTTTGCAAATATGAAGCTACAATAAAATCTAAAATAAAATCTTCCCTGAGTCCATAGGACTAAGGCATATCCTCACTGCAAATGAGATTCAGAATATCATGTTCCACTCATTGCTGCAGGAAATTTCTACTTTTAGAAATCCCAGACTTTAAGAAAGTAATTTTAGAGAAGTTTTTAAGAAAAAAAATATCTCTGACAAATGAATAAATATTCCCTCTATCTTTTTACACATGAAACTCTGAATCAACTCATTGCTTTTCCTCATCTATTTTTTTACTGCCATTTTGTCCCAACTCTTTTCTATTAATCAATAAATATTTTTAGCAGAATCAACTCTGCAAGGAGTGTAATCAGTCTTGATAACAGCATCATTTGCTGTGCTAGTAGCTAATAAAAACAAGCAGACATTGCAGTACTTCCATTCAAAACAATGTCTGAATTATAATGTGCTTGTATTTTTGAGGTATTTCAGCAAACTTTTAATGAGTATTAAGCTAGTAGTATGTTGTGTAGTGCTTTGAAATGTCATGTTAAACTTTTTTGAACTGATGTAGAATGCTGCAAAAAATTCTGAAGAGCAGTCTACTGATTAATCTACAGCTGTCAGATTTTCATTTGACATACATAGATCACATTTCACTGCAACAATGGAATGAAATTGTAAGAACAGCAATTGATAACAAATTAGGGGCTTGATGACTAGGAATAGAAAAAATTTAGAAAATTAAGACCTTTACAAAATGTGATTTTCCCTGAAATGGTGGGACCCCTTTACATAGTACTATATCCAAGTGATTCCTGCTGATATTTACTGGTTATCTGTAACTTTTAATATCATCCTTGTACAATTTTGTATAGCTCTTAGTTCCTTAAATGTAACCATTATGATTCTTTCTCCATATTCTTTCATGATACTCACTTCCTGTGCTATAGTTGCCATTAAAAAAAAGAAAAAAAAAAGTCTGCTTCTGCGTGCCTGTAAGTTCTTACATGTATGTATGGACATGCAAAAGCAGACAATTTTTTTTAATATATACATGCTGAACAATTTTACCAAAGGAGAAAATCCTGCTGAGATGGCAGTTTTGCTTCTTTCCATTCTTAAAGAAGGAGACATGTCTTAAAACAAAACAAAAAACAAAATCAAATAAAGGCAGAAGGAGAATATTCCAGACCTGTATTTTTGTGACATAGAGCCTAAATACTGTTGCAGTGCGGGGAACCCTTACAACAATATATATGAGGCGATGGAGTTGGAAGGACAGATGAAGCAGTATTTTTGTAGATGTTCAGGGATGATTTTATTTCTCCAACCGCATGGCCGGAGTTCCCAAGCCGACTCTTTCCTGGTCCTTCTCCCGCCCCAGCTCCAGGCACACACACCACCCAATCAGGAACAGGTATGGGGCACACGTGACCTGGGGACAGGGACAGGGACCCACCTCCACAAAATATTGCAACCATTTTGATGTGTCACTTAAAACTCACTTACCTGTAGAAACATAGAATGGTTTGATGGTCCCTTAGATATCATCTAGTTCCAAGTCTCCCACCAAGGGGAAGGATAACACCCACAAAAACAGGTTCCTCAAAGCCCCATCCAACCTGGACTTGAACACTTCCAGGGATGGGCCATCCACAACTTCTCTGGGCAACCTGTTCTAGTGCCTTACCTCCCCTAGAGTAAAAAATTTTCCCCTGAGCTCTGATCTAATTTTTTCCTCTTACAGTTTAATACCATACCCTTTTGTCTTATCACTATCTGCCCGTGTAAAAAAATCCATGCCCCCTCTTTTCTACAAGCTCCCTTTAAATACTAGAAGTCTATAAGATGTCCCCAGAGCCTTCTCTTCTCCAGGCTGAACAACTACAACTCCCTCAGCCTGTCTCCATAGGAGAGGTGCTTCAACCCCCTGATCATCTTTGTGGTCCTCCTCTGGACTTGTTCCAACAGGCCCACATCTTTCTCATGCTGAAGACCCAGACCTGGGTGAAATACTCCAGGCAGAATCTCACAAGTAGAGGGGGAGAATCACTGCTCTCAACCTGCTGGCCACTCATCTCTTCATGGATCTCAGGATGAAGTTGGCTTTCTGGGGTGTGAGTTGGCATGCTTTCTGGCCTGCTGTTTGCTCATGTCCAGCTTTTCATGCATGAGAATTCTCAAATCCTGCTTCACAGAGCTGCTACCAATGAGCTCTTTGCCCAGCCTGTGCTCATATCTGGGATTGCCCTGAACCAGGTGCAGCATGTCACACTTGGACTTCTTGGACTTCATGAAGTTCCCATGAGCCCACTTCTCAAGTTTGTCCAGGTCCCTCTGAATGGCATCCTTTTCTACCAGGGGAACTGCACCACTCAGCTTTGGGCCATCTGCAGACCTGCTGAATGCTCACTCACTCTTGCTGTCTGTGCTGTTGATAATGATATTAAAGAGCACCAGCCCAAAGACAGAGCCCGGGGCGATGCCCCTTGTCACCAGCCTCCACCTAGATATAGAGCTATTGACCACAGCTCACTGGCTGTGTCCATCCAGTCAAGTTCTAATCCAGCAAATAATCCACCTTTCCAACGTATCTCTCCAATCTGGAGACAAGAGTGGGACATGGGACCATGTCAAAGGCCTCATAGAATTTTAGGCTGGTCTTCTCTTGTTAAACATTGCAGTCACCCTGTCATGGAAGGCACCAGACTGATGAGGCACAGTTGTCTTTTGATAAGGCCGTGCTGGCCATCTTGAATCACCTCCTTGTCTTGGATATGCTTTAACATTGTTTCCATGAGGACCTACTCCATGATCTTAGCAGGCACAGAGGTGAGGCTAGCTGATCTGTAGTACCCAGGATCTGCCTTTCTCCCTCTTTTAAAAATAGGAGTTATGTTATCCTTTTTCCAGTCTCTGGGGACATTGTGTTACTGCCATGACATTTCAAATACGATGTTTGGCAACAGCATCAGCCAGTTCCATCAGGACCCTTGGATATATGCATGTTATCCAGCCCCATAGACTTGTGGCTTTTCAATTTCATTAGTCTCAAACCTTCACTTACAGTGGTATATAATACCAGTGTGTGAAGCAAAAGTTTTACTAAACACCGACAATTGCACGACTATCAAATATGGTGTTGATTAGTAGTGTTTTCATGTCTTGCACTGGAATTCTAAATCAGAAAAGTAGCTACAGGAAGTCAGAGAGAATCTCAATACCATGAATCCAAGTAGCATAATTGTTCTGGACTATATTCAAACTTTGCTAGTGAAATAGAATTTACATGTTTTGGGGTAATGATACTAGTATAAAGATACAATGTTTTATATATAAAAGAGATGCTACCTAGTTATTTTTTACCAATTGTAATATATGAGCATATTTCCTATCATTTCCTGAAAATATTCCATAAATTTTAAGCTATCTGATATCATGGTTTGATAATGATATCTTGCAGGGAAAAAGAAAAGTAGATTTATTGTAAGCTTTATGAGCTCATACAGGCAGAGAATAACAATTATAAACAATCTTTCTTACTACAACTGAAAAACATTTAATTTCTTGAAGGATAAAGCAAACATTAATGGTTAAAGGTGTGATATATCAGTTTTAGTTAATGAAAAATATAAATGTTTACACATAATTTTTCTACTACACTGATGATATGTAATTCAAACATACTTGAATATTAATAGAAACTATAATTATTTCTTCTTATACAAAGCCTTCAGTTCTAGATGAAATTTTCAGTGTTTCTGCTGATTCCAGTGAAACATGTGGGACTTGATCTCAGTACCATCTTAATTCATGGCAAGAATCCCTACAAGATCAGAAAGACTTGAGGTGAGTCTTCTTTTACTGAAATAGAGGTATTCCACTCAGATATGAAGGGTTTTTGGCAACTCTGATGCACACAAAATTTATCCTAATGAACTTTCTGAAAGAAACTTTGGGAAAGTGGATTTTTTCTGTGTAAGGAACAGAACAATGAAAAATATTCAACTAAAAAGAAAATTGCATATTTAAAAAGTTGGGTTTTTTTTTCCCCTCACAATTTAGTTTGCAATATTTCATTTTATCTGAACCTATGAAAAGAACAAGACCAATTTTTTTATAATATACTCATGGCATCCCCAAGCACTGCCTGCAGCTGGGCACTCCCTGTAGCTGGAGATTTAGATAGCTGCCTGTTTACGTGGCAGTTCTGTCTGAGTTGCCAGATTCCTTCTGATGACAACTTTTGACCAGGTGAAAACAAAGCTAGGTCTGCTCTAGCTGGGTGGGTACTGACCCCTAGTTGAGCTCCCCTCTGGGGCTGGGAGGGTGCCTGTCCCCCCTGTGAGAACTGCCGAACCCCGCCTTGTTTGCCTGCCCTGTTCACACTGCTCCCAGGAGCTCCTTAAATCTTCTGCAGCTGCCCCTGGCAGTGCCCCCAGCACATCAGCCTTGCTTGCCAGCTCTGCTGACTCGTGGTGGGTTCTGACTCAGGTTCCCCAAATTCCAGGAACCCCGTGCCCAACGCATTCCGGTGTTCAGTCCCCAGAAGTTACTGTAGCTGCTGCTGCTGCTCACCTAACTAACTTTTATATAGTCCAATCATCACTTAGTGTGATAGTTTCAAAGGGTAGTATGTTTTTCTCATAATCTAGTGATCTTTTCACAGATGTATATTTTTACAATTGCGTTATCTATAGCAATTGGCAATTACAGCTTTCTTTTCCATGCAACATGAATTTTATCTGTGCAAAGCCATTAGTGAACCTACTGAAAATATATTTTACTTAACTTTAAATTTTGAACTGTGAGAGCAGGAGAGACAGAGTGATGTCTGTTGTGGATATAGGGTCTGAAGTCTTGACTCCAAGCGGAGTTTTTTCATGGATAAAAAACAAGAAGAAAATAAGTCTCCTCCCTCCTTCTCCCAAGTACTTTGGAGTGTTTTCAAAAGATAATCAATACATATGTCAAAGGTAGATAAAAGTTCTTTAATTACTGTGTTTTTTCTTAAATTGTCAATGATTTTGCAATTACTTTCATTTATTTACACTAAAGGTAACCTTTATCACTCTAACCTGTATCTGGTGAAGCAAGAAAACTCCAGGCATCCATTCATTGTATCATTTATTCTCAAATTCAAGATTATTAAATTAACCTTTTGCTTTCATTAAAAATGGACTCTTGAAATAAGTCAAGAATAAAATTTAAACCATTAAATAATAATTATTTCTAGGTAGTACTGAAATTTTTTTAAATTACCAGGAAAATTAATCCTGTACATCTGGTCCAAACCAGTAAAATTTCAATGTTTATCTCACTTAAAATAGATGAGGATTTGACTAGACAAGTTGCTTATCTTACTGTATCTCTAGAATAGTTAATTATGTATTATATAATTTGTGTGAGTGCTTGTGTGAGTTGTTGTGAGTTTGTGTGGCATTTATTCTAATATATTCTTCATTTTGGTTATTCCCTGCAGGCACCCAAAGATATCTTCATCATTCTTATTTCTTTCTAACTTTACCCCACATTCTTAATTAATTTCTTTTGCAGTTCTGCCACAGTTAAATGATTGGGAATTTCATGAATATCAGTTTCTAAGGAATATAATTTTCTAGGCACTTTTATAAATATCAGTTTCTAAGGAAAACAACAGCACTTTATAAAGTGTTTCTATCATGGAAACACAATTATGGGACTACATAAATAATTTGGGCTTTAGTTTTTTTTGTTTGTTTGTTTGTTTGTTTTTAATATATTAAAATGTGATGAGAGATCAATAAGAAATCTGTACCTAAAGAAATTCCTCAAGTCTACTTTACTTTGAATGAAATTTACCTTCCAGAGGGCTTTCACTTCAATCTAGTTCTCTTATTACAACCTCAAACAAAATGGATAAATCGGGGGTTTGGGATCAGAGCACATCTAGCACCCATAACTCAGGCATTGAGAGAATGTGGAATCCATCTGTGGAGATATTGAGAACCCAACTGAACTTGCTCCTCACCAGCTTGTGTTAGCTCACCATTCTTTGAGCTGAGAGTTTGAACTATAAGGTTTACCTTTCTGTCTCAAAGAGGTTCCCTTTCTGTCTCAAAAAGTCTCTGATATTTTAATTCTATGATCCTATAGAATGATCTACTGTCACTGTAGACCTCAGGTAGTGACAAAAAAGAGACTGCAGACTCAGGTCAGGAACACATGGCCGAAGCAAAGCTTTAATGAAAAATCTACCTTTTATAACGTGGTTTGCTACAGAAAATTCATGATTGGCCCATTGATCCACCACCTCTCCAAGGTGATAGGTCGGATGGCAAGGCGTCCATATCCAAAACATGTCTTAGAGTTCCCAAAACAATACAGTGAAAATCAACAGGTGCAAGGACAGAAAAGTAGTTTATATAATGTACTATCTGTTTCCCTTAGGCTGCATGTGAAAGAAGTTTCACAAGTTTCCCACATACTTGTGAGAGAAAACTGAAGAATTTCTCTGCTTTAGCCTTTTTGCATCCATAATCTAACATCATCATAATTAATTTTTGATATGTCAAATTAATTTCTTACTAAATTTAATTTACAAAAATTATTTTAAAATCTATTTTTTATCCTTAATAGCTATAATACTCTTTGAAGTGTTAAAACTTTGCATCAAATTTCGAGGATTTAAGGATATTTAATTAATAAATTTAATAGAACTTCTGTTGAACATTCATTCTGGGGAAAAAATCCCAAGATACAAAAATATTTTTAATAATTCTGTATGGTTTTGAACAACAACATGTCCTGATGGCATGCTTTTCAGTACTGATGTACATTGAAACTGAATAATTGGGATCAAGCCTCAAAATATAATTTCCTAAACAGGCATCTCTTTTTTTCCCCTCAGTTTTTCCCTAATTCACTTTGAGGTTAAGGTAGGGCTCATATGTCATCCTAGAATCCCACAGGATACCTCTGTAACTCAGGGAAAAGTACTAACAGACTCTCTTTATAGTTCTAAAATCTTTCTAACATCATTGTCTTACAAGCCTTCCTCTGATATAATTTCATCCATCTAAGTGAATACCAAAGAAAACCATATCTGGGTAGTTTGGACCCACCTCCACACAGCACATAATATGAATGTTTCTATACAATTTATGCATGTAGGAAGCTAGCCTGGTTCTTACACAGCTGATCTGGATAGTTCCTGTATGTACATAATACAACATATTCACTTTGTTGTCTGCTGTTTATTAATTGATACACATCTGAAATTGTAGATGTGACCCAAGAGCTGTATCCAAGTAAGCAAAGAATGCTAAACCCTAGTATTTTCTGCTACTTTGAAAAAATGCAAACAAATGTCCTTAATTATTACCTCCAAGTCATGGAAGGAAACTATTCTGCTAGGAAAATATTTTTTCATAAAAGTCACTTCCACAGTCTTGTAAAATATCCTTAAAAAGCATACAAAGATGGGCTTTCAAGAACACATCCACCTAATTCATAGGTCTAATTGCAGCCAAATTTCTATTGAAAGTTCTTTAAAAATCTGTTAAATATAAGATGGGTTTGGCTTTGGAAATACAGTGTTTTCAAAAATTTTTACTTATATATTTTACACACCAATCTGACATACTTATGCAAATAAATCTGTTTCTTTTTGCAGTGTATTTTTATATTCATTTCTCATTTACCTCAGGATTCCTCACAGTGTTAATTAGTATTACTTCATAATTTCCATGTTCCCTAACACTGGCAACTAAGCTGTTGATTTGTGCTTACCCTAGCAAAAAAAAAAAAAAAGAAAGAAAAAAAGAAAAAAAGAAAAAAAAAAAAATCAGTGAGTGCCTTTAAATCTTTTGGTAATGCTGCAGGAAGAATTTCAGCCCTTCATTTGCCCTCTTCCTCCTTCTCATTCCCTGTTATTTTGTGTCATAATGCATCCTTATAGAGTGATGTTTGCTTCTGCACAAGTCAGCAAAAAAGAAATTGCAGAGCTCACTTTGGCTTCTTTTCTTTGCATTAACTATGTCAGTTTTGATTTGTTATTTTTCAGAATGTTTCAAGCACTACCATAAATACTGAAGTATTTTGTCCTTATAGAAGAATTTTATTTTTTTTTTTAATTTGGAAAGGCATATTAAAATTTTGCTATTACCTCTACACAAGTGAGAAGAGCAGATTAATACTGCAATATTGCTATTTATTGAGAATGCTTTTATGCAAGATACTGTGGGAAATCATGTATTTTGTTTGGGTTTTTTCTTGAGGCTATATTTAGCTTTTCTTCTTATTAATAGATCAGTTGAAGACCTGTGGTTCTCAGTTTGTTTACAATAAATACTGGAATTTAGTGACATGGAATGTTAGCTGACAGAAATGCACGTAGTAAAAAAATCCCTGAAAGTGTATTGCACACATATATAACATTTTCTTTCTGTCATATTAATAATCTATAGATTATTAATAGATAATAATAGATTTCTTAGAAATAGAAAATAATAGATTTCTTTATAGTAGCTTGCATACTTTTTTTCTTTAATTGTCTGTGCTTCAAATAGTGTTGGTAATGCAATGTGTCAATTTTCTTGTCACTAAAGATGCACGACTTGAGCCTACCTCAATACACTTTCTCAAGATTTTATCCTTTCTACATTGAAAATCATCAAACACTCAGAGAACTTCTTCTATGCATTTTCGAATTGCTAAATGATGAGAAAAATTTTGGTGAGAGAACCATCTTCCAACAGCAGACAGAAGTGATTGAAACTCCTGATTGTATCCGTAAGTTGATCTAGATGTCTACTTGTTCTTTGATTTTGGGGCACCATAACAGCATTTGAGTAAGTTGTTCAATAAACTTTCACAGTGTACTTTACTCACTTTTTCTGACAATCCTGTCTTTTGATATAGTAGGAATGGTACATCTATGACTGTGTAAGGGTTTTCAGTCTTGCAATTTGGTGACTTACATCAAAAGAAATTCAATCACTTTATTATTCATAGCAGAAGTTGAATGGAAAATTTTATTTCTTGATGTCAGTTCACTCATTTCATGCTTGAAGTACTCTATACTTTTATCTTTGAAATGAAGGTGGCAGACTTGGAGGAAACAACACAAGCTGAGTAGTTTTAAACTCACTGGTTAAGACTTGTTTATGCATATACTTAAAATTGTTAGTTATTACCTAATCCGGTACAAGAGAAGCCCATCTGGATGTAAATCAGATATAAATTCTGTTACAAAGTTTACTTTGTGTTTCCAGCCAGATGGACAGGCTTACACAGTCGCTTTTCACCAACTGCTTCTGCTAAGCTCATTTTGAGACTGTCTGTTCATTCAAATGAACAATTTTGTGAGATAATAAGTTTGAACTGAGACTTTGTGTTTCCTATATAAAGCTACTGACCCGTGGGTGAACAGAGAACAAACAAATTCCTCTGTAAGTCAGAAAGGGAGTAGCAAGTGTAATTGTAACAATGCTTTTCTTACCTTTGTAATGATTAACCTAGTAAGCAAAAATCACTGCCAAAGGGATACAATGACTTGTGTCAAATTGCCAAGAAAAAGTGAAATTCATTAGAAATAAAAGATAAATCGGTTGGATCTTACAGAAGTTAATCATTTTAATGATAGTGATACTCCACTGAGCATTCTGTAACTGCCAGTAAAAAAGACAAAGCCTGTCTGAAAATCAATGCCTACCGCCCAGCACAGATACAGAACAGACACTGCTGTTACTTGCTTTGCTCCCTCACCTTTTGGGGATTTGAAAGAAATAGACTAGAGACCTTAGAGGATTATAGATAAAATCCTGGAAATGCTGGCCTCACTGATGACTTGGCCACTAGCCACCAATCCAAGTAACATAAAACCAGATGAAACCAAGGCAAGCCCAGAGCAACTCTGACAATCTGCACTCTCAGGTCAGTAAAATGAGAGAGGTCTCCTTTGTTTTGATTTACAGCTAAGTTGTCCATCCCTGGCTTTTTTTCATCTGTTTCAGTTTTGATTTCCTCCACAGAATTGCAGCAACATTGCTTGGAAGAAATCTCTGGAAGTTGTTTGATCCAACATCCAGCCTCTAACAGAATCGTCAACATGAGATCTTGTCACTGGGACTTTGGCTAGCTGAGTCTTAAAAACCTCAAAAAATGCAGATTCTACACTCTCCTGTGTCATATGCTGGACTACCACCCCAGTAAAAAACCTGAGCTCCCAGACTGTTCTATTGCCCCCGCTTGAAACCGCGCTGTGTTTGTAATTTCTCCTCGCACAGCTGTGAACAGCTCACACACCTTAACCTCCTTTCCTCATCGGTCAAGGCCAACAGGCTCAGTCTCTAGCTCTAAGTCATGGCCTGAAAGCCCTGACCATATATGACCAGATATGATGTTTAAATTTTTTCTTCCTTTTTTTGGTTCCTTTTGTGACCCTGACAAATGTTTCTCCCACATATATTGTGGCCACTGTTTCAAGCAGGTCTTCAACTCTTAACACTTTGAATGAGATCCAGTGCAACTGAAGAGTTTCTTCCCTCAGGGGCTCTCTAGCATATCTCACTTGAAGTTATGGCCCCTCAAACTGTAGTCTTTGTATTTTCTCCAGTATGATATCTACCCAGTCTGTCATATTGCCTACCAGTCTATCAGTTTAGAGATTTTAAGCAAAGTAACTAAAAAAATACTATTTTTAAAAGTCTCTTAATAATTAAAAAGACTCAAGATAGATCTCAGACTATAGGTATTCCTATTCCTGATTTTCCAAATGGAATTTAACACTGAAGCTTTGAATGCTTGCACTTAATTCCCCATTTCACTGTGGTGAATGGAGCGTAATCTCACAATTGTTGTTCAGATCATTAAGAATCAAATTATACAAGCTGTAGGAGAATGTACATTTTAAAAGTAAAATTCTGTTTACTTCACAAGCATCACTTTCTGCCTTTCAGAATCATATCAAATGTTTATTTCCTTTGAATAGTCTACTTACACTGCATACCATTTCTGACCAAATTTAAGAAGTTTTGCATTTTAAAAAATATACAATTAACTGTAACTCTCCTAATCTTTTCAGACTGAAAACATTTAACTGGCTTTTTAAAAATAATGCATATTGAAAAATGATCCAGTAAATTCATTTTTTTTTTACAAATACATGCCCAAGTGCTACAGTAATTGTTTTGCTATATGACAGACAAAATATTTTCAGATATATTTTCTTTGTTGCAATGCAAATGGAAAAATTTAATTTTGTGTAAGTCCTGTTAAAATAGATTTTCTTACCTTGCTGCTCTAACAGTACAGTTGTCAAAATAAATTACATATCAAAGCCTTTCACTTCTGAGCATAGCTTTTTTTGCTTTTTGCTGTCTACACAAAAGCTAAAATGGAATAACGTAGTTTAATGAACTCTATCTTAAATGACTGCCCTAGGCAAAATGCAATTTAAATACAAAGAATAAAATGAAACTCTAATATGTTTCACTAATCAAAAATGTACAAATGAATTCTGATTTTTGACAAGAGTTAGTATAAACAGCCTGTTGCCTCAGGAAGACAGTGCTCTAACCTAAATTATTATAGATAATTCTATTATCAGCAGCATGTGTGTTTTATATTGTAGGTATTTTCCTTCTGAACTCTAGAGGCTTAGTTCAATAGTTATGCTCCTGTACTCTCTGTTTTTTCCCTCTGGATTATGGGAGAAAAAAAAAGGAAACCTTATACTCAAGTAGGTTTCATATGTTTATTATTACTTCTACCCTCTCAGTGTACTTTATGTATACTTTTTTTATGGAAAATAAAAGGAGAAAAATTAAAAATCCTTCTTATTTAATGATAAAGACAAAACCAGACTAGCCTTGCTTTTGTAATACAATACCCTCCATGTGAATTGGTACTTATTTACTGGCCAACTGAGTATCAATTCTCTGGTATCTATTGGCCCTTTCATATCCAGACAGTTAGTGGTAAAATATTTTATTTTCCTTTTATTCTAAATATCTTAATTTCCAAGAATTTCAGCCAATTCATGCAAAGCTAAGAATAAAACTGTATTAATATTCCATATTTTGTATAGTCTATCAATGAAAGATAGCAATTTTTTCCCCTTAGGATAAAATGCATTATGTTTCATTGTCTTAATAAAATGAGTAATTAATCAGGTTTTTGTTAAAAGCTATAAATTAAGCTCTGGTTTATTTTTTTTTTTTTCACTCTCTTGCTTTCTGAAGTCTTTCATATTCTTCTGATTTAAAAGATGTTTTAGTACTATGAATACCTCATTAAATGATTTGCCTTTACAGAGATAGTCTTACATGACTTATTTTTCATATGTCAAAATTTAAGCATCAGTGATTATACAAGAAATTGAAGCATTCTTTTCATGAAAAGAAGAATTCTGTTGCTCCAGTGCCAGATAATTATCTGCAAGTGAGATTTGTTGCCTAATTATATTCTACAAATAGAGTTGCTGCTGCTCTCAGAGAACCAGGTGATGGCCCAGCCTGTTTGTCTCTCTTTTGTCTTTAGAGCTGGAGTGGAAGCAGAGATGTTACAGTGTGCAGATTTTTTTACTTCACTTGCTCAGTTTACTAGAAAGTATGAGTGACACACTTTAAAAGCATGAGAGACATTCTTGCAGCTTGGAGGGAATGGTGATGGAAAATGCTCCTTCCCAGCCCAAAAATTACTAATTGGAAGGTGTATTTTTGTGAACATTTAAGTCACAGACCATACATAGCAAAACTGCTTTATCACATATTCAGAGCTCATGGTAAGCTTACAGTTGGACTCAGATTCAAAATAGAACTTTATAAATTTAAACTTGAGTCTTGCTGAGTTATAATTTGACATTTAAATTTAGTAGGATTGTTAACTTTTTCATGTTGTGGTTTCAATTTGTCATTAATAGAAAATAATAACTGAAAATATTTTCTGAAAAAATCGTATATATTATGTATGGATTTTAACATTTTTAACTATAGCATCATACTCTTTTTAAGCAATTCTACATGTTTTACCTCTCAAATCGAGTAGCCTAAAAGTAATATCCTGCACATTAAAGTGGTAAAATTTAACAGAAGACTTTTAGGTGAATCAATAAGAAAAAATGTAAAAAGTAAGGCCCAACCACATGGATGTGTCCTTCAGGTTAAAAGGCTTCATTATTTAATTACTCTTGAAATCTGAGTATTACAGGGGTTTAGGCGTCTTAGTTTTATAAATTATAAAATGTAGCCTACTTGTGGTTAAATCTTCAACCTGTCTTGTTCCTCCATGCGTACTTTTGTTTATTAAATTATATTTTTATCAAGTGAAAGAAATATCTTTAAGTATAAAACAGGATTAATACTTGCAGAATGTGGGGAAACTCCAACACCCATTATTCACTAAACATCAAAAGAAGTTAATGCCTTGCTGCCCTCTATTTTGCCTAATAGAAGCAGTATCCTTATTCTTTAACATGAGCTCACTGAAAATATAGCTGAATGATGGAATGCTCAGCAACATGAAATTCCTGAAACCAACACATTGACAGAGCTATTTAAGAACCATCTAAAAATTTCTTATTAATAAGATATGGTTTACTGTAGGGTCTGACAAGCCCCTGTCTTGGCAGGAAGCCCTTGTTTAGATAAAGGGAACTGCAACATCTCCAGACGTGGGGTCTGACAGGCCCCTGCCCTGGCAGGGAGGCCTGGAGATAAGGAGGTAGCGCAATCTCTCTCCAGGCCCCTCTTGGGGAAACAAAGAGACTTTTTAGTTAGAAAAGATAGACCCAAGATCCTCTAGGAAACTGTATGTAAAATACCCTAGTACCCATTGGTTTCTCACCCTTGCACACCCACCTCTGTACCCCCATAAAAGAGACCCCTCTGCCCTGAGTTGGGGGAGGATCTGTCTCTGGTCACCCCTTCGCAGAAGATGCAAGAATAAAGCTGCTTCTGCGGAACCACCAGAAGGACCTCTCCTCTCTCTATCCAGGCCTGGCCAAGGGGGGTCTGCCTTGCAGAGCAGAGCTGAAATCACTCCCTGAATCACTAAGAGCTGACAGCCTGCTGAGCCAGGCATCTCTGCAGGCAGCCCTGGCCGAGGGCTGAGAGAAGCCACGACCCCCTGGGAGACGGCTCCTCACGGGATCACCTCTCTGGGTCCGCTACGGCTTCTTGGGTCTGAGCCTCTGACCCCATCCAGCCCGGGCCGGGGGAAACCCCCCGCAGCTTAACAACAGTTTACCAAGGCTTGAATTCTTTCTCCTCCTTACTGGGTAATGTTTGTCTTGGCCAAGAGACTGTCCTACCTGCTAAGGAGAAGCTTGAACTAGAAGAGATCGGGGAGAGCTGTAGAAATCACTCACATTGCAAAGCAAAACGCAAGTAAGGATACTTCCAGCAACAACATGCAACCCAGGAAGTGGATACAAGACATGACTATGTGGTATCCTCTTGCACCCCTCCTGGGAAATGGACAAACTCAAATACCTTGTTGAAGTGCCTGTATAACAGAGCATGAACGTAGTATGGGAAAAAGCAAAAAAAAAACCAGGAAAATTTAGTGACCTGTGTAGTTGCAAGGCAATTAAAGATGTGGTAGGATAGCTCACATGACTTAATGTCATAGATGACTACATGCCTTTTAGGACTGACAGTCCAAGAAGGTAGGGTGGTGGACTAATCTTAATGTAAGAAAACATCTGGAATGTATGGAGCTCTTTCTTGGGAGGAGGATAAGAGAGACAGGAATTTATGGGGAGTGTAGCAAAGGTGACAGTCTTGTGGGTGTTTGATCAGGAGGAAGAAGCATATGAGGCCTTTTATAGATAGTTGGTAGCAACCACTCAGTTACAGGCCCTGGTTCTCATGGGGGCATCCAATACCAAGACATCTGAGGGAGGAGCAACACAGCAAGGCACAAACAATCCAGGAGTTTCTTGCAAAGCACTGATGATTACTTTCTGATATAGGGGATGGAAACATTTCACATTGACACTTTTTTTTAAATGCCTTGTGACTGCCAAATTATAGAATCATGTAACCATTTGAGTTGGAAAGGGACTTTGAAGATCACCTAATTCCAACTCCTCTGCCATGGGCAGTAACATTTTCAAATAGACCAGTTGGATCAGATCCCCATTCAACCTGGCCTTGAACGCTTTCAGGGATGAGGCCCCCACAACTTCTCTGAGCAAACTGTTCCTGTGCCTCACCACCCTCACAGAAAAAAATTTTTCCCAATTAAAATCTAAACCTATTCTCTTTCATTTTGAAGCCATCCCCCCTTGTCCTGTCACTACATGTCCTTGTGAAAAGTTCCTCTCAACCTTCAGATACTAAAGGTACTGGAAGATTGCAATTAGATCACGATGAGCCCTTTTCTTCTCCAGGCTGAACAATTCCAATTCTCTTAGCCTTTTCTCACAGGAGAGGTGCTCTATGCCTCTAAACACCTTGATGGCCTCCTCTGGACTTGCTTGAAAAGGTCAATGTCCTTTCTGTTTTGGGGATCTTAGAGCTGGATGAAGTACTGCAGGTGGGATGTCCTGAGAGCTGAGGGGCAGAATCCTATTCCTTGACTTGCTGGGTCACACTTCTTCTGATGCAGCCCAGGATGTGTTTGGCTTTCTGGGCTGCAAGGGCACATTGATGGGTCATGTTGAGGTTCTCATCAACCAACACTCCCAAGTCCTTCTCCTCAGAGCTGCTCTCAAACTGTTCTCCACCCAGCCACTATTTGTGCTTGGGAATGCTCTGACCGCAGTGTAAGACCTTGTACTTGGCCTCCACAAGTAAGTTGGACCCGCTGACCTCCAGTGGTCCTTTAACCATTCTGTGATTCTGTGATTCTCCAGTTATTGACAAACACGCCTAACAACATGATGAGTGCCTGCTTTTACACAATATTATAATATATTTTATGTATTTTTCTTCTTCACTTCATTTTCTATATATGGAAGAGGCCTTGAAATTTCTTATTGTTGTAGTAGACTGCTGTACATTATTGGAGAGGATTAAAAATGTAAATAGCTAAAGGATGCCAAGTCATGAACAGGCAATCGACTAATTACTATTTTGGATTGTGTGGAGGTGTGCTTGGATTTCGGTCACTAACTTTTACTTATTTTATATATACTCTAGACCTAAAAGTAATTTTTTAAGTCATTCTCATAATTCTGTAACTTAATAATTCTGTAAGAGTACTTGCATAGCTCAGCTGCTGGTAAGCCAACAGATGCACTTATCTGACCTAAATGAACAGGCCTAATTATCATAATTTCTTGCAAAATTTTAACAAAATTTCTTAAATTAACTATAGCTTGTTATATAGAGGAACAAGCTTTACTATAGAGTTCAGATTGATAATTAATGCTAAAAAGACTGCTATCTGCTTTCAGTCTATGCATACAGCTTTGTTTGATGTCAATGAGAGTTCCACCATAGTCTGGAGTCAGGTAATATGTCAAAAGTATTTGGAATGGTAACTGCAATAT
This sequence comes from Lanius collurio, assembly GCA_020086605.1. Classification (NCBI taxonomy): domain Eukaryota; kingdom Metazoa; phylum Chordata; class Aves; order Passeriformes; family Laniidae; genus Lanius; species Lanius collurio. The sequence goes on along the minus strand of JACBWW010000020.1, from coordinate 11,121,144 downwards.
ACATTGAATGAGCAGTCTTTCTTTTAAAAAGGATTATAGAGTTAAAACAAAAAATGTCTAAAAGCTGATGTCCCTGATATAGGGTTTACCTAAGATTTATGCAGACATATAAGCATAGTTTTTTTTAATACACTGGCTTAAAAATAGTTGAAGACTAAAGGGAGATACCACAGGGAAAGATCAAAAAGCTTGGTGAGGATAGTAAGATCACTGGATTTAGCGAAGAATGTTTATGTTCCCTGAAAAAGATATGGAAGTGAGAGTTAGAGGCCTGAACTGGATTTTTGTTCAAGAGCCCTGTCTCTGCAGAAAAAGACTTTAAAGAACTGAAGTCTAAGCTAACATCAAAATGTAAAGCCCAGCACTTAGTAGTTTTGTTTCTGGATTTTGTCTAGGAAAAGATATTTGAAGACACTGATGGCTGGCATTTGAAAACTAACCAGGGCTTTGGTTTTGAGAGAAGGTTGTTAATTTCATAGATTCCACCTTGCTGTTAAGAAAAGAAAAAGAAGAAGGTAGGAAGGATGAAAGGAGGGAAGGAAGGCAGGAAAGCAGGCAGGCAGGATGGAAGGATATAATTCTTTCCCTAAGAGCATAGCAGACAGGGAGATGCATTAGTGTAGCCAGACATATTAATTGAAGAGAAATTGCCACTACATTATATTACCAAAACCAGTATTGTTTTCTTATGTTTATAATCTTCATGATCATTTTTTAACATCTCCTTGACACTACAGAAAAGTTCTCATCTTGGATAAATACCCAAAAGGTCACACATAATATGAACATCTTATGCTTAATTAAAATATTGAAAACCCAAGAAAATTGTGTTGACACAGACCAAGTGCCTCGTGTAACATGTCAACGAGACCTACCAGTTAATTTTGTCTAAAAATTTCTGTCATTTCATCTAATGATTATTTCTCTCATCCTTGTTCATAGAGAAAAATCTGGAAGTGAGAATGAACATTTTTCCATGTCTACAAATAATATTTCTCAATCAGCATTTTTGGTTAAGAAGATCTTTATGAGCAAATTGCTGTCACATATTTGACTTTGAAACAGAAATACCTTTCTGAAATACCAGAAAAAAATAATATTTGCAATGTAATCTCTTTAAAATATTTTCTTCCACTCTTCAGATTGATTGTTTTGAAGAAAAATAAGATATAATACTACAAAAAAAATTCACAAAATGTAGTTCAGGATCCATTTTCTATAGGGAATATATAATTCTATGGAAGTAATACATAGAAGACATTGCCTGAGATATAGTCTTATAGGGAATACACAGAATTCCACAAAGGTACACACAAAAATCTGGGATGGACTAATCCTTTGAAAGAGTATAGGCATGAAGATGAAAACCTAGAAAGCATGAGAAGAGAAACATCTGAATATTTTTGTGAATATACTGAATGCAAATCATAGGCATGCCCCTGCATACAGAAAGGCAATCACATGATAATCTGTTTTAGAAAGAGTTTATTCATCTCCTCACTTGTATACAGAGTGCTCTGTCGAGTTTTGGCCTCCCCAGTATAAGAAAGCCACCAACATCCTTGAGCAACTTAACTGAAGGACCATCAAAGTCATCATAAGAAGAACTTTGATGATAAAAGCATAAAAAGGTAGTACTTTAAAAATGGTTGCCCATTCCTTACCAGGAACATATTTCCTGAAGTGGTTGTGAATCTCCAACCTTGGAGATTTTCAGAAATCAAGTGAACATTGCTCTGAGTAACCTGTTCTCACTGGATCTGCTTTATGTTGAAGGTAACTGCAAGTTACCTGCTGGTTTTCCTTTCTAAAGGACATGAATCAGAGATTCTGTAGGGTAGAAATTAAACCTGGAAGGTCAGATTTATCCCTGTTGTCACTGCATTTACAAAATCATTGAAGTTAACTAGAGAACTTCACAGGTTTACACTGATTAAAAGTACTAGCTAGATGCAACCTCCAAATGTGGTCTTACCAGGTAAGACTCCCCCAGCCCCATGGAGACTTTATTTTCCTATGCTACATACTTTATTGTTTCTCTTACTTTCTTTAGAAGAGACAAAATGAGGGAAAAGTGTTTTGTAAGTATTGCATTTACTAGCTTGGTATGTTTAAAGAAACTCTGTGGAAACTGGAAGACTTTAAGAATTAATTTACACACTTTGTGGTAGGTGAAATGGATGAGAAATCCTTACGCTAAAATGAAATAGTTTTCAGTATGCTGCAGGTAACTTCCAGAAAAGAAATCTCCCAGCAGATTTATGTTTTCTGGGATCTAAAAGGAATAACATTCAAAGTTCTTACTGGCCTTAGGTGCTGCAGAACTTAATCACCCATCAGACTTCAAATTCATTTTCCTTAATACTTCACACAATAATTATCCTCATCCTTTTTCCCTATCTTTTCACAAGTATCTATCTTGCTGGAGGTTAGATTTTGCAATGGCCCTATCAGAAGAGTGAAGAAACACACTGAGTTCAGCCAGTCGGGTCATACGGTGGACCAGTGCTCAGGTACAGCAAAGACTCCTTAAATCACAGAACCACAGAACATGCTAAACTGAAGAGACCCACAAGGATCATTGAGTACAACTCCTGGCTATGCAACAGGACCGTCCTCAAGAGTCACACCTAGACTATTGTGACCTAGACTATTGCTCAAATATTTCACTCAAGCCCCCAAAACATTAGGTCCTACGCTCCAGCCAAAATGCATCTCCCACAAAGGCTTGTTCTTGGACTTTTACAGTGGCCTTCAGCCAGTATCCTCAACATCTAATGTTTGTAATGTTCCAGAGAGAGTAATTTACCTAGCAAAATAATGTATTTTTAGTGTCTCTTGAGTTACACAAGGAAAAGAAAAAAAAGAATTCACCCAAAATTTCAGTTGCCCTCAGCTTATTTAATCTACTCAGGAGCAAGACGCTGTGAGTGATATTGGCCAGAGGGTCTTGAAATTATTGTCGTAAACTTACAAGGCTAATGACCCAAATGAATACACTCAATGCATCTATTTAGGTGAAAACCAATTAAAAGTTTCTAATTAGAACCAGTTAGAGTATTTAGCTCTTATTTTCCTTCAGCCAGAAGAAAAGTAAATGAGTCCCTTTGTGGGGATAGCCAGTATATTTTTCATTCATTTTTCTATTATTTTGGAAGTTAGAAATGTCTTTATACTGGAATGCAAAATTACTATGTTATGTACTACAATAGCTGAAGATATTAAGAGAATTAAAATTCTTACATTTAAATATTCTTTTAAACCAATTGAATTTAAGGACAGGATGAGAAAGTACCATGTCATTTTAATCTAGGAAGATTGTGATTAATTATTTATTAGAATAAATTAGATTAAAGTTACAGTTCCAACAGTATATATTGTAAAAAAACATTCTTTTATAATTTTCCTAATACATAATTCTAAAAAAAGTTTTACTAGCTAAATAGTTCTTCTCTGCCAGAAGAACAGCTGAGAGTATTGTAATATACTTAAGCTCTAGTTATGATTTTGGGAGTGAAGGGAGAATAGAGCAGATATATATCAGGAAATACAGGAGAAAGAAAAGGATAAAGAATAAAAGGATTGTAGGACTTCTACTTAGAAATAGAAACAGATAAAATGTCACTCAAATAATTGTTTCCTAATTTAAAATAATACCACTTGTTTTAATTTTGAAAAAGCTATTATGAGATACCACATTAAAAAATTATATGCACATGTTATAATAGAATCTCAAAAGGTAAAACAGAGATAAAAAAAAAAAAATTCTTCTTGCCACCTCTGTGGATCATTTGTTTCTAGGAAAGCAGAGTCAGTTACTTCCATCATGAATAATCATAGGCATAAAGAAACAGTTTTTGTGTATTTTCATATAATATTTAAGGATTTTCTTCTGGTCTAAATCTTATTAAGTTATTCATGGTTTACAGTTCCTCATCTTTTCAGCTGTATTTATGGATTTATGGATTTCAAACTAACCTTCTAGTTTGAAATGGCTATCTTAGAGATTAATTTTGAGAATGTAAGTGTGTGGCAGAAAACTACATTTCATGCCATGAATGTCTGTTGATCTCTCAGTACTTTTCTCAAAATGATCAGAGAATGAATTTATAGACATGTTCCTTTATCAGGATGCAAGTTGTTAAAAGCAGACAAAATATTTGTGTAGAAATATAGTGCATTCTCTGCTGTTGTTAAAAAGACTAAGTATTTATTGCAAAGAGAAAGCCATCTTTTTAATAAGCAATGCATCTAAGCTCAGAGACCACATACATAGACTAGTCAATATAACAATATGAAATAAGTGAAGAACCTGTTTCAACAAGCATAATTTCTAATTTGATAAGAAATTACTTTGGTTTACTACTTGATACATGGTATCACTCTCAACATGAAATCTTCCTCATTTGCAGGTTTGAGCAGATGATGCATGTAGTGTATGGTCTGGTAGTCAGCATAAAGGTTTCAATAAGAAATATAACTGATTCAAGTACAACATATCTGATTCAAGAGGAAGACCATCTCATGGGATGAATAATTTATAAATATCTTTCAAAATATATATCTATGACCTGTATCAAATTTAGTGAACACTGCTCTTTTTTTTTCAGAGCGTGGTTTGTAAGATTTCTTGATGTCAGTAATTAATGATTTCTATTCCTGCCGATATTCTAACATATCCATATCAGTTGTACCTTTGCAAGCAAACAAAAAACAGATTTCAAAAGAAGCAAAACCACACATTACATCTGCAATAAATTCAATCTCAACTACATTTCCAAATCAAACATTATACTCCAATGTGTCAATTGACACCACAACATTGTGTTACCTGAGTAAAAGTCCCATTCATATCTTTTCACATTAAACGTTTTTCAAATTTTTCTCCAGATTTGGAAGGTAAAGCTTACATTAAATACTTCAGAAAAACAAGGGAAATAATGTTGCTAAAAACATACACGCATTAAATCTACCCAATTCAACAAGCTTTTGTTCATGTTTTTGAAACAGCTTTAGGCAGCCTTAATATTTCTTCTACATGAAACTTGAGCTTTCACAAGGTTATAATCTATCTGATAACTTTTTTGAGGTTGCAAAATTGAAATTAATTAAATTTGAGCCTATTCCTTCTCTTGTACATATTTATATATCTACATATACATGATTTCTTTTCTTTTTTTTTCTGTTATTTCCTGTATGCTTCTCTGGAAAGCTTATCTGAGTTTGTTACTTAGTCACAGTAAATAAATCCTCATTTTCATATCAGTTTTAACTGATGTATGGCTGCAAATTAAACAGTAGGTTCTGTAGGGCTTTTTGAGAACTTCAATTTTCTTTTTCTTTGTGTAATAATGATAGAAACACATTAGTAATTCTCTTAAAACACGCTTTTGGAATATTTTAATTTTAATTTGAAAAGAAATATATAGAGTAAGTTTATGTAAAAGCAACTTCTCACAGTAATTCGAGTAAGTATATGTGATATGTCCTGTTCTGATTATGAAGAACACTTCAAATACTGCAGTGGAGCTAAGTATGGTTTCATGCCTATGTAAGCAATGGCTTGTTGCTAATGAGATCTGAAACCATTTGGCCAATTTTGTCTACAAGTCAACTCATTCATTGCACTACAGTCTGCAGGATTATCATTTGTAGTCATATAGCATGGATATACCATGCAAAAAATTGAAAAGATGACATAATGTCTCAAATTTGTCGTACTTCTTGCCTGTTAGGCTGCTGTGATGGGAGCAGACACTTTTTAGAAAGAACATGCAATCCTGTTCCCCAACTGAGGTCTGTTACCCTCATTACCACTCCCTTTCCACTGCCTCCCCAGATAGTAAACAACAGCTGAATTAGGGCAAATTCCCTTTCCTATCTTCTTCCTATCTTTCCTGTCTTTTGTCTATGATTTTTTCAAATCCCTTTCTGCCCTCACAGATGCTATCTGCTTTCAGTCTCCTGCAGCACAGGATTCAAAAAATTTACTACCGTCTGTGTAAAAAAGTGATAGCTTAACTATTTTAAACCGATCTTGCACTACTTTAAATGACTATCTCCTAGCCTAGATATTGTGAGATTTTGTTCTAAACTCAGCTTGCCTTTGATTCCATTCACCTCAGTCATATCCTCACCTTACCTGTCTCCTCCACTGAGTAGTGTCACAAAGCTCTCTGTATTTCCCTATAGAGCAGCTACTGAATTCACTTTTTCAATCCCCTTTTTCCATACAATCTCAAATTCTACTACTTCTTCCAGATGCAAAGAAAAAAAAAATTGTAGTAATTGAAGATGTGAGTCTGCCAAGGTTTTCTATAGAAAAACATGCTTTTTCTCAAGTCCTTTCACAATGATGCTCAATATTGTTTTTTTCTGGTTTTTGGCTCTTTTCAGGGGCAGAACCAATGTTTTTAGACATATGTCAAGAATGACACAAAGATTTATTTCCTAATTTGTTCCTGCCAGTTCCCAGTTCAGTATCACACATAAGGGGATTTTATTACTTTCCTGGATGCCTTAAGTTACATGTATCTAAATGACTAGCCATCATTCTGCCCACTGATTCAACACCAACAAGTTTTGAGAGACTTTGTTACAGCTGGCATCATGCTTGACCATTCAAAAAGTTCCTACCGTGAGTCGTATAAACTTTTGACATAACTTCTCAATACTATTTTAAGAGGAAAAAAAAAAATAAAATTATATATTTCATGTGCACTGAATTCACATTATTTGCCTTACTGTGAATTTAGTTAACAGCCTTAAAGGCAATCATTATAGAATAGTAAAGTATTTTTTTTCAAATTTCGCAAAATCAGTTTCCAAATTAAGCTTGAAGCATAATGATATGCCTTATGTTCTTAAATGAAAAACATCTAGCATTCTTTCATCTTTAAGCTTTTCAAACATTTCTCTTTTTGCATTCCCCTTTCTGAAGTTGTTCTGCCCATGTCCAACATAATTTTTCAAAGTACTTTTTATGTACCCAGTAGGCTTCCATGCAATCATCTTTTTTTTTTTTTTTCCTTAAAACTTACTCTGGTTCTGATGCCTACAAAAAACATAGGTAAACTCTAGGTTGTTAGTACTCTAGTACCTCATGGTGAGATAGGTTGTTTTATTGTTGCACTGTATTTTAATCTCTCTGTCTCTCTCTCTGAATCCATACTTCTCAGACTGCAAGCCTTTTGAAGAAGCCACTCTCTTTAGTAAAGTACCTACTCCTGCAAGTCCTTCCTTATGCAATGAACTACAGCATGTTCCTGCCAATGCTTAAAGCTTGATCTGATTGAGCAAAGCCAGGATTCCAAAAGATGTATATAGGCACCACAAATAGATTTTAAAGCAGAATATGAAGATCTACTCTGTTATATCTTAGGAAGAAAGAGAATTTATTTCCAAATTCTGTGGAAATATCTTAATCCATTTTTTATTATTGAAATAATTTTGGGAATTTGAATCTCACGTGCACAACTTTGGAAAGAGATATAAAAAGCTTTTTTAATGGCTGTTTTGATGTAATCAATAAGAAATTATAGTTTGTAAAACAGTTTCATAAAACAATGGAAGTTTTAACGGTCATTAAAGATGAAATCAAATCCCTGAATATCAATATGATGATTAGAAACATGAGATCTCACTTCCATTTGGAAATGTGCTTCTTTTGGTTTTTCGTTTTTGTTTTTTTTTTTTTTTGACTGCCTCATTTTCCTGAGAATAACAATATAGATAATTGTAGTGAACTACAAATGATAGAATTACAATTTCTGATCTGAATTTTCTTTGTATTTTTGAAGCTTGTTTTAACATCAAGAGGAGATTTTTTGAAAATGCAACTCATGTCAAAATCTTCATCAGCAATTTAGAAGTTACATCTATTCAAACTTGTGCCATATTGTACTTTTAAATTTCATCTTCTTTCATTACTTTCAGTTTATTGATTCAACTGTATAAGAAGAGTTGAGGCCAAATTTGTATTCACTTAGTGGTGAACGAGTATTAAAAGATGAATGGTTTAAAATATAGTTTTGATGGTTAATGAAATGAGTATTTAAAGAATTTTTTTTTAAAGGAAATGATTTGTGACCAGGGTAAAAATACAAAGTTGTAAGACAATACAACTGAAATGCAATTATTCAGAACATTTAAGCAAGCAATACACACTGTTTTCCTGCAAATGTAGAAAGGGAAAAAAACTCCCACAAATAGAACGAACCAAAAATAAAAAATAAACCTCATTATGAAATGGGTGTTGTTACTGTAAAAGTTCTTATTTGTAAATTATATCTAATCATTAGCAAGAAGGAAGTAAGTCACATCCTCCCCAAAAGTTCTGCAGCTGTGGTCTCTAACACTATCTCTCAACTAGCTAGTAAAAACAAAACATTGGAAATAATATAATTATAGCATGTCATTTACAAATGCTCATACATTAAATAAAGCAGTGTCACTGAATCTGAATGTTCACCAGAAAAGAGAAGAGGGGCAGAATCACCTCCCTTCACCTGCTGGCCATGCTGCTTTTGATGCAGCCCAGGACATGGCTGGCATTTGGGGCTGCGAGCACTCATTGCTGTGTCATGCTGAGCTTCTCATCAAGCAAAACTCCCTAGGCCTGCCTCCCAGGGTTGCTCTTAATCCATTCTCCACCCAGTCTGCATTTGTGCTTGGGATTGCCCCTACCCAGGTGCAAGATGTTACACTTGGCTTTAACAAGTACTCAACACAATGGGGGTAGAAAATAGGAAAGGAAGCAAATGTGTCAAAATAAGGATGGAAATCATATATCAATTGCTATCACAGGCTAAACATTCTGAGCTTGGGCAAAATGAGTTTAATTTATTGCCAATTAATGCAAACTAGAATGGTGAGGTACAAAGGCAAAAACTTCAACACCTTTCCCCTAGCAACCTTCATCAAGCTCCACTTCTCCATTCCTAACTCTTCTGCCTCCTCCCCTTGCCTCAAGCAGCTCGGGGGAAATGACACTGATGGGTTGCAATCAGTACAGAACAGTGGAAGCCAAATATTTCTCTGTTGGATTTCTAAGGCTGGGAAGTGGGTGAGGCAGATAACAACGTGCTGTAGCACCCTGAAGGTACAGTGATATCTGATCCTCTTGTCATGAGCTACAGTAGCAACATATTGCCATACACACATTGTGCCGGAGATTGCTTGTGAATCACAAAACTGTTGTGCTTCATAGGCAGCTACAACATGATGTGAGTGATATCAGAAATAAAAGAAAAAATACCCTATTATCAGTATTTAGTACCAGGAAGTGTGTGGGGAAGAAATAATCACATTATAAAACAAAGAAAAGAGGACTCAAATGCAGAACTGTCCATTCCTCTCTACGCCTTCTCTCAATGTATGCTAAACTGGGAACTACACTAAATAAATAGTCTAGACTTCTTGAGACTGAATATAGACTCTGCCACAAAATAAAAAAGATAATTTTGATATAGAAAAAAAAAGAAAAAGAAATAATGCCAATCAAATATTTTGCATAAAATAGCCACTAACAAAACAGACATCCTGCTATTGTGGTGCTGACTACATAAGAAATCCTATCTATGGACAATGTGAGGTGTTAAATCAGATTTCATAATTATTCTCATGTCAGCAAGAGCTTACCTGACAAGGAGGGAAAACGAGATTGACGAGGTAATGGCTTTTCTACAATATGTCCTTCACAAAGCAAAAGAGAGAAAACTGATGATGGTGTACTCCTTGTTCATCTATGTTTCTTTTTAATTTGTGATTGCTCTATTTTGTTTGAACAAAACAAAATGTTGTTTTGTTTCTGAAAAATTGCCCATCCTGCCCAGTGACAATGAACAAATTTGGGGTTTTTAATAAAGTAGCTTGTTTCTTGTTACTCAAATCACTTTTTATACAACCTCTCTACATTAACTGCATTTACATGAGGTTTTTCTGCCAGCACTGTTACATCAATGGAAAATGCAGATATTTAAAATCACAACCATCAGAGCTATGCTGCAGAGCAAACCTGGGTGTGTGTTCATTGCGTCACCTCCCATGAATGTGATTACAATCCCATTTGATAGATTGAGCTAACTACTTGTTTATGTATATACATGAAACCTGTCATGCATTTTTTCTCATAAATTATGCAGGATTATCCTCTTGAAATGACTTGGCATTGACTTACACTTTGTAAGTCTGAAATAAAAAGATCACTCTACTTTTCCATTCAAGATTCCGATTTCTTGGAATGGTAAGCAGTGTATCACTGAAAAAAAAGTACCCAAACTCAGAACCTAAAAACAAAAAAAAAAGAAAAACCAAATAAAACCCAACCCCCAAAAAAAACTCAAACCACAAAAAGAAATAGAATGCATGACTCCAGGCAACTGAATCTATACTTTTCTAAAAACACTGTAAATTACTGGAAATGTTCAATTTTGGTCTGTGAAGTCCTAAAAAAACCCCAAAATGTTCTGAAGTGACAAAACAGGAATCCGAAGTTCTTGATTATGTAGCTAAAAATGGATATGTACTAACAAAGAAAAATTAGGGTTGCAATCTTTTTTTTTCAGTTTCAGTAAAAGACAGTTTATGTGCCTTTTAGCTCTGGTAAAAATTTAAAAAAGAAAAATCGAAGGAGTTACATTAGAAAAGATTAAATTTTTCAAAATTAATGATGCAATCTATAGTCTTCACAAACATCAAGTTCCATCAATTAAACAAAGGCAATTACCTGGTAAACACACAGAAATTTGGAAAAAGTGAAAAACCCCAAACCAACAATAAATGCTTGTAGAAAAACCAGATTGTAAATGGAAACATATCATGAATGATGTTTCAGTGTGCAGCCTGAGCACATTTCAAGGGGTACATTTTTCTTTGAATCATTTTTAATGGACAATCTAGATTAAAGAAAATGAATTGCAATGTATCTAGGTGTCTTTTATACTTCTCTTGGAAGGAAACTGCCATTTAAGCTATGCAACGTAATTTAGATGTTCCTCTTTAACAGGCAACAACACAATTTGGGATTAAATGCATTTTAGTGACAATGACTTTCTTAAAGTACTATTTAAAATCTTTGGTAAAGTTATTTGAGAGGAGGGAGAGGTGGAGCCTTCTGATCCAATATGTCCAGTCTAGTATTTTTAAATTAATATAATCTTTTTGGCAATCTCTAATAACCTTCTATCTATAATGCGTATGAAAAATAAATTGAAGTGTCACAAAAACATTTAATCTGGAAACAGTATTTTTGTTTGTCTCTCCACCAATAAAGGTTTCCTAAAAAAAAAAAAATCTTTATTGCTAGGCATGTTCACTGAACTGTGCATCCCACATCATATCTTGTGTCTACTGTGATTATGGTCTTTGGAGCTCTTTGGATAATTTGCTGCCAAGACCTCCCTTGTTCCTGCTACTGACAATCACTGTGATAGCATATGAGATTTGACCTTTCCACTGATGTCACCTACAATTGTCCTTACAGAATAACTATTAAAAAAGGATTCTAAGCCCCCTCAATACATTTAAGTGGAAATGCAAGCTAAATCTCCAAGTTCCTTTTGCTAGATACAGATGCTTTAAAAGTCCATATGAAAACTGTGCTTTTGATGTGGGAAACTCTTGTGTATTTTTGCTCACTCAGCATGGAAGAACTGATGAAAGGAATTTATTGCATAAAATGCTGTCAGATGTGGAAAGCTCTTGCGGAAAACGAAGGCAGTGTCCTGAATAAGAGCTAGGTGACCAAATTACTCTATGTTTAGTCAGATAAGGATAGATGAGTGTTGGGGTTTTGGGAGTTCCCTTTTTTCTCTTGAGGAATTTTCTCCCATATATGTTACCGAGGCAACAAATTGCTGGGTACTTGGGAGAAACAAAAGAACTGGCCACAGAGGGGAGGACTGGGGCTACTGTCCTCACCTGGCTGTGTGCCCGGGACTCGGGACTAGGTGTGATGGGGAGAGACCACTCTCGTCAGCACTGCGGGTTTTCCTGCTGTTTTCCTCTCTGCTGGAGAAACCCCAGGATCCCAAACCTGTCCTTCCCTGCCTCGCTGGGAGCTGAGCTGCAGACCCTGCTGCCTCAGCCTTCGCTGCTCTGCAGCCCTGCCCATCCTGCCTGCCGAGACCTCGGGGGATTCCTACCACAGCTCCGCAGCTCGATACATCTCGCCTGCCACCCGGAATTTGTGCTCCTACTGCTGTTCCAGCCTGCCTGGCCAGGAGAGCCTGGACAGACCCCAGGATCAGCTGCCCAGGGAGGTTTGTGAAGCCTTTCTTCCATCCCTTTCCGGATCTCAGGCCGCCATTACTGCGTGCTCCCCGAGCTCGCTCCGGAGCGCCCCCTGCAGCCGCGGGGGAACCATCGCACCTGCCCTGCTCACCGGGAGCCGCCAGCGCCCCTGCCGGCTGTGACTGGAACTGCACCAGAGGGGAAAGGGCCTGACAGCCGAGAGAGGCTGCGCTGGGTTTGTGGTTCTGTTTGTTGTCACCACTATAGTTATTGTTGTTTGTTTGCCTGTTTATATATCTGTATTTTAGTAAAGAACTGTTATTCCTATTCTTTATATCTTTGCCTGAAAGCCCCTTAATTTCAAAATTATAATAATTCAGAGAGAAGGGTATTGCATCCTTCATTTCAAGGGAGGCTCCTGTCTTCCTTAGCACACATCTGTCTTTTCAAACCAAGACAATGAGGATAAGTCTGTTTCCAAGTTATTAGTGTCCTAATGGCACTATCAGAATGAAATTATCTATTTTACATTTTCCAAGTAGAGAACTATATAGAGGTGGATTTTTGACATTCTGTTTCTAAATACCACCCAGAAATTCTCAAACAAACTGAGCATTCTGTCATTTAAATGATAAGAAAAAGAATCAGTGAGGAAACCTGTAGAATTTACGAGGTACAATATATTTTGAGCTTGGATACATTAAAACTCTTTTACTGGTTTTAGAATTGTATATTGTTGTAAACCATTTCCATTATATAATTTTTGAATGCTTAGAAATATGGTTTTGCAACTAACCAAATTAATTTCTTTAAAATTTTTCTCAGTGAATATTTTACATGCTTAACAACGAGAGTCTTCTTGGTCATAAATATATAAAAATTCTATACTTGTTCATTTTTCCTTACATTCAAATTTTATGTATATGTTTTATGTATAGAATATTCCAAAGGCTAAGTAGACGTGATCAACTTTCAGCCAGAAATGTACCCAGGTGGCAGAGAAGTCCAAAGGCATCGTGGCTTATATCAAAGACAGTGTGACCAGCAGGAACAGGGCGATGATTTTCCTCCTGTACTCATCACTGGTGAGGCCACACCTTGACAACTGTGTCCAGTTCTGGGTCCTTTGCTGCAAGAAAGACATTGAAGTGCTGGAGAATTTCCAGAGAAGAGTGATGAAGCTAGTGAAGGCTCTAGAGAGGGAGTCATATGAGGAGTGGCTGAGGGCTGTTTAGCATGGAGAAAAGGAGGCTTAGGAGGGACTTTATCACTCTCTACAACTGCGTGAAGTGAGGTAGTACGAGGCTAGGGGTCAGCCTCTTCTCCCAAGCAACCAGTGATAGGACAAGAGGAAATTACCTCAAGCTGCACCAGGGGAGGTTCAGGTTGGACATCTGAAAGAATTTCTTCACTGAAAATATTGTCAAGCATTGGAATAGACTTCCCAGGGAAGTGGTGAAGTCACCATCACTAAAAGTGTTCAAGAAAAGACTGGTGTGACACTAAGCACTATGATTTGGTTGACAGGGTGGATTTGGCCAAAAGTTGGACTGAACTGTCTTGGAGGTCTTTTCCAACCTATTACTAAGAAATACCTACATTGCATTTTTGCTCACTCAGCATGGAAGAACTGATGAAAGGAATGTATTGCATAGAAGGTTTTCAAAGGATTGTAGTGATACAGAGACAATGCATGACACAATTTTCTCTAACAATTTACAATTAATAATATGGACATTTGTAATAATTTATTGTGGAGCTTTGCACCAAAACAATCCAGGGCCAATTTGGAAGCTTCGGAGTATAAACACTTGTTAATTAAAAATCAGGTAATATAAGCTGAAAAAAAAAAACCCAAATGAAATATTTAATGATAAACTATAGGTGCAGAGTTTGCACAGATGTTCCTATGAGGTCAAAGCAATTGATTAAAAAGGATTAATAAATATAACAAGTTTTGCTTTTAACCACTAAGAATTTTTTTATCCAAAGTTCAAGTTCCTGCTGAGTCAAAGACAAACACTTCCACTTTGCAAATTTAGACATGATTTCAATTATAGATTGTAAATAGAGAAATATTCTCTTTTAACTTAGTTATTTGTATTCGTATGTTAAAATTCTGGATTCCAGGATATAATGTGAAGTAAGTTACATGCATAAAAGTGTGGTGGAAAAGTTTCAAAACACAAACTCCCTAAATATGCCAGGGTTTTTTGTTGTTTTTCTTTGTTTGGTTGGTTTTCTTTTTTCCTTAAAGCAGATTAAAACAAAAACCCCATGAAAAGATATTTCAATGTCTTTTCCTGGCAAGTTCTTTACATTTACTTCTCAGAAGAATTTTTTTCTCTTTCCAGTCAGGATTATAATTAAAAAAGCACACAGAGTTAATGTACTTTCATGCTCCTGGCTGTATGCATTTTAATGCAGATCAATAGGAAAAGAAGATGAAAGAAAGAAAGAAAGAAAGAAAGAAAGAATAATGGAAAAAGAAAGAACCAAAGGGTTTTTTTCTGTTTTTTTTTTTGTTTGTTTGTTTGTTTGTTTGTTTGTTTGTTTGATTTCCTTTTGGTTTTGGTTGGTTTGGTTGGTTTTTTGAGTTTTGTTGATTGTTTGTTTTTTGTTGGTTTTTTTTTTTTTGTCTCAAGAGTGGAGGAGTGTTGATTGTTAGGGTTTTTTTGCTTAGAAAATTTAATTAACATGCCGTTCAATATGCTACATATTAGAAAGTGACATCCTTTCAAAATGAAGATTTGATAGTATAGATTTAAAGAAATGCTTAAAAGTTACAGCTCTAGCCAATGGTTTTCAGAAAAAAGCTCTGCCAATTTTCACTCAAAGTTCATGCAAAATTTGCACTTCAATAAATCAAACTCTAAATAAAAGTCTAACAAGCAAGCACAAAATGAAGACTACACTGTTAAAAATGTATTGAGTGACTTGACTAACATCAATGAGTTATCGTAACAACTTCCAGGATAAAATCTAATCCTTCAGGTATAAAGAGAAAGAAATAGTCCAAAAAAGACAATTAGAACAAGGCTGAAAACTGTTTTCACTTGACAATAGCTTTTTTCCCCTTGACATTGTGATCCTGATTATGATGCATTTGTGATGAATTTGAGACTAACTCATAGAAATCATGTCTGTAACAGTCTCATTCCCCTTTTCACAGAGATAATTTCATAGATTTAATTAACAATAAACAAATAATCATAGATAAAAATACTTTTTTACTAGTGAAAAATACCAGAATCATTTCTCACTAAAGATAATCAGAGTTAATATTATATAGATGAGATCAATAACTTGACAATAGTGGTTCCGAAACAAATTGATATTTGAAAGTTACATTGTCCAGTCAACATACAATCTCTATCCTAAGATGCCTTATTATATATTGTTGGAAAGTGTTTTAAACCCATAAAATAGTAAAGTTTGGATGCAGAAAATTTCTAAACCATTTCACTGTTTAAAGTAAATCCTTTCCCCCTAGTATGTAATATCCTAAGGTTTTGTTGCTTTCTTTTTTTATTGTTGTTTTTTTAATCAAAAGAAAATGATAAGTATGCTACAATAACAAAACATGTATGCAGTACCAATTTTAGAAGACTAAAACAATGTAAAGTTTTCAAGTAAAGACAGTAAAATTAAAAAGACTCTTGCACAGCAAAAAATTAGATCACAATTTTATATATAATAATTCTATATTTCCCATTCTTCTTATTTTACACTGCTTCTAGCCTTGAATGTCAGTTATCGCAGTCTACAATGCCATCAAGAGCTCTTGCAGAGATATTTTAGAAAATATTCATGGCCATTGAGAAGTGTTTTAGCTCATTATTCACTGAACCTCTCAAAGAAACAAACACATATGGAAAATACTTTAACTGAAGTTTCTCTCTTGATCTTTTTTGTCTATGTTACTAGTGTCAGTGAAGTTTCACATAGCTGTGTCTATGAAAAGTTTAAGCTTTTTCACTTTGCAGTTTCCCCTTTTTTGAAAAACAGCAATAAAAAACTATTATGGCATCTTTTTTCTTGACTTTTGTTTACCTTTTCTTTACATTGCATTTTCTTTGTATTGTATTTTTTGTGCATCTCTGTTATGGATGTCTATTGGTTGTAACAGTTTTCTGATATTCTGCTAAAGCTATTGGGAAGTAAGTTTAAATTAGCAGAAGATTTGGGTTTATGCATCCCTTTCTAATTGTCAGCTACTGACATTCTTCTACCTTTTACTGACAGTAGAAAGTCACATGCATTTTAAATTTTGCAAAGATTAAGAAAAACGGAACAGAACCAGCACAGTTTGCTCTTATGAGACTAGCAACAAACACCGAATCTTTTTTTCTGGCTTTTATATGAATGTTGGCATGAATAAATAAGAAACCCTACCTGAAACTTGGATGACTCAAAACTCTGCAAAAGTCCTGTGTTTAGCTAAAATGAAAACAAATGCAGCTCACTGTTCTTGAATGTCTCCTTCCAGATAGATTCCAAGACAAGATGATGAGCATCATTACAGGAAAATAACTGATAATTTACTGAGAGTGAAACCCACTCTGGATCTTAATAAAGCTTAAATGGAAAGTAATTTTTAATAAGTCTCAGCTGATCTCATGTCAAGTTAATTTATACTTCTTGCATGACAAAGAGAGTATTACACTCACATTAAATATATTGTATTTTAAAGGGTGGGAAATAAATGCTGTTTATCTGTGTTCAGTTTGTGATAGATTTTTGTCGGAAGCAGAACACATATTAAATATTAATTCACATGTGATTATAATTTTTTTTTGGAAACCTATTACATGCTACAGTGAGAATGGAAAGCAGAACTTAGAGAGGAACTCCATGCAACAGTGAAGGAAGTCAGTGTTTTCCAATGTTAAACGTTTGTTTTTCTCTTAAATAAATAGATACTGTGAATTAGCCAAAAAAAATTTCTTCACTGAGACTGGGGAAATGTGCAGGTTTTCACTGGTGTAGAGTTAGTTTCCTTCACAGCGTCTGGTATAGGGCTGTGTTTTGGATTTGTGCTGACCCCAGGGCTGATAATGTAGAGATGTTTTTGCTATTTCTGAGCATGCATATGTTCAGGAAAGCCTTTTCTGCTTTTTATATGGCCACACTGGTGAAGAAGTTAAGGGTGCAAGGCAGGTTGGGAAGAAACACAGCCAGAACAGGCCAAACTGACCAAAGGGATATTCCAGACCATGCGCCATCATGCTCTGTATATAAAGTGGGGGGAAGAAGGAGTAAGGTGGGGGGGGAAATTTGAAGTGATGGTATTTGTCTTCCCAAGTCACCATTACATGGGATGAAGATCTGCCCTCCTGGAGATGGCTGAACATCTGCCTGCCCACAGGAAGCACTGAATGAATTCCTTGTTTTGCTTTGCTTGTGCGCAGCATTTGCTTTCCCTACTAAAATTTCTTCATCTGAACCTAAAAGTTTTCTTGTTTTTACCCTTCCAATGCTCTTCCCAGTCCTGTGGGTGAGAGGAAAATGAGTGGCTGCGTGGGGTGTGATTGTTGGCTGGAGTTAAACCACAAGAAGTTTTTTGTGTGTAGCAGCAAAGAAGGTGTAAATTTTTGTTTGTTTTAAACAAAACATTTTTAAGGCCTGTTCACTCTCTTATAATTGAATCATTAAATCATTAGTATTTATATTTTATTTCAACTGTTTTTTTTGCTACAAAGAAAGCCCCACAGCAGCTAATCTTGAAGTCCAAGGAGCTTCCAAATCGTTTAGTTAGTAGCCTCCTTCAGATCACGAGGCCTGCTCTGGTATCCCATGGCCTTTGTCGAATCAAAGATCCATTTTCCAGTTTTCTGGTTAACTCATAGGGGCCATCATCAGCCAACAGAACTATTGAATAGTTGAAAAACAATTCATTAATTAATTCATTAATTAAGTATTAATTTGGGACAACATTTTCATTTTTGATTATAATATTTATCTGTGTCCTTTGAAATTTGTTTTTAAAAATTCTTAGAGATTTATTCTATTGGTTGGCTTCTGGCCAGCATTCCTGAAGAAGAAATTTGTATATATTTGAGCCAGATATATTATTATTAATTGTAGGAAAGGCCATGCTTATTTAAAGTCTGTCCCTTCAAGTTCTCTCAGAGCTCACCATTTTGACTATGAAATGATAACTTTTTTGTTTTGCTAGGGCTATCACAGGGTGATCCAGCATAGAATAGGTCAGTGATGTTTTGGCTTTCAGCTTGTGTATTTTATAAAGCTCTAAATCTGCCTGTCAAGAGAAAGAACAGAAAGGTAACAACTGCTAGTTAAATCAAATCACTTCCACAATTTAGACAAATTTGGTTAGCATGTGGTGCACCTTAGCTCAGGTCCATGTCAGCAACAATGATTATGTTCAATCAAGGCTAAACTCAGTCCAAGAATACCACAAAACATGCTGTCTGCAAGGACAGCCCTATATGGACAAAACAATATTACTCAGACTTGTGTACAGACATGGCTGGAAACAAGTGCTAGGATTTTCATGACAATGAGTCTTAAGGAGGACACTAAACCTGATATACATATAAATTTACAGTTATTTTAGGAATGATTTTCAGATTTTCAATAAGTCCAGTTTTAATTTTTATATCTCCAAGATATTTAAATTTTCTTTGAAAATAAGCTGTGACAGTAGCAGCAATACCTATTGCAGCAGGATCTAGGAATCAAAGAGCAGGTATTTAATGTAGACTTTCAGTAAAAAAATATCACCTTTATCAATACTTCTAATTTTATGAGGTTTTATGAGTATTATAATTCTCATAAATAGGTGACATATTGCCCACACTTAAAGAAGGATGTCCCACTCTGAGACGTGATTTGTTCAACAGAGCAGTCATGTTTCACATAATTTTCCTATGGGCATGGGAATGAAATAAATGTAATAAATTTAACTCATATTATTAGGAAAATGTAGGTCTTTAAGTTAATTGGTTAATGATTTGAATATAAATTTAATTCAGATGGGGGGGGGGTTTTTTTGGACTAAGGTAATAAGTTTATATACATAGTTTATTTACAAACTGCATAATATTACCTAAAATACACCCACAAAGCAAAAAAAAAAAACAAAAAGAAACCCAAACCAAAACATAAATCTGACACTTTAAAGTCATCACCAATGATTAATAATCTAATTTTTGTTATCCTCTTTCTTTCAGTTTGGGTCTTAACCCAGCTCTGTTCAGTCTTGCCTTTCTGTTTTGAGAGTACACAACCTTATGACAAGGCTCATTTATTATGTTTGGTGAGACACAAATCCTCCTACATGAGATAAACAAGAATGTTAGAAGTCAGAAATACGGTTTCAATGCTAACAAGGTAACATTTTTATCTATGCAATATGATTAGCATGGCAAGCTTTATAGCCTAGGATCAACTAATATGGAAATACATTCCTGCTGAATGTTAGAGGACCAAGATTACTGTACATTTAATCTTTATGTCTTATTCATCTATGGGAACCTGCATGAAGTAATGTTACAAAAAAGTTTATATATTAACAAATCAGGAAAGGATGTTGTATTTTCCACAAAAGAGGAGTGCTGATGAGTAGGTTGAAGTGAGTACTTTCCACACCTAAGGCTTGAGGATTTAATAATCTGTAGAGTTAATACTCTTGTTAGAAAGCAAGGAAGAAATAAACTTCAGCAGATTCTTTACCATTCCTAAAATCCTATAGTGTTTCTAACACCATTGAACTTTTGCCCTGCTTTCTAATGGGGAAGCTTCTCACATGTATTAATTATAGCTTCAAGTGTCTTTTCTCCAAGACTGCAGTTCAGCCACCTTCTAGATTATTGGTCTAACAGAAGGGTGGCAGCCACCTAGCAATTTTCATAAGATCACAGTTTTGGTATCCATGTGGGTTAGGGAGAATACAATCTTTACCTGAGACATCAGTAACCTGATACAAATTCTGGAAAAAAATTAGTGAGCATTTGGAAGTGTGTAGACACCAGACCACAGGCTGTTCAAAGCAGAAGTTAATGTAAGTGAACGTCCAATATCCCACTGACCAAGAATTGTATAAAACACCACAGAAAACTGCAGTAGTAATTATAGAAAACCAGCCTAGTTTTAATTTAGAGAGTGTGAAATTGTCTGTGGGGTGTCCACGCAGTGAGGGCTGCAGGGCAGCCTCTATGAGGAGAGGCTGGGCTTGCCCCATGCCAGGCACAGCTGATCCCAGTTGGCTCCAGCTGGCTTCAAGGGACCCACAACAGGACACAGATAAGCCCCTCAACCAAGCAGGTGGTGGCTCTGAAAACATGTTTCTAAGATATCAAATATTTACTAATAATACAAAAATCTATTAAAAATAAAGTTTTAAGAATTGCCCAATTAGCAATTCTTGAGCAATCGGAGTATTTTTTGCTTTTAACATGCTGTCCTATTTTGGAACTTTCAACACATAAGCAGCAGAGATGCTCCTCAGATGACCTTAGAGAACCTGATTTGTGCAAGACTATGTCTGTGACATGTTGGATATTTTCTATGAACTGCTTGAGGAAACTGGTTATTTTCTGAAACCCTTGTATCTCTAGTTACACTTCCTTCCCCTGCTCCTTTCTTTTGAAGAAATTAGATGCACAAAACCTATGTAATGGCCAGTTCACTTGATATTTTTAGTTGATAGTTGATAATAAATAAAGTAGCTAAGCTGAAAAAAATCCCAACACTTGTTAAGTTGGAGAGAAAGAAATAAGAACTGGCCTTTAAGTGAATGCACCCACAGATGCTTGGCATGCAAAAAGAATAAAAATGACATGCTGACCTTTGGAGAGATTTTTATTACATTTTTAAACTAGCTACAATGCTCCAACCTTTCAAAGAAAACAAGCATTCATATAACTATTTTAAGAATATAAATAGGCTAGAAGTTTTCCAATATTAAACAATAATATTCCTGAATTGACAGAGGAGCAGCTAACATACATATCACTATATTAATTATAATTTTATCAATTCCTAAGTGTTGAAGAAGCTGTGCATGCAGTAGGTGTTATTTCAAATTATATTTTTAGATTCAGAATCAGCTATTCATTAAGAGCATATCAAAATGACATTGATTTATATTTGTGCACGAACTTTAATCTTTGAGATCTTGTCTTTTTTTTTTTTTCTTCCCCTTTGGTATAAAAGATGGAAATAAAGAAGACAGAAATAAAATACTTCTATGTAAAGCCCGTACATCCTGGTACACTCAAAGAGTATAGAATTGAAATAATCTGAATTAGGTCCTTGCTTCCCCTTCAGCTTTCTCCAAGATTCAAGGAGAATGTCTTGTCAAATATTATCCAAAAGACTGACATGGGCCAAAAAGCACTTTGACACCCAAGGAAGAGAACAGATAAACCACTATTTCCATATGATATTTTTCAAAGGGTCTCTTTCTCTAGTAAAATTTCTATGCCTTTTAAACCCTACATTTTATGTTTTAAAATTTATGATGATGAATTAAGAACATGCTCTTGATGAGAGGTATAACCAATATGTGTATTTCATCTTACTATGAACTCCAATAAAATTCATAAACTGTTTTATATTTTATGAGATGAGACAAGGAGAGAGAATAATTCCTTGCTGATGTCATGCTATTAGCAAAGCACAACATAAAAACATTTAAAAGAAGAGTTGACAGAAAGAAAGAATACAAAGACATTGTTAGGCTCTAGGCATCAGATAAACCCTGTGTTTTATGCCAATACAAAAAGGATAAGAATAAATCTTTACATCTCTATAGGAAGTATTATAGTTACCATTTAGCCTTGCATAAAGTCATAAACCAAACAGTACCATAAAATCCCCCAAAATTTTATACCAAGAGTGATAAGCGGTGCTTTCTAATACAGAAGTGAAATGAGTCTATTTTTAAGGGTGTAGCAAACACATCCAATTTATTTTCCAAAAAATGTAATTTGGAGATGAAAAATGTGCAAAAAAAAAAAAAAAATATATATATATATGGTCTTGTCTTTCATTGAAAATCTTCCTTATCTTGTTTTCTTAGCTGCAATATTGAGATCTCAATGTTTTCCAGATAGCTAGCATTGTTTGAGGCAAATGCTAGTATAACTCAAGCACTTCAATTTAATATGAAAATGAATTATCAAGATCTATTTCAGGCTATCATTTCAAATATAACAAGAGTTGTTCCCTTTCTACAGCTTCTGTTTTAATTTCATTGTTTTTCTTTAAGATTTTGTTATCTTTTTACTCACTGACGTAGCTCTCTTTTGCCATATCTGAAACTATTTTTCTTCTCTATCTGTTTAAGAATAAAATAGTGCTATACAAGGCAAGAAATTTTTCACATAAGGACAAGCTGCCATCTGGCAAAAAGCAGTCAGCCTTTTCCTTTTAAAAAATATCTGAAGGCAAATTGATCAAAACACCTGATATATGCTAACAATTACTTTGTAGACATCCTCAGGAGACCATTCTATGCTATGAATTCTAAATGGAAGGGAGTTTGCTACCTTGGTGCTTCAGGGTTCTTCAGCACAATAGAACTGTGGCCAGTGCAACTCTAAGCCTGCAATAACAAGCCCTACTGAGAGACAGTGTAATTGCACAGACTTACTACCAGCTTTATATGCAGACACAGTTTGCTCTGCAAGTCCAGACTGAGCTTTCTTCTGCCAGCAAAATAACTCATAGAGCTCCCTCAAATAGAAAATCCCATCTCCAGAAGCTGACTTTACCCTCCTTATTGTGTGGGCACAGGCTGCCCACGGTCACATGTACTGGATGCTGTGTGTTTCTATCATGTATTGCTTAACTCTTCCCAAATCTTGTCCAAATAATACGGACACTTTTCTCCCACTCATTGAGCATTTTAGGCACTACACTCTTTCATAGAATAGAATACCGCTTCAAAAATGTGGGAACTAGGTTATGGGGAGAGCAGAAGGGAGTGTTCTCTGTAAGATTTAGGGTGAAAAAAAAAGGACTCAGAAGAAATAGAATTAGTTATGAAAATAAATAAGTAAAATAGTTTTAAACCACCAAAATCTAGATCTACCTTTAACAATTTTCATTAAAAATCAGTCTTGCTATTTTACCTTGTTTCTTTTGTGCAGAATTCAGAGTGTACAACATTATGGTTCTTGTGCTAACCCTATGTAAAAAAAAAAAATATTTTTAAAATAGTTTTGGTTTAATGTTTTCTCTATAAATATGATTCGTTATGATGCAATATTTTAAATGTTACCAAGTTGATCAACTGATTATTAGCTAATTTACTAGTACATTCTCAGCACACTATTGATTACAGCAAGAGGACAAAAATGTGTATAAATTTAAATGTCTGTTTGTTTTACAAGGAAATATGGGAGCTCTCTCATATTTTGTGTCATTAGAACTCACTGTCATTTTTCCATCTTCTTTTTTCTCTTCCCCCAAAGCCACCTCTGCACTGTCACTTTATGAATACTGAAACACAACACTGAAGGAAGCAAACACAGTTTAGCAAATGTTTCCTAAGCATGGAGCCTGTCAAACATTTCTGATCATAGTTCGTGCTGGCAGTAAACCTTCAGCTGTTTCAAAGAAGTATGACATAAAATTTTCCACTCTTTTTTGTAAAATCACATCACTTTTAATTGTTAAGGTTTTTTTTTTAAGGTTAAGAGAATTGTAAAAATGATTTGAAGATGATACTGTCAGTTTTTTCATGTAATTAGCTCCATATCACCTTGCAAGACCAAAACCTAAAAACAGTGCTCTCTAAAGATCAAATAACTGCTACATGTGTTCCCAAGGAAATTTCAGAAGATGATGTCTCTTTTTAAGTAGATATGGTCACAGCTCTTTCTGATGAATAAGTTAGTCAGATTCTTTTCTTCAGTATAAGGTTTAAATTATAGACTTTTTCCTTGGTGGAGACATGAGACTTTCAAATCACATTTGATAATACAATGTCTTCATTTAATTGCATCTTAAAAGAAGGTAAAAATTAAATATGTTAAAACAAAACACTTAGATTTTTCAGCTATTAACATTTGTTTAAGTTAATGAATATTAACCACCTTCTGAAAATCAGTTATTGGTAAAAGATGAGTATTTTTAAAAAATGTAATTCCTTTAAAACTCATGTCTTTTAATATTGAAATATTTTTTAAAATGTGCTTCTTGCCCTTTTATGTGTTATCTCTGAATATTCTATAATTAAATTTTATTGGAATGTTCTTAAATATTTTTCTTATTTCCAGTTTGACAGGCTGAGGAGAAATTGTTTCATACTTTCAGTCTTGTAACTAAATTTTTTCAAATAGTTACTTTATTGTTGAGAAATGAAACTGCAGTGACCACAAGTAAAGATTATTTTTTATTCCTTGTTGCTTGTTTCTTTAAAAAAAAAATGGCTTTGATTAAAACA
Organism: Lanius collurio; assembly: GCA_020086605.1. NCBI lineage: Eukaryota > Metazoa > Chordata > Aves > Passeriformes > Laniidae > Lanius > Lanius collurio. Next base: position 11,096,495 of record JACBWW010000020.1, on the reverse strand, counting down.
AAGGATATCTAATTACAGTCAAATTTTATTTAGAATTTCTTAATTTTAATTTTTTTTGTTGTTGTTTCTGACTACCTTTAATATTGCAATTATTTACTCAGGTTTAAAATTAATGTAAAATTATAGAAAAGAACATACATATTTGTAACATTAATGGCTAATCATTTAATAATATTTTTTCCTCACAGTAGTGTACAAGCATAGAAAATTTGTGCTGAATGTGTTTTTATTCTTTATGTACAACTATGGTTTTGTCCTTTTTGTCCATATTTGCTTAGACAAATACACGTTGAGATTTTTTTTTTTTTCCATAGCCATATTACCAGATCTGAATATCAAAGAGGGGCTTTAAGAGCAAAAAAGCAATTTTGATAAGCTAGTGAATACTTATGCAGGACCTGAGAGGAAGTATTTAGTCACAGAACCACCCAGGTTGGAAAAGGCCTTTAAGATTGAGTCCAACCAGTCACTTAACATTGCCAAGTCTTCCACTAAACCATGTCCCTGTAGTCACATTTACACACCTCTTAAATACTTCCAGGGATGGTAGTTCAGCCACTTCCCAATCACTCTGTTCCAATGTTTTATGAACCTCTGGGGATGATTTTTTTTCTAAAATCTAATCTGACATTGAGAAGCTCATATGTTAGCATGAGTAACTGATGTTTATGTCCACATACGCACCTCTGGAACATTCTGGAATACTCTGATGTCTAAAGATTTTTAGCCTTTTTCATATTTGTAGATTCTTAATATATAGTAATACAGCTTCCAGTTCTTTTCCCATCCCTTTTCATAGTTTAGCTAATTCCTTACTAACACATTCCTGAAATTCCATTTAGTCTAATTTTCAAGAGAACCTCTAATAAGGTTTTGCAACCGAATCTGAGAAGACGTAACAAGAAATAAGGCAAAGAACCCCCAGGAACTATTCCAAGGGGCAAACCCAAGGGGGCAATTGAATCTCCTCTTGGATGTACCTGCTAGATATAATCATTAATTAACCTTATAAAAATTGTATGAATCTGATTCTGCACATGCACAATGCCATATTTTGTGCACCTGAAAGCTTTCATTAAAGAATTGCTTTTTTATCCTACCTCTTTAACTCTGTTGTGAGGTTTTTTTTCCTTTTGTTCCTAAGCAACAGCCCCATAGTGGATGGACTGTACTGCACTCTAGTGGATAGCATGAAAGAGAGAGCATTCCTGCCTGTCAGTAGATGACACAAGGTTTGGTTTGCTGCACAACATCACATCACAGGAGAGACAGAGAACCTTCCCATGGATGGAGTACGTACAGTACATCATGGAAAATCATTTGGATTCTGTCTGATGCTGAGAAACAGCGGGGCTCTCAGCAATTTATGGCATGTGATTTGCTCACTATCTATATTTTTCTTCCAGCTTCCGATTCTACTTCACTATTTACTGTCCAGTTTTTCTTACTGCGATCTGAAAAACACCCTGCACTCTACCAAACTCCTTGATGCAGCACACATATCCACAATCAGAAATCATTTCACCCATTTATTTAATCAATCGTTAGATTGGGAACTCCCTTCCTGCTATATGGGGGTTTCAAATGGCACTTTTAAGGTGCCTAAATCTATCAGAAATAGATCATTACGCAATAGAGTAATACTGAAGTGCACTAACATGTTCCTGAACATGATAATTGCTCACACAAATGCTTAACAAACCTAAAGTAGAAGAATAAGAAAATCAGAATTCTAATTTAATTTTTGAAATGTAATTTAAAAATATAAATTTTTTTGTCTGAGCCATTCAGAGAAAAACAGAACATTGCTAATATATGCCTTTAAGTGTGTCAATATACACTGGTATAAAAATTAGGTTCAATATATATTTCAGTGTTATCTTGTATTCCCTGCATCAAAAGTATAATATTAAGTGTCTTTTGCTAGGAATGGATAGTTGAAATAACATGTACACAAAATAGTATTTTCATCTTCAAAATAAAATATGTCAATACAAGTGTATTTATATGTATTTGCATTTAAAAAAAATGTTAAAGTAAACTTGATAAAAACAAAAAGTAGGGTTTGCTATTTTTAGTAAGTTTAGTCTTTGAATAATTTGTCAATCTAGGGTACTGCTATCTTACATCAATATCAAGTGCTCAATATTACGGCAAAGTTCCTGCAGGCTCAGGTCTGTTGCTCTGGACATCTGGCACATATGATGAACAACACGAATGCCTTAAGCCCTTTCTTTATGCCCATTAAATGCATGGTGAATGGCTGACAGGTAGGCCATTCAAATCTTGTAAGGACATGCTCAGGGCAAATCCTCTGCTGTGGTACCAGTGCCACAAAGTGCGAAACTACAGCTAAAGACCATCTGTTATAGCAAGGATTGTGCACCATTGCCTTGAGAGTCTTTGAGGAAACATAGAACAAATGTGACTCTGTGCTCTGCTAATGCTCCTTGGAATTCAAGGGACAGTGCACTGAAGACTACAGTGGCATGTGTGCCTGCTAATGTACTGTGGCAATCTGACTGATTTTTCATCAACCAAGCTACAAAACAGGGAAACTTCAGCTATTAAAAAAGCAAATCATTATATATTTTTACAAATATTTTCCCATTCTAAGCAGATTAAATTGCCATCCTCTATGTTTAAATAGAATCCTAAATAATAACCTTGCAAGCCAAACTCTTAGGGTTTCAAATGAGTTCTGTTAATCAAATTACCTGAATACAAACTCAAAGAGCTGTGGCTTAAATAACAGTGGGAAACATAAGTATTAGGCAAAAGATCTGCAGCTAACCAGGATGTATAGTGTTTAATGTTTACACTGGAATTCCATGGCAGTTTATATTTTAAAATGCATTTTCAGATTGCATTATAATTTTTACTCTTGATTTCACTTATATAAGTTGTATTTCAAACAAGTGAATATTCATTGACACTACTTTAAAAATGTTTAAAATTTTGAGCATCTTAAAACTTGATTTTATCTAAAGGAAAAGGGGCTGATTTATTTAATTTTATCTGTGATTTCTGTAGCTCTTTCCTACATTAAATATTTTTCAGGAAAATCCAGAAGAGTGAGTAACCGTGGCAAGAGTAATATTTTCTTTACATTTAGGTTTAAACTGTCAGTCTTTTAGATCCCAGTGAGTAAAGCTGATGACATTTCCTCTTTGTGGAATCAATCCCTGTAGTATGAAAACAGGAGAGAAGGAGGGAAGATCATAATTGCCACCATTCAAAAAGGGATGTAAGTATACAGTGGCAAACTAATCCTTGAATATTGACTTTAATGTGATGCCTTTTCATAAAAAAAATGTGAGGCTAGTTGAGAAAAGGTTGAATATCTTAGTGTGAAATTCCAGTAACCCTTTATAACGCTGGTGTATTTTTCAGTCAGAAAGGTTCCAAAAAATATCTTTCACACTTCATTCATATCTCCTACTTAAAAATGGTCAGGATTCTCATTTAAGGAAAGTCTGTAGGCTAAAATCCTGGAATGTATTTCATCAGATTACTAAAACTGATTCTCAGGCTCTAAATGCTTGGATTAGGTTGAAGTGTTTTATTGCTATTGGATACTAACAGTTAAAAGGTATTTTGCTTCCAAACAATGATTTCCTGGGGCATTTTGACCTAGGTATATATACAATTTTTTAAAGAAATTAATAGAATTAAGTTACTTGCTTAAGTAATTGAAGTGTAGTATTTAGATTTTTCAAGTGCCGATTTTCCTGTGAAAGGTGAAGTATTTCCACTCCTTTACCCACCCAAGGAGAATTAAGCATTGTCTCACTAATAGTAATGAGCTTGTAGTAGCTGAGGATGTAAAGAGGCAACAAGTAAGACTTTCCAGGAGAATATTTCCAAGAGAGTGTTTGGGGACAGGAACAGGCTCCCAGGTCACAGCACCAGCCTGACAGAGTTTGAGAAGAGTTTGGACAATTCTCTGAGGCACATGATGTAACACCCAGGGATGGTCCTGTGCAGGGCCACGAGCTGGACTTAATTATCCCTATGGGCTTCTTCCAACTCAGCTTAATTGGTGATTCTGTGATCCTGTGAATGCAGCATCCTTTGCATTGGGTCTGCATGGGCAGTGCTTGTCAGCAGTGGGGCTATGGGGGTGGCTGCTTTGAGAAGCTCCCCCCATGCCTGGCAGAGCCAGTCAGCCAGCTCCAAGACAGCAGTGCTGCTGGCCAAGGCTGAGCCAAATAGAAATGGTGGTAATGTTATGTGATAGCACATTTAAGAAGGAAAAAAAGTTATTGTGCAAATGTAATTGTGGACAGAGAGGAACGGGCTGAGTATATGTGAGAGGAGCAACTGCAGGAACAAAGGTCAGTGGAGAAGGAGGGATAGGAGGTGCTCCAGGTGATAAAGCTGAGATTCCCCTGCAGGCCATGGTGCAGACCATGGTGAAGCAACTGTGACCCTATAGCCCATGGAGGTCCACAGAGGTGCAGAGATCCAGCCCACAGCTGAGACCCATGCCAGAGCAGATGGATACCTGAGAGGAGGCTGTGACTCCATGGGAAGCCTGTGCTCAAATAGGCTCCTGGCAGGAACCTGCAGACCCATGGAGAGAGGAGCCCGTGGTGGAGCAGGTTTCCTGGTAGGACAGGTGACCCTGTGGGGAGCCCACATCACAACAGCTTGTCCTTGAAGGATTGCACCCCATGGAAAAATGCACTACAGCAGTTTGTGGAGAACTGCTGCCCATGGGATGGACTCACGTTGGAGAAGTTCATGGAGAAAAATCTCTGATGGGAGGAACTCCATGTTGGAGCAGGGGAAGGACTGCTCTCCCGGAGCAGAGACAGAAACTACCTGTGATGAATTGACCATTACCCCCACTCCCTGTCTTCCTATGCCACTGGGGAGTGAGGAGGTGGAGCTGTGAAGGAGGGAGGGGTGAGGCAAAGATGTTTTTAAGGTCTTATTTTACTTCTCATTATCCTGCTCTGATTTTGTTAGTAGTAAATTCAATTAATATCTCATCATTTGAGCCTGCTTTGACCATGATGGTGTTCAATGAGTGATGTCTCCTGGTCCTTATCTCAACCCATGAACCATTTGTTTTACTTTCTCTCCCCTGCCCAGCTGTGGAGGGAACTGAGAGAGAGGCTTTGGTGGGTGCATGGCATCCAGCCAGGGTCAACCCAGAACAGCATCTGTGATGTGCCATGGAACAGTTCACCAAGGAGTATAATTTTGAGCTGGTTTTGGTTTTTGTTGTTTTTTTTTTGTTTTGTTGATTTGTTTTTGGTTTTGTTTTGGTTTTTTTTTTTTTTTTTCCTATTATATTTATTTCCCCTGTGATTTTTATGGCTCAAAGAAGGAAGCTTTCCACTGCTTGCAAAACCACAGCTACTCTGGGTATATCTATTTATTCCAAGTCAGTGTTAGACCAGGTAATTTCCACAGCACTTAATTTCTTTCAGCTTGTTTGTCACTATCCTCGAATTAGATTGATTCTTCCTTTAGAAAGCAAAGATTTTTAACATTGCAGATCTCATCCTCTGAGTTAAAGCTCAAATGTTTTCTACAGAAGCAAAATGCTTTGGTAGGCTTCTTCCCCACAGAGGATCAGTGTGTTCCAAGAGTAACACTCCAGACAAGTAATTTACTTATATAAACCTTATAAATAAAGCAGAAATACAGGAAAATAGCTAAAAGAAAACCCCTACAACAAGTCTTCCTTTACAGCACCCTGATTTTATTTTATTTCTTGCAGGAAGTCTACAAGCTATTGCAGTTGGCTATCTGCAGAAGGTCCTCAACCTGTTTATGAAAAAATAAGGTAACTAAAATCACAAGTTTTTTCCTCTCCTTCTCAGTAGTAGAAGTACAAGTTAAGATGCTTCCACAGAGTTACTTAACCACCCCTGCATATTTTTAAAATAATTTTTGCTGGGTAAAAAGTTGTGTTTTGGATTGACCTATCTATCCATTAAATCATATTAAAGCATAAATGTTGTTTCAGGAAAAGTAACTTACAAGTTTTTATTAAGAATAAACAAAATGACCTTAAGTATGTAGCTAGTTATAATAACAATCTGAATAATTTCATACTCCTGCTATTTGGTTCATGTCAAATATACATCCTGATCCCATATTGTACATGAGGAGGCATTTTTCTTTATTTCCAATTTAAGTTCATGAGAGGAAAGAAAAAAGTTTGAAAAAAAGTATAAATCATTACAATTATTTGGATAATGAGAGACTGGAATAGAATAAATTATCAAACTTAAATTCTATATGCAGACTAGGTTGGTAATGATAAGAATAGATATATTAAAAGATGCACTTGAGATAATCCTCGACAGATTCATTGAAATCTGTTCTGTTTAATGATTTGAAAAAAACATATAAACCAGATTAATAGCAGTTTGACAGACTTACATTTAAGATAGTGATTGATATGGAATCACTTCTAATTAGGATGCTTCAAGCAGAATTCTGAGTGAATCAATAGTTAAGAAGTAGCCAGGATAAAGTTTTTCATGTAATCCTACTTTTTGGTACCTTGAAAGTAAGACCCCTAAACTCCCACATAAACTGACTTATCAGCTGTAAAAAAATGCATAAGAGGGACAAAAAAAAATTATTATCATAAGTTAATGTAATAGATAATCGATAAGAAATCAATTAATGCAGTAAAATAACCCCACATTGGATATGAACTGGGTCTTCGAATACATTGTGCTTCTTATAAAACCCTGTAAAATTACAACCATTGTATGGAGGGAGGATCCAAACTAATTTTCGCATAAAATGTGACACAGATTTTAAGTACTGAACCATGAAAATAAAGTAAAATGAAATATTAATATAGTAAAACCTTAATTGCTCCTTATGTTCAAAGAAAACATTAGCAGTTTTCTAGACCTGCACTTTCACTAAATATACTTTATTGAGCTTGGTACCAGGTGGAGAAACACAATATCTTGTGATATGAGCTCTTCATATTTTGTGACCCAGTTTGATATTGTACCTGTAAATTTTTTATTAAAATAATGGCTTCGCTACAGAAGGATAGAGTGATGCATGATATTTAAAAAATGGCAACAAACAAACAAACAAGCAAACAAAAACAAAACAAAAATGACCCCCTCAACAAAAAGCAAACCAAGCCCCTAAAGAAGGATAGTACCTACTGACAATTAAGAATGTTGTTCACTATGCATGTAGTGACATTATTTTTCAGTTGTTAGTTTTCTGACTCTTACATATTCAGATTTGCCAAAGGAAGATAAATACCATTAATTAATTTACATTCCTCTGAGTGAAAATAATGAGAATATGTACCTCCATAAATATACCAAATAATTAAATATAAAATATAGCTCTTGAAATTTAAATAGTAAAATCCTTTAATTTTTGAGAAAAAGAGCAAATTCATGCACATGACCTTTAAACCTTAGAAACGTTCAAATAATCCTTTTGGACAAAGAATTTGATTTATAAAGAAATCTTTCTCAAACATGTGGTTCAAAATCAATGTTTATCAATGTGCTAATAAAGCATTGATGTTGCTAACAGATTTAGTATTGTAAGTAATACTGTAGAATTGGGTTTTTAATTTGCAAGAGTTTCTTTTTCATAGAAAAGACATAAAGCATTTCTAATTGTTTTAAATTGCTGAAGATTTGTTGCTGATATGTTAGGAAAGTACTAATTTTTAATTAAAAGAAAAATAAAAATATTTTCTTTTTTAATCTTTAATGGATTAGCAAGTTTGTATATCAATGTCATTGTCTGTAAAACATTAGCCATATTTTGAGCCATATGCACTGTATTACCATCTGCACTGTTCCTATCTAACTTTCAGGTTAGATGCTGTTGACTGAAATCTTGCCTATGCCACTCCAGTCACACGTTTATGAAGTCTGTGGAGAGAGATCATAAGGGCAGAGTTACACCTCCAGAATCAGATATTTTTAGACTGATAAAAAATAAAGATTTGTATAAAACTTTTTGATAGAAATATGAAAAACAATCATTTTAAAGTACCTATTAGTTTCAGCTAACTAAATGATACAGATATTTTTCAAGCAGGGTAGAATTATAGATGATTTGCAGTTTGGCTGTCTTCTGCTCAATTTATCAGCATTAACAACATTTACTTGTTTAGGAACCAAGCTAAAGTGTTCACCAGACTGTAGAACTGAGCTTTGTGGGTTTTCTCATAGTTTTTTTTTGGTTGATGTGTTGGTTGGTTTGTTGGTTGGTTTGGTTTTAGTGTTTTGGTTTTTGGTCTTTTTTTTTTTTTTCATATTTATGGATTGGGATGCCCAAAGATCATTCTGAGCAGATTGAATTAGTTTTCCAAGTGATTCAGAGATGCTCACAGCTACATTACCTGCATTAAATTACCATATTTGGAGTGATTTTTCATTCTCTCTACTAATCAACCTGATTGACAACCTAGTTCAAAATTTGCCAGGAACATATCTCAAAGGTCAAGTAATTTCTACTTCAAAAAGTACACAGTATAATGGCTACTAGGTTGTCTAAAGTTAAGAATACCTCACAGTCGTAGAGGTTTTAGACTGGTTTCAGCAAGGGACTTACATTATCAAGTCAATATCTATCACTTTGTACTAATTTGTTTTCAATCTCCCTTTCCCCTTCTCCCAACTTCCATTTGCCTTTTATTTCCACATATTTCCCTAGACAACTTTCTGTTGCTGAATACAGCAATACATATGCAACCAAGGGACTAAAACGTAGATCAATCTCTTAGAAAAGTGAATGCTTCGTATTATCCTCTAAGTCAGAAGGAGAAAAACAGCATGGAACACAAGCACTTGAGGCTTATGTTAGAAGGCATCAATCCAGTCAGCCTTCAGCAAAATGCAGTAGGTAGTAGTAGGATTAACTGTGCTTGACAGGAAGCTGGCTGATGTATTCTGAGGCTGCTCTTGGTCATCTTTGAATGATCATTCAAGTGTGAGACATGCCTGAGAACTGCATATATTTGGTTTGTGTCCAAGGTGTTTCTAGTGAAGGGTTGGAGAGCTACAGAGGTGGCTTCTGTGTGAGGGTGTCAGAAGCTTCCTCCAAGTCCAAAGAAGCCAAGACATCAAGTGTAGAGTGTGAAGAGGAAAGAGAAGCAAAGATGAACTGACCACAGTCCCCATTCTTCGTCCCACTTAGGGGTAAGAGGTAGAGAAGCCAGGAGTGCAGCTGAACCCAGGAGGTCAAGATATTTTAGGATTTGTCTTTCCTTCTCATTATTCAAGTCTGACCTCCAAATGGAAATAAATTGAATTAATATCCCCCAAGCTGAGCTTGTTTTGTTCATTACAGCAATTGGTGAGTGATCTCTCTCCTATCCTTATCCTTATCTTGATCCAAGAGCCTTTCATTATACTTTCTCTTCCCTGTCCAGCTGAGAAGGGGGTGTGTTAGACTGGTGACCAGTCAAAGTTAACCACAGCCTGGAGGAATGCAAAAGTCACTCCCATCTTCAAGAAGAAGGACCCATGGGAAATACAGATCAATCAGCCTCACCTCAGTCCCTGTGAAAGTAGCTAATCCTAGAAAATAATTCCATGCATGTGAAGGAAAAAAATATGATAGTAGTCAGCATGGATCCAAAAAGAGCAAGTCATGCTTGACCAACCTGGTAACAAACAATGAAAAAATTGGCTTGGTAGATGAGGGAGAGAAAAGGATATTGTTTACTTTGGTTTCTGTAGAGTTTTCAGCAATGCATTTCATAATGTTTTCATAGAGAAACTGAAAAAGGATGGGTTGGGAGAGCAAATGAGTGAGGTGTATTGAAAATGGTCTGAATGGCCATACCCAGAGGGTGGGGATCAGTGATATGAAGTCTAGTTGAAGGCCAGTAACTATCATCATACCTCAAAGTTAAACAGCAGGTCCAACCCCATTCAATTAATGAAACAGAGTGTAACCTGATCAAGTTTCCTAAAGACAGAAAACTGGGATAAGTGGCTGATACACTAGAGGGTCCTGCTACCACCCAGAGGCAGGCTGGAGAAATGGGCTGACAGGAACCTCATGAAGTTGCTGTGCATGGGAAATTAAGTCCTGCTCTTGTGGAGGAAAACACTATGCGCCAAATATGCCGGGGACAGATCAGCTGCAAAGCCACTTTTTAGGAAAGGATAAAGGGATTCTAGTGAACAAGAAATTCAACACAGGCTCGCAGTGTGCCCTTGCTGCAAGGGTGTCAAATGGTATCCAGGGCTGCATTAAGAAGAGTGCTGCCAGTGAGATGATCCTTCCCCTCTACTCAGCACTAGTCAGCACCCGGAGTTCTGTGCTCAGTTCCGAGCTCCCCAGAACAAGAAACACATGGCCATAGTGGGGGCCACCAAAAGGCCACTAAGATGGTGAAGGGCCTGAAGCACCTGTTAAGTGAAGAGGGGCTATGAGAGCTGGGACCATTTAGCCTGGAGAGAACAAGGCTCAGGGTAGATCTCAAGGGATTAAAATCCCTGATGAGAGGGAGATGAATCCTGGCTCTTTTCGGTGCGGCCCAGTGACAAGGCAAGAAGCAGTGGGTTCAAACTGAAACACTAGTTTCCATCTGAACATCAGGAGAGACTCTGTAACATGAGAGTTACTGAGCACTGGGACATGTTTCCAGAGAGGTTATGCAGTCTTCCATGGCCACTATGGAACTGAAGGGACTTAATTATATTCAGTCAAGTTACTAATTTCTACTTCTTTGGATTATCCCACATATTTAAAGGAAAATATTTAAGCACAAAATACAAATGTACCCACAACCTTTAACAGTAATTACAGATGGCTTTTCTAGACTTTTGCATAAAACATATTGGATAGTTTCTTTACTTGAATATTGATCATTTACTTTCATTGTTTTAAGCTTATTATTTACTTTCTGTTCCACCTTTCTATAAAGTACTTTCAGTTCTTATCTTGCTGATTTATTAAAGGTTTTCTTTAGAGGCTTTTAGCAAACTTTTACAGAACATTCAATTTAAGCTCACTTGAACCCTGTCATACTTCCATGGCTTTTGATATTTCATCATTGTCAATGAATATGTGATTTGTTTCAGAAAAACTGCTTTGGTATATTGGAAATTTTAAAAGGTTTTTTTAAAAAAATATTTTCTTTAGATACCTGGAAATGAAAGATTGAGCTCAACAAAACAGTCAAAACAGATAGAAAGTGACTTTTCTATGATTTTAAAATTAAAAAAAAAAACAAACAAAAAAACCAAACAAGAAACAACAAACCCCACAAACTATTACAAAATAAAAAGAAAATAGAACAAAACCAAACAAGAAAATTTTAAATCAACCTAATTTAATGGGTGAAATAGCTACTGAATAGCACATTTTGTGGTCATTCACCATATTTGTTCTCAGTGTCAGACAAGAGTTAACAATAGCCATTCAGATTAGTGGTTAGGGTGTTTTGGTGGATTGGGAAGCCCTAGCTTTGCTCTCATTCTAACCTTCCACTCACCTAGGTATGTCCCTTGATTGTATTTACAAAGTTGGTAAATTAATTCTACAGTTATTGGACATTGTTAAAGGTAACACTTTGTAATAGTTTTTCAAACGGCTTTCTAAAATAATTATTACCTCTGTCTTGTTTTCTTTTCTAAATTGTCCTGGTAATTCCTTCTTATGAAATCTCATTCCTGTTTTAATTTTAATTTTTAATTTGGAGTCTTTCATCTAATGGCGAAAAGAAGAACAACTTGTATTCCTCTGTAAAAAGATTTTGACTTTTATTATTCTGTCTTGTCATCTAAGGATAAAGACTACTTCTTCTGTAACAGCTCAACTCTTCAAGGTGCTGTTATGGACTATTTTGACAATGATTCACAAATTAAAGACTCTGCTAGAAGTCTTTGACATGATAAGATATAATAGGTGCAATAGAGATATTATGGGCAATCATGTCAGCTAACAGCAGTGCTCCACTGGGATTCCACTGGAAAAAAAACTAGGAGTGAATCAAATGAAATCATATATTTTATTAAGAGCAAATGAAATAAGTAGAACTCATTTCTACCTTCACAGGGAGGATGTGTTTGTCCTACATATCCTACAACTAAATAAAAAATATCTGAAATGTCATCATATAACTTTGTGATTTCTGATCAGCATGTGAATAGTTTTTCAGATTGGCTATGCGAAATCTCTGTAAAAAGTAACTGCGGCTAGCAATGAATACTCTGGAAAATCTGTGTCCCAAATTCTTTATTTTAAACCTGGACTTTTGCCCTTCATTATATGCTTTTATAGATAATCAGTTCACCCCAAACTGAATTCTTTTCTCAATGAAGAAGAGAGCAAACAAGCCCAAACTAAACCAGCACTTCCTTCTCTTACCCTCTTTTACGCAGGGATGAGCAGCTTTTATCGAAGGATATAAGCATTGGCTTTTTAAAATGACTTGGACCATAAAACTGTTCTCTGCAGCCTAGCCTAGGAAATTCAAGTCAATGTGTAAGCAGCACCTTTCTACTTGTTTCATCACTTCGTAATCTGCACATTCTAACAGAATGCTTACATGTGCAGCTGGTCTTTGAAGTGTTAAGTATTCGATCAATCTTTTAAGATATTTTTAATTGACACACACACACAAATGACTCCTTCTACACATGTATGCAGAGGCTTGTGTTAATATACACACATTCATCACAACACAGTCAATAATGTTTGTCTTGCATATGTGGGAATTTTGACAGCAATGTTTTCTTAATTTGTAGCAGGGAGGAAAAAAAAGCTGAGGAGGAAGGAAAAAGAGGTACTGGAATATACAAAGTTTTTCCAGCATATGTTAATCACATTAAATAGATGATTTTGAAATGTTCCAGCAGCAACTAAGAATTTTATCATGTGGTGACAATATTTGTAAGCACATGTGAAGAGAAGATATTGAGGGATAGCTTCTAGAAAAGAAAAAGGGTTGTGAATTCTATAATTTTCCCAAAACTTTTTGCTGTTACATGGATCCAGACTTGTTTCAGTGGTGCCCAGAAACACAACTTCTTTTTATTCTACAGAAAGAATTATCTACTCCCAGAAAAGAAAAATTTAGTTTTTCTCATAACGATGATCTATGATTTTCTTATTTTTAAAATAATTCAATGGGAAAGTTGAAAATAGAAGGCCTTTTCTTTAGAAGAATTCACTAATTGAATAATTTAGTCTGTTGTATTACCAATTTGCAATTATTAGATCCTACAGGATATTAATATTAGAGGCATATTAAAAATTCTGTTAGACGTTTTCAAATTGCACTGATTTTTAGGTAAATAACAGAAGTACCTTTTTTGAAAACTGCCACAATTTTTTTGTTTTATCAAGTTTATGAGACATCCAACAGTCCCTCTACTTTGTTTACTATCTATCCTGTTTATTGAGATTGCATTGAGATTTCATTGCCTGTTTTGGTAGTGGGGGTTATAGGGGTAGAGGAGAAGCTGAAAGAAGCTTTCCCCATGTCCAGCAGAGCCAATGCCAGCCAGCTCCAGGATGGGCATGCTGCTGGCTAAGGCTGGGCCAAGCAGAAATAGTGGTAATGACTATGCCATAACATACTTGAAAAGGAGGGAAGAAGGTGTTGTGTAGATGTAATTACAACCAGAGTGAGATGAGGATATGTGAAAGGAACAAATCTGCAGACACCAAGGTCAGTGGAGAAGGAGAGGCAGGAGCTGCTCCAGGCACTGGACCTGAGATTCCCCTGCAGTCTGTGCTGAAGACCATGGTGAAGCAGCTGTGCCCCTGCAGCCCATGGAAGACCACAGGGATGTTGAGATCCACCTGCAGCCCATGCAGAAGTGCTGTGCTGGCACAAACAGATGCCTGAGAGGAGGCTGTGACCCCATGGGAGACTTGTTCTGGAGCAGGCTCCTGGCAGGGACCTGCAGACCCATGGAGAGAGGAGCCCATGCTGGGTCAGGTTTGCTGGTACCACACTGGAAGAGCCTATCCTTGAAGGACTGCACCTCTTGGAAAAGTAACCAACACTGCAGCCCATGGGATGGACGATTCAAAGAAATAATTTCTGAAATGAACAAGCCCTACTTTTAATCTTCTTGAATTCCTAGGAATTTTCTTAGATGAAAATAGATCAATTTCCAGTGGTCTACAACTTCAATGTTCAATATATTTAATCCTGAATGTTAGGGTGTATGTGTATTGCACAGCTATATTTACCTATTTTAAAAAATCTGTATTATTACTTTCAACAGCTGTGAAGAACTTAGGAAAGAGATGAATTGACTTCTGAAGTAAATGAGGCATCAATATAAATCCTTTTTCTATGGTCCTGTATGCTCTAGTATGTTAAGAAGCAAAGCAAAAAACAAAGCTGTTGTATATTTCTCAGTACTCCAATGGAATAGCAATGTGTCCGTCTGCTTTATCCATTTTTTGTCTGATGTGCATCCTAACATCACAAGGCAAGAAGGTTCTTTGGGATTAAACCTTTCAAATAATACACACAGATGTTCAAATTGCCTCCTACGATAACATCAGGTTGCATATGCTACAAAATACTAATTACCACCCAGAGGAATAATTCTTTAAAAATTGACCTCATAAATTTTTCTTAAGGGTTCAAAACTAACAATCCTTTGTAGTTTATGATTAACTGTATGCATAAATGAATAGTAATAAAATGGTTACATATTTTCTGGGGCCCACTAACATTGCCACATGAAGAATAATGCATTATTCATCACTTCTATTCTGACAACACAGGGACACTTAGGATAAAAATTTTTACTGTAGTACCTATATTTTAAAGGAATAACATCTGTTTCTTAGAATTCTTCTTCAATGCACACAGAAAATTTTTGAGATTTTTTATTCCTTTTGGAATAAATACATATTAGGAGAAAGAAGATTAAATGACCATTATATTCAAATGTTAAATACTTTTCTGTTTTAAATTCTTGATTTTGAGAGATATGCCGATTCACAGAAATATATATTTTTATAGCATTTATAGTTAAAAAATACCAAACACGAACTAAAACCTTTCTGGTGTCATTTTTTGTACTAAAAGACTGAAAAATGCCATTTTTGGAGTCAAGGGAAAATTGTGCTGAGGAAATCATCCACTTTCCGTAAAACTTGCAAGAAGCAATGATGTTACACAGAAAACAGAAAATTGATTTAACTAAATTCACAAAGAGCAAAGCTGAATCCCCACGAAATCTGTGCTTCAATCATAGCTAGAGGCTTTTGAAGAGGTAGTTTTACCTATAGTACTCTATGAATCAACAAGAGCTCTCTTCAGCAATCAGAAAAGTTAATTTTATTAAATTTAACTAATAAAATTGTGGTTTGTCATTTTGACCAGATATTAATAATTATTATTTTATTCAATTTAATTTTAAGTATTTCTTATTTTTAATAGGGGATATTGAAAAATTATTTCAAAATTATTTAAATCTTATTTAAAGGAAATAAATGAACTTTAAGATTGGCAGATAGAGTTGCAAAGTAATATTTTCTATTTTCTCCATTGGTAACATAATAATATGACTATTCTAACAGTAAAAATAGTGACAGAAAAATCTATTTAAAATATGAAAATAATTTTTATTTCATTCTAGAAAAACATTCTGACATCATAGATATCCAGACCCTTTATTTTTCCAGTTCTGTTTTGATTAGTTTTTGTCTGACCTCCAAGTACCTGAAACTCACAATTGTACAGTAAGACCAAATTTGGTGTCACAATTTTAGAACAAGAGCTGTCACAATAAATTAAGGAATGCAAAGATAAGTTATAACAACATCTGGATATAAGAGAAAATAATCTAAATAAAGATTCTGTAGTTGCAAAGATACTGAGGAAAAAGGAGATCTTTTAAGTCTAAACATCCCAAAATTAAACAATTCAGATCATGACACAATTGTTATATCAAAGCTGTGGCATTACATAGAGGTATTGAGACTCATTTTCCCTAACATTCAGTTTCTTACAATTTGAAGTAGGGGTAATATTCTTTTAACTTTTAACCATTTGATAGTTATTTTCTCTTTCCTTCCACTAGCTTGAAGCTACTGTCAGTCATGTATTTCAAAATATATTTCCTTGTGTTTTACTCTTCAGATGGTGAGGATTCCACATTGTCCATTGAAAACTGTTTGGCTGTGAAATGCATCAAATCATTGAATTGTTTGGGTTGGAAATGACTTTGAAGTTCCTCTAGTTTCTACCCTGCTGACATGGGCAGGGACACCTTCCACTGGACGAGATTGCTCAGAGCTCCATCCAGCCTGGCCTTGAATACCTCCAGGGATGAGGCATCCACAGCTTCTCTGGGCAATTGTTCCATAGTCTCACCACCTTCACAGGAAGCAATTTCCTCCTTGTAGCAAATCTAACCTACCCTCTTTCAATTCAAAGCCATTACTCTGTGTTCTACCACTGCATGCCCTTCATGAGGCCAAATTTAGGTACTGGAAGATGGCTTATGATAAAAGTAATATTCATTAAAATGCAGTTAAGGAAAAAGGTAAAAAGGATGTGCGTGATTACAACTGATAACTTCAACAATATAATCTGTGTAGTAAGCTAATTTACTGAGGGTACTTAGGTATAAAACAGTGAGGGAGAAGGAGAGATAGGGAGAAAGACATTATTAAGAATGCTTATTTTAAGTTCCTGCTTTGTTCAACTCATTAAAATGGGTTTGTTTGGAAACTTTTCTCCTAACTCAGGCACATAACATAGACGTCTGGAATTATGTGGTATAAATATTCATGAATATATTCATCATGTAAATATGTCATCCTTCATATTTGTATTTTTGGAATAAATTATTTATAAACATTAAGGAAAACAAAACGGGTAATGTATTCCACTAATAGAAATCTCAAAAAACACTCTGATTTTGCAACTTAGAAATACTACATACCCATTCATGAAAATGGTAACAGATCAGTGGCTTGATATAACATTAAGGGGTAAAAATACAGAAAAATCCCCACCAACTGTCTCTACAAGAAGGAATGGAAAACAGAGTAAAGAAATATTATAAAACAAGCACACTAAATACTAGAGATATATATAGAAATATTCTAAAGAAATACAGTAAAATAAATATACTAAACAAATATACTATAGTGTAGAATGGTGGTAGAGAACGAACCTTCTTCTTTCTTCCTTGTTTTTGGACTTAAATAGGAAAAAAAAAATACTGTTACTTTTAGTGCTTGTTGGCACAGGAAAGAGCTTTATTTTGGCATTTATTTTAGTGGAAGGGGGAATATCACTCTGTGTGTTCAACTGCTCTATTTCACTAAAATTGTATCATTCAACCAGTTCGGACTAGCATTGTCAAGTTCTATGCACGTATGAAAATTTTCCTGTGATAAAATTTGAGAGAACTGTCTTTTTTCTTGCACTTTTCCTTCCTGTACTCCTCACACATTTTCAATGAAACTTTTGTTACTACTTTTTTCTTATTTCATAAATTGTTTTTAATATATGTAAAAAAACTTTTTACAGTGAAAGAAGCACTTGGTGTTACAGATTAAAACATCAAAGAAGATATGCTGATATACATATTTCTTTCCTCCAGGAAATTAGCTTTTCTACTTGACCTAGCAACAGGACACCAAATTAATTGTTTTCCATAAGGGCTATTAATCACAATTGTGACAATTTCCCATAATATGCTACCACAGTAATTGAATATTGCCATTCACTTTGAATACAATTTTAGTCACGAAGCAAAGTTAAATGTTGCAGACAGAAAAATGTGTAAGTTTCTGAAGATGATCCATGCACTAATTGCTAGACTATGATGGCATTTTCATTTATTATAGGCTGCTCAACCATTAATTGTGTGTGGTGATACAGATCATTGGTTTTTCTCATTGAACAAGTTACAAAGGTTAAGTGAACCTGAGTTTAAAAAAATCAAGTTATGAATAAATAAATTGCACAATAATATGGTTTTAACTCATTGACAAACTACTTATAAGAAAACCCCCCAAATATTACTAAGAAATCTCCATAATTGGCTCAATTTTTTTAAAAAAATGTTTAGTATATCAGGCCACAAACAAGGAAAAACTAAACCTGATCCTTTGTATCAGATATACTTAAAACTTTTGGTGATACAAAGGATTTCTTTTACAAGTTAATGCTCCAAAGTAAGCTACAAGTAGTCTTGATATTTCTTTTAGTGAGCTCCTGGACTCAAATGTACTATCTTGCTATATACAATATATTTTCCTGGTTAATATTTGTCATTAAACATAATATAATAATAAAATCATATCCAGCTCCTGAATTTCAGATACTTGAGGAACCCCAATATATTGGTGTACTTTGAAATACTGAGCATCCTGTGATAGGCTCAGCATTCTAATTTTAAGAATGATTAGAAATAGCTGCTTTTCAAATAATTTAATCTGTTTAATTTGGGACAAGCTTTCATGCCAACATCTGCTAATGTTGAAATTCATGACCTGGTCTATTTGTAAGAGTAAAACAAAATTTTGAAAGCATAACCACTGATTTTATTTATGAACAGTTGAGTAAATACAATGTTGAGGAAGTCAAATTACATAAGTGACCAGAAGTACTGGAATATTACTGTTTTACTTAATGCAGTTGTATAGATCCTTTTTTTTTTTTGTAAAAAATATGAACTTTAAAAGCTTCTTAGAAAAAAATCTTGAATATATTTTATTCTGAAAGAAAACATGTTATTTTCTTAAAATACTCTAAAGTGATCATGTATCTTCAAACCTATCAATTATAAAGAACCACACACATCTAGAGAATTCATAAATACAGCGAAGCAAAACTGAAAATAAATTGTATGCTGAAGTGAATGTCTGTGCCTAAAATTTAGACTAGAAGTAACAGTATGAAGACAAACAGGACTAAAGCATTAGAAAGGTTTCAATATATGTTTCAGTTTCAGTCCCATCTTTGCAAATATTTCTTTAATCTATTGACTTTACAAGTTTTGTACTTCCTTCCCATATTTATATAACCAGCATCATATGTCAGGATGATTTTTTTGTAAAAATATTTTCATAACAAACAATAGGTTTGGCTTTTCATATGTCATATGTGCCTACATCTTATATATTTTGTAGGTTTTCCCTGTTAGCCACAATAGTCTACTATATTGAACTTGTCCCTTGAATCCACTGACCTGGCCTATCACGTCTCTGCTGCCTTGTCACTGCAGCTGCTCTCAGCTCACCTTCATTTCAGTCCTAAGGGTTGTTATCTGAAAGCTCCTTGTAAAGCCTGCAGTGTACAACTGTGCACCAGCTCATTCCACCAACCAAAGCAAAAATCACAGAGTGCCAGAAGCCATGGCTAGGACAACATAAACTCAGGAAAATCACAAAACTCGGGAATCTGGTGACAGCTATTGTGATGAGTTCATCCTGCTTGATGAGGAAGTTCTTTTTAACCTTTTCTTTTTTAATGCTATTTACACATAGATAGCTTTGAATCTGTTATATACAGTATTTGTCATGAACTTTTGGGTGATGGGAATAAAATTAATTTTTGTCACCCTATATGTAGTACTGTGGATGATACTCAAACCTAGTGTGTTCTTCACCAGTTTATTATGGGCTGTTTAATATCTTGTAGTCACTTGTAGAAGATGCCTAGTTGATACTTTAGCCCAGCCTATCCTAGCAATCTTAAATCCTGGATTACCTGCCTGCTGAGCAAAATATTTTGGAGATGTTACCCATTACAGCAAGATTTTCAAAAGGAGCCTATAGCTGCATAAAATTTATCATCTCAGAAATGTCAGGTACTAAGTATGTGAAGAAATGGGTGTACATCTGGCAAATCTGTATTCAAAAGAGGAATAACATCAATTTCCTAATTCAATTTTTTATTATATATTATCACCTGTTACTGTAAACATCACATATGATTTGCAGGCAGTCAGATCACTAAATCATAAAAAATCTTCCGGTTTTATCAAATAAGCTATAAAACATATATATTTAGACACACCATTGTGAGGAATCTATTTTCACTGGGGAAAAATCAAATAACAAATGAAGTCAAGAAAAAATTGACTGTAACCTGTAGGCACATAACATTTATTATGTGTTTGTTCCTAACCCCACAGAAGTAATTTTATTTCATAAACTTGAATGTATGCTTTGTGGGTTGTCATACAATGAAGCCAATTTATTGTTACAAAAAAGCAAGATACTATAGAGACCTTTGCAACTCCTGTTATGTGACTAATCCTAATAGAATTTGCCTTTTCTATGTGCAATTTTTTTTCATTTTTTTAAATATTGTTCCACAGGGCCTACTTTTGTCAGATCAAGAATTTATATAGAAATTAATGGGAAGGGGAGGAGGGAGAGGTGTGTTTTGCTTTTACAGAAATGCTTCATATTGGAATAAAATAAAACTATGCTAGCATTTAGCCCCAGTGAAATCAAAGGAAGACATTCAGTTAAGTTCAGCAGGAATAATATTTCATTAGAGAATCCTTAGCAATAATGGAATTATAGAATAAATCAGTTGAAAGGGAGCTGAATTTTGAAAAGGATTCAGGACATTTTTTTTCCAGCCTCTAGCATAAAGTAGGTTCAGCTCTGAGATAAACAAGATTGCTCAATACTTGATCCAATTTGCTCTCAAATGTCCCCAAAGGATGGAAACTGAAAAACCTCTTTGCGCTCCATGGTCAACTGCTTGCTCATTTGCTTCAGGACAATATTTTTCCTTCTATCCAGCTGGATCATTTCCTTGTTTCAATTTATGCAAATTCATCACATCTTTTTCAACCATTGTGAAGGAGCCTGGTTCTGTCCTTTTGATGGCCCTTCCATAGGTGCTGACAGCTTTCTATAGGGACCCCTCAAAGTTTTCTCTTTTCCAGGCTAAGCATCTCAGCCTCTCCTGATAACCTTCTACTCCGTTCACTCAATCTATCAAGAGCATTATCGACTGGCGTGCCCCAAAACTGGGCACAGGACTTTAGATGCAGTCTAACATTCTATGAGGAGAGTGGGTAATCACTCCTTTTTGAGTTCCTAGTGACAGCCAGGACCCTTCTGGCCTTTGATGCCAGAGCACACCAGGTCCTTCTCAACAGAGCTGCTGCCCAGCCAATCAGGTCTTGCCTGTGATGCTGCAAGGGAATTTCAGACCACACAGCAGCAGGATTTAGTATCAGTCTGGGCTGAATTTCATGAGTTTACTTACTGGCAGCTCATTCTTTCAGCTTCCCTAGGTTCCCCTACATGGCAGCCCTACCACAGAGAGTATGAACTGGCTCCCCTCCTTCTCCTTACCCCTTGCCTGCCAATTTGGTGTCATCCAGAAATGATGACTACACACTATTGCCGTTCCACGTCATTGATAAAGAGAGACCCCTCTAGTTTTTGGTGAACACCAGCTAAAAAAAGACTTATTAACCATTATCCTCCAAGACAGGTCCTCCAAGCTATGTTGTATTCCTTTAGCAGACTGCTTATCCAGAACACAGTACTCTAACCCGGATGCAAAATTATCTGTGATATAAGAATAATAACTTCTTTAAGCCAAATATTTATCAACTGAAGCTAGCTAAAACTGCAGAAAAGATTAGCACACCATGATCATGACAGGGAAAGAAAGTTAGGAAAAAAAAAATTATCTGAAAATCTAGTATTGCATTGTCATAAACAACTACCTAAAATCAGATCTAATGGCTCTGAAGTATTTCAGATTATTAGTACAATTATATACACTGTATAATTATTTATGGATATGTATTTTATAGAGACATCTCTTGTTTGTAAACTGTGGATTGTAATATATTTATTAAAACTTAACATTTATCAGACCGAGGAAAATGTTCATTGATGAGATACAGATGTCCACTTTTATGTGTTAGAAGATGGCCACTTTCCTCTGTTTCCTGTATCCCAGTGTCTATCTAAACCATACTGGGCTTCAGAGTTCAGCAGAAAATTACTTAGGAACCTGATCTGCTTTTTTTTCCATATTATTGGAGAGAACAGAATATAACTGTCACTGTTCTATGATCAGTGGCCTTCTAGAACCTCCTCTTTCTCCTGTTGTTGTGTATACAACTGAAACTGTATTCATTAGATGGTCATTTTTATTTGCAGATATTTGGTTACAAAAATTTCCTTGTGGAATATTTATTACTTATTTCCTGAATCTGTGTTATTCTTACAGGGTTATTTTTTGAAGGACATGTGTTTGGGGCCTTAAAAAGGCCACTGCAAATATACAGAAATGCAAACATTTGGAAACATATTCTTAGATAAGTTTGCAGTGTGATATGTAATTTGGATTTATATACCTAGGGATTTATTTGATTTCATTGTTATTTAGCAAGTACTTACTTCCAGTTTTGAAATAAAGTGAGATGATGCGTGGTTGCAGAACATCATGCAAGCTGCAGACTTTAGCCATGCAATCAAATGAAACTCAGTGATTTTGACTGATTTTCATTTTGCATTTTTTACTTTTCTCTGAACCAGAAACTCAAAGTGAACCTTAAAGAAATAGTGGGATAGGAAGTGCCAACCCACATGGATCAGACCTGAAGAAAATATTCACACCAACATTTGTGAAAGAAAACTGTGAAGTTTCACATACAGCTGTCTGCAGAATGCAGAATACATTTTGTCAGGGCACTGAAGCTGTCCTTTAAAAAATGTTTTTTTTTTTTTTTTTTTTGGATCACATTTAGCATCTCTGTATCATCTTTGTACATTTCCTGCTATCCACTCCAGAAAGTTAGGGAGACTCAGAGGATCCTGGACATAGTTTTGAGAACACTCTTTTATGAAAAGCAAAATAATTACATCTGATCAAGTTCACTCTGCATTTTTTAATGAAAACTTAGGTAGAAGCTAATAATTGTGATATCTTTTTGAAATTCAGATGTCATTATTGTATTTTTCATTTACTTACTAAATCCTTTCTCTAACACAGAGATATTGAAAAATCTTAAATAATTAATATATAGCATAAATATATTTTCAAATAAGCCAAATGCTTTTCTGAAGACTGTTGGAAGGTTGCAATTGCATGTATCATATGTATCACATGTTGTTTAAACAAGGACATTGTCATATCTGAGCAAGTAGGTGTATTTACAGATACTGCAGATAAAGCAATTCATAGTGGTGGGGTGTGGGGAAAGGCAGAAAAAACCCTTTCACAGATTGAATTCAGATGTAAGAAAGAAAGGATGTGAGCTAGAAATCACAGAGCTTTGGTAATCAAGGAGCAACACGAATCTTACATGCAAAAATCTTGTAATCAAAAAAAAGATTTTATTTCAAAAAATAAATAAAGAAAAATCAATAAAAACTAGTTTTGTCAAACAATTACTGAAGTAATAGGAAATAACTTAAATGTCTACTGTTTGATAATTATGAGCTTTGATTACTGACCAAGTGGGTAGTTTCTTACTTTTTCATTACTTTCTATTTGATCCATTCAATAAAATTTTATTTAGAGAATCTGTGATTGAAAAAAATGCAAGATTCTTGAGTTGAGAATCATTCCATATTCTGTAAGTGAATACAGCATAAAAAGTTTCCTGTTTAGCAGTAAATTGGGATTATTTTTATTCCTTTTCTTTAGTAAGGCAAACATCTATGCATTTTCTTTGTCATTATATTGATGTCATTTTATTTATCAAAGTACCAAAACTTAGATCCACTTATAAATGATAAATAAGTAGGAAAAAAAGCCTTAATTGTTCCAGCATTACTGTAGTTCATACATGACAAGAATGTGATGAGTTTCACCACAAGTGTTGTATCTCATTGCAGATATTTACAGTAAATATTTTTACAATCTATTTTAGTAGCTTATTACATGCACATATACATGCATATATATGTGCATATATATATATATATATACATATAAATATTTTCTTAGCAAATACTACATTCATTCAAGTAAGTTCACAATATGCTCTTGGTAATAGTCTGCAAGTTTACAACACCTCTTAATGGGACTCAGACTTCTTATTAAAGTTCAATTAATTGGATTTTTTTTTCCTAATTGTTCAAATCCAGTCAAAAAAGGTATTTCTGTGTCACAATCCTGAGCCCTGAAATGTTTATCTTCTAGACTAGTACACAGATTTCAGTAAAGTCTTTAACAAGGCCTGATTAAAGCCTAGTGTGAAAGTTTGGACTTGAGAAATAAACAAGATATAACTCAACAACACTAAGACAAGAGCCATACGAGCTCTCTTCATGTAAAGAGTAGTCATGCAAATAATTAGTTGTCTAAGTCTTCACTAGGAAGGCAGTGTGAAATACTGTGGTTTAGATCTCTCTTCTATCCTTGTTTTAACTTGTCTGTATGGAAAAGTCATTACCATTTACTCATTATCCTCAGAAGTTCAAGAGAAAGAGGGAGTTTCTCAGGAAGACTAGAGACATATTGCTTTCTTTCTGAAAGGATTACATATCCTCCACTTGTCACCTGCAAATTATTGTCTTAAAAAGAATTCTAGGTTAATTTAGTGAGATAAGTAAGGCTGAGACCAAAGATCATCATCAGGCTTAGTTACTGGATCTCTGGTCAGCAGCATGAGGACAGCACTCTGCATTTTACTTTAAAACAGTATTAAATTAATTCAAGTATTAATTCAATTCAATAAATTAATTCAAACAATATTAAATTCAATTCAATTTATTCAGAACTGGAATTGTCATTATTATATTCTCTTTGAGAGTAATTTTAAAAGAATTTGACAGCTACTATTGCATTTTTCATGGGTCCACCTCATTAGGCTACCCTGAACACTCATCACACCAAATGTTTTAGAAAATACAGATAGAGAACTACTCTTTTCAAGAATTCAAGGAATATTTTACATGAACAAAGCACTATGTTTGCTAAAGTGTCTTAATCTGTCTACAAGCAGAATCTTTGATGACTGGTGTCTTTCTACATGGAAACACCAATTTGTAAATACATAACCTCCCAACGTAAATGTAGCTCTCTCCAAAACTGGGTATTTGGGAGATCTTAGTTTTTAAATTAGGTGTCCATGTCTCCTTATGAAATATGTTCTGCTCTGCTCCTATAAAATCAAATCTGTTTAAAACAGAACATATCTATTTTAAAACATTTCTACTTTTATCACTTCTCAAATGTAGTACATTCTTTTTGAAAACAGAGACTCAGTGTAATTGTAGTTAGCCTAATCATAAACTAACTTGAGTTTTTCAGCACCACCATTCTTTTAAACATTTTATCCTATGCTTCTAGTTATACTGTAAAAAAAGCAAAAAAAGAGCCCCTAGGCTCTATGTCTATTTCTGTGAATAAGGCAATCACCATTTAAAAGTGGTAATTCCTGCCTTGAGTCTACCAAGGACTGTAATGAAAAAAAAATCATTCAAGTTTGAAATCTACAAAGGTCACTAAATAAATTAAATCTAGGTTTTTCTCTTTGAGTAAACTAAGAGAGGAGCATTCAGATCACAGCTCCCTCCTAAAGCTAATGCTAATTTAGGTGAATTATCCCTGAGAGATTCAAAGGAAAGTGATTTCACAAACTTTCAAACTAATGGGATGCATTCTTAATGCTGATATAAATACACCATCTTCCTGCTTCAGTTTTGTCCTTTTGCAATAGCAAGGTCCTTTTATCACCTTTTAGTCTCACAATCCCAAATCATGCTGAACACTTAAACTATTCCATTAATTCTTTCTATCCTTTAAAAAACCTAAAATTGCTGATTCCTAGTGTCCTTCAAACTCTTTAGTTAAAAATTAAAAGGGAAGTAGGATGATTTACCATTTTAAATGTTGGGTGNAGAACGGCAGCCGGCCGTGTGTCCCTGCCGTCGGGGAAGAACAGGCTGCCGTGCCCGCGGCCGCACTCGCGGAGCAGCTGCGGCGCTCGGGGTCAGGGCACGGCGGCGGCGGCCGCTCCGTCGGGAAACAGCGGAGCACTGGGGTGCCCTGGGGTCGAGCTGCCTCGGGGGAGCGGCGAAGCAGGGCAGGACAGGGGCGGGCAGGACAGACAGCCGGGAAGAAGCAGGAGCGCAGGGAGAAAAAGGCGAGGGCGGACGGGGGCCAAGTTGACCCTCCGGGCAAGCCCCTACTCCCTCCAAGAAACTCAGATAAAACGACCCCAGGTTGCGGTGCAGCTCCGCGCTTCTGTGTGCTAAAGCCCCTCCCACAGCCCAGTTCCCCTGGCATTTTTTCCCGGCTGTGCGGGGATCAGCCCCACCAGCACGGCGGGGTCGCTCGCAGCCCGATCGCTTTCTCTGCCCTGATCCGCTGCCAGGCGAAGCCTCCCCGGGACAGCGCTCCCAGCACGTGTGCAGCCCCTGGAGTAATTTTTCACCTCATGTATAACACATGATGAGGCATCAACAAAAATCAGATTGGTCCCTCTCATCCAGTTTCTGCTGTGAAATTTGATTCTGATGACAATAAACCGGAGTACCAGGAAACGTGAACAGGCTCTATCAGTTCTTTGCTTTTATTCTTCACTCCATGTAGAAAATCAATTACAAATGGCACTATACCATCAGTTCAATTTCCTTTCACCTTTGAGTGGGTGAATCACTGGATATTTTGCCATATCCTTCCTATTAACTTGTGTCCCAAAGGAAAACTGCTCATTTTTAGATCATTAAATCGAAATCCAAGAATTTTATATATTTTTTAAAAATTGATAATTAACCAATAATGAGGGAATAATATGAGAAGGAGCAGTTCCAGCAGTCAAAGATATACCACAATACTAACAAGCTACAAAATGTTAATGAACGCCTACAAATGTCTAAATAGCCTTCTGTAAACAATCCCAGTGAATTCTGATCCTAAACAAATATGTATTCACAGCTGCTTAGCCATGTACACGTTCTCACAGGACATGCAGGCTAAAGGCTGGTACCCCTCTCCTGACACTCTGGGATACCCTAGCAGCACACACCTGTGTTGGAGATATCGATGCTCCAGCTTTTTATGTCCCTGTGCTCCTCCCTAAAGCATGATGATACCAATTACAGTGGCATGCCCCCTACAAGGCCACATACACCCCTCCAAGGGTCTGAGCCCCTGCGTGACATAGCCAGTATTGTCACTCCAGGAGCAGGTTCAGGCTGCTTATAGTATCTGATGGAGAGGCTCTCCAGTTTAAGCAGAAGTTTCAGCAGTATTAAATCAGCTTCTCACTACTGCTCTTTCCTCTATATGGTCTTTGCTCCCATGTTACTGATTTTTATATTTTTTAAATACTACCTTTCAGGTATACCTGTCATTTGCTTCATTAGTCTCCTGAGTCTCCTCATGGGTTTTTGTTTAATCTTGATTGCATTTCCCTCTTTATCAATTGTTTTTAATCTGATCCAAACCTGCACTACATACACTCACATTCCTACTTTTGCAGGCATTTTCTGAGAGATATTTTAAATTGGGAGGGTCAATTTCTCAGCAATTTTAAAACTATTTCATTGGGGATTAAAGGCAGTTTATTTTAGGGGAAGATAGTTCTTTAAGATTTTCTGTTATTAATTTCTCCTTCTTAGTAATAGTTTCCAGTTAAACATATACCCCTCATCCTTATTCATGGTCAAGTGGTAGAATAAAGCCTTACTTAGAGAAATATTCATCAATATAAGTAAGAGGTAAAATTTCTTACTTCATAAGTGAGTATTATTAGGTTGGTAAGTTTAGTCTTCCAGGAATGGATGTGCTGTTGCTCTCTAATTCACAATAGCTGTCGATATTTATACTGGTGACTCCAAGTTTAGCAACCCTTCATGTGCAAGTCTACGTCAGTGTTACATGGAAATATTGAATATAGATCCATTAAAAATCTCATTAATCTGCGAAAAATATATTAAATATTTTTTTTCCACATTATTAATTACAAGAAATCTTTTGTTAATCCATTTTGAGACAACTTGGATGTTTTCAAGTGTTCATTGTTTCTGTCCCTTAAAAAGAATCAGTGGCTTTTTCATTTAAACAGCAATTTCATACAGCATCATCAAAAACTATTTTGATGCATCATTAGCTTGGATAACATGTTGAGTGATGACAGAGGTGCGCTGGTAAGCACTCTTATCTACAAAAAAAAGCGTAGATGCCATATCAGATAAAATGTTGACTTCTTTAACTGGTAACTGGTATCATACGTTGACACAAAGAAAAACATCGGCAGCTCTGTAATTTTTTAATATTCTTGCAAATGCTGAAGGAAAGTATATATTTTTTATATAGGAGAAGGAGAAGGAAAGTATATAGTTTTTATAATATATTAAATACTTTTTGAAAATGAAAACCTATATTTATAATGAATATGTCCAAGATTACTTGTGAAATAGTAGGAAAAAATTTGGTTTGAGCAATTTCTTGCAATCTTGCCAATTCATTTTTCACTAATTTTTACTCTGTGTTCTGTATCAGATAAAAACTCCAAAATGGCAGGGGAGATTCTAGTTTTCATTATATTTCTACAGCGTGGACTCTTAAATATGCCCAAATATGGTATCTTTATATATTTAATAATAAGATATTTTTAGTGCTTGCTACCTATAGTATTATTAGTATTTCAGTCCCCAGGAAAAAACCCACTTGTGTTTCAATGAGGGAAAATGGTCAGCTTAAAAATTAGGCATATAGATTGGTTGCTTTAAATTAATGTATAATGTCTCTTTTTGTTATTTGCTTCTCTTTTATTCTTTCTTATTCTTTTATTCTATGTTTTGATATTTTCCTTTTTTACACTTCAGGATGTTAATTCGAAGGCATTATTGTTTGGTTTTGATCTTCACAAGTAAATGACCTTGTTTTATGGGTTTAATTTCTTCCCTCCATTGATTCCTTAGCCAAGTCTGCAAGGCTAGATAAAAAAAAAAGGACACTTCAGAGTTTTCATCGTGGTTGGAATTTAAGTCACATTTAAAAATTGGCGACAGTGCTGCGGAAACTTCCTCCACACCTGAGAGTCTATAAGCATAAGAGTTTTGACTGTGAAGTTACTTTAGCATTGGAAGTACTGTCATTTTTTGAACTCATTTTGTCAGAGTAAGGCATCTTTAGATCTATATTTCATCTAAAGCCAACTAAGATTCATTGGTTTAAATAAAAATGAGGTCATGTCATGCCAAATGCCTGCTGCAAAATACATACCTCTTTGCTTCCAGGACATGAACAGAAGAGATAGAAACTATCTGATTATGCTAAATCAATAGCTATTTACTCAACAGCTGGAACTTTTTGGTCTGAAATGATATCAGTGCACATCTCCTAAAAAAGCACTTAATCACAAATAGGCGAGGCTGAAGAGAAAAGGGTTCTTCATCATTCTTGTTGAAGTTGTTTCACTGTGCATATAAAAAATGGTAAGATTTCTGTGGCAGCTGGAAACCTAAGTGTCCATAACTGGCTTTGAGAATTTGCTGAGCCAGGCAGAGAATTAATCATTATGAAACTGATCATCTTCAAGCCTGAGAGTCTTTGTGAACTTCATCTTACAGGCTTTAACAAAATCACTCACCTATCTTTATGCATTCAAGCCTGTCTTTTTGAAGAAAAAAAAAGATTGTGCACTGCATAAATGTAAGTTTGGAAGAAAAAGTGCAAAACTACTTAGGAGAGTGTTCTGTACTTAGTCTGCTTCAAATATTGTAGTTAAAAAATCAGACAATTACTTGATTCAACCCATGCTAGAATGGGATGTTCTTTGTTTTGAGGAGATGGATTTTTTTTGAGTTTTAATTTCTAGCCTGTGTGGGCATCCATTAAAATTATGTTTTGTAGGGCTTTGTTTTTCAGCCTTGTTGACTCCTCCCTTAAATAATGCCGTGCTTGAACTTTTCTCCTTGTAGAGACTACAGACTCTGAAACTGATTAAGGACACTGATTCCAAAAGTCCTTGGTAAGTGTACACTGTGTATAGCTTATTCAGCTCTGTGCTGTGATAGTCACAATATTTTATAGGAGGAAGCTCACCAGTCATTTCAGACACATCCATAGAGACCTTTGTAGAACAGTCCTCTGAAACTATCCTTGGGGAGAAAGAAAATATATTTCCACAGTGTCATTATCTTTACAGTTTGATTATAATGACTACAGCTATAGTTCTATTACTACTGACACTACTATTACAACTGTAATATACCACAGCAGAGTATGACATTTCCTAGGCTATTGTAAAGCCTCTAGAAGCCATCAAGGATTTGCTTAGTGTACTACAGAACATGTCTGAGCAATTAATTTTATGAGACAAGGCACCACTGTGAATAAAACCATCTCCAGCTCTCAAAGTGAGTGCTTTGTACCCAGTGTGATAAAGCAAGAATTTAGCTTAAGCCAAAAGCATATCTGGAAAACTTTCTTTTCCTATATTTTATTACAATAGACAAGAACAAACCAAATAAACTGATAATAAAAGTTACCAGTGTGTGTTATGGCTATGCCAAGATTTTATGTCTGGAGAGGAGATTTGAGGTAGGAAAAGAAACTATTATGACATCCAGTTTTGTGCATGCATCTGCTGAAATCACGGTGGACTTTTACGAGTACTTGGTTCACATTTTTTTTAGAAAAATGTAAAAATATATAATATTGTAGAAGAATTTTTGAAAAAAATTGTGTATTAAATGGACTGGGAAAATACTAGATTAAAAATTATCCAAAAGTAGAGAAGTGAAAAGGACAAATCCAATGTTCATAAAAGAAAAATTGAAGCAAGGTCAGAGAAACAGTGACAAACCTAGGCACACTTGCAGTTCCCTATGGTTTTGAGGTACCTTCTTTATACTTACATGTTTAAATTAAGAGTTCAATAGCATTAAAAAATTTTAGCCTTCTGTCTTTTTTTCCCCCCCCCGAGTTTATAGATTTTTTAACATAAAAACTATGTTATGACATTTTGGTCTGATTTACTGTATTATGTGAGGTAACAAATTTCATCTAAAAACATACTTCTCTCTGGTTTAAGAATTATCCCTTTTTTTTTTCATACAGAATTAAGATTTAGGAGTAGGGAAGGCAATTCTTAAAAAATTCATTGCAATACATCCTTTTTTTTCCACTTTAAACTTTGCAATGCATCCTTTTTTTTCCACTTTAAACTTTGCAATAAATGTGATGTTGGAAGCCTGTTTCTGTCCCATGCAAGATAAACTGGAACGTAGTTACCTAAATAATTAGAATTATGTTCTAATTTTTTTGAAAAAAACTAGCCTTATCCCTTAATGAAAAGTATATAAATTCCTTTAGTTTCCAAAATTCTGGAAAGTGAAAATAAGGTCTCTTGTCATCCTTGGAAAGGAGATTCACAATCAAGGAGTACTTTTTTTTCCCCTATGAAAATTACAAATCCTCTGAATGGATCATAGTTTATTAAAAAAACTCAAAATCTTGGAATTGCCAAGCATAGATGTGATCAGTTTTCCATAGAGCATGCTCACACCAAAATGTAATGCAATTGTATAGTTCTGCAAAAAGGTTACTGTAGTTAGACATTGTTGGTTTTGTTTTTTGGGGGAGGTTGTTTGTTTCTGTGGTTTTAGATTGTTTATTCATTTGTTTTCCGTCCTGTGTGGTTCTACATCTGTGCATAGGAAGAACCACTCCAGAATACTCACAAGCTTTATCTCAGGGCTCTTCAGATGAAAGCACTGGGCTGTAGTTCAGTAGCCTGAGAGAAAATTCTCATGCAACAATGAAAGGTCTAAATATGGTCAACAACTTACACTGCTGTTTCTGTAAAGGGTTAAGAGTGAAACATGAAACATATCCATCAGTGTATATATATAGAATCTGGAGTATGTGTAGAGAACATTTCCCTTTACTGGAGTGGGAGGTATCCTTCAACAACACATATTGTAAAGATCCATCTTTAAAGAACAGCGTTTATCATCTGAATGTGGAATTGTACTCTTATGTACAAATTCCTTTCAAGTTTCTTTGAAATGACATAATTTTTGTGGGAAAAATCCTTGCATATTATGTTTTTTCCCCGAAGTAATTATTTTTCTTTTTAATGCTATCAATAAATAAATACATGGTAAACAAAATATCTCTGAAGTGGTTCAGGTGAAATTAGTGTTTGCTATTCTTAGCTGCTGTTGAGAATAAAGTTGGTTTTCCACCTTTTTATTTCTAAGACAACTCATATTCAGAATCAATTGATCCCAGAGAGTTTATTCAGGAATTTGTCTAAAATACAGCAAAGAGCACAGATACATGACTGGAAATTCAAATCAAGAATAGCCTCTAACTAGGGCACCAAGACCTCTTTGTTATGAAATACTGCCTAAGGAACTGATGACTTTCTTGTCTGCACCAGGTGGCAGTTGAATTTCCCTTCTTTTTAGAAGTTAGAAAAGAGATCTTTGCTTCCATTTATGTTTCTTTTTCACCAAAAAAACCCACAATCTCTCATAATATGTAGGTTCTTCTTCAAAAGGTACAGATGGTAATCAAACACAAACCCATCTTTTGGAACCTACTATCTTCCTTGTTCAATTAAGCCTATTTATTTCCTAACTCTCTCGGTATTACTGTGGATGACACTAATAGTTCGTGTAAACAATGTCTGCATTAAGCAACACAAGGGTTTCTTCCTGATCTTTTCTACCTGCTCCTAAAGAAGTGATTTCATAACCCCTGTACGGTGGAGCCAAAAGCTCTAGAGAACAGGGTTTGGAAGTCTAGTATTGAAGCGTGGAAAGAACTCTACTACCAGGTAAGTAGTAAAGTAGGTATGTTTTATTCCAGCTGGGACGCACGGGGGATCGCTCCTCCAAAGTCATGGGTGCCGACAGCTGCATTCAGCTCGGAATTTATCGGGTCACAAGTTCCATATTCATTAAGTTTCACAACACGCCTATACATATTCATCACCCAGCCCCGCCCAGCCTCGCTTCGTATTATAATGAACCCAAAAGTCATTGGCATCCGCGTTGCGCTTGCGCAGTGTTGTTTGGTGGTTTTGGTAGGGGTCCCCGAGGGTCTTTTTGATGAAGTCAGGAGGTCTTCCTCATTCTGAACTTTTCACCTTTCCCTCTTGCACATGCTCTTCTGTACCCCTGGCCTTTGAGACTGGTTTTAGCCAGATTTGCAGGATATCTGTTTGAGACTCCCCCTGATCTTATCTTATCTTCTCTTCCTGCCGTGGTATGCTGACCAAGCTGGATGCATTGTTCCTGACAAACTAATTTTTCTTGCTTCCCATCCCCCTGATTCAGTATAATACTGCATTTGTGCACTGGTTTTCAGCCAAAACAAACATGTAACTGCAGTGGTGGTTCTAAAGAAATGCAACATTTTAATTCTTACTAGTATATTTAGAAAAATGAATGCAATTATAGCACATTCCAAAGAATATGAGAGAAAAGGCTAAATAAATATGTATATTTCTTTTATTAATGAATTATAATTATTTGATGCAGCTGTTTAAAATACATTAACATTTGATTTTTGTAGCAGACATGCCCATATAAGATAAATGAACGATATTCTGCACAAATACACCATAATCATTAACAGCAGCAAATGTATTAATCTAGTCGTCATTAATATTAATTTTTAGTTCTGTGATTTATATCTAAGCTATGAAAATCTAGGACTGTTTTTGCCCATATCCTCCTAACAGACTAATTATTTAAAATCTTTTCTGCAATAACTACAAAAACTTTGATCACGTTGTGCAAAATGTCAGAACCATGGTATCTCTACTGCAGAAGTACTTGGTAGCTGTCCTACATAATTATAACTATCAGCATTTCCTGATAAGTTATTTGACCAACATTAGTGCATAGATAAAATATTTTAATTATGTAATTAATAAAAAATCATTTACAGTCCTTGTAGAGATTGATAGTTAAAACCTATAGTCTATAAATTGCAGCAGTTTGGAATATATCAGTACATGAATCTGTTCTTCTCTGTTAAATCTGAGATTAATTACTCTGAAACAATCTTTGGCATAAGGATTGAAAATGCCAGAGGGAACAGATTGTTGGGCACAGTGCTGATCTGAGAAATAAGAAGATACTTTAGTTTAATTGTCGAAGTTAAGATCAGCATTACTGTTGTATCTTAAAGAAAGGAAAATTAATCAGATTTGAGTATGATGTCAAAAAATAAAAACAAAGTCGAAAGATGCATGAATCAACTTAAAAATTTATGGCTGTAAATACATCTGGAAAACATCGTACACACTAAATGGTAAGAAAAAATAAAAGAAGAAACCAGTAGAACCCCAAGGTTTAAAATAAATTTGAATTTCAGGGTAAGTACTTATGGAAAAACAAACAAGTAATGTAAATATCCATTTGATTATACAATAATCAACATGAAAGTAAGTGGAGAAGTAATGATGTGGGACTGCAAAAAGTAAAATAAATATTCATGTATAAGAGAAAGACTATAAATTGAGCAATATGGAGATTTTTTTGGAAAGCTTTTCATAACTGTAAATTCATAGTACTTTCAGGCTAATAGTCTACATGTTAAAATTATACAACAAGCAACATGACTGAGCATTTCATCCCACAAACTAACAAGGTTATTATCTTATTATCAGTTCCTACTTGATGGCTACACAAAGATCAAAAAAACTCTTTATGATTCTCAAGCTTAATCAAGTTTATGAACTTCTCAAGTAGTTAAATCTCCAGCTGCAAGGTCAGAAGCTGCCTTAATTTTGTTTCTTGCCCACTATTGGCTAGTTGACATAATTAGTGCATAAAAAGTCTATACTGGCACCTGTTAGTCATCAACAATTTCAGTAAAACAAAGACTTCTTACAAAATTCTTTGATGTTCATGAAGACAAACACTAAAACACCAAACTGAAATGCTTATTAAACTTATGCTTTGCCTTCTAATCTGTTGCTAAATTCTAGAACTGTTAAAATAGCTTCTGAAAATAACCAACCACCTGTTAGGACTTTGGAATAAAAAACCCAATTCTATTCCTATGAGATGTATTTTAAGAAAGAAAAACTGCTGAAATTACTTTGTGTTTTTGGAGAGTTGGTTTGTTTAAGAAAATCAAAAAATCAAGAGTCTCATCCTGACAAAACTATATTCCTCAACATCCTGTGGCTATGATTTTATTTGTAGTTGGGTCCTGACTCAAGATGAGTATTGTTGGGAAAAGAATTTCTTACCCTGATTTTGACATGTGATTTTAACCATAATTAGACGTTGATAATTCTTTCGTGCTTTGTTTGTGTGGTGTATTTAAAAATATTATCTTTCACCGACCTTTAATTCATCATTTTTTACCTTCTATTGGACATACTTTTTAACTGAAACAGTCAAATCACAAACAAAATGTGATAAATTATATAACAGATCCAAGTACCCTTTCATCTTTTTCAGAATTTTACTCCTTCTCACTGCAAGAGAATTATGGTTTGATCAGTCTATTAGTGGCTAAGTTAAGAAATAAAAGACTAAAAATACTTAATCCCCTTTTTCAAAAAAACACTAATCCAGAATGTTATTTTGTAATATCTAATTTATAAAGAAAAAGGATTTATTTTAATGTGAAAAACCCCAAACAGCATAGAATATAAAAGTAAAATAAAATAAGAAGCCTTCCTGAATTTTCAGAAAATAATTTTCTACATAATTCTTCTGGAAGGTGAATTCCCATATTTTATTTTTAGAATGAAGTGTTTCTAGAATGAAATATATGGTATATATAGCTGCTCTTCTCATACACTTCTGATTATGAATTTCTAATTTTATGTTTAGACAGCTGAACACAAAATGAGCATTACAATGATATCAGGCCTCAGATCAGAATAATCATACCTCTTTTAGATATATTTTCTTCAATATACAGTGTAATGTAATTAGATTATGGTGTTCCAGAAGAACCTGCTAATAAACTTCCTGCTAGTTGCAGTTTGAAATATTTCAGTCGTTTATAGCTCTGTCGTGGTTCACTCTCCTACCACTGATGGACACAAGAGTTGTGAAAGAAAATGAAAGAAGTCAAGCAGCTGTAATCATGAGAAATGCTGGATTCTGTGTCCCCTGTGAGGTCCTTTGCCAGGTTCAAATGTTGTGATTACACTGCAGATTAATAACTTTATGAAGAGCACTGATGTTTATACTAAGACTTCATGATAAATTGAAACAATGAGGAAATTGCACCTAACTGGAAGAGCAATCCATTTATGTAATTTCCAGAAACAAGGCATGTATTACACCGGCCATTCGTTTGGAAAAAGCAAGACAGACAGCTCTATTTAGATTTGTTTTATTTTTTCCTGAAATTATTCCACGTTTTCAGTGTGAATAGATAACATTAATATCTTGTAAAAGACTCTAAACTTTTTTCTATCCAGCTTTGCTATAAGTAGGAAAAACAAAAACAAACTAAAAAACCCCAACCTTTCCAGTGCTCAGGCATATAGTAAATGAGATATTGCAGTTGCATTGAAATGTTAAATGCATTACAGGAAAAAATGAAATGGTTTCATCAGAGAGCAATCTTTTGTAGCATTCAATTATACTGATTCAGATGGAAGTGTAACTTAGTGCATCTGAATGGTTTCAATTAAGTAAGAGATTCAAATAATTCACTGAGGGACAGAGAGAGAAAGAAAGTTCACTTTCAAAGGCTTGAATTCATCCATTAGTGTAAGCTGAAAAAGAAATATTCTCTTTGTGATTTTTGATGGGGGGCAGGAGGGGCTTCTTTTCTGTGTTTAAGAATATGACTGAAATTTTTAGATAACAAGACTTAAAAAAGAACTGTGAAAAATGTATTAAAAAATTGAAGTCAATATAACTGATCTGAAGGAATGCAGTGTATAAAAATAATATTGTAATTGTATTACAGAACAATAATAATATTAATACATTTTCCTTATGTTACAACATGAGGGAAATTGCAATAACATTTTAATTTTAAAAGAACCAGAGAAACTGACTATCAGTGGGTTTATTAAAAATAGGAGAGACTTTGGAGGGGCTTTTATTTTCCCTTTTTTCCAAAAAATATATAACACAGAAGCCAAGGAAATAAATTAATATTTCTTACTATTGCAGAAGGAAATTTTTAATCCCTTACTTAAAAAATATAAAACAAATGCAGAGCTATTAAAAAGAATGCCCTGCTATAGGGAAATACTTTATGGCACAGCTCTTAGAAAATTCAGCACTGTCTCTGAAATTAGATGGAGGAGGAGATGGGAGAATAATATTGAAGTGTAGTAAAGCATTTTAATTAGATATTAACTAGAAAAGAAGCTGAATAAAATCACAGTGCTGTCCCATCAGTATTTATTTAAAATACTAATTTTCATACAATATATAACATGTTTAGATTAATTACACATACTAAGTAGTAAATAGCACTCTTCCTAAAATATATAAGGATCTGAATAAATAAAATTTTTAGTACATATTTTAGTCTTGAATCAGAGCTTATGATCACAATACAAATGGTCTGTATTCATTAACATCAATTCTACATGAACATTACTCAGAGACAGAGCATAGAACTGATCAGACTACTCTATACCAGGAGCAAATGACAAGAGGAATGTTAGACGTTCGAAATAAAGTTAAGCCTGGGCAAACAGGGCAAGGAAATTTATTATTTTAAAATTGGGATTGTGTCTTAGTGTCAAAAATCTACCTTAATTTGCCTTAAATTCCTCAAGTTTTGTGTTTTGTCTGTAACAGAATTAGTAAAACATCTCCTTGTCTTTATCTTGAGCCATGACCTTCTGTATCCTTGTGCTGTTGAGGAGGGTGAGTGAGAGTGGGTGCTGTCTGTGAACTGGTCAGCATCATCCAAATCACAGGAACTGATGTACATTAATCAGTGTTAGAGGAAGGATGATGAAGGTATTAAAAATCGGAAATGTCAGGAAGTTACATATAGGGAACTGTAAATAAAAGGCTGAAAGTGTTTACATTCTTTCATTTGGAGAAGAAAAGTCTTCTTGGAGACCTTATAGAGGCCTTTCCATACGTGAGTGTGGCTTGAAGGAAGATGTAGAGAGAGGTATTAGTAGGGCCTGTGGTGACAGGTCGAGGGTCAACAGTTTTAAACTGAAAGTAGATTTAGATTGAACAGAGGATGAAAATTTTTACAATGAGGGTGATATGACACTGCAACAGGTTGCCCAGACAAGTTTTGTGTGCCCCACCCCTGTAAGTGTTTGAGGACAGGCTGGATGGGTCTTTAAGAAGCCCAATCTAATGAAAGGTGTCCCTGCCCAGGGCAGGGGGGTTGGAACTAAATGATTTTTAAAGTACCTTTCAAAACATTCTAGGATTCTATGAGTTACTTACAAAAAGATCAGTCATGTTTACCAAGCAATACAGAGGGAAAATGAATGTGTATGTATATATATATAAATACAAATGTATGTACATATTCATATCTATATCCATACATTTGTGCTTTATTAGTCTGTTTTCACAGAAAAATATTTCAGATTAAAAATTTTTCTAACAAATGCATGTCAAAAAAAATGCACCATTACTCCAGCGTCTAATAATCAACTTGGAGTCAACTTGTTTTCTCAGAATGTTTGAAATAGATTGTCTCAAGTGGCTGTGCAAAGTTGATAAGACCTCATGGAAAGAAATTTACTGGTACAGATGGTATTTCTTTCAAGTCACAAGCATGCAAAATGTTTTCTTTATTAGTAATTTCAGCAATTTATTCTGAGATCTTTTACTTGCAAAATCAACAAACTCCACTGACCTGTTTTAGAGCAGAGAGGAGCTCAATATTTTCAGTGCTGTGCCCAAATTTTTCAGATGTGAGATGTCCTCAAGCATCCATATATAGTTAGACAGACTAGCTCTCGAGGTTTGTACACACTAAAATTAAACCTCATAAAACTGCCGGAAGAATGAAACAGTCAAATATGTCAAAGGTTCTTTGGAAATGTTGGCTTTGCAGGAAAATGTTTTCCCTACCGACTGCAGACATCAAGCATGAAAAAGGAAATTTATTTTTTCACTAACCTTAAAAGTTTTGTCTTTGTACGTTTTCCATTAAGAAGACTATAAATGCATATATTTTTCCTGAAGTTTTACCATCTGGGATATGTACTTTCTGAACTATCAGAAATAAGAAAAAAAACAGGTTTGGGAGCAGTCAATATCAGAAAGAAGAAGCAAAAACTGATGGGACATAAAAACAATAACCGTGTTGTTATTGTAAATTGTAACAAGAAGTCTCTCAAAGACATATTGCAACAACAGCAAAACACACTAAAAAACCCAAAGGCATTGAGAATTGTCTACTTTGAGCACAGTTATACTGCATTTTCAGCAAAGAGAAAAAGAGCAACTACTTTTTATATAGTCCCTTTTGAATTATATTTCTTCTTTACCCTAAATTTGCAATACAATATAACCATTACTGAAAATTAAGAGACTATTGATTAAAGTTTGGTCATCTTCCCTTTTCTTATGGTGCATATGTTGTTACTGAACTGAATACCATATGATTTGTTTGGAAATTCACATGCCATTTATGACTTATTATAAAAGGAATCAGAATTAATAACAGCTTTTGAGACACATTTAAACACCTACTTTATCACTCATTTTTTTAGTCATCTAATACTTTTCTGAGGCAGGAAATATATCAAAAATAATGAATAACAGGCATCAAAACATATATGGTTCATTGAAAGATTGGTATGGCTTATATATATATATATATGCTTTTTTGAATTATCTTTCACTTTAGTTATGCAATGAATATGCTCTGAAAAAAAGTTGTTAATGCACTCTTTGAACAGTACTAAAGTATAAAACAGTGCAAAAGAACAATAGAAGTTCCCCTTATATAAGACAGAATAAAATACTATTAATTAGAAATCGTGACTATTGTAGAAACAAGAGAAGTAAGTGCACAAAGATTGTAAATGTGTCAAATAACTTATTGTCAGTGAGCATATACTCACACTAGGGAGAAAACTTACGTGGCTAAACATACACTGTTAGAGTCATTTCATTAGAGGCTGCAAAAGGATGCCCAGAGACTCTCTGGTGAAGATACAATTAGATTGAAGTTTCATTATTCTTAAACATGTTATGTTCCCCATTAGACAGTGATCAAAGAAAAAAATACTAAAGGAGATCTGTAGGATGTAAGATTGATTACAGACAGATTCAGCAGTGCAATCACTGTTTGGTGCAATCTCAGCATGAATGGAGTCCCCAGAGAGCATGCTGCTATCTGATAGCACTACAGTAAGGGAAAAATCAAACTACTTTTAGAAAGTAAATTGGTTGAGGTTGCATTACACAGGAAAGCATTATAGCTCAGATAGTCATTCTTCCTGGAATCCAAAAGCAGGTGTTCTAAAAACATTTCGGTTTTCATCTGCACATTAAACCCAAACCCAGAACTATTCAGTTGCTCTAGTAGAGCTAGCAGAAACAAAGTACTTTGTTATTGCAATGGATGTAGTTAATAGTTCTTTTAATATGCAATATGCAGTCTCTATATTATATTTTTTTAATCTATCTCAAATTTCTTTTTATGTAGTTGTTTCTTCTTTTCTTCTTAATTCTCCATTGCCCAAACATATAGTTTCACATCTGGAAAACCTAGCACAGAAGTGACTGGTGTTGTAAGGCACTAATATCAATTATCTGGTGTTATGAGTTAGCAAATATCCACTGAATAAAATTTACAGCATCTGTTGTCTGTGTCAAACACCGTTAAAGCCACAGAAGGATTTTGCCATAAGCACAGAAAGGAGGGAAAGAATGGAGGTAATTCCAGGACTGCTGTGGTCAAGATCTGGTTAGCACATCCTGGTTAACACATGCAGACTAAAATTCCCATCATGTCACTGTGCAAAGAAGCAACTGCTCCTACACCTTTCACCAGTCAAACGAAGATCACCCCAAGTTATGAGACAGATGCCATCTGCACCCACAAATGACCAGCGAAGCCCCCTCAAATACACCTCAGTAGATATCTGGAACTTGGACTGTAAATTAAGCCCTCACAGCAGGAACTTGAGATAAGACAGAGGTGGTATTGGCTGGATTTTAACTGTGCTGGATCAACTCCTTCTGGGAAAAAGGTAATTCTGTCAGGGGGAGATCGTAACCACTGACTCATGGCCCACCAACCCAGCAGACCCACTGTCTCAAAGTAAGAGAAAGACTGAGCAATCAGACAAATCAGTATTAGAAGTTAGGGAATCCTTTAACCAAGAGCATGAGATATCTGGGTAGCCGCTGAGCATTAATTCCTTTGTTTGCTAAAATGTGAAATAAAAATAAAAAGATATAGTGAAAAGTTTTGAATAACCTCAGAACCTCTACCACTGAGAAGCCCAGGGTGAAGAAACACCAACAGGATGCTGCTGTATTCATAGATGGTTACTATCTTCTGCTCTCTCTTAAATTCGTTGTTAAATCTATAGTATTGACTTCAGCATATGGTCTTGTTTGCACCTTAATTTGGGCAGAGGCATCTCTCACTAATCTGTTAACATCTGTTAACATCAGCCATGTACTTTTTGTTTAAAGCCATGGTGTGCAAATTTCCTCCAGGAATGTGACTCCTCAGTAACAGCTCCTATATGTATACTGAGGAACAGAAATCCAAATTTTAAAATTACAGAGGAATCCTAAAGCCTTTGCCAGTAGTGTACTGGAAAATTATTCCTATAACAATGATTTTGAGAAAATGTATATTTCCTTCAGAAAGTACTAGACATCTGTAAAAAAAAGAGAAGGAGAAAATTTTCTTAGATGTTTACACTTCTTATGTAACAAAACTTTGTGTTCCAATACTGTCCTATACTTTTCAGTAGATTATGACACAAATTCAGTCTTTGATTCTTTAGGTCTTTTCACATACTTCTCCAAGTATTTTACAGAATTAATTGTATTCATTTCTGTACATTTTGCTTGTTTTGAATACAGCTGTATAAAAATATGTGTTATAGCTCCATGCACTATTTTTCTGTATTCTTAACACTGACTCTGTTACAGTTTTGAGAGGAATGAAGGAGGTTTAAAGAGAAATGAAAACTGGCACCAGTAGAACTTCAGCCAGTGGAGACTCCTCAACATCTGCACTATTTATAGAAGGTCACAGGAAACTTTTGTTCCATTTTTTCTGCATTAGTAAGAGAGAAAATTAATGGCAAATGGTAAATATAATGCATAAAAGATATGTAGCTACCATTCCTTAGCAGAAGTGTATAAAATTCATGTATTTGAAGAGGAATGTCATTGACAGGATTGAAGAATGAATTGAAAAACTCATTGAAGGAGCAAAGTGTTTTATTTCCAAAGTAAACAGCCCTTTATTTTGAAAATTACTTTTCATCTCAACAAACAGATTACCTTCTAGTTGAGCACACTTACTTTAAAATATTTTGCAGCATCAAGAATACTGCATTAACTTTGCAGTATATGACCATTTTGATAAACAATACTTCACATATCATTGTGAATAACTCATAATCACTGTTCATCCTGTTTTTAATTAATAATTAAATAATCAATTTATAGAATATTTTCTCTATTATTGATGTTATTTTAATGCATTGCTTGACAAGAATTTATTTTTTATATCTTACCATATCTTTATTGATGAAAACACAGATTTTATTTTTTATTGGTTTTTTGTACTTTATGTATGCATACATATATATTTTGGGCAGGTTCAACCTCCAGAAGAGAATACTGAGAGGGAACCTCAACAATGTGTATAAGTATCCAAAGGGAGTGCCAAAGAGGATGGAGCCAGGCTCTGCTCAGAGGTGCCAAGCAATAGGACAAGAAGCAAGAGGCAGAAAGTGATGCACAAGAAGTTTCACCTGAACACGAGGAAAAACTTCTTTTCTGTGCAGATGACTGAGCACTGGAACAGATTTCCCAGAGAGGTTGCAGAGTCATCCTCACTGGAGATAATGAAGAATCATATGGATACATTCAAGAATCATCTGGACACAGACCACTGCAGTGTGATCTAGGATGTCCCTGCTTGAACAGGAAGGTTGGATGAGGTGTCCTACTGTCATTCCACTTCTAACCTTATCCATT
This sequence comes from Lanius collurio, assembly GCA_020086605.1. NCBI lineage: Eukaryota > Metazoa > Chordata > Aves > Passeriformes > Laniidae > Lanius > Lanius collurio. The sequence continues at coordinate 11,053,466 of JACBWW010000020.1, read as the reverse complement.
CTGTAATTCTGTAATAAAATATACTATAGATATTAGAAAGAAAAACTTAAAATGTACATCTACTTTATAGGAAATTCTACATGCCTTTTTTTTTTTATTACTCAGGAAAGAAACATGCCAGTGTTTCAGAACTTCTGAAATGGAACAATCTCTTTCAATGCCTAACAGCCCACCTTTCCCCACCTAGATAGCTGGAATGTTAGAAAAATGAGGCCAGATACTCAACCAGACATAAGTGCAACTTTCCATCTTGTGAGAAAACAGACAGGGACAGATGAGAAACAGAGCCCTTTCCCTTACTGAGCAAGATGAGTGGGTAACTAACGAGGCCAGGCTATTCAGCATAGCAGCACAATTTAAGGAACCTTTTGGACTGCTCAGAAAAGCTATCTAAGCAGGTGGTCACTTGAGGAGTTAGCCAGATTTCACATCAGCCAAGGGGGTCAGCTGGCTACAAGGCAAGATGAGAAGCCAAGCATTCTTCCTCATTTCTAGCCAATCCACCATCCTGGGGTCCAATTGGCAAGATAGTGGCTGAGCATAGTGGCAGAAAATCAGATTAACTAGCAGCTGGCTGCTTGGTCAGGCTATCAGCATTTATGATTTTCGTTGGTGTTTCTGACAAAATCTGCATGTTCCCAAACAACCTTTCAGTTCCATTCAGAAAGGTATTTTTCTTGATTAAAACTGTCTGAAAAATAACCTCACCAGCTCTAGATGAATATAACTGTATAGTGTATAGAACAAAAATATGGTGAACATTATTTTTATACCTCAATGCAATAACATATAAGTATGTTTTTGGAAACCTCAGGAATTATTTCGTTATGAGATTTCCAGATACCAAGAATAGGTGAATTATTTATCTGTCAGAAAAGGTCTGGTTTAGGCCTATTCTTCTTCAGTAGCTTATCTTTTCAAAGATAGTTGTTATATTCTGTCTGCTTTTGCTCATCCTGACTTCCTTAATGCCCACAATTTTTCTCTGATATAAATTTAAAATCCTCCTTTCCTTCTTTTTCCTCAGTGAAAATATTACTGGAATGTGGATCTACCATATACCCCTCCAGTATCTTAGGATAAGCTTCAACCAACTTTTCTTTTTTTTTTTTTAATAGATTGCTATTTCTTTAGTCAAGTTACCAAGATGCTTCATTTAGTCATTTAACAATTCAGATCTATGCCAAAGAGACTTAAATTTTAGAAAAAAAATTTAGGATAAAATAAACATAATGCTGTGTTTTGTTATTCTTATAAGTTACCAATTTTAGACACTTACTTGTCAATCTTATGTTTTGTAGTCAAACATAAAGAAAATTTTTGCAGCTGTATAAATTACTGTACAAGCAGGTGCTAGCTAGACTTAAAGTTGGTTGGGAAGTCTTTAAATCTTTAAAATATATTTTCGTTTTTTCTGGATTTTCCGAGTTTCTCATATGTTGGCAGGTCATTTTGTGATTAGTGGTGGATCATATTCCCATTGTTGGTAACTTAATAGTCACTTGGAATACACAACACATAAAATAAAATGTATATGTGTATATATCCTATATATTTGGATTCAGGATTGTGGCCAAGTACTATCACCATTGTAATTCACAGAGAAGGGTACCACTCATAAAATTAATCCTGTGCATTCAGGGAATATAAATGGTTACGTTACCAATCAGATTCAGTTGTTACTTTCTCTGCTGTAATTGAAAAAAAAATTGGGTCACACCTGGAGCCATTGCTTCCAATCCAAAAATTTAAGATGATCTGGAGCACCTCTCCTATGATGACAGACTGAGACAACTGGGTTTGTTCAGCCAGGAGGAGAGAAGGCTCCAGGGAGACCTAGTCATCCAGTATTTATAAGAAAGGGTGCTCATAAAAAAGAGGAAAAGGTTTTTATGTGGACAGATATTGATTGACAAGGGGTAATGGTTTTAAACTACTGGAAGAAAGATTTAGATTAGATCTAGAAAAATGTTCTTTACTAGGAGGCTGGTGTGGCACTGGAACAAGATTCTCAGAGAAGTTGTGCATAGCCTGTTGTAAGGTGTTTTGAACCAGGATAATGTGCTCCAGCCAAACCATCTTTAGTTATTCCTATTGTAGCCCTCAGAGAGAGACCAGGCTGGAATTAGCCCAGCAGGTTCAGGAGAAGAAGCAGTAGAGAAGAGAGAGAGAGAGAGGGAGAGGGAGAGAGAGAGAGGTGAAGGGGTGAAGATGAGAGGGGCTTGTATCTGCTCTGTCCTCTGCTGTCTTGTTGTTTGGATTTCCTGGACTAGCTTGGCTGCTGACCACTGGATGGGTTTTGTTGCTGCCATCATCTTGACTCTGCTTGCCTGGGTCTGGAGCATCAAGGACTGAAAGGTACTGAAAGATAAACTGTGCTAAATTGGAATTGGGAAAGGGGAAGCTGAAAGCCTAAATACCAAGACAGCAAGGAATGGATAAAGATGACTGTGCTGCCCTGGATTAGGAACCAATTGTATTATCTGAAAAGTGTGTGTGGAGCTCTTGGACAAAGTAAAGAGACCAATCAAGTAATGTGTAATCTCATTCACAGCAGTTGCAAAATGTGTACTTGCTGTATTATGGATAGGATAGTAAATGTATAAGTACTGTGTTAGGTATGAGTTACTGTGTTGTAAATATAAGTAAATATTGTAAAAAAAATTGTAAATATAAGTAAGTGAGCTATATAGGTTATGCATAAGTATGTAAAAGTAGTATAATGTGTAAGCACAGGATAAGTAAGCATAATACACAAAAGAGGTGATGAGTAGCTATTATTGTACAAATTAGAAGATGTGTGAGTTCCTGCATGATGCCCAAAGAGGTGATGCATGTTTTAAGCAATAAGAAACTTCTGTGTAATCACGTTGATTCATTGAACAGAAGTGCTGAGTTCCCACAATAGCCCATCCCTGGAAGTGTTTGAGGACAGGCTGGATGGGACCCTGATCAACCTGATCTAGTGGGTGGCATCCCTGCCCATGGCAGGGGAAACTAGATGATCTTTAAAGTCCCTTCCAACTCAGGCCTTCCTATGATTCTGTGAAACCTTCACGTGGTTAAAACTAATTAAACTTGTCTACTAAGATAAAATGTACACATTTAAATATGCATATGTGTATAGGTCTGTCTTCATTATCTGAATCACATTGGCTAAAGATTTGCAAACTTTAAAAAAAAAATCATGAATGAAATTATCAGTTTTCTTAGAATGCTGTTTTTTTCTGTTTGTTGAAAGCTTTTCTTTTTTTTTTTTTCACCACAAACATGTAAACACCTCTTAACAGCAAAGAGAAAAAAGGATTTTAAAAGCTTAGAAAATGCATGTAAAGCAAAATGNAAAAGTGTAAATTCCACTCTGACCAAGCCAGACCAACACGAGGCAAATGTATACAGCAGAGCCCAACAAGGAGTATAAAAAACCTGAGCAACTAACAAAATGAAGTTTGAAGAGAGCAATGGGCTTCATCTGTATTCAACCCATGTATTCCTTCCCACTGGGGACAGCCAGTGTCATGATGGTGAGCATATTTTAGACTATTGATGAGAATCAGGTTGGTACTGTGATCCAACTGCATGTGCTTATGTTATGGCTTTATTACACTTCTGTTGACTCTAATAAAATCTTTTGTAATGTCAAATAAATTTAAATGAGTACATTTAGTATTAAGACACTAAACCCTCCCTGTGTGGAATATCTAAAGAACTTGCTTGGACACTGACAGGATGTTAAGAATTGTTGCTCTGAAAATTGCTAAACTAAATACCACTGCATGTGTTATAATATGGTGTCATAATTTTGACAGACCAGTAATAATAACGGATTGTTAAAAATAATGAGGCTAGTAGAATGGACCAGACTTATGTTAATGGCATTGCAAAGTCTGTCCAGAAAGTTTTCTTCTAAAGTTTAGGGGAAAAAAAAATCTTAAAACCAGTCAATGATAGCTATTACAGAAACTTCACAACAGAAAAAACAAAACCCAACCCCAGAATCTTTGGTAGCATGAAGGATCTAGTTCAATTAAAAGTTACCAATGTTATAAAAAGACAAGCTATGAATGTCCTGATACCTTAAAGTAGTCAAACACCTCAAAACTTTGAAGAAAATGGAAACTATGAAGATACGTGTATCTAGTAATCTGTGCATTATCTCCAAAATGAAAGGTTAGAAATTTTATTTGGATGTCTTCAGGGATTTCTGAAATTTAGACATCTACATCCAAGAAAACATTTGAAAACATCAACGCTCTGTTGTTTCACTGATGGAGTAGTTTTAGCTCAGTTATCCTCTGAAACCACTTCTAGTTTGTAAAGGATATAGAATCCCAGAATCATTTAGGTTGTAAAAGGTCTTTAAGGCCATTGAGACCTACTGCAAATCTAACACTACTAAACCCACCACCAAGCCATGTGTGTAACTGCCACATCTTTTAAATACCTCAGGGAATGGTGACTCAACCACTTCCTTGGGCAGCCTGTTACAATGTTTGACAATCATTTCAGTGAAGAAATTTTTCCTAATGTCCAGCATAAAACTCTCCTGGTACAACTTGACACCACTTCTTCTTATCGTATTGCTTGAAACTTAGAAGAGAACAATTCCTCCTTCATTACAACCTCCTTGTAGTTGTAGAGAGCAATAAGGTCTCCCCTGAGCCTTTTCTTCAGGGTAAGCAACCCTAGCTGCCTCAGCTGCTCCTCATAAGGCTCATGGGAATGTTGTGACAAGCACTTGGCCTTGTTGAGCCTCATACAACAGACTTTTGTTCATCAATCCATCCTGTCCAGATCCCTCTGCAGATGTATCAGTGTGATATTCCTAGCCACATCCTGCATTTAATGGCCAGATACCAAAGGATATTCTGCTAGAGCCATTCTTTCTGCTAGATCAGATCAATGATCTGATAGGAATGTAAGAGATGCAGAACCATAATGAAGTGAGGATGAGGGAATATATGTCAGTAAACCAATTTAGATCTTTTCAGCTATGCTGAAGGCCCTCCTCAGTGAGGCACTGTGAATGTCAAAGGAAGCATGAAATATCTCCAGTGCCAACCTGTATGAGTCACATAAGGGTGATTAATTGATTGAAATCCATATGCATTCTTAACCTTTCTTGTCTCTCTGTTTAACTAATTGCTCTTTAACATTTCCTTTTTCACGTATCCCTGGTGAATGCATTACTTAGAAAACTTCATACAATTTTCCTTTCTTCTTCTCTATCTGATCCTACTTTGTTTTCTGCCTATGATGCAGTGACTACAGAGTACATGTTCTTTACCCTTATGCACTATTCTGTACTTTAATTCTAAGGGGCTGAGCTTCATCCCAGCTATCATTAGTTGTGTAAAACCTAGTCACATACATCCAATCAGTCATCCTGGCTTCCTGCCTTCAGCATTAAATGACACTGAGAAGGTGATAGGTTCCATCTATTAAAGACATCAGTCTTGCAGTGGGATGACTTGACTTCTGAAATACTTTGTCTCCCTCTCTCTTTCTTTCTCTCTCTCTACTATCTAGAGATGAGTTGTTTTTTAGGCTGTACTCATAATTTGGCTTCCAAACATCTAATTTTAGCTGAACTGCATTATCTGCCTTGGTTCTTAGACACCATGAATGTAGTTGAAGATACTCTGTGTTTACAAGACTCAAAACCATTTTTTGAAGCAAGCCATATAAATGTCAAAGCCCTCATTTCTCTAGTCAACATGTATGAATTAATTGACTGTTTGATTTTTACCCCATGATGCATTATTAATATTTATATATTTCTCCAAATGAACACTATACAGAAAACAAGGTACCTGAAAGAACTGATTTTTTTTTTCCTGTAGTTTCAATTCATACTGATCATACAACAGCATGTGACTTCAGGACTGAAATTCTTGATTCAGTAATTGACTATAACAGAATATTATTAAAATAAAAATTAGTAAATTTGATAGCTTTACATGGAAGAACGTTTCAGGAAATAAAATGAAAGATGAAAAATCAGGAATGGTCTAAGAAGTAAATAACATTCATATCAGACATCAAAAGAAAAGTGAGGTAAGAAACAAAATTAACTACTTGTAGAAAATCCTCTTGATTTCAATTTCTTTCTTGGAATTAGTCAAACATCCTGTTTTGGTTTTTTTTTTTCATTTGTTTGTTTGTTTATAGGATGTTTTTGTTTTTTCATTACACCTCATGAATAATTTTCCATCTTCATTCAGCTTAACACTGAAATGTTAGGCAGAGTGATCTGAATATTTTCAGTGCAGCACCCCATAGTCCAAAAAGCACAGTCTGCTGGTTCCCAGGTAGAGGTCTACTCCTGTCAGATTTGTGCCATTCAATGTGGAAACTCCACTTCACCTCCCCACCTCTCCTTTTCTCAGTGGAGAAGCACTGACAGAAGTACCATGCCAAGTTTTCTTCCTGTGCAGAAGGTACAGGTAATGCTGAACTTCAGAGCTGCTGTTTCTTGTTCCCGCCCCACTTCTCTTCATGCTAACCAGGGTCTACCATCTGTAGGGAGGGAATCCTGCAAGAATGGTGAGGTCAGCAACAATTTTTTATAGGGATCAGAATAAAATTTTTACTTATAACAGGAACTTCTAATGCTATCACAGTCCTCTTTTCAGTGTTACTGTATTTTTATTTCCCCTTTTATAAATGAACAAAAGTAACAAGAACAGTAACAATGATCAGCATTTACATTTTTTCCCAAAGTGTCATTAATAAGAATTAAGAATTATAACACTCTGAGACCATACTGATTTTTACAATATATGTTTACAATAAGACTGATGCAGATAATGTAATATTCAAATGTTATTACTTGCAAAGGAAAACAATAGCACAGACAGACTGCTTCCCTTTATGCTTTATCTCTTCTTTTTCTATCTAATGGGGTAAAAAATAAATATTTTTATATATTATAAAAAATGTCTGCAATGTTTATTTTGATATGACATATGTTCTAGTGGGTTTTTTTAACAGAAATCACAACAATATGAAAAATCACAGAAATGCAGAATGATAAGTAAGACCAAACAAAGCATGATAGCATACACTCTGAAGTAAATGGTATTTTGTTAGTGACCATTGAGTGGTATATTCTCTGATGCAGCAATGTCTACTGTTAGAACATTAATATACAGTACCTGTTTTACTTCAGACTTACAAACTATTTTCATTATCTCCCATTGTAATATACTTTTAGGAAGAAAAAAACCCCAATATTTAAATTATTTTAGAACAACTTTTCAACATTTCATAAATGCTTTGATTGTATTTAGATTTAGAAAGAAGAGACAACAAACCCAGCAAGTCACAATTGATATTATAGGATGACACAAGAAGACCTCTCTACTTTTACATCATAGATCCATTTTTCCAGACATATTTTAATTCATAGTTGTCAGGAATAACTAATTTTCTATGGAAATGTGTGGACAACAGATTTCCTACAATACCACATTCGGCTGTTTTAAATTCTAGATGACCCTAGGCATAGCCATGAAGCAGAAGTGTGGATATTTTAATTAGTTTTTTAGGGTAATTTTTGCTAAAAAAATAATTCAGGGTATCAAAGTGAAAACTTTGTGACCCACTTCTGTAAATATAACTGCTTTCTATTCACTGGCTGCTCAGAAGAGTGAGTGCCTTGGAGACCTCTAAAGCACATTGATGGAACACTCTCCTGAAGTCTAATGTAAGCCGTTGTTTGTTTGACCATACAGCAGAAATAGAAAGATTTTTTAAAAGGCAAAAAAATCCAAACAAAAAATATAAACTGATGCAGAAATCTATTTCAGGTGTTTAAGCAGTTTTTTTTATTACACAGTATGTCTCTCTACTGGGTATTTATAGCATAGCACTAAATTGCTAACTAAATGTTGAAATTATTTTTATACAACATTAATGATTATTGTTGATAATTTCCTGGCAAAGATATAAAACAAAACATACAATATAGACAGTACACAGATCAGTTACACTTTTTAAAAAGACATTGCTAACACAATTCTTCCTAGAACTTGACTAAGGGTGTGTATTACAGTGTTTCAAGCAGCCTACTGCACCTTATTTTTCAGCTCTTTTCAGAAGAGTAATTTAAATTATTTAGAAAGATGGTATTTTTAAAAGCCTTAGTAAGTATATCCTGCTTATTTTGTCTGTGCATTCCACCTTTATGAAAATTATTCAATCATCTCTCATACTGTGTTAATATCAGGCAAAAGCTAACACATTACAGTTTCTACTAAATCCATATTGGTTTAAGACTATAGTCAGTGAGGACCATCAAAATGTCTCCAGCACCCAGGATTTTGGTGGAGACAAAATGTCCCTTTAAGGGACAAGAATATAGAATTAAATATTAATTTGACTTCTAAGTAAGTTTTTAGCATTTATATTATTGGAGGTACAGTGGTAAAATATGGACAGAGTGCCCCTAATGTGCTTATCAAAACCAAATTTTACAACATCCCTGGTAATATTATTGTCACTATTTTCCAGCACTAGAATATGGAGCTGTAGCACCCTCATTCATTGCTGATTTCCCCAAACCAGCTTATTAATTATTCCATGTCATTGAGATGCACATAATCTACTAAAGGATTCATTGGCTTCTTCCTATGAGGAAAAATCGACTTGCTGAATGATTTTTAAGCATCTCTAATTACTTATTTTGTAAGTATTTTGTAAGTATAACTGTTATCTTGAAACTGTTGCACTTAAAATCTTGATACGGGCAAAGGAAACAGACCATATATGGAGCGAAGAACTTACTGTTGAACAAAATCTATCTTTTTAAAAATCATTCTTACAGGTAAAATTATTGAATTCAGATGGAAAGCTTCATCCACAGAAAGATGGAATGGTAATACAACTTCTTCTCCTCCCTGGTATGTCTATATGTCTTCTAGTGCAGTGCTCAATTCTTGACGTATTTTTCTGTGTCTCAGGCTTGTGCACCAGTATGTCTTAAGCAGACTCTTTAGGGGAAATTATGACATGACAACAGCATCCTGATATAGAATGCCTAATATGATTACTTAATGATAAGAATTGTTCTGGAAATTAAGTTCTAAACTTCTCTAACTTGGTATTTGAAATGAAGAGATACCTACGAATTGAAGGTGAAAGCACACATTAAAAAAGGGTGGTAGAAATTAAATCCTTAATATTAAAATATAAAATTTGTAATAGTGATATTAGTTTTTAAATACACAACTGTGCCTGTCCACATATAAGTAATCGGACAGACAACAACAGGAATGCATAGAGGAGTGCAGTCTTTAGGTTGTTTATTTTTTCATATTTTTCAGGGTTTTTTTTCAGATTCTATTCCTAAATAATTTCCTTTAAATATTGACTTCATATTGTTAAGACAAAATTTTGCCTTTTTAGAAACTAATGTTGCATTTTAAGGATTATTTTTTGAAATGTGGTTTATATCTGTAGTTTTTTCTAGCTTTCCATGTGCTCTGATTGTATGTTGCATACTCCAGGGTACCCATTCACTCATGAAATTTTGACTTTCCACGTGTATACTAATGGAAATCTGCTCTATTTTTCTTTAGAAGCTTCCATCCCTGAAGTGCCCTTAGCATTTCCTGGCTGTTTTTAAATCACCTGTGTCTGGATGTCATTCAATATTCTGCAAACAATCAGTAAACAGGGAAAAAAGAGGTTAGTTTGTTTGTTTGTTTGCTTCCAAAAAGATGCTATGTATACACTATCTTTGCTTAAAATGCATTCTTTATTTAGAACAGTAATCTGGTATGTCTCCATGGATTTTTTAAATGTTGAAAGTTCACTTTTCAAGGTCGATTTCATTGTACTGGAGATCTCAAACTCAACAACATTTCTGCTGTTCTTTTCTGTCCCATCAAATGAGATCTCTGCCTTGGTAAGGAGTAAAAATATCATTTTGAGTTCAGTGTATTTAATCTCCAATCCTAGCACTTCTTTTAATTATTACAAGTAGGCTGTGATCTGATCTTTGAAGAGCTAAATGTTAAATATATTACTACTAAACTGCTTAAAAATTGATATTTTTCTTCATAATAGGAAAAAAAATGTTGAAGGGTACTGCAACAAATTCCATCTTCACAAGCTTTTGCTATGAATTAATTCCTACAAGAGACAAGAAAAGCATAAGATTTTCATATGAAAAATATATTTTCTTTTCTGGCTTTGTGAATCTTATTGTTGCATCCATAAAAGCGGCATTAGGCATTTTTAAAAGTAGAGAGAATGTTAGCAATTAACCTGAGAAATCTTTCAGTGTTAAGATGAAAGTTTAGTCTTCCATTCTAATAACATGAAGACTTTTCTGATTGTGAAAGGGCAAACAGGAGATCAAGCGAGTACAAGATGGCTCATTTTCTTTCTATCAAGGTCACACACAGCAGAAAAGGACTGGGTATCCAATAAATTCTTTTTCGCAAAATTTGTTCAATGCTCTGCTTTTACTTCTGAAAGTGATAGTGAGATACACTTGGAAGTGAAGTTCTGGAACCTGAGTTGACTGGTGTGTGGAAAACTTCAAAGAATCAGTTTTGGATAGGGAGTTGGACTATCAAATACTGATCTCTTTAGGGAATGGAATGATTCAGCCTTCTCACAAGAATTTGAATGATGTGTAAATGTTCCTGGGAAGATTTCAGTTGAAAGGTATACTAACCAAGGAATAAAAAAAGTAAAGATACTGAGAATCTGGGGATCACAGTCAGAAGTGCTCTTTCACAGTTTTCTCTCAGGTAGCTGGAAACTACCTTTGGATATTTGGGCTTTGCTATGGTTTGTGGAGGTTTTTTTGGCTTGGGTTGTTTTTTTTTGTTGTTGCTTTGGTTTGTTGTTGTTGTTGTTCTTTTGGGGTTTTTCAATAAAGGTAATTTCACTTTGTTTATATTAATACTAAAAAACTTAGGTCATTGTATTTTTATAAGTACTATGTAAATATAAAAATTTTGAAGGGTGAGAAGTAACTGTAAATGAAATTCAAGCAGCACAAACAATCATAATTAACTTTTCAATATAACTTTCCCATGAAATAATAAAATAAGAACTGTCTTTAAAAATTCATTATAATGAGTATGTTCTACTCACTTTAATAAAGACAGTATACAATATGTGAGTGCCCAGACTTCAATCTAGGTAGAATAATAGTGAAGATTCATAAGAACGTTACTTTATAACCTGAGACTTCTCTGACAGAGATATCGCTGTTAGTGACTTTTTCAGAAGCTTATAAGGGTGTTGTATGTTTGTGTGTTTTTCCATTTTTAATGGAAGGACTGCAAAGAAAAGCAGTGGTTAAGGTTACCATTCACTGTGAGAGACAAAACATACTATAAAAATATTGTATCACACAGGGAAAACAAAACTACTTGTAATGTACAGCATTACAGAGAAATTACTAAGGGAATTATCTGAAAATTTCTGGTAAAGCACATTTTGATCATGCCATACTTAATTTTTTCATCTTGATAGACAAGCAGGAGGATCAGACATGATCATACAAACCAGAAAGCAATTATTGCTTTCAGAACTAGTTATCAGTGTTTACTTATCCATGCTACACTTTCATTACAGTTTATCTGCTAATTTCTCTGTCCTATCTCTGAATTAGTAGCATGTACTTCAGGCTACAATCTGCAGGCTATCAAAGATGTATTATTAACATATCGGATTTCATAAAAGGCAAATTACAACTGGAAATACTAATGAAAGAGATTACAGGCATTGCATTGATCAATACAATAAATATAGGCTGAGAAAAGGTGAATTAGTTACGGTGAAACCTGAAAACTTAGGATAACACTGGTTATATTGGTTTGATTACATGACATGATATAATTTTAATGACATATTTTAGCAGGGGATTACACTAACTGAACCAGAAGACACTTCAGAGCACTAGACTCATTTTCAAAAAAAAAAAAAATTTCTTTAAATAACACACTGTACAAAAAGATTCCCTTCCTCCTTCTGTTGGAGAAACTGATCTAGAGTTGTCTTCCTGCTGTCAGTCTGTCATTAACTCATACAGCTGTGAAGCAGGTAGAAATACATCTGAGATGTTCTGAGGGAGCCATAGCTCTTTCTGAATCCAAATTTTTAATACAATGTTTTATCTGCAAATAAGGAACATTAAGACTTTATGTGCAACACTTTTGTTTATTAAATTACAGGGAAGTTACTGTACTGCTGCTGTGAGATTTTAGTAGAACTCTTGAAATCAAGGTGTATGATAAGCAGAAAGTAATGTTAGGGGAAGGAAAAATGAAATTCCTGGTACCCAGCCAAAAATCACAAAGCATCTAAGTAGTTAAAGATTAAATTCCCCACAGGACTGAAAACTTCAAGTTCATGGGTATTTGCACAGTCAACACATCCTTTTTTCACAAATATTAAATACTAGCTTTTTCTTCCTGATCATACATGCAGAGCTACTGGTGTTGTTTACTAGTAGGTATGCTGGAAATGGATAAAGAAGTTTGTAATGTGTTAAAAAAAAAACCAAAACAAAAAATCCCATAACATAAGTACATCTGCAAACCTTATAGACCACCAGTAAATGTTACTCTTTCACAAAATACTGAAAATTTATCATGAAAAAATTTCAGATAAAAATTAGGAATAAGTTTTAGAGATCATTGATAAAACTCAGTAATAGCATCTGATGTAGGGAAATTTTTCCTAAATATTTAAATATTCTACTTGGATATGGAGAAGAAAGTTTTCTTCTGAGATTCAAAACCAGAAAAGGATTAAGGAGAAAGACTGTATAGAAGCAAACCCACCAAGAGCAACAACTCATAGGGGACAGGCACTGAGTTGATAGTTCCTTCTCCTTTCATTTTTGCATTTATTTATTCATGATGTGCCAAAATCAAATATCAGCAACCTTTTTCTGCCACCATGTTATTGCTGCTTCTTGCTTTACTAAAATCCAGGCCTTGGTACACAACAATACCTGATTCTGCCATCATCTGCTGTCTGTTGCCTTGAGCAACTGACAACATTGCTTTGCTTAAAACTGCTCTGTTCCTGCCTATTGTGGCAGAAATCTCTTTGCTGCATAGATCTTTAAGAAAGCTTGTTCTGACTACTTGACTTTTAATAAAAAAGAGAGCGTGATTCTGTCTTTGTATCACAGAAAATCTGATAAATAATCTTTAACATTCAAACAAAATAGTTGATTTCCATGTTGCATATACTGCTATAAATTCCAGAATAGGCATGTCAAGTAACTCTTCCAACTTAAGTTGCTCCAACTGTTCAGAATCCAACAATGTTAAGATCCAATATTCTTTTCCCCTATGCTTACTGATAGTTTGGAAGAAATTATGAAAATAGGATTAAAACCAGAACATTTTTTAGCTTTGTTCTATAAATGATTGCACTTTCATTCCTTTGAGACTTTTCTCCATAATAAATTCTCTCGTAAACAACGAACAAAAATGGTGTCCTGGTTCTGGTCAACAGCCAGGACTCAAAAGTTATTTTATACCACCTCACATCACTGGGGTGGGTGGAAGGGAGTCTCTTGTGGAGAAAAGGGGTTCCTTCCAGTGGAGTAAGTGTGGCACAGTTCCAACCTGGAGAGAGTGGTTGTGTGGTGGCAGGACCAAGGAGAGGGAGCAGCTGGGTCATGCCAGTTCTGAGCTGGAGGGAGTGGTCAGGGTGGCTTGGCTGCATTTGTGTCAAACGTTGCAGTGAGCATTTTTCCACGTGAGTCACTCTCTTTCTTGTACACTTTTGTTATTATTGTTGTTCCTGTTGCTGTTCATTTTCTTATCTCATTGATGTCTCCAGTAAATTGTTTCTATCCCAACCCATGATCTTTGACTTTTGTGCCCCCACTTCTCTCCAGCCAACCACAGTGGGGGAGGGCAAGGGGGGAGCAGGCTACTGCAACATGATTTGGAGAGTCTCAGTGGGAGCACTTAACTGGGGAGTACCATTCCTAAACCATGACAAGTGGGTTTTGGTTGAGATTTTTGTTGTTGTTTTGTTAGTTTACTTGGGGAATAGTACTTTTTTTGGGGGGGAAGGGTGTGGGGGTTTTTTAATATATTTATATTGCATATTTTTTAAAGTATATGTTATCCTTGAGGCTTTAAGTAGGAAAAAAGATCAATTAAATACACTATCTTCCCTGCTCCTTAGCCACAGGGGTCGCTCTGTGCCCCTCCTCATGTTCATAACTTCCTGGTGTTGTCAGATATATCTTGCTTCACCAGTTATTCAAATTACTTACAGATAGTTTGTTACATCTCTAGCATCATAGGAACATCTGTCACATTATGCTGCACAGAAGTCAACACTGACTTTGCTTCTAAAACTTACAGTTCTCTGGCAAATTTTGTAGCAATTACAGAGTGCTTATACCTTAGTAAAATCCGAGTTTTAATTTAGATCTCTCAAAGAATTATCATAAGGAGGATGTATTTAAAGGCTAAACAACGTTATGGACTGATAATTCTAATTCAATATAACAAAAAAAAAAATTCCTGTTTTTTATATCTGGAAAAATTGCAAAGGAGCATTTCATATAAAACTCTATCACTCCAAAACAATTTGGTATAGATAATTTCAGCTATCACGTTCTGTCATCTGAAAGTGCCAGATAACATTTTAATAGAAGAGAGGAACATTTAATGCACTAGTCATGTATACTGCACCAGTGTAATGTTTGGAAAAAGGAGTGTGGAGGGTTTCATAATTCTCACAGCATATTTACATTCAGTTATAGTAGTGCTCTCTAACATACGGAAGCTGCAATGTGCTTTCATAGTCTGCAGACTTTGTGAGCATGACAGTAAGCATATGCAGTTCTCTCAGCCTTTAAGAAGAAATAGATTTTGTTTGTAGTAAAATAAGGAAACCCTCAAGTCAGTGTTTATCACTATCTTCTCTCTTAGTTTTAACTGTTTTCTTGTTTTATAATGTATGACAGAGGGGAGAAGGTTCGGATAATTTTAGACTCCTGTTAATTGGTGGAAAAATAATGAAAACCTTTCATAATGCATACCAGAGTCAGAAAACTGTCATACTGATGTGTAAGATCTCCTCATATCTGTAGCCAGTCCATTGTCTGTGTACATTTCTGAAATATTAAGCCAAATGATCCGTCACTAGAGGGCATCAAATCTGTGCCCTAAGAAATGATGAAAGAAAAGCTGCAGATGTTTTAATAGAACAAAGAGAATTTACATCTCTGTATGCCAAGTGCTGTTCTGCAGATCATAAACCAATTCATGTGTGGTTTTAAAGTCACTTTAGGGTAGTTGTTAGGCACGTCATAAAACTGTGCAATAGAAAGCCTTTAAGGAAAAAAAAAAAAGTGGACACCACCTATCCCCCACCCCCCCAAATAATATTAAAGATCTGACTTTCAGACCCTAGAGAAAGACTTATGTAGAGCTAGAAGGTAGAAATAATGGAATACCTTCCATTGCTGTTTGCCATCAGGTCAAGGTAACTATGGAAAAGGAAAAAAAATAGAGCAAACAAGAAATGGGCAGAGAAACACATAACTTGCACCTTTGTTTCGTGTCTTCTAAATATAGGTTTCTTTTCAAAGCCACTAAACCTACTTTTACAGTACCTTCTAACTCTATATGCTCACCTGTCTCACACATACTTTTGTGTCCATTCTTCATTCACTGTCAGATGTCTTCAGCATTCTAGGATGTACTTCTCTTCTGGAACTGGACATCCTTTCATGTTGTACTTTTATGTATTTCAGGGGTCTTAGTGGCTAGAAAAAATTCTGCAGAAGAGGTCATAACATTTCATTGCATATAAGAATAAGGAAAACTCTCAAACAGGGAGTAACTTGGGTTGTATGTAATGAAGTTTTTGCAATAGGGCGTCATATTTAACCCCAGCTGGCGACTAGCACCACACAACTGCTTGTTCACTTTGTCCCAGTGGGATAGGGAAGAGTCAAAATGAGAAAACACATAGATTGAGATAAAGACATTTTAATAGGTTAAGCAAAAACACACACACAAGCAAAGTAAGACAAGGAATTCATCCATGGGCAGGCAGATGTTCAGCCACCCTTGAGAGAACAGGGCTCCATCACATGCAATGCTGACTTGGGAAGACTAACACTATAATTCCAAATGTTCCCCCCTTCCTTCTTCTTCTCTGGTATGCATTGTGCTTTATGTGTTGGAAATGATGCCATGTGGTATGGAATGGCTCCTTGGGCAGTTGGAGTCAGAGGTGCCAGCTGTGTCCCTTCCCAGCTTCCTGTACAACATAGTTGGTGGAGAAGTGTGAGGGGCAGAAAAGGTGTTTTTTAGCAGTAATGAAAAACTCCCTGTGTTATTAAGAGTTTCCAGTACCAACCCAAAACACACCCCCATACTTCCTACTGTGAAGAAAATTAACTGTTTATCATCCAAAACCAACACATATAGATATAAAACAGAGATTAATACTGCAGGTAAATCTGGTAAATTTCAGTGCTTTGGTTTCCAGAGATTTATTATTTGACAAATTTTAATACAAAAGCCTTAGCTACTTAACAAACAAAATTGAGTAATTCCAGTGTTGTTAAAATGATTCTAGTAAAATTAAGGTAACATCAGTCATAATGATTGGATATTGCTTGTTTGTGCATTAGACCCAGAGTTAGAAAGACATCTTCTTATTTATGAAATGAAGATAATATTTGCATGTTCTGTTAGTTTTCTACCTCTTATATTGAATTTTAATGCTATAGGGGTTCTCCACACAAATTAATATTTTTATTTGCAATTCCAAGACATAAAAGTATCCATAGATTTTTTGCATCCAGAACAGTTTAAGATTCTCAAAACCTAACAAGAAATTATTAGCATCAAACCAGGACAAAAGAAAATGATAACAAAATCTCCCAGGCAATATAAAATCCTTGAATAGAAAAGAAAATAACATAGCAAAACATTTTGTATAACCATTTCCTTGTCTGAAATATTTGAGAGAAGACAGTACATACATCTTAAGGGAGGCTGTGTTTCCTAGATGTTTTTAAAAAATTTTATCCAGAAGAGAATTGGTAAGTGAAATCTGTTTCTCCCAGAGTATTGTAACTGCTGTATTTCTTTCTCAATAAAGCACCTGGAAGGTTACTAACCATTGAAATAAACTTTCATTTCCAATATTTTACCTTGTTCTTTAAAGTTTAGAAGTCAGTACATTAAGTCAAGCAATACCATAAAGGTTTGATTTTTTTTTTCTTACTGCTGTTCTAAGTGTAGATATGAGATTTTATAGAAATGCCATATTATGTGTTACTTTTATAGCTGTTGCATTTTTTATCTGTCAGTGACATCCTCATCAAATAGATTATGGGTGCTGATTGCAAAATAACCCATAGTCATTCCCCTTATCTTTTCATATAGAATTCTGTCATTCACTTAGTTTTTAAGTAGATTTTGGCTGACAGATTCTCCAAAAGCCTATAAAAAAGTACAAAGTTTTTACTATTTAAAACTGATAAGAGTAAATAGTGGATATAGAGTAAAGAATGAAATCTTTATTTAAAACTTGGAAAAGGAGACGGAAAGTAATTTTAGAAGATTCCATAATATTCCTCTTGTATATATACTAACAAGAAGACATCATATAACAGAGAAAACAGTTAGAAAGACCACTGATTTTCTCTAATCTAAAGCAAATCCTCTTGATAGACTGCTTTATCATTTCTATTTCTGACTTTTCCATTTGAAAGTATTTCCCCTCTGTACAACAGAATAGCTTACAGAATACTTTTCAAAATAAAAAAAAAAGATACACCTTAAATTCCAACATCAATATTTAGTTGAGTTGTGTGGGTGAAATTTGTCTATTTTTAAAAAGAAGATAGATTTTTGAGACTGCAAAGAAAAATTCCTTAGTCCTATAAATACAGTGAGTTCAACGAATGGTGAATTGATTATCAGATTGAAATTCCATGTGTTTTGATCTCTTAAATACTTATTTTGACTTTGCATTATTTTCTTATATGTTCCTTTACAAACAGTAACATATAAATGACCTTTATTATTAATACATTTTAATTTAATATTACTACATTTCATACTCAGAATTTTAATACAAATGGGAAAAAAAAACTCTCTAAGACAGCCTGAATGAATTATTAAAATAAAATTGCTAATAACCAGAGTCAAATATTCTTGTATTCATATATCTTCTCTAAATATCAAAATTGAGACGGGGAATTTGAAGGTTACAGCACTGTATTGTAAATGAGACCAGTCCTTGAGACTGACAGAAGAAGACACAGC
The DNA here is from genome assembly GCA_020086605.1 of Lanius collurio. Lineage (NCBI taxonomy): Eukaryota > Metazoa > Chordata > Aves > Passeriformes > Laniidae > Lanius > Lanius collurio. The sequence continues at coordinate 11,035,173 of JACBWW010000020.1, read as the reverse complement.
AGAAACTGTGTTCACTCTGATTAAATGGTCACTCACATTTTGCTGAGTCTATCTAACTCTGATAATTATTTTGTAGACACTTGCACACTTATCCTGGAATTAGACCATGAATTCATTTTTCTGACATCAACACCAATTGCCACCAAGTTATAATGATTTTTTGGCCACTACCGACCTCAGGAGTGGATAGACAAGTCCACACAACATCAAAAACTTTGAGCCTCTGTCTAAGAAAAATCATAATTATTTGTTAACAACAGTATATTGGTTCTGTGTTACTGATTATTAAGATATGGCAGCGTGGCTGCATGATTTAATACTTTCCAATAAAGAAAACAATGGGAAAAGATTGTTGTTTAAACAGGTGAAGACAAATCTGCATTTATTTATTCATGTGTTGTCCCCTAATGTGATCCTGCCATTAGTACTGTAAAACCAAGCAAAAAAATTACAGCCGAAAATAAGGAAACAAATCAGTGCAGAATAGTTACTGAAGTAAAGCTTTTATTCAGAGAAACAAAGTGTTTATACTTCTCAGAGTACAAATTAAAACTTGGAATTGAGGTGGATTTTAGAAGCTTTTTTTGCAAAAATTTTCTTTCCGTAGTTTCTCTTCACTCAAAATCAACAACTTCTTTAATGTTTGCACTTGTGCATTTTTGCTGAGTATTTTGTTTCATTTCTTCGAGCATTTTTTGTTTCTATAAAAATTGTTATATAATGATTTCTTTTGTGTAACACATGGAACTGCACTCATGAACTCACAGACCTTTTCAATTAAGTTCCTTGTATTGGCTATTAAGGACATCAGATGGCTGTGAGATTCAAAGTTCTTCCTTGCATTTGAAATTGTAAGGCAGATAGACAGAAAGTGCAACTGTTTTTCATTAGTGAAAGTTTATCAAAAAAAGACAACTAGGAACATGTAATGGTATCTAATTTTTTAGGGAAAATTAATTACAACACCACCCAGCAGGCCATGGACAGGAAAGTGTAAAAAATATCAGTTAAAAAATGGGATTTAGCTCCACCACCAAAAATAAGACTATTTCAAAGAATGCAAAAAAATTATTTCAAATAAAATAATTTATCAGGTTGGTTGGCCAACAGGTTGGTAAATAAAGTCCAGAACAGGGAGACATAATTTTCAATCTAGGGTATTGCAATGCAAAGAAGTAAATCTGCCTATGTACCTTACACCACCATAAGAGATAACAACACCTCAACAAACAGTGACAGCTAACTACCAGGTGTGAGCACTTCATGGTTTAATTAACGTGTAAGTGCTACAGTTAAATTATGTAGTTGGTCCTGTAATAAAATTTGATAAAGAATTTATATATTTTCAAATAGAGTAAGAAATTTGACCAATTTGGATCTGTTAAATTCTATTCTGAGCTTTAAAAAGATCTCACCATGCATGTTTATGATTTTTACTGTTCATTTTGGGATTATTTTAATTTTTTAGAAAAAAAAATTAAGGAAAAAACCCAAACAAACAAACCAACCAAAACCAACAGCATTCCTTAACATTATTTTAGTTATATACATGTTTTATCAAGGATTGATTATTCTTCACTCTCTAACTAATTAACATAAAACCTTGGTTATTCTTTATCATAAAATAGTGCTTTAGGTATTCAGTAATTCTCACAGTAATTCCCTTTCTGTCTCATACCACCTCAACCCTCAGATAGGTTTTCCCTGCAGTGCTGGACATATGGTCATGATGTTGTAACTCGCTTATGATCATACAACCTTGCAGAACATAAACACCAGGATTCACAATAAAACCAGTTGCAATAACTGGAAAAGAGCAGGCAGAATTATCAATTCTATTGATGTGTTGTAAAGACTGGGAAGATTAAAAAAGCAAAATAATTAAATGTTCATTTTTTTTGTCAGTGAGTTGAACCATAAGGAAACTAAACTGCATTCTATTAAATCATGCTGTTGTAAGAAGAATCATAAAATGAAAAGAAACTGTAGTAGTATGTAAATATGCTAATAGCAAAATATAGGGATTATAGTTTTATTATCTCTATTCAGTCTCATGCCTCAATTTTAAGCAACACATTTAAACTGACTGGGAATTTTGAGCTGACATTAGATTTTATCAGCATCAAAGTCATAGAGATCTCTCTGACTCTAAAATTTTAAGAAAAAACTAAACCAAAAATGCATTGGCTGTGCTTGTTTTCACTTAGATTGAAATATATATTAAAAACCCCCAAAACAACAAAACAAAGAACAGCACCTTTCTGTGGAGAACAAATATGAAACATTTCAAGTCAGTTTCAGTTTGCATTTCATCTCACAAGCATGTTGCATTACAACAAATCCTGGTGTCCTTTTGTCCTTATTTTCCTCTTTGAGGAAAAAAAAGGTGCAGTTGATTAAGCAATGTATTTCATCATAGAAGGTGGCTCCTAGATATGGATTTTTTTTTTTCTCCAGTTTTCAAAGCATCCATATGTCAGCAAGTATTTAAACTTAAATACTTCAGTCTAAATCCAAAGTCCCCTATGCATAGTTGTGACATTGGCAGTTCAGGATAGAATAATTTGGCCAAAATGCTTGTCTTCTTTACCATTTTTATCGTTGGTATATATAGTTTCTGCAAAGAGCAAAAAGTATTATGTGGACTTGATAACACATAATTTTTAAAATGTTGTAAAACTCTTAAATATTTAGTTATCAAGTAAATCCTTTTCAGTGACAATGAATGCACTGATGTGTCAGAAGTATAAATTCTACAGGAGTCATGCCAAAAGGAAACCAAGCCCCACAGAGCAAAATTGGTAGTTTTTCAGATTTCTTTGAAGAAAGGGATCTGTCATTAAAAATTCACTAGTAGCAGTAAAAAATTAAAAACATCACTACACATTTTGAAGATGCAGAAGATAAGAAAATGGGAATTGTTAATGAAGTGAATGGCATCCAAGAGAAAGCTGACCAGACAAAATGAAGACATGCTAATTTCTTTCCTGAGGTTGCTTGCAGTATATTCAATAAGACTGTATTTTCATGACAGAGTTAAACAGGTAAAATTTTTAAATGATGGTGATGGTATTTTTCCATGTAGTATACCCCCAAAAAATAGGGTCTATGTATGGCAGGAATACAAATACATGTATCCCAAATTGGTTCCACTGCTTTAATCCTATGCTTCATCTGCAGTGCAGGTATAATATGTATCACACTTTCATAAATACATAAATATTGCCATATATTCATGTGTTTATCTATGTATCTATATTTCTCAACCTCAGTACTACAGCAATAGTTATTCATTCCTGCAGTGTAGTAGTGTACAAAAGTGATTTACCAGGGATGGAGAACCAATAAACACATCCATCTCAAACAGAAAAAAATTAAAAAAATTAAAAATTAACGAGATCAGATCTGTAATTAAACTCAGTGTAGCCTCAAAAATGGATATTACAGCAAAGTTTAAGTGGTGATACAAGAGAGGGGAAAATGTGAGGAAGGAAAGGGTAGAAAGAGTTTGATTTGATACTGTTATTCAAAAAATGCATGAAGACCCATAGCTCCAATTCATATACTTCTTGCATTGTGCTTATATTTTTTAACTTTCATTTTTTTAATAAACTCCCCTGTTGTTTGGGATTTGGGGTATTGTTAATAAAACCTATATTGTTATCATTGCTCTTGTTTATAATTTACACAACTGGACAAATTTGATAAATTCAAGTAGCTTTTACTTCCTGTGAACTAATAAATCAAATAATGTTACTAAAATACTCGCAAAAATACTGTCTAAGACTCTTGAGTAATTGGAATGTATTAGGCTCTGATTAGGAGTAAATTTTGCGTATCGGTTTAAAATCATACTGTCAACGACTATGTCTTAAGGAGAAATCTTTGAGTGTCCAAAAAGTTTCAAAGCAGATACCTGAATATAGGTAATGATGAAATGATGCAGAATATTCAGGTCACCCTTAATCTACATATCCATATCCTCCTATTGAATTCAGTTTCATCTATAGCTGGCCTCCAGGTCTTTTTGGTGTCTATTCATGTTCTGCTACATGAGGGTGAAAGCCAAGAGAAAAAAATCTCCTCCATTACTACATGTAAGAGCATTCTCACCTATTTCGGCGCTTATCTTATCCCTAAAATTTTTCAGTTCTAATTTCTGAAGGAAATAGAGTGCTATAATCTTTAGAGAGCTGTTGCAGTAAGTTTTCACTGGTTTAATGGTACTAATCTGTTTCAGGTTTTTTATGGTCTATAAAGTTACGTATAAATGTAGCTATATATATTAATTTCTACAGTAAGGCATACTTCCTTGCCAGGGACTGGGAGTGTGGGCATAGATAGACAGATATGCCTGATTATGTCCTACAATGAAAATATGTTAGTTAGTGTGTAAATGTTAATCACATTTACGTACGTTATTGACTACCTTTGTTACCTGGATGTCTATATATAGACATTGGACCTGCTTCTATTCTTATAAGTTTATTGATTTGAAAGGACAGGTTTCCATATGACAAAGAATAAGTCTTCAATTTGTTTCAAAAGTCTTCCTGGCCTAGTGATTAAACTCTAACTTTTAAGAATTTCGGATACTTTTTCACAATATTGAATAACTCAAGAGGTTATTGCTATTCAACTCAGATTTACTTTGTCAAACCCTGACTCAGAACGTCCAGTCAATTCCTCAAAATAGCTGAAACCAAGTTACAACAAGGCAAGCCTGGGCTGTAACTGAGACCTCCCTTTTTCTTGTCCATACAAAGCTTTTGGCCTTTTACTAATAATGGCAAAATTCATATTTGCTTGCCTACAGCAGAGACGACCTTGATAATCCTAATCATATTCTCTGTCTTGGTCACTTGTTAAAATCAGAGAGTCCTCTGAGCCTCCAGAGAAGCAAGAGTTATGTTGAAAATATCTGCTCCATTTGATGTGATTATAACAGACTTTATAACCTATTTATTAACATGTTTGTATATTGTGTTAAGTTCTACTGATCATGAAAAGACAAAAAAGCACTTTGGTAATCTATTGCTTGAAACACTGATTTTAAACAGACACCAGCTCCTTAGCTTTTTAACCTAGTTTTGGGTTACTTGCTTCATGTTACCACAAATCCTGGAAATATAACATGATCTCATCTTACTCTAATCAGAACCAAACCTTCCTTTGCCCATGAGCTCAAAGGCTGATCTTTTTTGAGCTGTTCATAATTCATGCTTGCCATCTGTTTCTACTAAAACAAACTAACCAATTTGTTATTCAAAGATACATTTCTGCTTAGAATAGTATTAAAAAAAGATTGAAAATATGATCTTTAATGGCTCAAGTTTTCAAATATTAAAAAAGAATTGAAAGTGACTAAAAAAACAATAAAGACCTTAATTTCATGTTGATTTTATTATATAACCTTATTCCTGTATTTTAGTAATTGTTCTGTATACAGAGAATATTTATAAAACTGCATTTTAATTTTCTCATTATATCTCCACTCTATTCGTCCAGGCACTTATCCTCATAGACGTCAGTGGGTTTTGTTTGGGATTATGGAGAAACCCATAGTATTTAATAGCAATAAACAAATCAGTTAACTGGGCTAGTGAGTGGGTGAATGGATTTAAGCTTCCATTTCTCACAGAAATAACAACCTTAGGAAGAGGAGAAATTTTATGCTAGGAGACAGGAAGAGACCAGGAAGAAATAATGTCTAAATGTTAGTCAGAGTAAATGAGCTACTAATTGTTGAAAAATGTAAGGGTTTGTTTGTTTGTTTGTTTTTTCACTAGAGTATTACATGCTAAAAATTAGCTCCAAGAAAGTTATTACTTACGATACTAATTTTTGTTTCAAGTTCTAAATTTATTTCCATTCCACATAGAAAATTGTTGTAAGGGAAAATCTATCTTAGGTCATAATTGCCATGGTGTTTAAAAAATGATTTACTGTCTGTTTTTTTTTCTTTGAGGGAAAATTCAAAATAATAAAAAGAATGCAAAAAATTAATAACCTTGATCACCAAATATCCTTACTTTTTCTGTTATATATTGATGTGAAAATATGAGATTTTAAATTTACAAACCAATTATGATGCTATGGTGCTATTGTGAAAATCATTCAAAACCATGCTCTTACAGTACTCTTCAGAAGCAAAATGTATTTATTTTATGACTTGGAGTTTTAAAATAAAAATTACTGTGAAAAGCCATAACTCAAAAACTGCACATAGGGGATGAAAAAAGTTAATCCTCAATCTTCATTGGCACAATTTTGTGTGGCAATCCTGTTTTTTCTTTAGAATAAAAGTGAAAAACTTTTGTTTATTTATCTCTTTCATATATCTTTATAGTGGAAGGCAGAAGAAATGGTTTATTGAAGGAGTTCTCCCTATAGCATAGAAATAGACTGTGATAATTAGAAGAATAAGAGTCTCATAGTCATAGGAAAAATAATCTTGAAAATTAGTCTGTTATCTAGACAAGTTATGAGGTGCTCATTCAACCTCCATTGGAGGGTCTGACTGTCCTATGGTAAGTTTGTCTCTGACAAAAGCATGGAAAGAACTCTTTAGTAGATGACATTTCAAGAATGAGCAGAAAAAATGAGTTTGCCAAATTCATTTTTGTATTGTATTAGGTATGATTTTCACCTAGAGTGAGATCATGACATTTCAATATTTTTAAATTATTACTTTATATCAATGAATCTTTGTTTAAATTCCCTACAGGGCGTGTTATGAAATATTGGTCCATTTTTCCTTCTCTTGTTCTTCACCATGAGCCTGGTAGTATATTCAGCTTTTTGATACAAGAAAGATAACAGAAAACTCTTATGGAGCTTGGGTATTGACTCAGTTGTTAGCTGAAAAAGAGCATTTTGCTATTCCTCTATTAGACTTTCATTTACTGTGCAGTGGCTTGACTTGTGACATAGTATTCCAGCAAAGAAAACATCTACCTGGTGCTTAAATATTGTTCTTATATTCATTCTAATTACAAACTCATCAGTGTTCCTACTCTTAGCAAGCCTTTAATAACTGCTTCGATGCTAAACCTTGTTTTCAGTGATTTGTAACCACTTCCCATCCTGATATTCTTGAATCATTTTTCTCAGCTTGATGATACTTGAAGTTAGATATCTTTTGATAAAGTTTCCATTTAGAAAAACACTTTGCCTTTTAAATTCTTTCAAAAACATCACTTAACACATCCTGAAGCAGAGATGACTGATAGCTCATATAATAAGCTTAAATTCTAGCAAGGAATTGACCATCGCTGATGAGAGGTCTGCTTTCTATAAAGAAATCTATGTTTTCAGCTATGTATCTTTGAAATTAGGTAATTAGGTAACTGATTTCTTTTAGCTCATTGACAGTATAAAATGGACATAAAGTTTATATTGCAAATCTTCTTATCTAGACACAGTAAAACAACATTTTTTTTCTTTGTGGAAAATATATTATGATATAACTGTTCCTACAATGTAGAAAAACAGTTCATTCTGTGTTTATAAATGCACATATATACAGAAATGAATATTACACAGGGCTTATGAACCAAAACATTAGCTATAGTAAGTATTCTGCTAAGCTACAGACATTTCATCTAGGTTAACCTGCAAGATCAAGTTCATATTTGTATTACTTTTCTAGAGATTGCTCAGTAAACTATGGCCTCTAAAGGCTCAGTTTCAAAAACAATTTATTTATTTCAAACCTGGAGTGTTTAATATTGCTGAATGCTGAGTTGTAGGTGTGAATACAGTCTTTAACTTCCAATGATTTAATTTGAAAGAGTAATAATTAAGCATGTCATCATGAGATCACATGATTAGTTATTACTCTTCACTCTAGGCATAAAAATTAAAATAGAAGCTTCTGGACCTAAGTTCCTTACCTTTTCTTTTTACTTCTTTGAAGAAGTCTTTCAAATAATTATCTTCTGTAGGGTAACATACTTATCCCCAAACATTAAAAGCTGAACACTCAAATCCCCAGTTAAAATGATAACTTAAAAAGTTTAAAGCAGTCTACTAATTTCATGAAAACTTAAACACATATCAAAGCTGCAAAGAGGCTTATACTGTAAAAAAAATAAATAAAATAGAAAATTATTTGATTACCAGTATTGCTTATGCTATCTTCTTAATACTGTTTGTTCAGAAGGAGTAGGCGTCCAGGGTGGTGTTTCCAAATCATTCATTGCCTTTTTCTCTTATGAGATATATATATGTAGCTAAAATATAAATTCCCTTTTAGATTTGTGATCTACGTAATATCTGTAATGTCCTCTAATTAAGAAATTTACAGGGTCATCATTTCCAAATAGTTTACTGATGGAACAACAAGCTTTAAAAAATGTGATTACATGCACTCTCAGTTAATATTGTTCTACAATAAGACTTATATTATCCATTAGCATCACATGAGCATCTCACTCCTTATCATACTTGAACATCCATTAGTTTGTAAAAGCAGAGGGATCGATGTTCTAGAAATAATAACTCTGTAGAATGTTCAAAACACTTGAGATCATCTTTTCGTTTTTAAAAATAACAGAAAAAGTCAAGGACTTTTTAGTTCTAAGCATGCCTTAGGCTGGAAAACAAAATAGTTATAAGGCATTATTTAAAGTCAGGTTTCCCAGCTTTTATTGACTCTTTTTAAAAAGGCATAAGAGAATGATAAAAAAAAAAAAACAAACCCCAAAGGCAATTTTTCTCCTAAGATTTTTTTTTACATTCATGTTAAAATGTGTGCATAATTAAAAAAAAAAAAAAAAAAAGTTGAACTTTTGCTTTTTATTAATCTTTATAATCAGAGACAATGAAGAAAAAAACATAGCCACAGAATCACTTATTTACCAAATCAAATGAGTGGCTGCTTAAATATACATAGTGGTGTTATATACATAAGAAGAATGAAAGGAATTATGAATGAATGGATATTTCCTTGGAGGAATAAAAATAGTTCCTCTATTGTTTCTGTCCCCTGAAGAGCACAGTTTTGGTCTTTTCTGCATGTTTCCACTGCAAGAGCAGAGTACGGTACAGAGATCTCTCAAAGTCCCTGCTAGATGTTCAACACGGTCCTGAGGCACCTTCCCAGCTCAGATCCAGGTACAACCCTGTCTGTGTGTTTGACATCCAACTTCTGCTAATAATATTCTACTAAAATGCAAAGTGGGTGCATTTGTGTTTGAGCAGTTTCCACTGCCCCTCCTCCTGCCCACTCCCAAAAATTACAACAGCAGCCCATGTGCTGTGGGAAGCAAGGCATAGTGGAGAGCAAATTACACCCTCTCTGACTTTGTCCAGTTGGCCTTTTACCACAAAGCTGAGGACTTCTTTACAACTGAGCAAGTCCTATTTATGTCACAGAAAATATTGATACTGTCCAGCCAGTATTTCTGTTATTTGAATATCTTTCTCAATCCTACTTCTTGGTGGATTCAGCTTTCTGTTTGAGAAACAGGTAATTAATATGTTTTCTATCAACAAGGGAGGGGAAGAAGGGGGAAAAAAGGTCTCCTTTGAATATAACCTTGCTCAGTTATACATGAGCAGATGGCTTCTTCACCTTTTTACTCTGCACTTTCTAAAAATTTGTGGTAAAGTTTCAAAAAATTTATGTGTATAAGGCATTGCCAAAATTAGTTTGGTCACTTGCAACAAAGCAATTTACAGCTTTGAATAAATAATTTCATAGTAAACACTCAAGGGAAATAAGGGAAATAAAAAATTCCTCTTCCTTCCACCCTCCCCAAAAAGAAATATACCCAAAACACTCAAATCCAAATCCAAACAAAGAACCTCCCACATAAAAACCCAAAACCAACCAACCAACCAACCAGCCAACCAAAAATAACCAAAAAAACCACCCCCAAACCCCTGATAAACTCCCTAAACCATGCAAAACTTTAAAAGTCCTTTTTTTTTTTTTTTTTTTTAAACTCTTTTAAGGTGAGTTTGGAAGAGGTAACTGACCCACTAAAGAGACCTAAGGACATGAAGACTGTCCATTCTAGAAAACATTATCCATTATTCTGCAACTAAGTTTCAGCTTAATTTATGCCTGTCTTGGAAAAAGCTTCCTGATGTCAGGTCTGGCTGTGTGTAGGGCTGTGCAGGGGGATCAAGCTGTGCTACTGTTTAGGATTCCTGCCAAAGAAGTGACATTTCCCAAGAACATAAACAGAATTTTAAAAAGTTGTCTTTGTCCTTCTTAAACAGCAGGTCTAAAGGGGACCTAAGGAAAAGAAGAGGGAAGAAAGATGACTTATCCTGATAGGGGTACATGGCTGGTAAAAAGGAAAATAACAAAACTATTCTGAGCAAGGAACAATGATCCCTTTAAGAATAAACTATGGAAATTAATAGTTTGTCCTTTGTAAATGGCTTCATTTCCTATTGTAAAGTGTAAGGTAATTAGACTATATTTGAAGAGAAGTATTTAAATATTTAACACCATATTAAAACTGAAGAAAAGGGCATGACTGGATTTAGAGTTTGCCCTATCTACAGCATGGAGGCATGGTCCACCAGGGAGACTCAGCAACATGGATGACAGCATAATATAGGACTTGAAACTGACCTGTAATTTACCTTTTGAATATTCATTGAATAACTTAGGTTACTTAATTTTTGAATTTTTTTAATATTGAAAAGCTCAAAAAAAAAGTGTGTTTGAATTGAGACACAATAACAGATTCCTTCATATTTTGGGGGTTGAAGTGAGTATAGATCAAATAAATTAGTACCTAAGCAAGGACAGGACTGTCATGCTCCAGGATATGATCTAATTTTTGACTAGAAAAAAAAAAAAAGGAAATGCTTTGAAGGGCTTATTCTAGCTTTGCTGACTTTAACAATTTACAGAGAATTCCTCACCTTAGGAAATACATATACTATACTGAAAGCCAAAATTGATACTACGTTATCTATCCTCAGTGAAAAATAGCATCATCGGGCTTTAATCATTCCTGAAACTCAAGGAATAAAAAATTTAAATTTATGGACATCTAAACTGTATGCCAGTTGCAAAAAAGTGAAAGAGAAAAAAGTTAAAAAGAAAAAAATTCCATTTGATGGGAATTAAAAATAGTCAAAGGGAATATTAATTCCATTCCAGAATAAAGAAATTACTCATCTCCCAAATTTTGAAAGGAAATGAGAGAAGATGATAAATTTTGAGAATATAACAAATAGTTCATCTAGAAACATTCAAAATGTGCTTAAAAACTGGATTTCTGTGTTCTGACCAGTCAGCTTTGGTTCCCACAATTTTTGGAGCTTATTTAGCATTGATACTGGAACGAGGTTTATTTATGAGACACTTTTGAGAGCTGAGACCTTGTTAGTAAAAGTTTACATCCACTAGGCGAGGAGTCTGGAGACCAGACAGAGACTAAGAGCTCTAGTTAGAGTGTAAGAGCTTTTAGAGATGCTAGAAGGGGTCAGATGAATCTCTGGATCATCAGAAGATTTAGGTTTCTGTCTTCAAAGCATAGAGTTCAGTCTCTGTTTCTTAAGCTGAAGTTTTCATGATTTGTAGACTGTCCTTCAACCAGCCTTTTATGTTATATGTGAAATTCAGAATCCCTACTACAAAGTAGGGACCTGAGCCTGAACTGAAATCAGGACTTCTGATTGCATAGCTTGAAAGTTTGGTCTTGTAGTAGGAAAAAGACTCACATTTTTTAGTGTTTTGTTGCAACATGTATTTATTTAACTTCTGCACATCTTAAAAGGCATTTTTTGAGAGGAAGATGAGACACAGTGTATTATGCTTAGAACCTACTGATCTGTACAAAGTCCTCTGTTCCTTGCCTGGTCAGATAGACTTGCTAGACAAAGTCCAAATCCTGCCTGAAAGGAAACACAGCCCATGGCTCACTCCCACTCCCCACTGAGCTGAGATTGCTGCAGCCTTTTATGCTGAGACTCAGCTGCAAAGGCAATCTGTGCCCACAAATATCCGTGCAGTTGTTTGGGCACGGATCTGTTCCTTTCTGCAAAATACAAGCTCTGCGTGATAAAGAAAGTGAGAGATTCCTGCAATGAGGAAACTCTCAGAAAAAAAAATGCACAAAACAGAGCAGCATAATAATAATTAAAAACCACTTTCTCTTTTGTTAGGAAAAGAACTGTTACACCTATTAATGATAATAAGATGATAAAATGTTGTAATTATATAACACTTTCAGAGATATTTTTATTTTGTTATTGTGTTAACTGCTGTACAGAATATGCAATGACAGGTGCACATCTTTGAAATAGTTAAGATGAAAATATGATAAAAGAAAATCTTATACATTAAAGATTTCAGTAACCAGAGAGTGGTAACAGAAAATAAATATCTCTAAAAATATACTAGAAATCCTATTTCAAACAATTGAGTTCCCTGCCCTTAATTGTTCTAGGTTTCACTGACAGTTTATAGTAATGAGTCCTGTGAGGTTAGTCAGGTGGGCATTTTCATAATCTCTCAGAGGATGCAACTAAAAGGAAAATAATCTAGACAAGTAAAACAATTACCTTTATGGTCTGTGTAAAAAATATAACTCAAAAAAAACCATACATATGAGAATTACTTCTATCATTATCTATTTTATCAGTGTGCATTTTTAAGGAAATCTTTAACAGACCCTAAGTTACAAATTCCAACTGATTATGAAACACCTTTTATATGACTCTTCTAGATAAGTCAAGAACAGGGCTAAAATATTAAATGAATCATCTTCTCATGTATAATTTATAATCAAGTAGATTGCAAAGGAAAAAAGTAAATGACTAGCTTATTCATTATTAATTGAAAACGAATTAAAGGTTTTGTAAGTAGACAACGTGAGAAATTTTCAGTGAGGCCTATAAAACAAAGAAAACAGATTTTAAAGAGCTGTATTAAAAAAGAGAATTTAATCTGCATTCATACATTAATGTCAAATTATTAAAGGCCTCTATACATCTTTCTCTTTAATTTGTTTCTTCCCTGAGCACTCGTTCTAGTATCTGACAGAAAAACTTCTGCTACTTTGAAGCACAATATTTCTCTTTCAAATGATTGAGCTATATGAACAAGCAAAATACATAATTCTTACAAAGTGGTAAATTTTGATAAACTTCTTGCCACCATGCTGTAAGGATGATTTGAGACTATGGAATGTAGCTGTGTATTGAATTGTTTGTTCCTTGTCTTCTTTACTTGCTCAAAAGAAAATATATGAAACAAGACGAAAGTATTTGAAAGGACATCCATTGAAATTAAAAGTGAGAAGAGAATGTTGCTCCTTGCTTCTCTAAGAACAATTTAAAATATTCTCTTTCCATAGCATCACTAGACATGTAGGACAACCTTTTTGGGAGCTCTGGATAGATTTTTGCTGCATAGATTTAATTAGTTGTTGTCATCCCTTCATTGGTTCAACACTTTCATAGATGATATCAGGGCATCTTAAGTTCATGAATTTTAATAGTTCTAATAAATATGCAATGAAGTGACAGCAGTCTATTCTATTCTGGATCAAAGACACAGACTATCCTTCAAGTTCAGGTTTAATTCTTAAGTTCTTGTCTTTTTGAGACATTCCATTCTTCATAAAAGAAACAAAACAGAGGATTGTCTTTTATTTGTTTGTTTGTTTTTACTTAGATAACATTTCTTGTTTTGAGCATCCCTAAATGATTCATTTTCATTTGAAAAAATTTAGGTTCAGACAATTCTTAAAGTTACCTTTTTTTCCCCTACTTTTTTTTTTTTTTAATTTACGAAGAAATTTTTACTGCACAGACCCCAAAGAAAGGATGAGTCATAATTTTTATTATTGTTGTCTAACCACACTGTAAGCATTTCTCTCTGGACTCAAGCTCCTCGGGAGAAATTAGAATCTTAGAGCAGAGTTTGACAAATCAGCATTTTGTCAGGGAAGAAAAAATATTTCCCCACTAGAAAATTTTCAACACTTTAATTAAGGTGTCCTGTGTTCAGACAGGAATTAGAAATGATCTCTTAATTCTTTCCATTCCCATTTCTTGCCTTCTCTTTGACCCTGTGTGTGTGTAACATGGAAGCCTGAACTGCTGTGAAGAATTATCCTTAAAAAGATCGCACTGACACTTAGAAACTAAATTTTAGATAATTCTTGTAAGAAAACAGTATTTAAACTAGTGTTGCATGTTTTCTTTTGTTCTGTTGAAAATGAACAAGCTTTTCAAAGGGAAAACATAAGGATTTGCTTCTTCATAAAATGTAATGAATAGATTTTTGTAAATTGAAGTGAACATCAAAATGTACATTTAATAGAAAAAACTTGCACAGTTGAAGTCTGATACTGGATTTTGGCTAGAAGAACAGGTCCAGAAGAAACCACATATTTAATACCTGTATCATCTTGACTTTTTTGCACTTTATACTTAACAAAAGATGAACATAAATCCTTTCAGCTTTTTAAATTATTTTTCTTTTTTGTTGTTGTTTCTCCTTTGCCAAAATGAAAGGATTCACATAGAATTAGAGCAAGAAGAGGAGTAAATCAAAAATAGAAAATTAAAACAAGACACAAGTAAATTGCATATAGAAAGGATACTGTTGAGATGTTGCTGAAAAACTATTCAAAACTCCTTAACACCAATGCAGCATTAGAAAGGAGGCATTTGTTATTACAGCACCAGATGCACAAAGTGATATCGCCAACAAAATCATGAAGAAAAAAGTGAAAAAATGCTGTAGGTCCTTCTGGTGGTCTCTAGTGGTCCTAGAGCCTGATCAGCCAATTCCCAAATATGGAGCTGAGTTGGCATACCTAGGGTGGTTCATGATTCTGCAAGACCCTTCTTGGTAAATGTTGAACATGCTCCTACAGAATAAGCATTGTTTGTTTCCATAGGCTAATGATTTTGTAGAATAAGCATTGTATTTTTCCCATCAGGTGAGAAAATAATTCTCCATCTGGCTACAGAGAGACATGTTAGGAAAAGCAGAAGTGACAGGTTTCACAGCCATCAGGTTCTCTTTCGAATGTGACAAATAGAAAAAAATTTCACTGCTTGTACAGACCCACAAGAAATCATACATTTTCCTCCATTTAACTTAAAAAGCATATTTTCTAGTTTAATTTTAGGACTAAGCATACCTAATTGTCACTTAGACACTTTAATAAAGAATACTTCAAGAAACCCAAAGAACTGATCTATCTTGACTTTTTATTTCTACAGAAAATGATGGAAAAGCTAAGCCATTTTTTATGTCTGGCTAGAAACTCCATTGCAAATGCTTGGCCTTACAAGAGAAGAAGAATGCTATTTACTCAGCTAAAAGTACTTCCTTTAATTCCTTCTTAAGAGAACAGAGAGAGAACCAAGTTGTATAATTTATGTTCTTTTCTCTATATGTTTGTGAAAGTATGCTTAACAAGAGTATAATTTAGTAGCTTTCTTACTTCTTTTAGAATATA
>JACBWW010000020.1:11003581-11019345 GCA_020086605.1 Lanius collurio | reverse complement strand
TAGATGACTCCTCTGAAGCACCTGATTCTGTCTAGAGGGAGAGTAAGGGATATGGGATTGGTAGCATGAAATCTAATCTCTCATGGCAAGTCTTGCATTCTTACACTAAGGTAACCTCATTAAAATGATAAAAAATTCCTTTCACTCCATGCCCAAAAAATTCTGAGAAATAAGACCACAGTAGAAAGATTGGGATATATAAATGGAAGTGAAGACAGACATACTACCTTGAAAACAAAATCTATATTCAGAGGGGAAGGAAATAGGCTGCTGCCCCACAGCTTGGAGGCAGGCACCTCAACATCTTTTGGAATCCTTAGCCAAGTAATTTCTTTTGCAGTGCCAGATTTCATAGATTATAGTAATGACTGGAAAGTGGAACTGCAGTGATCACAAATTGCTTAATTTATTTCAGAAAATTTAATTCTATATTACTCACTTTAAACAACAGGAGTAAGTTTAGTTCTGGGATTATGTTTTAACAGTATAATATAATATAATGAAAGCACCTTACTTTTCCAATGACACTTAAGATTCCCATCGGTACTGTAGAGCTCCACTGTATTCCTTCCTGTACAAATAAAAGTATTTTGCACGACTTTAAAAGTGGTATTTTGTAAATACTTTTACTGAATAGAGCTACAGCAGTTGATTTCAATTAAAGTAGCAAAAATAGGTCAACAAGGAAAAAATAAAAACCAGAATATTCTATTTAACCTGCATTTTGAAGTACATTATTTCCAAGAATCTCTGTATTTTTCCTTTAAAGAAAAAGGACAAAAGAATAGACATAAATTCACTTTCCAGTGCTCTAGGAAAATATGTATATATATTAATTGTAGGTTATTTTAAAAGAGAGAAAAAGTGGGAGATATTTTATAAGCAAAACTTTCAGATATTATTTTTCTAGGGATTTTTAGTCCTCTTCCATTCAATGAAATAAGATTAGAATGAAAATTTTATATTTATAAACAGTATTAGCAATGAAATAGGTTCTACTAATCTATGTCCAATAAAATACATACAGGAGATAGTTGTTACCTCTTTCAATCTTTTTTTAATTTATATTTTTCCTTTACTTCTTTCCTTCCTTTTCTTAATTATTATTACCAGAACATTGTCCTGCAGTAAAAGAGAAAATTTAATATAATTCAGAAAGAATTAATTGGATATTGAAATACTAATAACATTCTAGCTTTAATCTCACTTTCTAGAAAGTAAAATTAAAGATACACTTTATCACACTAGTTTTTCTTATTTTTTTGTATTGGCCTAAACAGGTCACAGGTTTTATGGATTCTTTCTTGAAGTTCTTAAATTATCTTTTGAATGCATAATCAGGAATTCAATTCTTAGAGGTAGAGGGCTGACTTTTAGAGGTTAAGGAGCCAAGAATGATATCAATGAGGCTCTTTGTGTTGGGGCCTTTTTTTTCTGCTTATTTTCTTACATCTGTTTCTTTTAAAAAATACTTTCATTTCCATATTTGTAAAAATTAGTGCCTCCACATAGCATGCTATTTGACTGTCTCCCAGCATGAATTTAGGAGATTCCTGTGAGTTCCTTTAATTTCCCGTCAGTAGAAACTGAGAAACCCATAATGGGATCAAGGCCTGCAGTAGTCTAGGTAACAATGTTTATATTCTGAATCATAGAACTCTGACAAACATTATTTCAGGGACTGTCATTTGATTCTATTTATTTCTTTAATAAATGAATATGCAATATAGTGTGAAATATTCCACGTTCTCAGAAAGGTGGGCTGCTGTTGTTCAAAGGGAGAATTTATAAGAACAACAAGGCCAAACTTCAAGTGTTATTAAGAACAGTTTTTCAACGTTTTCTTAGCTCTGTGGTTGTATTCCCAGTTGTTCTGGCCTCGTGAAAGAAAGAAAAGTGCTAGAAGAGTTTGCTTCTCTTACTACACTATTTTTATGTATTTCACGTCAAAACATCCTTCTGTGTATTTCAGAATTATTTCATTACTGAATCTACTTTGACTTGGTATTTTGCATCCATGTTAGGTTTGTATGACTTATGTGAACAAGACATTCTGTTTAATCTTACACTTGAGTTGGAGTTTTTGCTCCTTTCCTTTTTTTTTTAATTCCAAATTTCATACCAACAAAATTTTGTTGAAGAATATAAAATGGCATGGAAAGAGACCAACAGGAAAACCCCAAAAAGACTCTATAAATCCTGTTTGAACACATAACCAGAGAAAATCATTATTCTGCAGTCATAGAGAATATAAATCTCTTGATACATAAAAGTGGCATTATAAATGAAAAAATATGACTAATTTAAAATAAATTTTAAATTCTTTATAAAACAATACACTTCCAGAATTAATTCATTTCTTCTGGAAAATTATTTTTAAATTCATAATTAAACTAAAATTAAATTTAAAAAACTTATTATTTTAAATAATAAAATAATGTATTATGTTCAACAGATTTTATCCATAATATATATAATATTATAGCTAATATTATATATTATTTAGCACAAATTATCACATAACATCATTTAATGTTAGTGTCTACCTAATGACAGTGTGGTTCTATATTTTTAGTTTGTAAGAATACTGTTACTTGCTTTCCAATTTCACTCTCTGTGAAGATCTTTCATAATTAGAAATATTCACTGAGTTTATATACTTTCAATACAAGCTCTTGTCTTCTAAAATGAAGTCCAGACTAAACAACCCCAGCTCCCTCAGCTGCTCTCCATATAACAAGTTTTCTAGACCCTTCACCAGTTCCAGTGCCCCCCTCCTGGACATGCTGCAGCCCCTCCATGTCTTTCCTGAAGGAAAGGCCACAGAACTGGACACAGGGTTTGAGTTGTGGCCTCCCCAGTGCTGAGTACCGAGGGATGGCCACTCCTGGTCCTGCTGGCCACACTACTCCTGATACAGCCCGGGATGACATTGACCTTTTTGGCCACCTGGACACAGTGCTGGCCCATATGCAGGTGACTGTCAACAAGCACCCCCAGTTCCCTTTTCTTTCTGTGCATTTGTAGAGCAGAAATTGGGATCTTTTACAGAACTGCTGTGAACGTAAGCACAATGAAACGCTGAGGCATCATGAAGATTGCTTATGCATAGATAAGATAAACAGATGAAAATAAAAATTTACTGAACCATGTGTTGTTTTTGAACAAGTATGACTTTTTGCTACTTTCTTAGAAAGTAGGGAAAAAGAAAAAATATTGCCCAACAAAATGAAAAGGTCATAGAATTCTTTTCTCTCACTACAAATAGCTTCTGGTTTAACATAGCCAGTCAAATCATATCAAGGATAATAAAGAGACAGCAGAAAAAATTCATTTTCATACCATAGGGCAAATATTTTCAAAAGATGTACTATTCTGGCAACACTGACAGATTCTTTTTCTACAGTGAGAAATGAAGTTTGACTTTGTAACAATTATTTCCTTCATTGCCAGGGCTTAAAACTGTGCATAAGGTATTTCTTTACCTTATGTTTGATCACACCTAAAATACCAGCCAAGTGCTATTTTGTCAGTGCAAAATGTAGCAAGAGAATTGAAGGATACAAAGAAAGAACTATATATTCTGTAAGTATTCCTGTTATAGTCCAGATTCTTGCTCAGATTGTAGATGTAATTTGTAAGATTATATATTGTTCTCAAATATATGAAAATTATTTGAATTATTGTGGTTATTTAGTGGTGGACAGAGCAAAAAGATCCCAGACTATGAGCAAACTGGTAGCTCTGACCACTGCTTTAGAGGCCACAGAATTTCATCAGTTAAAGTATTACAAACAGCTTTTAGGAGTGAGTAAAATTTTCAAGGTATAATCATAGTCTTATGAGTTTCATAAAATTTTAAAGACTATGTAGTACACATTAAATCCCCAAAACTGACTTGTTTGTCTTACTAATTGTCATCTGGACATGTACCACTTTAAAAATAATGTACATATCACAAGAGTAGAGCCTGGCAATGAAGAAATACATAAGTTATCTCAGGTATGGATATGTAACTAATACTGGCATAGATGTCAACAAGAATAAAAGTAAATGAGCCTGTTAAGAGCTGCATATCTGAGGTTTGACTCTATTTGCAGCTAAGAGATGCTATTTAGATCTAGTTTGGTCTACATAACACTACACTGCTGCAATTCTTGTGCAGATAAATACTAAATGAGAACCTAATTGGCTACAATGCATTACTCGTGTTTCTCAGTGGAATGTTGTTTCAGTCTCTGAGCAAAATCTTGACCATAAAGGAGCAAGAGCTGAGAGAGGAGCAGGTAACATTTCAAGGGCTATGGCAGCTGCACATGGGAAGAGAAGCGGGGGAGTGATATATCAGGCAGAAGCACACTGAGAAGTATTCCTGCCTAGATTGAAGGAATTCCTGGAGAAGTCCTTTTTTTACATGCCTTTAATCTTTCTGGGAGGCAATGAACTCATATTAAACTTCAAAATGTGTTCTGCTTGACTTGTGAATATTCAGCAGCTTTCTTGGCAACGAATTATGTAAGTTCATGAAGAAAATTTTCCTCCTTTGTTTTTTGAAAGTGAGGTGGGAAAACATGTAAAACTACCAATCAATTACATTTCAAAATCATTATTTTATCAAAAAAACCCAAACAAACAAACAAACAAAACCATAAGGAAAGTAAATCAAGGTGTTTTAGCCGTAAAAGTCCAGATATTTAGAAGGAATGAAAAAGCCCCATAGTTACACTAGTTCTACACAAAAGACAATATTCAATGATCAAAATGAATAGATCCAACACACAAATACAAAAGTACAGAAAAAATAATGCAATATAAAATAACATGATGAAAGGCAACCCTCCACCAATAACAGTGAGTGAAGAATTAACTACTAATTGTAAATGGATGAACTCTAACTATGGAGATTTCTGGTTCGTATTCAGTTACAATATTTGTCTCGATTGTCACAAGAGAAAGAAAAAAGATCTTATACATTCGTAACATTCCTCAGATATTTTTGTCACTGTATTTTTAGCTTTTTATT
Organism: Lanius collurio; assembly: GCA_020086605.1. Lineage (NCBI taxonomy): Eukaryota > Metazoa > Chordata > Aves > Passeriformes > Laniidae > Lanius > Lanius collurio. The sequence goes on along the minus strand of JACBWW010000020.1, from coordinate 11,014,322 downwards.
TTAACCAGATAGTATGTTTTAATATTCAAATAACTTTTTCTGTAGGCTAGCAATTTTTTACCTCAAGATTTGTATCAGTGATACCTCAGATTCTTAAAAATGCAGAGAAAGAAAAGTTCTATTATTTGCTAGGGACTGTTTTTAAAAGAATAACTCAGACATTCAATAAGTGAGTAGAAAAAGACAGGGACATACAACAGAAAGTTCCACTGCCTATGATGATGACACAGTCCCGCAAGAAATCTTTATGAGTGGTAGTAATTGTAGATTTTCCTTTCCATATTCTTTCCAATTCTGTTGTCATAGATTTTGAAGAGATTCCTTCTTTTAATTTTATTTTTATTTTAATGGTAATTAATTTGCTGCAGTATTTTCATCCATATTAGTGGAATAATGACTATACAGTGAATTAAAAAAAAAAAAAAAAAGAGTATGACTTGGTCTTACAAAGTTTCTAAAACACAACACAGGTTTTCCTGGCTTCCTTCACTGAGTAAATTAAAATTGATATTTTTTAATTGAAGCACATTACACAATCACACAATGGCTAAGGTTGGAAGGGTCATCTGGTACAAATTCCCTGCTAGACCACATGGCACAGGATTGTGTCCAGATGGTTCTTGAATATCTCCAGTGAGGCAGAATCCACAGCTTCTCTGGGCAATCTGTTCCAGTGCTTGGTCACTCACACAGCAAAGAAGTTCTTCGAATCCAGGTGGAAGTTCCTGTGCATCAGTTTCTGCCCATTGCCTTTATCCTGTTGCTTATCACCACCAAGAAGAGCCTGGGCCCATCCTCTTGACTTTCCCTTTTAAGATATTTATACATGTTGTTGAGATACCCTTTCAGTCATCTATTCTTGAGGCTGAAATGGTCCAACTCCCTCAGCCTTCCTAGGAACAGAAATGCTCCAGTCCCCCAGTCATCCTCATTGTCCTCTGCTGGAGCCACCCCAGAAGCTCCATGTCCCTCTTGTCCTGAGGAGCCCAGAGCTGGACACAGCTCTCCAGGTACACCTCACCAGGCTGAGTAGAGGGGCAGGATCACCTCCCTCAGTCTGCTGGCAATGTTCTCCCTAATGCACCCCAGGCCTAATGCATTGGCCTTCCTGGCCACAAGGGCACAGCTGGCTCATGGACAGCTTGTTGTCCACCAGGACCCACAGGTCCTTCTCCTCAGAGCTGCTCTTCAGCAGGTCAGGCCCCAGCCTGTGCTGGTGCAGGGGGCTATTCTTCCTCACGTGGCAGACCCTGTATTTGCCATTGAGATTGCAGAGATTTGTCTGTTCCTATCTCTCCAATCTCCTTCTGAAGGGCTGCACAGCACTCTGGGGTATTGCCACTCCTCCCAGTTCTGTGTCATCCATCACTCACTGAATAAGCAAAGGGCAAATTGGTGTTAACATCAAATGATGGAAGACCATTGTCCCTTTGTGAGAAACAAATATTCTAAACTGATAATGATATAAAATTCTGGGCATATCAGTATTCCCATACAAAATATATTTTCACCCATACACAATACAGAAAGGTAGAATATTCAGGATAATCATTCCTATAACTATCCTTCTTTTTTAACAAAAATCACAGAAAATTACACAATACAGCTGATAACTCCAGATGATTATAATTTGTTTGTTTATTTTTAACACAAATGCAAAAATTAGGTATCAGATACAGGAATAAAAAAAAATACAGCAAAATAACCAAGACAATGAAGTACATTAGTTACAGGAATTGAAACCATTGTAAAGGTAAGAAGGTAGGAAGGAACAGTCAACATGGATGTACAAAAACATCTTAAGACCTTCTGTGCTGTTGCTAGTGGTGTAATCTGCATTCATTGTGGGGTTTTTTTGATATTTTCCTGTTTAAAACCATGCCTTAACTGGCTTAGTCCTGCTTTAGAGGCCACAGAATTGGTCTTTAAATACAAAGTTGGTCTAGCTGTAAGGAAATTCTACTTTCTGTGCTTATGTGACTGTTAATATTGACTTATTTTTATGTATAAGACTAATACTACTTATTTTTAATATATTATTTTTAGGTAGTATCTTCTAGTTTAGCTTTCTGCAAAATGTTCAGGGGATACTGAACACTGCTTTATTAGTGTTTTAGTCTTATATTCTATACTTTAATAATTTATGAAAGCAGAATGATGATTGGATTTTGTTCAAATTATTATACCTATTCATCTTATCCTAATTTTAGTCAATTCCACTGAAAAAATATGAAAAGTTTTTGTCATCCACAAAAAAGTTCTTCCCTGTTTTTTGTTTTTAAATGTACTGAAGTGTATGAATTATGACTGTTCTTAAATGTTTTAAAGCTTGCTTCCTAACCAGTAGCACTCTGTCTCTTTTACTTATTAATTTGGTATGTGAAACCATCACATCGTGATTCTGCACTGGTATCACTGTAAATTTGTACTGCTCATAGTCGTTGCTATTATAACCTGCTTAGCCTCTTGAGAGATTCATTGATTCATTTTCTTTTCCCAGACCGTTCTCAGATTGTCAGTATTGTTTCTTAATCTAGTTCATATGGACAGTGAAATTCTCTGTGGTTTAGCTTTCTCACACAAAGATATGTGCAGCCAGCCACATAGAAATCCAGGGAGAATTATCTGCTCAGAGCTATAAATCCTCTAATGTTCCAGTGTAACCTGGTATAATGGAGATGCTGAAACAACCTGTATTACCTTATTGTTTTATAGCCATTGATACTGGAGGTCCTTTTGTCTTTCAATATCTACACCAATGCCCTCCATATGTAAAAAAAGAGGAATTAAAAATGTGTTTTCATCACAAGGCAGCAATTCAAATCACCCATTATTTTTGATGACAAAAATTAAAACCCTATATGTGCAATACAAATAGATATTCTGGCTGTGGCTGTGTGCAATTTAGCAAGAAGTACAAAAAAATAGGTGGAAATACGTGGAGCAAAATTTTATAAGGATCTCACACCTAAGATGCATATGTTTTGGAGAGACTTAATTTAAGATTATGTGTTTTAGACCCATTGAAAGTTCTTGGAACATTTTTTTCAAGTTATTCTAATCTAAGAGAAATGAATTTTACTTTTAAATTTTTGCTTGAAATTTAAATTTACTTAAAAATTTATTTTTGGTTACATTCCTTCTAAAAACAAAAAGACAAAGGAATTTTATTGATTCTCTTATGTGGTAAAGATGATCTCAAAGAGTAAAAGACAAGTTTGGAACTGCAAACATAAAGTATCAACTTTAAAAAACCAAATGAAATAGATTCTTCTCAAAAATTTTCACTGAAACTCCTTATTATCTGTTTGTGTCAGATGCAAATGTGTCCAAAAATAGCGAAGTTAGACAGAGGATGTGCAAGAAAATATGTTAAATTATTTTGCAGCCTTTCAAGGTTCGTGAAATCATGCCTGTATGATAAACACTTGACTTTGGCTGGATATCTGACTCCTACATGAATGAGAATAAACATGTGAAAAACTATAGTCAAGCTTAATGTGGTGTTTATTAAAGTATTCTGTGTTGGCATTTTACAGCTTCTTTTTCCTTTTTTGGTTTTTTTTTTCTTTTTTTATTTTCTCAGTTTTATTTCTAGTATGAATCTCAACAGAGAAAAAAAATAGGGTAACTCATTCCTGTGAAATTAAGACATAGCAGACATAGTGTATATATGATTCCATTAAGTTTTCTTTGTCTTTATACAAGAACAATCTCAAATTCCCAAACTGGATTTAATTTTTTAACTTGTAAATGTATCCAAGTATCTCTACTGTACAAGATTTCTCAATTATATAATAACCTATAATTATGACAAAATATTTCTTGTAATTAATCCAAGAAAAATAATATTGCTATCAGCTACAGGGCACATGAGAACACAGTAAATGCCTAATTGTATTTTGATTTGAAGAAATATTTGGAAAATATTACACACATGTAATTATTTTTTTTAGTGGACAACCTTCTCACTTAAATTGTTCAGTTGCAGCTTTAGAGTTAGGTAAGGAACAAAGAATGCTTCTGCAGGTAATAGTCCTAAACTGCATCAACAATGGAAACTGAATGTGCTGAGATTATCAAATTACAGTCCTCTGCTTCAGAGAAGTCTTCCCCTGCATTTGAGAGTACTGAATTCATTTTCCCTGACTTCTTGGCAGAGACCCAAATAAGATAAAGACAAATAGGGTGTTTGTGTCTCACCCCAAACACAATTAGGAGTACTGTGATGGTGCTCATGCATAGAGCAGTTTCTGTGAACACAGAAGAGAAGATCTAACCAGGATATATTTACAGTAGGTGTAAATGAAAGATCTCAACCAGTTTCTCAGACACTGCTGTGTACAAGTTCAGTGCTCTTCTCGGGAATTAGCAATATCCAGAAAAGGTTTGAATAATGGAAACTGTTGACCAGAGATTTCATAGGAACCTGATTATCCCTGGTAGTGAACAACTGCTGATTTACTTCAGCTACCTTATGATGTACCCAAATGAAACTAATTAAAGGATGAGAAAAAAGATGCTTTAAATAACAAGACCTGTTTCAGAAATATGATTGATATTTTAATCCAGAAAATAATGTGGGCTGAAGAGAGTAAAAAAAACTAATTTGATGATGAGAAAACAAAAAATAATAGAATCTCACAATCAAAAATCACATTACAATGCATAACACAATTGATCTCAGTTTCATGTTTCTTTACACTTTAGCCCAGAAATGTTAGCATATTTCTATTATATTCAGACTCAGGAGAAATGGAAGATACAGATTATTTCTCTTTTTTAGTTAGCAGTCTTTTAGGGGACAGCAATTTGCTTGTTCACTCTTCTACACACCAACTGACCTCATTCTGGTAGAAACTGATGAAAAAGTGCTGTAAAAGCTATCTCTCTGGAAAAAAAAAATTGCACATCAGCTTCACTAAATGTCTGATTATGGAAAAAGATACTCTTTGTGGAAGATCATCACTGTTAACAGCAGGGACACAGAGAGATAATTCAAAGATATTAAGCCTATACTGAGCCCGTCAGTGCCCCTGAAATTTGATAAATTGTTTTATCAAGAGAAACTCTATAGTACTTGCAGTAACTATTCTTTAACTTTGTAGATAATATATAGTTATCTACATATGAAAGTAGCAATAGGAAGTAATGGAGTTTATCTGATTTTCTAGATTTCTGTTCTCAGATGCTAAAATAACCCAACACAGCATCTCTCAATCAGGTCAATATTTACTCTAGCAATTATCCTCCTTTATTCCCTAGAACCAGGCCAGCTAAAACCCATCTGTCCATCTTTGGATTGACATTGTGCTCATCCAGTATAATTATAATTGTAACTTAAGAACAGATTACTCAAATCACAAACCACATGCCAGACTATAAGTATGCACCTTTTGCATAGCTTGATGGAAGCTCTGTGCCTTTCTTCCCTTTGGCTGGCTGGAACACCATAATATGTATAATATGTATAATTGCCAAAACTGAAAGTAAAGAAGCTTTTGTGATACTATTATCAGCTTTTCTCACAGTATTGCAGAATCACATATGCCATTGGTTTTTGTACAATATGTTACCCTACAGTTATAACCTATCATGTAATAATATAATTCTGTAGAAATAAAGTTAATAATGTCACCATGAAAGTTGAGAAAGAAGTTCATATAAGAATTGTCAGTAAAAAATGGAAAGTTTAATGCATATATTTTTTTTCCTTAGCAATATCTTACATTATGCATTAGTTGTGCAGTAAATTAATATGAAATAACTTATCTGATCTTGCATGACATATATCCTGCTGTATTAAGTTTTCATGTTTTATTCTGTTTTGAAGTAGATTTACAGGACATTTTGAGAAACAGCTGCTTATCTGTTTAAAATGTTCCTTAGTAATTTCATCAGAGTCTACTAAGTGCAAATATACATGTTTTCAAAAGTAGGGACTCAGTTGTGCCATTGTGAAAATGTATTTTGAGAGGAGTGAATACATGGTATATGCTTTGTCCCGAATATTTGGGGGTTTTATTCAATTACTGTCAAACATATATCAAGTAAGGAAGGTTGAGATGACTGATTGAATAGATAAATTTTCAAGTGGGAAAACACATCAAATTTTTGCTTGCTTAGTCGTCCCTTTTATTTGCTTAATTACTTATTTAATATTAAAGCTTGACTGCCACAAAAGTCATATGAGTTCAATTTCTCTCACTTTTGAAAGGAGAGCAGTGTCAGCATAATTTCCTGGAGAGTTAGAAAAGTGCTCAAATTTCAGGAAGTAAAAATCAGATATTGTTGGAATGGGCTTTGTTTGATGCATTGAACTGGACTGTGTGCAGGTGCCCAGGTGCCAGCAGCAGAGGCTGCAGGGATGGCCCCTGTGAGGAGAGGCTGGGGCTGCCCTGTGCCGAGCACAGCTGATTCCAGCTGGCTCCATCAGGGACCCACCACAGGGCACAGCTGAGCCCCTCAGACAAGCTAATACAACCTCCAGGAAAACGGGTTGAAATCACAGAGAACAGTGAGGAATGAGAAAAAAAAAAAAAAAAAAAACCAAAAAACAAACAAACAAACAAACAAACAAACAAACAAAAAAACAAACAAAAAAACCAAAACAAAAAAAAAAACCAACACCAAATAAAAAACCACCACCACCAAAAAAACATAGTGAGAAAAAGCCCTGGTAACCTAAAGGCCAAAGAATAAGGAACAGAAGGAGATATTCCTGATGCTGGACCAGGTGTTTCCCTCACAGTCTGTGGAGAAAACCATCCTTGAGCAATATGTCCACAATGGAGGCCATGGGGGACTCCACACCACAGCTTGTGAATATTTCCTGAAGGGACTGCAGTTGTTTGGGGAACCCAAAATAAAAGACAGTGAAAAATTCATGAGGAAAAAGCCGTAGACAGGCACTATTAAGGACTGACCATGAGACTCATTCCTTTCTCCCTGCACTGCTTAGAGAGAGAAGTTGGGAATGAAAGAGTGAAGCTGAGCCTCTGAAGAAGAGGTGTGGTGAAGTTTCCCAAAGAGAAAATTAAAAATTCCACTCTATTTAGTTGGCAATAAATTAAGTTAAATTTTTCCAAGTCAAGTTTGTTTTTTCTGTGACTGTAATTGTCTTTGTCTTGACCCATGAGATGTTTAATTATTTCTCCCCATCCCACTGAGGTGAAGAAATGAGACAGCCCAAAACTGCACACAATATTCAAAGTGAGGCCACACCAGTGCAGAGCAGAGAGGGACAATCCCCTCCCTTGACTGGCTGGATATGCTGTGCCTGATGCCCCCCAGGATACGCTTGGCCCTCCTGGCTCCCAGGGCACTGCTGACTCATATTCAACTTTCTGTTGACCCGGAGCCCCAGGTCCCTTTCCATGGCACTGCTTTCCAGCATCTCATCCCCCAGTCTGTACATCCACGGTTGTCCCATCCCAGGCACAGAATCCATCACTTTCCCTTGTTGAAGTTCATATGGATATTATTATCACTATCATTATTAATATTATTATTACTATTAATAATAATAATAATAATTATAAAAATAATAATATTTTACAATTATTTTTCCCATGCAAGCAAAAATTTATCTAAGTTAAATATATAAAGGAATGAAGAACTAGATGTATTTCGATTTTTTTTTTGAGGTTCACCATTTCTAGGCATTAATCAGCAGTTACTAAGTGCAGTTTGATGGCAAGTGTTTGACACCTAAAAGTCAAGACTGAATTTACACTAGAGCCTTGATTCTGAAAAATACTTGAGGATTTGCTCTCCTTTCCCCTCTTGGCTTTATGATTTGGAGTAGAAATCTGATCCTATGGTTCATGTAATGATGTCATCATATCTTGTTTTACATCTGTAAGTAAAAAAATTTAATGCTTTGAATTTGACTGAACAAAAGTCTTTACCCTATAATTGATTTATATAGACATAGATATCACTGTAGTAGACATATAATGAATTCATTAAATTTGTGAAAAGAACACTGTACTGCTCTTGGGTTTTTTGTGGGGGGGTTTAAGCTGGAAGCAAGATAACTGAAATGCAAAAGATGGAGAAGGAAGTCATCTCAGAAGCCCAGAGAAGCTGTATTTGTCAGTCTCTTCCACCATAAACCAGAGGACTTTCTTTTGTAAAGTAGATGTCTCCTCTTTCATGAGTGAAACCTCTCTCTTTTTTGTACTTTTTGTATGGGAAAATCTCTGAGGCATGGAGAATGATCCTTTTTAACAAAACAGACAAACAAATTTTGAGGTAGTCCCTTTTGCTGTAGTTTTTGTTTTGCTTTATAGATTTTCACCTTGACACCTTTATTTTACAGGAACTAGACACTGCCATTTTGACAAAGTTGTAGCCATTCTTTTTGTCTCTCCAGTAGTAAGCTCACTGGTTAAAATAAATAGGAGAGACAAGCAAATTTAAAAAAAAAAAAAAAAAATAAAGATAACTAGATCTTTTTGCCTTAGAATTCTAAACCAAGCATTTAGAACTATAGAAGTAAATATTTTAGAATTACATAATCCCTGTAAACATTCTTTCTATCTCTCTTGCATTATGAGAAACTGGGAATATGTGATTACTTGCACTTTAAAGAAAAGTCATAACAATATATTATTGTACAAGCATTATTTTACGATAAATGTGTATTAATTTTACACATTTGAAACTCAAATCTTACAATTCCACTAATAAATTTTTAATAATTCATTAAACATATAAATTTAATGACATTGTCAAATATCTTTAAGTAAAATTTCTCATAACTTCAAATTTTGGATGTAGAATGAAATTATGGGTTATGAAAAGCAGTGGTCACCCAATTCAGGAGATTCTCTTATGTTTACACTGTGGTCTTCATATATTTCTCTGGGCATTTTCTCTAAATGTGCAACTTCATTTCCTTCAGTCGCAGCATCTGGACATGCGTGATATAAAACATTTTGGAAAAGAGCCTGGCTGCAAGAAAAAAGGAAACTTTTGTGAACTCTGAGTGCTCTGTGGTCTGGATGAAAATCTCCACAGAGTACATAGAATCATCTCTGAAGCACAGTTCTTTACCTGATTTTTATTTGATCCTGGGAAAGGATACATTATCTATTTTATCTACTCTGACATTTTTTCAATCTGTCTATACTGTAAAATTGTGTCCCCCTCTCATACACTTTATGTTATCTAACTATAAATATATACACCTTTGCTTCTCTCTGTGCTCTCATGGTTGAAGGTTTTGTTCTTTGATGATCATTTCTAGTAAAAACATGCACCCTGAAGCAAGAAATGTCTGTTTGTCCTTATTCCATCTTTCAGACTAACCAACAACAAATAATTGCCTCTGCATTTAGAAGAATAGGGATGAGCATGAATTCTTTCACTGTTACTTTCTTTAACCAGTATGACCAGAGGAAAATCATGAATGAAAACAAAAGAGGGCTTAAGTAAAACAAAAAAAAACTCATCAAAACATAAGTGTGCTTTCTGAAGAGATAAGAGTTTATTGATATCACTGTGGTATGAGATCTAAGAAAAAACACGATTCTCATGTTATCTGTGAACACAGCAACAAAGGTAAGGGCATTATTAAAACCCTGATTTACCTGTATAAAATTCTGAGAGCCACATATTATGAGGACTTGACCCTGAAATCTAGCTCTAGTTTGTGCCTAATAATTATTTTGAAAGTGTTCCCCATCTTATACAAATTAGCCAAGAGTTTGGAGCACTTTACTTGAAGAACTTTAATTTTAGATCATTTCCAGTTTTAGATTTCTTAAACCTATAACATAAAGTACAGTCTGTAAAAGGTTTGCTTAAAATGGTTAGATCTTATCCTCCATTACTTTGGGACAGTCATAAAAGCTTCTTGATTATTCCTAGCCTTTGAAATACTCTATCATGGCTCTTAAAATATTAATTCTCAAACATGTCTATGCAAATTCTCTGGACCCTGCTCCACTAGGATTGCAAAAAAACCCAACAAACTTCACTATTCATCCATTAATGAAAAACACAATTCAGTGAAACCTCACCTATATCCATGCAATTCCAGCTCATAAGAATTAGATTATCAGTTACATTCTTGTATGAGCTGGGAAAACAAAGAACAGAAAATTGTTATGAAGATGTTTAATCCAAAGCTCTACTCTGTTGTTATGGTCAAGGTATTCCTAAGAAACAAAGCTCAAATGAATGGTTAAGTTTTTTAATACCTGTAGCATGCTTGAAGTAAAGAGAAATTATTAATGATCTAGGCAACTGCGACTAACTGGCTACAACTATGGAGAAAATCAAAGAAATTGGTCTGGGAATGCGAACTAGACCATTAGTGGCTCAACACAACCATCTAAGTTAGAAAACAATAGAGTGAAAAAATACTTTTTTTGTGGAGTGCACTCTATGCATGGATTTATGACTCAGTATAGAAGTGGAATTGTGGGTAGAGACTGGGCCACCAGTCGAGATCCAGACACATCAAATAGTCCTACCAGTGGACTGATATTACAGGAACAGGAACCTAGACTAGTGTGAATGTCTTGGTTTGAAAGGCAGGTGTCTGCTAAGGAAGGCAGAAGCCCCCCTTGGAATGGAAGACACAACCCCCCTCCCCTCTGAATAATTAAAATTTGAAATCAAGGGGCTTTTCAGGCAAAGATATGGGAAATAGGAATAATAGTTCTTTACTAGTATATATGTATATATATGTGTATATATATATATATATATATATATATATATATATATA
>JACBWW010000020.1:10974784-11003482 GCA_020086605.1 Lanius collurio | reverse complement strand
TATATATATATATATATATATATATAATAAGGTAGGAAAAATAAAAAAATAAGCTTACCCCCACCTCAGTACAGTCTCCCTTCAGGTAGTTTAGAGAGAGATGGCACTCAGGTGGACCTACCCCATGACCTTCCCTGGCACCAAGGAGAAGCTGACAGACCTATATTTCCTTGATCCTCCTTCTAGTTGTTTTTGTAGATGGGCATCACAAAGGCTAACCTCCAATCCACTGTGACCTCTTTGGTTAGCCAGAACCACAGGCAAGTAGCTGAAAGTGTCTTCATGAGTGAAAGATCCCTTAGTATACTTGGGTGGATCCCACCTTGTGGACAGACTTCTCTATGCCTAAATATTGTAGAAGGTTATTGACCATTTCCCCCGAGATTGTGGCAGTTTCATTATTTTCACATCCCTGTTTTCCAGCTCAGGGGGCTGGGTACCCTGAGAAAACTGGTCTTACTATTAAAGATCAAGGCAAAGAAGGCACTGAGTACTTCAGTCTTTTTCTTATCCTTTGTCACTATATTTCCCTCTCCATCCAAAAACCAATTGAGAAATTCCTTAGCCCTATTTTTGTTGCTAAGGTCTTTGTAGAAATGTTTTATTGCCTTTTACAGCAGTAGCCAGACTAAACTATACTTGGACTTTGGCTCTTCTAGTTTTCTCCCTGCATAACCTCATTATATCCTTGTAGACCTTCTGAGTTGCTTGCACCTTCTTCCAAAGCTCATAAAGTCACCTTTTTCGTGCCTGAGTTCTAGCCAAAGCTCCCTGTTTATCCAGACAAGCCTTCTTCCCCAACAGCACGTCTTTCAGCATATTGGTTCAGCCTTCTCATTTGCCTTTAAAATTTTATCTTGAAGAATGTCCAGGCTTCCTGATCTCCTTGCTGTTCAGGACTAGTGCCCAAGAGACTCAGTCAATTTCCTATATGGGTCAAAGTCTACCCTCTGGAACTGCAAGGTTGCAGTTTTACTGACTCTCATCCCTCTCAGAGAATTGAAAACTTTGTCATTTCGTGATCACTGTGCCCAAGGCAGCCTGCAAACATCAGATCCCCCTAAGTTCCTGTTCACAAAGGACCAGTAGGATGGCTTCCATAGCTGGCTCATTCACGAGGTGTATCAGGAAGTTATCTTTGACAGTTCCAGGAATCTTTTAGACTGTTTCTCCTCTGCTGTGTTGTATTTCCAGCAGATATCTGGTAAATTTAAATCCCCCACAAGAACAATGGCTAGTGATTGGGTGACTTCTCCATGCTGCTTATGGAATATTTCCTCTGCTTTTTCACTGTGATTTTATAGTCTATAACAACTGTTGCCAGGATATCTGCCTAGTCATCTTCCCCCTGATTCTTACCCATAAGCATTCAACCCTATTAGCACCATCATTAAGCTGTAAACAATTAAAACTATCCCAACATACAGGACTGCCCATCTCCCCTCTCTCCTTGCTTGTGTCCTCTGAAAAGTTTATAGACATTCATTGCAGCATTCCATTTGTAAGAATTGTCTCAGCCTCTCTCTGTGATGATGCCTGTAATAGTTTTCCATCTGTGCAGTGGCTTCCAGATCTCTTGTTTGCTGCTGCGTGCATTGGAGCAGATGCACTTCAGTTGGGTTGCTGATCCCACCACCCTTTTGGAGGGAGAAAGCCTACTTTCTGTATGATTATTCTCAGTCATTTCCATGACTTCTGACACGTGAATTACCCTTGTGTCTTCATGCCTGCCTTGTCCCCATCTCCTACTTCCACTGATATGATGCACTGAGGCGTCATATATATATGAGCCTCCCCTAGGCTTGTATCCAGTGAGCCTGGTTTTATTCCCTTCTCACTTCAACAATAGTTTAAAGCTTTTTAAATGAGGTCTTGTAACTCTTGGGCAAAGATCCTTTTCTCCATTTGAGATAGGTGTACTCCATCTGTTGCCAGCATGCTCAGTGTTGTGTAAACCAAACCGTGGTCAAAACCCCAAATTCTGTTGGTTTGTTCAGTTATTGTTCATCTAAACAGAGAAAAACTTTACAGATGAAGAGTATGTAACATAAAAAACATATTCCCAGTGTAATACATAGAAGAAATTTGGTGAGCTTAACAATTGATCTTCTCAAAGAGAATACTAGGTATATTTACAATATTAACAAAATTTTCCAACCTCCTTACCTTGACATTCTTCACACTTAAAAATAAAGACACTTAGACAAGTCCTCCTTGTCCCACATTTGCATGGCTTTTTTTTAGAGAAATTAGATTACACACTAGCTTGAAGTAAATTCATGCAGTTAATACATTTATCTTTAAAGAACCAGATGGTCAGTTTAGTATTTAAAGCACAGTTTAAAAATTTAACTCTTAAATGAGCTTCAGTCACTATTATTTATGGGTTTGTACCTTATAAATACTATTTTAAATATAAGGTAAATTAAATTTAAGTTTACTGTATGTGGTTGAAAAAAACCAGCCTCCACCCTCCCCCCTGCAATGTGTATTTTGTTCCATCCTTCAGGCTTCTCTCTTCTCTCTGCCTGTTAAAAGTTTCTGGAGTGTTTAAACATTGTACCTTGCAACAAATTTGTTAGCAGCAGTTTTATTGCATTCATATTCAATCATTATTTTTTTGCCACTAGACTGTAAGGCAGTCTTTCATTTTTTTTTTATTTGATTGATTCTTTTTAAAATAAGGAAGAATGGAGAAGTGTTTGTCAGCACTGTTTTCACCTTTTTTCTTATTAACCTGATTGGATTTGATTTACCTCAAGAATGCTTCTCCAAACAAAGTGTATATTTATTGAGAAGTTTTCAGTACCTACAAGCAAATGGATAAGCTTAGCCATAGGAAAGGATGTTTTGTGAGCACTAGGTGCAAGACAGAATTTAAGCACTGTGTTTTTAAGGGTATGTTTCAGTATTTGCAGAAGAAAAACTCTTTAATGTATACGATTAAATGATTACTAACATACATACTAATACATACTATACATACTAATTTATACTGCTACATATTTCTGCTTTTTGTTTATTTACTTTCCAAAACTTGGACCGCATTCCAAGCGACTGAATCACATTTTGCTTGTTCTGGCAGCCAAATGAGTGGGACATGGAGAGGAAGGAGAATTGTGCTGCAAATGGATCTGCTTTTTCTCAAAGAGAAAAATGGAGAGCTCAAAAGTATAAGAAAGGCAGAACACAAAGCTAATTTGCTTTGTTCCCTTAAAAAGAAAAGAGAATATATTAGAAATGCATTTTAAATAAATCTCTCTGTCTCTTTTCCTTCATAACACCTTGATACGGAGATCATTCATGTCCCTTTAAAATCTTCAGGGAACTTCTTTACTGTGAATTTTCAGTCATTTTGTCACAGCCATAGTCCCTCAGGAAAAGCAAGGGAAGATGAAATTCCTTCGGGAGCTAATGGGTGCATCTGAGAGACTCCACAATAACCCAGAAGGGCTTGCCCCTTAGTGTCAGGGCTTGGCACTGCTTCTGCAGTGTTCCTAAGCTAGGGGCATTTTTAGCAGAACTGCCCAGAAATTCTAACAATTCAGGAAGCCTATTTTTACCAGTAAAACAAGATACATAAAACAAGAGGCGCCAATTACTAGATCAGAAAATGTTAAATGTGCATGGATTGCAAATGGTGTTAATGAAACCAAATGGCATAAATGCCTGATTTCTTGCTAATGTTGCTTCATGGGAAGACCAATAAAGGGAGTGTATCAGCTATCACACTGATACAAGTTTGAAGAAATAAAATAGAGATGAGAAATATTTTATTACACTAATATGAGGAAATTATTGCTTTGAAAGAGACTATACATTAGTTATTACCTTGTAAGGTAAGCAAAATTAAACACAGTTGTCAGAAATATTATTGTTCTCAGATTCACTCTGTTGTTTCAAATTATTTTTTGGGGAAAAAAAACCCCATTATTTAACCTTTTTGTGCAATTTTCTTTCCTTGTTTATGTGTTAAAATGCTAATTATTTTTCTTTGTTATTCTTGTAGTGAGTCCTTCTAGTCTACTGAAGCTGCTATTTATACCTGACATTTCTTCCTTGCTCCCCAAATATCTCTCTACATCAGATTCCAAACAAAGCTTGTTCCTGAAAACACTCTAAATTATTATGACTGTTGAATATAACTGAAACAACAAGATTCCAATCTTAAAATCTCACAATGAAATTCTTATTTTAGTCTCTCATGTTCCTAAAAACCTGTTATTCAAAATTTGGGTGTTCAGGTCTCCTTATATTCTTATTAAATCAAATAACTGGGTAAGCAGTTCAATATTGTAGGATGGGTATGTTAGCAAATGTTAGTAGTTGGTGTGATTCATGATATTATACTGTTCCTCATTCACTCAGTAGCGATGTTTTCTTCTATATTTGTTCTGTGTGCAGACAGTGTCAGCACAGTAAATGATCTGAAAAATATAAATTTTCTTTTGTCTTGATTGGTTTCTAGAGTGGAAGATTCCTTACAGAGAAACTTCTAATACTGTACTTGTCAGAGTTGTCTAAAAAATAAAGAAAAAAGTTGGAGAGAAAAATAAAACCCTGAGGGACCAGAATGAAACTGAAAATGGATGAATGAGAACACAAAATTATATTTTAAAGCACTACACATGTTAGAAGAGAAAAAAAATAAAAAAGAAAACCTCAAAGACTGAAAGCTAGAAAATTGAGTGAAAGAAAAATCATTCTTTTTTATTAAGACAGAAACATAAGGTGATGTATGGGTCTTCACAAGGTTTGTAGATATAGAATCAATCTTCAGGCTGGATCATTGGAGGCATTTCTTTGAACATGTATACAACTAAGTTTGTTGTGATTCTGGGCAGATAAAAAGACAGAAAGTGCTTTTGCCTGAAGAACTAGTGAGCATAAGTCCAACAGTACATCTGGAACTAAAGGGTTTAAATGTATACTTTTTCTAGCCCAAGATGAAACTTCTCTTTCTGTCTGCATATACCCACTGAGTCTGCAGAAAAGATTCAGCTGAAGAAATGCACACAAAAAAGTACTTCACAAGCAAAAAGCAAACAAGTTTTGCTTGAGACTCCAGATTTATCTAATAGCTGCTATTATGTCAGAGATATTCTTTACAGGCCTGTGAACCTGAAAATTCCACCGTGCAATTCTTGGAAGAACAATATTCATCATTAGTAAGCCCCATAATATGAGTAAGTAAAGCATGAAAGCTTCTACTTTGTAAATTGATGTTGGGTTAGGATTACTTCAATTGTGAATTGAATATATACAACCTAGCTATTAAACTGAAAGACTATGCAATCTGCTTTAATCAGTATTTACATATACTATAGGTAGACATAATTTCCATCTTCAAATTGATTTGGACAGTGAATAATATATGATGATCATGTACAAAATCACGTTCAATTTTGAACATTATCACAATGTTTAGGGATAGAAATAACTACACTCAGAATGAGTACAGCAATCCAGTTGGTGTTATTGGTGGACACACTAACAAAACTAGGGTGATCATTTGTTCCTACTTAATTTGTGGAGGAATTTAGCTTAGGAAACATTTACTTTCCTAGAAAAGACAGCACTGAGCAGCAGCTCTGTGGTACTTCATTTGCCTCCAGCACAAAAACTCCTGATATCTACCTCCAGCTGGATTACAGATTGATCTCAAGTGGAATACTGTCCCTCTTTGAAGTAAGACCATTTGTTTTAGTTCTGATCTCAACAGGGTTTTTGATGCTGCCACATTTCACAGGGCAGAAATTCACCTGATTATGTGTCACTTACCCATTTTCATTCTGAGTTTGGTAGGAGCTGGAAGGTATTACCTTACAGGGAGGTGAAATCTACTTTGTATTTTTTGGATGAGATGCCTCATGGAAACCAGACCACAAAGGCAAGATGTCACTAGACATTAAATGCTGAGTGATATCTTGCCTCTCTATTAAATGCAAACCCTTAAATACAAGGCACATATCTGTTTCCTGCTCAGGCTGAAGCTCCATAGTTAGTGTATTATTCTGAGACATATGGATAGGTACTCCTTCAAACAAACAAATTTCACCTAGATTTCTTGCATTCTGCTTGACTGTTATAACCTTTGTGAAATAGATACAAGCAAACACCAACAGATTTTTAAATAAGATTCAGCTGGTGAGATAGTTTTGTAGGTGTATGAGTTGATTTTGTTTGTGTGATTTTTTTTTTCCTCTGTTTATCCTGCTTGCCCTAGGAAATTAAATATTCAGTTCAGGTTAGTTTATTTCTATAAGAAACAGTTATCTACTTAAAAAAAAGCAAAACAATCAGATGGGAAGGAAGGAAGGAAAAAATGCACATCTTTTAATAAGTATCTTACCTTCTGTGTGGTATTCAGAATGAAGCATTGATCATTATTACATATATAAAAGAAATGCTTGAAGTAGGCACTGTATGGGGAAATCCTACCCTGCAATATCAGGAACAAAAGCACACAGATAGAAAAACGAATCACAGACAGGCATTCAAGACAGAAAATGAGAGTAAAATGACTAAAAGCTGGTGAAAATAAGCATTTTCTTACAATAATAGCACTATGTCAATCTCTGTATCAACATAGTCTTAGGGAGTGTCCCAAAATTTGAATTTCAGTTAGAGAATGAATATAATGTGTACACCAATTTTAGTACTCAAAAATAACAAAAATACTCATAATAACGGAACAGGTAATGTTGGAATAACAAAAATAACAAAAATACACATAGTCACAGAATGGGTAATGTTGGAAGGGATCAATGGAAATCATCTAGTTAAACCTCCCCTCTCAGGCAGGGTCCCCTGAAGCACATTACTCAGGATTGTGTCTAGACACCTTTTAAATATCTCCATGGAGATAAAGTGTCAAAAGACTTGCAAAGCAGACTGAGTGCTCCTTCTTGCCCTCTTTGATGACTGGGGTGACATTTGTTTTCTTCCAGTTCTCATGTACCTCTGTTGAATCCCTCTTCCCACTAGAGAATGCTAGGATTCATCCAAGAAGGTCCCTGAAGAGGCCTAAGTTAACTCTCCTGAATTCCAGGGTTATGATCTTATCTATCACCCTGATTCCTCCTCACAAAATACTGAACTCCATGATCTCATGGTCACTGTTGCCAAGCCAAGCCATAATTCACATCTCCAACCAGTCCTTCCTTGCTGATACTATGAGGTCCAACAGCACCCCTTTCCTCATGGACTCCTCCATCCTGTGTATTAGAAGGTCTGTTGGGTTGGCCAGGTATTTGGTAGGAGGGCTAGAGGGGCAACTTCTGTGATAAGTTGCCAGAAGCTTGCCCCATGTCCAACAGAGTCAATGCCAACCAGTTCCAGGACAGACCCACTGCTTGTGACACATATACTGGGCTGCTTGTTTTCAGGAATATCTCTCTCTAATATACGTCAGAACTTTATTTTGAGCCTGAGAAAATGTTAATTAAACTGATAAATCTCTACTGAACCATATTAGAGTACATAATCAGTGTTTCTTGAGGAAAGGATGTGGGCACGAAATTAAAAAAGGGTAATCACAGGAGAAAGACATTCTGTCTACGATGCACATACTGTTTTTTTTACTGGGTACTTTAATCAGGTTGTTGAGTAAGTATATTTCTTGGTTTTAAAATAAGACTAAAGAAAGCTGTAAATCATCTGGGAGCCCTGTGGAACTTAATTCCTAATTGTTTTTTATCCCTTCCTGTCAAATATTCATTCACCAGGGCAAAGAGCTCTGGAGCAGGTGTGTTTCTAAGCAGAGATGGGCACAGCAGCACACAGATGGGGCTTCCTGAGCCAGAGAAACCCCAGGGGAAAGCTGAGACTTGCCAGGAGGCAGCAGCTTCCAAGGACACACAAGAGGAAGAGAATTTCCCTGAATCCTGAGGTGCCCTTGTAGAACTGTTTCACTGTACTGCAAACGGAGGAGGAAAGACCCACTCTATCAGAGAAATGTTGGAGCTGTTAGGCAGCACAATCTGCTCACCGTATAACAACCACTGCGACTAAGAAAAGGCAATGGGTGATGGTAGCAGGCAACACTGAGAGGCACAGAAGCATCTATTTGCTGACCTGATGGTCTTCAAAGAGGCGTGCTTCTTACCAGGAGCTTTTATATAGGATATCACTGAGACACTATCAAATCTCATACAGTTCACTGACTTTTATCCCCTGCTGTTGTTTCATGTGGGCAACAGTGATACAGGTGGGAACAGTCTGAGGAGGGTCAAGAAGGATTGCAGGACTCTGGAGCACAGGTAGTTCTTTCCTCAATCCTCCTGGCCAAATGAAAGGGATTTAAAAGCGCCAGTTGAATCTGGAAAATCAAAAATGGGTACAGGATTGGTGCCACAGTCAAGGGTTCAGCTACTTAGACAATGGGACTCATTTTTGACACCTGCTCTACTGGAGGCTGATGGGATCTCTCTGTCAGAGAAGGGAAGAGGCATCTTCAGTCATAAGCTTGCCAAGCTGGTGAAGAGGGATTTAGACTTAACTTACTGTAGGATGGGAACCTCAATCCTGCTCCTACCTGTTTGTTTAAGTGCCAGCAAGAGACGCCCAAAGCTTGTAGGAGAAGCTTGTAGGTCAGCAGGAGAGCACGTGAAGAGTATCACAAATTCCTGTCACTTCAGCCAGTAAATTTGCTTCATCAAAGGCCCAAATTAAATACCTCTATGCAAACATATGCAACATGGAGAATAAACAAGAGGAATTAGAGACAAACACATGCCTTTAAGACTATGGTCTTATTGGTATAATGAATATGTGGTGGGATGGAATGTTGAAATGGAAGGATACAGGCATTATAAAAAGGACAGGCAGAGAAGACGCAGGGATGTTGCTCTTTATGTCAATGACCAGCTGGAATACACGGAGCTCTGCTTTGGGATGAATGAGGAGCTGACTAAGAGTTTATGGGTCAAGATTAAAAGGAGGACAAGTTCAGGTAGTGGGGATCTGCTACAGGCCATGCGACCAGGAAGACCCATCAGATGAGGTTCTCTACAGACATATAGGAGCAGCCTCATGTTCACAAATTTTGGCCCTAATGGGGGACTTTAAACATCCTGATATCTGTTGGAGGGGTATAGCAAGCAGGAAGTTCCTGGAATGCATTGATGAAAACTTCCTGCTCCACGTAATAGGAGAGCCAATGAGGAGATGTGCTATGCTGGAACTTATTCTCACAAAAAAGGTGGAGCTGGTGGGGAATATGAAACTCCAGGGCATCCTTGGCTTCAGTGACCATGAAGTGGTGGGGGTCAAGGTCCTTAGGGCAATGAGGAGAGCACAGACCAAGCTCATTACCCTACACTTCAGAACAACAGATCCTGGACTCTTCAGGGACCTACTCAGTATAGTACCATGGGATAGAGCCCTGGAGAGAAGAGGGGTCCAAGAAACTTGGTTAATACTCAGGGGTTACCTCGTCCAAGCTCAGGAGCGATACAACCCAACAAAGAAGAAGTCAGGCAGAAATGCCAGGAGACCTGGACAGATTAACAATGAGCTCCCAAACTCAGACATAGAAAGGACACCTAGAGAGGGTGGAAGCAAGGATAGGTTACCTAGGAGGAGCACAGGAAGGGAGAAATTGTCAAAGCAGTCAGGGATCAAGTTAGGAATGCTGAAGCCCTGATAGAATTTAATTGGACCAGGGACATCAAGAGCAATAAGAGAAGATTCCATAGGTGGATCAGTGATAAAAGGAAGACTATGGAAAATCAGTCACAATAGGGAACATTTAATTCCTTCTTCTCATTTGTAATAAATCAAGCAATAAGCACATATAAAGTCCAAGAAAAGAACAGGAAACTCAAAACTCAGTCAAATTCTAAAAATTGAAGGATACTGCTTGACTTTCCCTAATGCTGCTGTCTTTCTTTAAGCAGGGATGACAAACACTGTGGACAGAGGTAATAAGCACCTCTATCTTTCAGTTTAATGGAAACTGTGAATGTTCCCAGCAACTGGAAAGAACACACAAACAAAAATGAAAAATCCCCCAAATTAGAGGAAAGACTAAATGGAGAATGTATTTAAAATCACAATAACAACCTAACCCAGCTTACAAGATGTCATTCATTCATACAACATCTCAGGCTTATAAGTGTGAACATAAGTTCTCCAAACATTTTTTTTAATGCTAACAGCAACCTTTACAAAAGATTATACCTAAATTTAAGTGCTGCATATTTAAAAGAATAAGTTGGCTTCCACTTGGAAAAGGTAGAATCGATTTCAGATTTGATTGTATATATATTAGAAATAAATCTCGTTCCTATGTATAAGTACTCACAGGAGAGTCCCATAATTGCTGCCAGGCTTTTCCAAACCCAAGAACGAGTTGATTTGGCTCAGCATAGCCTGAAGGTTGGAAACAACTGCTCTAGGCAAAAGACATGATGGATATTCATCTATTGGCTTAGCCTATGTGTGCGTGTGCAGCAGTCTGCACTGTTTTTAGCTGCGAGAAAAGTAAAACATAAAATTTCCAGATAATTTATTTTTAGTCCAATACTTGAGGGTTAGTTTCCAGGTTTAAAATTATGCAAAATAATTCTTGTTTGTGAAAGAGGGAAAAATTGGGCTAGATACGTATAAATTTACCCTCATCTGAATTCCAGTTTCCAGCAGATTTATATTGATTAATATAAAGAAGTAAATTATTTTTAAAACTTCATAATAAAATTTCCAATGCTCTTTACTGCTAGTGATCTGGTTTTAGCTTTTTAAATTGACTAGTTAATATAATTCTAAGATTAATATATGCAGAAACTTTAGAATTAATTTCTTGGGTGAAATCTCAGTAAAAGCTATTATTTACTGATAATAAGTCAGAGTTATCAGCAATGTGATGAAAGAAAACCGTGTCTGTTTCATTTCTGCATGGACAAAGGTATCCTTCCTGCAAGTGCTTAGGAAAGTTTTCAGTAAAAGTTGTGAATTTATGGGAACATTCACAAGCCAGTGAGACAACTCATGCACCTCGTTATGTTTTCAAATTTATGTCAGAAGGTGAAGACAATGTGCAAAAGAAGATAGAATTACATTGGAAGAGAAAGTTTCTGGTAAGACTGAGACCTTTTTCCCCAGAACAAACTAAGGAGTTAAAGAAATCTGTAAAAGAAAGTTGGGTGGTTGGGTGAAAGGTTGTGGTTCCTTTACTTTGTTTTCTTTTTTGCTTTGATTTATTTTTATTTTTTCCTAGGTATCAGTTGAATTTAAGTGAATTTTTAGCTTGGTTTCAGGTTAACTTGAGTGGAAAAGGTGAATCTGTCCCATTTTTGATGAAAATAGAACCTACTGGCTAACCTCCGTAAGAAATAAATGTCTTTTCACAATAAACAAAAAAAAAAAAAAAAGTTGAGCATATTTTTATAAATAGGCACTGTTAAGGATTACTGACAGAAACCCTTGATTACATACATACCTATCAAACATTCTTGGAAGACATTATCATGTAAAAATACTGGTTTTAATTTGGATATATTATTGAGGTTTGTGTGCTTGTTCTTTCTTTAAGGAACATGCTCAAAAGAGAAAAATATGTTACTTCATTTGCAAGATCTGGATTCTTAAAGTGAAAGGAAATTATTCTTAATTCTTAACAAACACAACCAGTTTATGT
Organism: Lanius collurio; assembly: GCA_020086605.1. Classification (NCBI taxonomy): domain Eukaryota; kingdom Metazoa; phylum Chordata; class Aves; order Passeriformes; family Laniidae; genus Lanius; species Lanius collurio. The sequence continues at coordinate 10,991,844 of JACBWW010000020.1, read as the reverse complement.
ATATTTCTTTTTCTTAATTAGGACTCTCCTCTCATAATATGTACAATAATTACATGTATTAAACTGCCTTTGGTCATACTTCCTGTAAAGTAGAAGGAATGTATTGCTTTTTTTGTGTGTCCTATTCACCCTCTGGAAAAAGATAAATCCATTTTAAAAGTGTTTTATCTGATTATTTAAATAAAAGGATACAGATAAATACAAAAATAAAGTTACACATATTCTTCATGATCATAATACACAGCATTTCTTCAAGTGAATCTGTTCTGCTTTCAGAAAAAGAAATTGTAAAACACATTTTGTCTCATTTTTACACAAATAATAGGCCTGATATTTCCCTATTTGCTTACTAATATTTTCTTTCCTATATCAGTTTATTTGTATTTCATATATCTGAGCCACAAAATAGAGTAAGACTTAAGCAATCTCTTCCTCCAGACACATTTAGTCAATCTGAATTTTTGCTGAAGACCATACAGTAGTTTTTTCTTTATCTTATAATTTTAAAAAGGTGCTGTTTCTTGATTTAGTGGGTTTTTTTAACCAATAATTCTGTCATACATTCTTCTTTTTGTAAATTGATATTTTTTAATGAAATCTTTCTTTGTAAACTTAATTATTATCAATTCTGTGTGGAGAAATGCAGTTTCAGTTAATTTATGTATATATTTTGCATCACAAGTATTCAACAGCGGCTGTTAAGAAGAATAACGAGGTTCTCGCTGTACCACAATTTAGTTTCACAGCTGTATAATTTAAAGAAGCTCCTAGAAATGTTGAGTCTTCCCAGGGCTACACAACACCTCAGGGAAGATTTTGATTATCTAAGTTTTGAATGTAGTCTTCAAGACTTCTTTTATTCTAAGAGTTCAAGCAAAGTTTTTAATGAAAATAACCTATGATCCTTGCCTTACAGTTATTTCACAGGTTTTCATTCTATTTCACCATGTGATAATATGAGCACCCTTCGATTCATTGGATAGTTCCATTTATCAGGGTCATCAGGAAGTTGAAAATCCAACTTCATGTGCATGACAAGGTCACAGCTGAGGTCAGACTAAGTTATTCAAATTTTAATCCAGCTGGTTTTTAAAAACACCAAAGATGGAGACATCTCAACATCTCTGCCTAACCTGTTGCACTGCTTGATTGTCCACTTAGAGATGAAGTTTCTCTCATTTCAATTTATATCTACTGTACATCATCCTACTACCACAGCGCTACATGAACAGCTCCATTGCCTTGATGACCTCATCATCATCTAGTAGATTAGACCCATCTCTTCTCCAATCTGACCCATTGCAGCTCCTTCTGTCTCTTTCCACAGTGAAAGTTCACCAGCTCCTGAGCACACTTCTGACTCTCTGCCTGAACTTAATCCAATTAACCAAGGACTTTGATTGACGGAGGGGTCCAAAATTTTGCACTGGACTCCAGATACAGTATCACAAGTGCTGAAGAAAAAGGTATAATCACTTCCCTTTGAATTCTTAGTCATCCACTTGTCAGTAGAACTCAGGGCATTGTTGGTTTTCTTGTGCTTTTTGCTGATGCCCGGCTTGCTGTGTAGCAGCACCACCAGGTCTTTCTCAGCAGGGTTTCGTCCCTGCTAGTGAAGTCCCAGCCTCTAGCACTCCATGGAAGCTCTTTCTTCACAAGTGCAGGACTTGCCATTCGTAGTTGAGGAATTTCATGAGCAAAGATAACCAAATTTTTCTTTAGAGATGGATTATTTTATTGATCTTTTAGTTTATGGTCTTTTGTGCATCTCCTTAAGAGAAATCATTGGGCTGAGTGGCAAAGGCTTCAGACAGGAAAATTACACAAGTGTTGCTGAGCAGTGACTGCAGAACTAGATGTAAGTAAGGGAGACCTGAGGAGAGGAAATCCATATATGCATGGTAATGTGGCTTTTCCAGAACTCCTGGACCGAAAACAGTACCTGTGCTCTGTCCAACATATAATTGTTTTCCACTTCAGCCTTATGCTGAATCATTACAGAGATTTGTTAACACAGGAGGGACATAGTGAAGTAAAGAAGCTGATTCCTAGACAATTATTAAAGAAATGAAAGCAGACAAATGAAATTAATTTAAAATATTTTATGGGATCAGGCAACATCATGACCTTGTGGTCACACTTTCTAAAATCATTTGTTAAAAAAATGAAATCTTACTCTTCAGATCATAGAGATTATCACTATTTTAAAAGCTTATCACTATTTTCCATCCTTAAATCAGACTTCCATATGTCTTGTAGTTTGTGCTTTGTGGTGAACCTTGCTACTAAACCAGACCAGGACATACAACATATTCTGTTCTGCAGCAATATCTTCCAAGGATGTTCTTGTCTCTTGTAAATTACCAACTCTGACAACTTACTAGACTCCTTTATTTTCCTTCTTATTTTTCTGATTTTAGTGTTTTTCAATTATTTTTTAAAAATTAAGTTAACTTTGTTCAGCGTTAAGTTTTTGATACAGTATTCAATATAGTCTTCATGTCCTGGTAAGAGAGCTGTGCTGCATATATATGTAATATATAAATATATATCTGTAATAAAATTGTATCTATATATTTATCTCTGTATATAATTGAACATGCATTAATGCTCAAAGAAAATTAAACAAAAATGTAACAACTACCCCCTCCCTCCCATAAAACTACATGTGGTATTACCTAAACATGTTATTTTTACACCTTTACAATTAAAGCTCTGTGATTCATCCTAATATCTCTGGATACCAGTAATAGCATCCCATAGAATTAGTTTTGATGATTTTATTCACATTTTGTGTTACAGTGCTGGTATCTTCTACAATAATAATAGGGGAATCTCTGACTCAATTAATTCAGGTTTCACCAAAATTTTGTAATACAATGTCTCTCTATGTCAGCTAATTAATGTAATTATTTTTCTTACCTAAGAAACTAGCAATAAAAACATGTGATTACATCAAAATACATGTGCATTTTACTGAAGTTTTACTGAAAGATTTCATTTCTAGAACATAGTTAAACTTTATGAAAAAACCCCAAAAATCTGAACTTTACCAGAATATATAAAAAAGGTGACAAAAATTACCTTCTTTTCTTTATGATAACCAAACTATTCTTACCACTTATCTTTTTCATAATTTCTCTAACTACATCTGAACTGGCCACAAGGGAAGTAGTACATAGGAGTATAGATCTGTATATAGCTGGCACTCTTTGGACTTAAAGTGTCAATTGTAATGACACACTGTTCCTGAATTACAAATGAAGCATACCCTCGTGCTTCCATAATACCATATAGTTATGTGTTTTATGAGGGAATTGGTTGGTTGTTTTGCACTACTGTTTGAAAAGATGTCAATATTTGTTAGTTTGTATGAGTTTTCTTAATTACACTTACTGTTTTAAAATTAGTTTTAATCATCTTAAACAATGCTGTCAGATATGGGTCTGGTTCAAATTCACTGAAGTAAATAGGAAGGTTCCATAGATTTCAAAATCCTTTTGACCAGATCTCATCTGAAAATAAAAGAAAATATAACTTCCAAAAGATAAAGATTTCTAGTGCAATCAGAAAACATTACTAAATCATTTTGAAAACAATCCAAAAATTCAATTAATTTTCTGTGTTTGATGTTGGCTCCTTATACTTTAGGCAGATAATAGAGGGCTAGTACAGATAGCCTGTACTTCTGTTTGTAATATTTGTGACAGCTACCATAAGTTATTGAAAATGCCACAGTGTGATGCTGTATGTTGGTTTTTCATTTACAGGAATTATTTTCAAAATGTTATATAAAATGTGTATTTAAATCTGATATTTAATGTAGATTTACTATTACCTCATGCTGCTCCTGCTTTTCATGTGCCCTTTTTCAGATATGGTAATAAGGATTTTAAGTAATAAAAGCAACAACAAAAAACATGGAAAATTACAGAATCACAGAATATTCTGAGTGAACATGCAGGGGGAAGAGACCCACAAGGATCAAGGAGTCCAACTCTTTAAGTGAATGGCCTGAACTGGTATCAAACCTACAACCTTGGTCTTAATCACCATACTCTAAACAAAATGCATACATATATACATATACTCATATAAACCCACATATGTATACATGCATTCACACATTTGAAAGTAATCAATGGGGTTTTTTTTAATCAGAGCAATTTTTGCCCTGTACACAAAATGGACCATAGGTTATCACTCATTAAATAATACATTTCAAATGTATTAGAAACATAATGGTCTCACTGTAACATGAACATCAGCTCTGGTAATGACTAATTAAAATAAGCCTGCAAACATATGCAGAAATTGTGTTATAATATTTTTTTTTTATATTAATGCTGCTTGTTCTTGGTCATTTATATCCTTTTCTAATTTTTTTGTGTAAGCAAAGTACAATATTGGCATACCTTAAGTGAAAAATTTTATTAAAAAAGTAATAATATAACAATGTAATATAACACAACTTAAAGTAAATACAATGTAGTGTAACAGTATATAATAAATATATTCTCAAGAATTTACAGATTACAGGTCTGTGGAAGGAAAGGTTTTCTTTGAACTACAACTGCTCAACATCAAACAACAGAGTTAAATGTTGATTTCTAGTATCAAGAATAACAAGACATTTAGATAAGTGTTTAAGGAGTAAAAAGCAGGCAATGACATGCACTTTTTTTAACTGTTAAAAAAAGATTATAACTAACAACTGTCATCATCTCTTCTTGACTATAGATTTTGGTGAAGCTCCTAAAATATGGTTTTAGGATGAGAGTATTGAATTTATAACAGTTCGTACACTGATATGAATTTAGTCTCGGTTGTTGCAGTCACATAACTATGGGATTAAAGCATGTGGAAGTTAAAGCAGTTTTAGACCAGCTGCAAGACAACAGAAAATGCAAGGTAGTAACTATCAGTAGGAGTACAGATAATAGCTGATTCGACATCAAACCATCCTGTTAACACATCACACTTTGTTAAGCAATTTTGAATTGGCATGGGCTAGTTGATATTGAATTAGTTTTCTGTATAACCTAGCACTGGGATCCCAGTGTAAAATTTTCACTGTTTTCAAGCCACTGCCTAGTGGCTTGAAAATAGTTTTATTTTTGGACAAGAAAATTTATGTGATATTCCATTCCACAATCAACCTCAGAGTTATCACTTTTCCATCTGCTACAGAATGACTTTTGTATACGCAAATCCACCATAGATAATTAAATACCATTTTTAGTCACTGCCACTTAACATTATTTCAACCACACACTTCACATAACTGTATTTCAATAGTTCCCTTTACATATTTCAACTCACATTTCAAGTAACATATCCAAGGCTTCTAAATTATTGGCAGTTTAAATATCACAAATTTGTACCTCCTAACTCTTTGACCAAATATGGAAGTTAATAAATTGGGGTAATATTTGAACACTATAGTTTTGTGACAATGAGTAATTTATGCTGACCTATGTTTTAAACTGGATTTTCATTCAGTATGAATTTTCAAAATTCAGCTATTTACTCATGACTATTTCTGTAGACAAGAAGATGTATATTTTTTAATATTTATATTGTTAATAAAAATCTGTGCCTGCTAATATAATTTTGTTTCTTTCACTAATCTTTTTCACTTCAGTAGGCACTCTTTTCATCAGCTATAAACAAATAATAGGAAAGAAATCTACAGAGAAAGACTGTAAATCTAGGTAACATGCCATTTTCTATACATTTGTGAGAAGCTCAATTTGACTACAGAAAGCTCAATCTTGCTGAAATAAATTAGACGTTTTCTTTTGATCCTAATAAGGATAAAATAATAGACCCAGAAATATGGACTTGTACTTATTTTTCTGCATTACTCTTACTGCCTTATGTCATTGACTTTTGTTTTCATATAAATAACTTGCCACAAGAAAAGCAAAAGATAAAATCAAACACCCCTCCTGTCCTCTTCCCCTTGCCTTTGTCACATACACTCAGTCCCACCTTGGTGATGTGGCAACAGATGGTGCAGGATGCTGAGTCTATAGCACGAAGATTTCCTTCTGCTACTCCTTGCTTCGTACTTGTTTTCCCCTGATGTTCCTTACTTCCTTCTGCTCCAATGAGGACCACCCATGGGTCACAGTCCCTGAGGGTGGGTCCTGCTCCTGCATGCAGGAATGGCACAAGGGGGCCCATATGCTCCTTCCCTACAGAATGCCCTGCAGCCCTTGCTACAGGAACTCTTTATTTTACATTCAATACAACATTATTGGCTATTCTCAACTGCTTAATAGCTGGTGCAACCCAATCACATCATTCTTTTGGGAGAAAAGGAAAATGAAACCACAAGCTTGTTCTTTCTTAAAGAATGCTGATGCTTTGAAAACTATCAAGCTTCTCATGCAAAACGTACTTGTCAGGTTGTGTTCAAAACTCCTTACATCATCTGTCTTTCTACACAAAATACTGTAGACAGTTTCTTAATACATATTTTCCCTTCACATCATAGGTTACTGAAATCCTAGGAAAATATTTTTGTATCTATCATCCTTAAACAACATAGGAAAAAAATGCATAGAATGCTTATATGTGTAAACATACAGGTCTTCTTACAATCACCTGCTTAATATAAGAGAAGACATAATTATTTTTATATTATTTGAGGTCTATAAATACTTGTAAGGGAGCCATGCAGAAGCAGGCATGCAGTTTGCTTCAGGTATGAGACTCTTAAAACCACACAGGGAATGTGGTTAGACTGGTTGGGATCACTCACAGGCATGGAGCAGTGGAGTAAAATCGAGTGGCTAAAACTGTTGTTGTCCTTAGCACTCCTCCATGTCCTTCTGACTAGTGTTGCCTCCCCTGAGGGATGGATGCCTGATTTGCTTGTGAATAAGTAGAACCAACACAGTCTTCATCCTCTATATTATATTAAAATGACTCCAGTTTTGTTCAACTTCTGTATGACAGACTCAAAACTGAGGTGAATGCTGAAATCACGTGTGAGAGTATCAGATATATTTACCTCAGGACAGCTCTGTTAGTCATTGAGATTGGAAAGATGAGTGGGAGTGGTAAGAGCTACAGCTGATCTGTAAATTTATGTTTGTTAAGAGCCCTGAGAGGAGGAATATCTTCTTTGATGGCTTTAGTTCCCTCCATGTTTTTTCCTTGTTCTTAATTTTTTCAATTTACCACACAGTATTGCTCTTATTTTACCTGGATATCTGTGATTGGATTTTTTTTTCTGTTGTTTTTGAGGTGTTTAGCACTTTCTGTTTTCTCAAAACAGAAAATAATTGAAATGTAAATCAATTAGAAATTAATAAGGTTTCTGTGGTGGCAGACCTGAATTTAATTCATGATGTTAACAATGATGAGACTGAAATATAATTCAGTATATTGTCATGAACAAACAGGGGATTTAAGTAGTAAGCAAATTAACTAATACTGATCTTAATTTCATATAATGGCTAGCACAAGTTATGATCACAGTCTCCCTCAGATGCACTTGTACTTACAAGGACATTATGCCATTTTATCAGTTCACCCTACACAGGACACTGAGCTTAGATTCCTAGGTTGCATATAATATTTTTAACACTTCCAGCATAGAACTTTGCTTTTTTAAAACATGAACAGACAGAAAAGAATCACCCTGGTTCTCAGAAGAAAGTACAGACTGCATTTCTAAAATGCCGTGTAATTCCTACTCAGAGCCACTCATGAACAGTAAGGGCAATTTAATTATCTAAATAGTAATTAGGAAATTAAATGGAGTTGAAAGCTTACAATCCTTTGAGACCTGGGGCTGGCAAATATGGAAAAAAAGTCAAAGGCTTCTGCCTGCTCATATTTCAAGGGGTATGTGGCAACATAAAACTTCAGAAGAAAGGCTTTTTTTGCCCCCCTCAAGATAATTACGGGTGAATTTTTTTACTTCTACTGGGATGAAAAAAGCTTATATATTCCATATAAATATAGGAAAAGTTGGAGACTCAACCCAGTAAAAGGGATTTCAGATTTTATAATTGATAGCAAATACCAAAATGTGTTCAAAAATATTTTCATCTCCATAAAAAACAGTTACTTATCCCATATACTATACATGGAACCATCTAAAATTGAATAATGTCCATTTGCATAAAGGAAAGCAAGGCAGAATCCTATTTAGGAAGAATTTTAAAAAGGACAGAAGACTGTAAGGCAGCCAGAAATTCAGAATAAATCTGATTATGAAAAATTCTGAAGATAATGGCACACAGGCATCCTTTAATTAATATGGAATTAATTGTCTGCAATATATGGAAACACAAGTATGATTATGAAATTTCATTAACCACAAATAATTTTAATAAAGAAGGCTACTCTTTGTGGCAGTTGCAGAATACTTCAACAAATATTAATGAAGACTCTTGAACTACCTATTAAATAGTGCTTATTCACCAACCAGTAATTTAAATACAATAGTTATTTTATAATACAAATATGTATCAATAATTTAAAACTTTTATAATTGACTTCTACTGCAGTGCTAGAATTAAAACTATTATTTATATATGTGCTTCAACACAACTGCACCATTGAAAAAAAAGCATCAGGGCTCTGTGTGATGCCTTTTGAGAAAGTGAATTAATTTCCATTGCCAAAATTTTGTGTGATGAGGCAAAGGTGATTGCAGTATGTAACTTACAAGCTAATGTATCTAAATGAAAGAAAAATGAGCCACTTGGTGCATCCTCTACACCAAGGACTCTTTAAAGGTCTCAGTAATCTTCAGGACAAGCCAGTGTTCTTGAATGCTGAGTGAGAGTCACCAAAGCAAGTACCAGGAAATATTCAGTTTTTTGCACTTAGCGTTTTGGAGCCTTCACTGGGTTTCTAACAGCTTATTTTAGATGAAGAAACATAAATGTTTAGGATTCATGATTCCTAATTGGTGTAGAATGAAGAAGTAGTAGCTGAAGTGACATCAGCTTTTTGGTATTTCAGTCTAGTAACAAAACACACACCTGAGCATAGAGGAGAAAATTTTAATTTCTTCTCTACTTCCGTGTCTCTTGTATCCCAAACATGTAAATTATAAATGTTAAACACTAGCAGACCTGTTTTCTAATATCACTCTAAAAGCTAGATTTGACAGTGCAGAACACAACCTTCCCAAACAGTCCCTGGACTGCGTGCACGTGGCAAAGTTGTGGTGGTGGGACAGGAGGTATGTGCTTATAGATGGCTCTGTAAGAAGAGGTAAGGGGCTGCACGGTGCTTGTTCCTGTCTATTCCAGCCAGCTTTGCAATGGACCCCCCACAGGACACATCTGTCAGTGAAGCTGCTGGTTCTTCTGGAAATACTTAAGAAAGAGCAAAATTCCACATAGGCAGTAAGCAGTGACAAAAACAAAAAAAAAAAAATAGAAAATTGACAAAAAAACAAAACACCAAAGCGTGAGAAACAATCCTGTAGGCAGTAACATCACAGTGTAAGGAAGGGGAGGAGGTGCTTCAGGTGGTGGAGCAGAAATTCCCCTACAACTTGTGGGGACAAGCATTCCAGAGCAGACATTGCAGTCCATGGAGAAAAGACCATGGACTGCCCATACTGGAACAAGCCAGGAGTGGCAGAAAAAAGAAGCAGCAGAAAAAAAACATTTATGGAATAGCCATGAATCCCCAATCCCCCTTCCTTGCTGTGCAGCTCAGTTTGGAGGAGAAAGGAGAGGCATTGGGAGTGAAGGAGTGATGCTAATTGGTAAGTTATCTCCTTGTTTTGATCTAGACTCTGCTAGGCTGTCTTTAGCAAGAAGTAGTAGAATCTATAATACAGAGACATATATATAGTTCCACTTCATTTGAGCTCCTTAGAAGGTCACTGAGGTAAATAGAAAGGCCCTCATCTATTTCATGAGATCAGTTCTACAGCTCAGCAGTTGCCTTCTGAAAGACCATCTTTGATTGAAACATAAGATTTGCTTACTCTTACTCTAGAAAAAAAACAAAAGACAAAACAAAAGAGTTCTGAGTTTAAGGTCCATGTTCTAAAACTTCAATTCCACTAAAAATTATAGATTTCAGATCACCAGAAATGCAATTGTGAAAACAACAGTAATAAAGCACTTTGCATCAGAATAAACAACAGTTTTAGATATGGAAATAGAATATATTATTCCTTCTTTTATTTTCTGTCAATACAGAAAGTGTTCACAGCTTCCTCATATCCCAAACCTACCTGCAGAACTCAGCACTTCTGCAAAATGAATCATTATGATTACACAGAAGCTTTAAAATTCTCTAAAATATGAATCACCTCTTTGGGCATCATGTGGGAACTCACACACCTTCCAATTTTTACTTAATACCTACTTATCACCTCTTTTGTGTATTTTGCTTACTAACCTTATGCACTTCACCTACTTTTACATACTTATGCATAAGTACATTATACAATTCATTTACTTATACATAACTCACTACTTATACGCTTTATTTTTACCAACATGCACAGTACATACACATTTTACTCACTTATGCTCACATAACACAGTACTTCTACCTAACACAGTACTTATACATTTTACCAACTTATCCACAATACAGCATATATACATTTTGCAACTGCAGTGCATGAGATTACACCTTGCTTGATTGGTCCCTTTACTTCATCCAAGAACTCCACACACACTTTTCAGGAAATAGGATTGGTTCTAGTCCCATGCAGCACAGTCCTTTTTTATCTATTCCTTGCTGTCTTGGTACTTGCTTTTTCAATTTAACACAGTTTATCTTTCAGTCCTTGATGCTCCAGGAAAGCAGAGTCAAGATGATGGCAGCAACAAAGCCCAGCCAGTCATCAGCAGCCAAGTTAACCCAGGAAATCCAAACTACCAGACAGCAAAGACCAGGGAGCAGATATAAACCCTCCTCCTCCTCCTGACTGGGCTTAAAAACCCTCAAGGAGTTGATCTGCTGCAGCTGAAGGTGGATGGCCAGGTGAAGCTGGTGAGGGTAATTCCAGCCTGGTCTTACTCTGAGGGCTCCAATAGACATAGTTACAGATGGTTTGGCTGGGGCACACTGTCATGATTCCAAACACCTTACAACACCTACTAAACTGCTTACAAACCTACTATTCTGCTTATTAATTCCATCAGAAGAATTAGGTGTGTACAAAGTAGGTGTAACTGGTGAGAGTTTTTACATTATTCCTAGAGAGACTCAAGAACTCTAATGTCTTAAATTGGCAATATTGATTAAACAGTACATTGAATTTTGGCCCAGTATAGTTTTGAAAGGTTAAGCCTTCAGATCACAAGCTCTAATAAATTTTACATAATATAAATTAAGATATCATAAAATATATACAAACCTATGTAAAAATCCATATTTGGGGAGTGCTATAAGTAGTTCTAAATCAAAGAATTATTTAGCTGGGGTTATGCAAGGGTTTGCATTTGGAGAAGTGCACAAGGAAGATGCTATTTCACTCAGTACCTAAGTGGTAAAATAAGGAGTAGGATTATTTAGATTGCAGATGGCAAATAGCCTAGGGAGAAAAATAAACAATAGCTGATGTCAAAGCCTCTCTCAATGATTTTCAGCAATCTTGTCCTGAAGATTGAAGAGGCCTGAAGAGGTCCCAATTGACTGAAAGGTGGTGAATATTACCACGATTTTCAAGAAGGGTAAGAAGGACTCCAGAAAATACAGGCCTGCCAGTCTCACTTTAGTGCCTGGTAAAGTTATGGAGATTTTTAGGGGAGGTATTGACAAACAGTTGAAAGACAACACAGTCATTGGCCACAGCCAGCACGGCTTTGTAAGCCTTACTAAAATCCAGAAAAAACTACATCCACTGCCTTCCCTTCACCCACTAGGCAGGTGGTCTTATCACAGAAAGATATCAAGTTAGCTGAACAGGACTCATTTTTTGTGAGCCCATGTTGACTGGTCCTGGTGGTTCCATTGTTTTTTAAATGTCTTTCAGTAGTACTCAGCTTCTCCAAAATTTTTCCAGGAATTGAGGTAAGACTACCAGGTCTGTAGTTCCCTGTGCCCTTTTTGTAGATGGAATAGCATTGACTAGCTTCTCCAGTTAGGAGGAACCTGCACAGACTCTCAAGACCTTTGGCAAGTGATAGATTTGGGTCTTACTCTAACATTCCACACCACTCTCAGTATTCTGGAGTGAATCACATTAGACTTAGTGGACTTGTAATTATTCAGTTGATACAGCTGGTTCCTTACAATTTCAGTGTCCACAAATGAAAAGTCATTGTTCTCATGCATGTGATCCACACACTTGGGTGACTGAGTAGCCCGAGGTCTATCAATATAACTAAAGACAGAGGCAAAAAATGCATTGAATGCCCCCGCTTCTTATTTATTCCTATTAGTCAGATGACTGTCTTCAACATCTTTAGATCTCCTGTTGCTATGAAGAAGTACTTAGAAAAGCCCTTGTAATCTGAAACAGCACTTGCCAGTGTTATGAACTGGTCTAATCACTGAGGAGTAAAGAGAACTAACTTTCTGTGAATAAAACTGAAAGAACTTCGAAGGTTCGAAATATTCCCAAAAAATCTAGATAAAATCCAAACGAGATTAAACGTTGACGACAAAAAAAAATATTTAATAGTTAAAGAGACAAAGAGAAAGAAAGAGAGAAGTAAAGAAAAGTCAGAAAAAGCTAAGGTTACTTTTAAAAGCATAAGATAGGTCACCACCACACTGCGCTACCTTTGTTGCTGCTGAGACTGAGGGAGTGGGGGGTGGGGACAGAAGCAGTTTTTGCCCTTTTTTTCCTGCTGTTTGAAGGGTCTTATCTGCCTTCTCCGATCCCGGGAGCAGCTTGGCTGCAGAGCGGCAGCCCGACCTCTGAGGCTGCGGCTGAACCTCGGTCCACCCGCGGCGCTCTCACCGCGGGCCGCAGGAGCAGGGTGGGGCTGCCACAACTCACTCGTGACTTTGGTGCGGGGATGCAGGATCAGGGGGTTAAGCTGGCAGCTTCAGCTCCAGGAGGCCGCAGGGTGTCTCTCAACAAGCAGTGGTGGCTGGGGAGGAAGGCAGAGGTCAGGGATTCTGCCCCTTGCTTTCCCCTTCACTTTTGCACCAGTTTCACCTTCCTTTTTATGGGACTCAAGGTGGGCTACTCACAGTCCATCCTGCACGTAGTTTCCAGGTGTTGAGGAGTGATTATGATAAGCAGACATTATGGTGAAGCACTTTCTGAAGCCTTTCTCTTATTATCAGGCTCTTACAGCCAGTTCTAACTCTAATTGAGCTTTGGTCTTTCATGTCTTCTCCCTGTGTGTAAGAACCATGATTCTGTAATCTTCCTGCAAAGCTTGATCTCTCTTCTAGAAATCATACAATTTCTTTTTCATCTTGAGCTCCACAAGGAGTTCCTTGTTTAGCTCAGGTAGTCATCTATTCTGCTTGCTGTATTTATGACACAGTGATATTGTCTTCTCTCTAATTTCTGAAAATAGAGCTAAATGCTATCAAACAATCAAACCTATCCCATACATACTGTGAAACACCATTGCTAAGGAGGTGTTGGAAATAAGTCAACAAAAGGCTCCTGTTAGTTTATTGTTCACCTAAAGACCAGTAAAATTATTTTTCTGTTCTATTAGTCACTGGTAAGAAATCAATAGATAAATTATTTCAAGTTCAAGACATGCAATATTTCAAGATCAATAAAAGAACCCCATGAGTGTCATTTAATAGAGCTGGAGGTAAGGAAATCGGAGAGGTGACATGGTGACGTATTTCCTAGGTTACTGCTTCCCTGAGCATAAGTTACAGCCATTATAATCAAAGAGTCTGGAGACAGAAGTAGCAAATAAAACATTTATTTTAGCTTTTTTTGTTTGTTTGTTTTAGTTTTCAATGAACAAATCTGTGAAAAATATTAAACCTTCTTTGGTTTGGTCACAGAAGATAATGTATGTACTATTCTGCAAGCAGAAGAGAACATCACAAAATAATAGGTCATACAATTAAAACATTAAATTATAAATTCCTGAGAGACAAGGAGGGAATGTTGTGCCAGATTTTGTCTCAATATATTATAGTCATCTAAAAGTACAAGTTACAAAATGATTAATGATTCACTCTCCAGACCCAGCAGATGGAAACATTCTGATCCTGATTTGTTGCTTAGAAGACAGTTGATGACTTTGTTAAGTTTTCTTGACTAATTTATTTTTTTTTTATTACACCATTACTGCCATGGTCAACTTTTGAAGTTTCATTTGGTCTATTTCAAAAACTTTTTTGATTGCTGAAAATAATATTTTTCTTTAACAGTGTGCTAATTGAGGTTGACAGACACAGCTCTAGTTCCTCCTACACTTATAAACACTGTAGCTTAACTATATTTGCACTTAGTCAAAAGTGTAGAAATATTTATCATTATGTCTGATAACTTTGTTTTAAAAAGTGATAGAATGTTTAAGCTCAGATTCTGAATAAGCACCTCATTTACCTAATTGCCTTCTGTCTGGTGCTTTTTATTGACCAAGAGTGTATGAAGGCTCAAACTTGAAATGTAACTTTACTGAATCTTGGTTTCAGGTTTTCTATAGTTTTTTAATTTCTTTTTTTATATCAGGGGAGAAAAAAAAAAGGATGAAACCTCAACCATTTAATCAAACCCAAAAGCCTAAACCCAGTCTGTTTGCCTCAATTAATACCAACAAACTATGTGGACTAATGCATGTTTCCCCAATGAAAGCTTTTATAATCTAGTTTTTATCTAACCTTCCTGTCAAAATCTCTTCGCTATCCTACAGGCATGTGCCCAGGTTAGCTTAGTCCTGTCATAAGCTCAGCATCTTCAGAAAAGCCAGGAGAAACTGCACTTTCCTCCCTGTTATCCATTTCAGAATATTGCGAGCATCTGCTTCTTTGGAAAATATATGGATTTTGATAGCATTTAGCCCTATTTTCAAGTTATAAATGTGCTGGCATGTCTGTCATCATTTAGCAAGCAATGACAGTTGGCAACAATAAATGGATGAGAGACAGTACAAAATAATTGTGATACAAAAGAATGAAGGGGAATTAATGGCACCTAAAGCTTCAAATTAAATGGCTCAAAATGAGGTATTAACATAAAATGCTGCCTCTGCTAATTTCTCAGAACAAGCTGCAGTTGCAGCTGTTTCTAATTGACAGGTGGAAATGATATCATGTCTTTGTGGGAAAACTGCCTGTTGTACAGGCATGATGGTGTGTATCAGGAAAAATGGCCCTCGTTCTCCCAGGTCCGAAAGTAAGTTCTAAATATTCAAATTGTTAGTCTGAACGTCAAAAATCTGTTCAGTGAAGATAGGAACAAATGGGTGTGGAGTGGGGGTGGGTGAAAGTAGAATCTACTCAGCACAATTCAGAATATTTTTTTCAGTATGAAAAAGATGTAATTCCAGGGTTGTCTGAGGATAAGCCACAGAAATGTTTTTCTGGAAGGATCAAGGAAAGAGAAAATTAAGATTTTCAGTGAAAGTCAAAATAATTTTCTCCTATAGAATCAGACAGCTGACATTACACTCAACAACTTGTTATGTGCAAAACGGGGTATGTTGTGTACATGGAGTGAAGAATTTACTGTGTAATTAAACTCTTAAAATCTAATCAAAATACAGAATTTTTTCACTTGCAACAATACTAATATTCATAGCACAAATTAATATAAAGAATTCCCATAAGTAAAATTTTATACATTACATTACCACTATCAGCCCTTTTTCTGTTGTATTGTGCTCATCTCCCCAGTGTTTCTCTCCATCTTCATCAAATAGATTGGAAATGGAGGGTTTTATGGCAAGTCAAAATGTGTTCCTTCTTGTCATTGGTTTCCCAGTTACTCAGACTTTTTATTTTTGATCTCAACAGTGGGTTTGTGTGGTGCTCAAGGTTAAACTTTCTGGTAATGACCAGTGACAGATGGCAGTGATTTGTATTTATAGTCTGAGATCTTTGTCTGGTATCTGCACTCTTCCACAGCACATTTGGTTACATGATCACACCTACACTCTTCTACAGCACATTTTATTCTGAGATAACAGACAGTTCAATCCAGCCAGAACAATTATTTGTATTTCCTACAAGGTAAAACTAAACTGAAATACATTCTGCAGCTAGCTGAGAGTTTAAACTAATTAAAATCACCTCAGGATAAGACAGGCTAAAAGAAGCTCTGAAACCTGTGCTGTCAGGTCAATATAAAGCCTCTGAACTTGATGGGGCTGCACAGGAAATTGTAATAACTTACGCTGGAAGAAAGCTTGGTATACTCAAAAATATGGGGCAAAATTATATTTTCCTGTCTTCAAGCATGAGATGTGTAGAATTTGCCTGTGTTTCATGAGTAGTATAAATAAGTGTCCAATGCAAAAAGTTTTGATCACAGATTTAGGCTGGTAGAATCAAAATAATTAATGAAATTAATTTCAGAATGCCACCTGAATCCAAACTTCTGCTCAAAATGGAATCACACATGAGGTCAGACAAAGCCAGTTGGGATTTTAGCCACTTTGGAATACAATATACAGAATGAGATATATAAAATCATACAGACATCAGGGTAGAAGGTATTTAAAATATTTACGATAAATTACCCTTTAAAAGGGTCTGTCTTTCATAATTATAAAACCTTAGGTGTTACCTGAGTCTACCTTTTCACAGCTTAAGATGAGCACCAACTTCTGCAGATACTTTTTTATGTCTTCTCATTTAGCACTTTCTTTTTGTCTTCTGAAAAATAATTTGTATAATCAGTGTTTCCCAAAACCAATTTTTCTCATTCTCACCTGTACCACAGAAGTACAGATCCTCTTGGCATGCTACCACATGCTCCATATGCATCCAGCTCATCATTCAATTGTTTCACAATTGGCTTATTCATTGACTTCTAATTTTTGATCAGAATACAATCATCCCTTCCATCCCTGGACATCACCATACCATTTAATCTCAAATTTTGCCTTTATTTTTCTTTATCAAGGCTGGTTTTTTTCATTATAACTAAAACACAATTTAAAAGATACTGTTCATGTGTAACA
>JACBWW010000020.1:10880083-10974390 GCA_020086605.1 Lanius collurio | reverse complement strand
TCTTTGCACTCTTAAGCACAAATTAATGTTGAGGTCCAAAAAAAATTCATATAATACACATAAAGATGGTTCATAAGAGCAACTCTGATTTTTTTTTTTTTGTTTCCAGTGTGTTATTGACTTGAGTATAACAAAGTCACAAGATTACTTACACTAGTCTTTCTGCCCCTTGCAATCCTGCAAACCCTGCTTAAATAGCAACAGGGGATAGAAATAGCATATTAACTATTTTTAAATTAATTTAAAATGATATTTGACAGTAAAAGAGATTTCTACATATATGACAGCTCTCTGAACATTTGTACATCTGAAATAGCTATTGCACTAGTAGAAAACACTTTCAAGATGTAAACTCAATTTGGTCCGTAATGATCATTGCATTTCATCTCTTATCAAGGCATATAACAAGTTTAATATTTATGTATTGTATTTTATTTACATCTCACATGGAAGCAAAACTATATAACTTCTTTTATAAATATATATATTGATTCAGATAATCCTCATGCTAAAAGTTGCAAAATATGAAACTTGTATTCTGGAATATGTAGCTTCTCAAGAGCAGTGACCTGCTTTCTATTGATTTCAAAATTCAACTGCATAGAAGTAATTCTAGCCTTCAACATTAAAGAATTGTTTGGGAACATAACTTCTATGTCAATTGCAATGACAAGCTTGATGCTTTGCTGGATCTGGACCTAATCGTTCTATGTCATATCAAAGATGGTCAGCATCATATAGAACTGAAACCTTTTCATCACTGGGTGTCTTGATTCAGTAATAATGTCAGGATGATATCATTAAGATTTTGTGGCTAAAATTACTTAAAACCAAAGTATACAAACCAAATAATTATTTGGTTTAACTTCTGACAAAGCTTCAAAACAAAAGTTCAGATTAAATTTTGATTCAAAAGATTAGTACTATTTTGGATGTGACTTAGGGCTGGATTGGTGAGCTGAGGCCAATTTTATAGGGTTCTACACCATCTAGTGTTGGGTCTTGCACTTAGGTCAAAACAACCCCTTGCAGCAATACAGGTTTGGGGCAGAGTGGCTGGAAAGATACCCAGTGAAAAAGGACCTAGGGGTGCAGGCTGACAGCTGGGACATGAGCCAGTGTGTGCCCAGGTGGCTGTGAATGTCAGTGTCATCCTGCTTTCTATCAGGAATAGTGTGGCCAGCAGGACCAGGGCAGTGATTGTCCCACTGTACCCATCACTGATGAGGCCACACCTCAAATCTTGTGTTTAGTTTTGGGTCCCTCACTACAAGAAAGTCTTTGAGGTGCTGCAGTGTGTCCAGAGAAGAGCAGTAGAGCTGACGAAGAGGCTGGAACACCATTTTTTTGGGAGCAGCCGAGGGAGCTGGGGTTGTTTAGCCTAGAGAAAAGAAGGCTTGGCAGACCTGATCACTCTTTACAATTACCTGAAAGGAAGTTGTAAAGGTGGTGGTTGTTTTTTTCTCCTAATTAACAAGTGACAGGACAAGAAGAAATAACCTCAAGTTGCATGGAGAGGTTTAGATTAAATATTAATGAATTTCTCTTCAGCATGAGGGTTGTCAAGAATTGGAATGTGCTGCCCAGCAAAGTGGTTGAATCACCATCCCTGGAAGTGTTCAGGAAACTTATGGACATGGTACATGGAGACATGGTTCAGTGGTCGACCCGGCACTGTCGGGTGTACACTTGGACTTGATGATCTTAGAAATCTTTCCAACCTAAAGGTATGCGTCTGTGATTTCCAGAGAAAACTCCAAAAAAAAAAAAAAAAAAGTCAGTTATTTATAGCGTTAAGAGCAGGAATAATGTTAATTAATAAATTCAACTAGTGATGTTTCCTTCTTCTTCACTTAAGTTATAAGCTTGATTGATAAAAGTAGGGCATAAATGTAATGTAGTGAGGTGTTTATTAAGTATTTGACAAGAAATTGATTGTCATACTAGATGTGAAATAAATTAGTAGGTGCATGCAGTGCAAATAAAATACAAAAAGGAAGAAAATCAGTAATTTCTCTAATCTTAAATGTAATCAAAAAAGAAATCTTACAAATTCATGGGAAAATTCATAGTGGAATTCTTCTGAAATTAATGTGATACTAAAATGCTATTTAAAACCTTCACTAGCTTTATAGCATTTTCATCAGTGCACAAATATGATTTATTTATGATAAACTACAGCTACATCAGGAAATCTTATCAAATGATAAACAACCACCTTAAAAGTAACAATGTTGTAATGCCATAAAGTGCAAAAGTAAATTCAAAGTAAATGGAATAAATGCATACAAAGGGATTATAAATTAGAAAATGCTCTACTTGGTGGTGCCAAGCAATAGGCAATGGCACAAACTCATGCACAGGAATTTCCACCTACACTTGAGAAAGAACTTCTTTATTGTGAGGGTGACTGAGCACTGGCACAAGTTTCCCAGAGAGATTATGGATTCTCCTTCTTTGAAGATGTTCATTCCTGGACATAATCCTTGGTTACATGCTCTAGGGAACCCTGCTTGGTCAAGGAGATTGGACTGAGTGACCTTTCAGTCGTTCCTTCCAGTCTTACCCGTTTTGTGTTTCTGTGTTTCTTGATTGTCTCCTTCTGGTATTGTAAGGCCCATGATTAGATGCAGAAATCCATTTCTGTGATCTCAAAAATGTTTTGGAGAGGGGAATTCTCATTCCACTCAGCTTCCTGGCTATAATCCTACTAATGCTTTTAGCAGAATATACTGCTAGTTTATGCCAAACTTTTCACAAACCAAAGAAATAAAGAGAAAAATTATATGAATAAAACTTAGATTTTGGTTCTGTTTTTATTTAAAAATAAACTAACAAACAACACACAAACTAAAGTCAAACAAACCAAAGCAACTTCTGCCAACAGAGTTCAAGTTTTATGATATTTTGAGTAAAGAAAAAGTTTCAAAATCCTCCATAATTACTTAGGGACATCTGTCTTAGTTGTTGAAGACACGGTAAGCTGGCATTTCTAAACACGAATTCTCATTGAGATGACTGTTATGTTTGATTGACTGTTTTGATTCACCAGTTTAAGAGAGACATTGAGCACTTGGAGAGGGTCCAACAAAGGGTCGCCAGTATGATTAGATGTTTGAATGATTTGGCACATGAAGAGAGGTTGAAGAAATTCAGTTTATTCAGCCTAGAGTAGAGAAGGCTCAGAGGGGAACTCCTAATCACAGTGTCTGAATAGCTGAAAGGGAGTTACAGAGAACTTAGAGATGTTGTCTTCTCACTAGGCTGCAAGGTGACAGGACGAGAGGTGACAGGCACAAGTTGCTTCAGGGGAAATTCTACCTAAATAAAAGACAGAAATTCCTCATTATGAGAAGATTCAAACATTGGATAAGGTTGCACACAGACCAAGCAGAATTTTTGTCACAGGAGAAGTTCAAGATTCAGCTTGACAAGAGATCAGCTTGGCTCTGCTTTTACAAGAGATTTGGAACCAGAGGAATTGCAGAGCTCCCTTACAATCTATACTTCCTCATGACTCTGTGATGTGTAGATTATGAGAGTTTTATGTATAAACAGAAAACATCTCTTTGAAAGAATTTATAGATTAATAAACTGTTTCAAAAATATTTTTCCCTCACTGCTTGAAAAATTAAGAATTTGTCTCCACATAACTTTGTATGCCAAAAATAATGTCTATATAAATCACGCAAAAGTAACTCAAACAATGTAGTGAAAAGATTTTTATTTATGAAGCTGGTCTAGAAGGAAAAAACAAATGTTTGTGAGGTTCCAGTTCAGTTTCCCACCTTCTGACAGTGAGGAGACCTGTAACCTGGAGTTAGAGGGTAGGGAAGCCAAGCAACTGGGATAACTTTCTAAGGAAGGGGGCATTGAAAAGGTGATTGGATAAAGGACACGTTCTTAGGCTCTGGAGGCAATTCCCATTGAGAAGGAAAGGTATTCTTCAAGGAAGATTCTATATGCCAGCCAGGCAAGTGGACTCCAATACAGAAAGGTATCCAGTACCTGAGGGAAATAGCTGAAATATAAATACAGGAAGGCCTGGAATATTGACTGTATCACACTCCAAAACACTACCAAGGAAAGAACCATGTGCTTACAATGGTGGAAGGAGCCACTGGGTAGTTCGAAACATATTCTCTGCCCTGTGTCACTACCTGAAATACTATCCTGGTCCTTGAAAAGCAAGTTTCATGAAGACTTGGCGTCCCAGAAAAGAAATGAGCCAGAAAACAGGACTCATTTCCGAAGCAACTTCATAAAAATGTGAGCCAAAGATTGTGGCATTGAGTGAGTTTATCACATCCCCTGTAAATGCATCAACCTCTGGAAAAATCGACCAATACAAAGGAATGTTAAAGGCTACACTGAAAGTAATGGGTACATTTAAGCATTGGGATAGACACTTATCACAATGTCTACCAGAGGATCTAGCCAATTGGGTTGATCCTGTCCAATAAAAACTCTTATGTGTTTTTATGTTTTATGTGTCATTAGCCAAAGTATGGAAACAAAAAATTTACTACTTCTGCAGCTTTGACAGATACTAAAACTGTTGTATTCAAGAGTTATAATAGAAATATCAGTAAACTTGAAGGTCTATTTTAAAAGGAGACACTTGAAATGCATTGCAGCAAAATGCAAGAATTTTGCAATCCCTATTCTCCTGTTTGGCAATAGAAGAACCGTTCCAGGTGTTTTTGTGAAGGAAGGCCAGTTCCAACTAATGGAAAAAGTTGTACCCTCTTGATCAAGAAATGTTGATCATAAGGTCCTTTGCTGGCTTGTGTCCTTCTGCAGCAGGTTGTCCTAAAGAGAAACATCTGAAAAAAAGAGTACTTTCCAAAATGTGAAAGCTATGGACCAACAACTGGAGTATTTATGTATTGTTTAATTTTATGTGTTGATAGTTTTCCTTGTTTTTCATTCCCCTGAGAATTATTAATTCATGTTAATATTTACAGACCAAAGGAGGAAATTAAAATTACTCTTAGAAGTTAAGTCATCCAGGCAGGAAAGAGCAGCAATGAAATTCATTAGACATAATTTTAGCTATGTAATAATTAGGGTTCCGGCCTTAAATCTTCATGCAGTTTTCTCTACAGTCAGTGCAAGCTCTGGCAGATTATTTCATCCCATGTACTGAGACATTTATCTTAGTTTCAAATTAAAAGTATAGGACTACGTCTCTCTACAGTAGAGGAAACTATATTGGACAATAACTTTCAAAAGGCTACAATTAGACACCAAGAAACACATACTACAAGACCTTTGAAATAGTGAAACTCTTCTTTACAATAACAAAACTTGAGAATTGGCTTTGAAGATTTGTATATAGCTGCATTTTTGTCTTTCTCTAAAAAAATCTGTTTCATCTGATAACTTTTCACCGATCTGCTGTGGACCTTGTTTCTGTTAGCCTCCAGTTTTAAAAACTGAACTCAGAATCATATTTTGATGTTTTATTAGATTTATAACTAAATGTCTGGTTCAATATTTGGAGGAGTAAAACGCCTAGGTATTTCTAAAAAAGTTCATTGGTCCTCTCTGCATCATTAAATACTTACCTGTAGAAAACAATCTTCTAGAGCTAGCAGCATATTTTAAGATTAGTGCATATATTTATAATGTAACGGCTTTCTCTTTATCTGCACATGCTGAATACCCAAAATAATGGCACCTATCCTTCTTCTTTATAGTATAGTTGTGGGAAAAAAGTAAAGAAAGAGAGAAAGAGAGAAATGTGGATTACCGCTACCAAAGTTTTACAGTTTCATGATTGCATTAACTTCAATGAAGACATGTTTCATTGATTTATACCGACTGAGAATCTGTCCCTTATAAGTTTTTTTAAAAAAAATAATGCTATTTTCTGTGCAAGTTAAGTAAAAGACATACTTGATAATGTTTATATTTTCATCTTACATTTTTTGCAGGACATTTTGATTCTCAAGTAGTACAGAAGTAACCTTGAAACACATTATATAATTCTTTGGATTTGAAACCTAGGGACATTTTTTTCTTCCCTATTCTATTCTGGGGGGAAAAAAATCAAAAGTATTGATGTTATGTGTATACACAAGAATATTTTTTAAATAATCACAATTTTTTATAAATTTAACAGGGTTTGACACCAGAAGGGTGGAATGAATAATTCCTGTGGGTTGCACCTAGTCAGCAGACACAGATTCACAGAATCACAGGATTCCAGAATCACAGAATGAGCAGGGTTGGAAGTGACTCCAGTGGGTCATCTGGTCCAACCTCCTGGCTGAAGCAGGGCCATCCTAGGACTCAGATCTGCATCCAGACAGTTACTAAATATCTCCAGAGAAAGAGACTCCACAACCTCTCTGGGTAACACAGGCCTGTGTTCAGTCATCCACACGGTAAAGCTCTTCCTCATGTTCAAGTGGAACTCACTCCACGAGCTCCATGTCTCTCTTGTCCTGAGAAGCCCAGAACAGGACACAGCATTCCAGATGTCAACTCACCAGTGCTGAATGGAGAGTCAGGATCCCTCAGCCTGCTGGCAGTGTTCTTCTTAATGTTTTCCAGGATACCACCGGCCATCTTGGCCACAAGGGCACTGCTGGCTCATGAGCAGCTTGTTATCCACTAAGACTCCCAGATCCTTTTCTGCAGAGCTGCTCTCCAGCAGGTTGGCCCCCAACCTGTACTGGTACATGGGAGTTACTCTTCTCCAGGTGCAGGACCCTGCATTTGCCTTTGTTGAATTGCTGACAGTTGTCTGCCCATCTCTAAATCTGGCAGGTCCTTCTGAAGAGCTGCACAGCCATTGTGGTCTTTTCCATCATCAGGGTTCTGTAGCAAGGTCTGAGGATACACCTTACTAAGTTAGATAACAGTAGCAGAAATTGGAACTATGAACCTTCTGATGATTATGACATAATGGGGATGTGTAATATGATGGTGGGGATTCCTCAAAGAACAGTCATATTCTACTATTCTAGATAAAATTTTGAGATTATAAATTCTATTATCTAATATTTTGTAGACAATCCTGGGAGGATTAAAAACTATGGTTATATAAGAAACTATAACATATGTGGTTGAATAAGACAAAGCGTCAGTATTTGATTTCCTTTCTGTAATGGGCACTTCTGACAGGCCTGCAGGTCCCTGGATCTTTCTTCTGGCCTTTCTTGTAGATGGGTAACACATTTGCTAACTTCCAGTCAATTGGAACCAGCCCAGTTACCCAGGACTGCTGATAAATGATTGAAAGTGGTTCAGTGAGCTCTTCAGCCAGCTCTCTCAGCACCCTTGGGTAGATTCCACACAGTCCAATAGACTTTTGCAGGTCTAAGTGGTGTAGCAGGTCGCTGACAATTTTCTCCAGAATAATGGGAACTTCATTCTCCTCGCCATTCCAAATGAAAAGAAATAGAAAACTGTTCATCCCTATCGCCTCTTTTAAGATCATGTCATTAATGTTTATAGCTTCTCTCTCTAAACATAGAATCAGTTTCCATCTTCTTATTTGAATTCCTTTCTATAAGCATCTTATTTGGAAGGATCAAGAGAAATTTACAATTAGAAAAATTAGATCGCAGGGAGCTGTTCTCACATTTTCCTATCATGTCATGATTCTTTGGTGTGTATGAAGACACTAACGAGAGTTATTATATCGTGGAGGAAATATCTAAAATTTACAGTCTTACAAGAGAACTTTCATTTGAATTAAGTCAAATTAGATACTTAAACCTGCTGGCCTGGGCATATGAGCTATTAGAAAATTTAGATTATATCTTTATCATAGCACAAATGACAAATTTTGGTTCTTCCTATGCAT
Source organism: Lanius collurio (assembly GCA_020086605.1). Classification (NCBI taxonomy): domain Eukaryota; kingdom Metazoa; phylum Chordata; class Aves; order Passeriformes; family Laniidae; genus Lanius; species Lanius collurio. The sequence goes on along the minus strand of JACBWW010000020.1, from coordinate 10,966,571 downwards.
TACCACTTAGAGCGAGTAGAAATGGCATTGACTACATCTCTGTTCAAAAAAGTGTTTTATCATGATTTAATTAGGCCAAGGGAGTTCAGCACCCTGCAGATAAGAGCTTAAGATAACTAAATAGCCATAGACGATTTTAATTGGTTTGTGGACAGAATCAATCAGCAAAAAATGCAGGCAGAGAAGAGTAACACTGTTCAGGACCTTCACCTGTTTTTCTGCAATCAGAATACAAGGTTATCAAAACCTAAAGCACCTGGTAACAAATTTTTCAGTTGTGAAAAACTGAAAATTGAAGAGTTCATTTATTTAAAATTTTCTTTTGTTATTTAACATTAATTTTTAAAGAATGTTCCCATTATTCTGTCCTTTAGAAATCCCTATAGAGAGGAGACCCACTCTAATGTGAAAGCTTCTGAAGAGGTCAACCTTTACTTTGCAAAAACAATATCAATGAATGCCTGAGTTACAGGGCATAAATAACATTTCCCATGGAAAATTCTATTACAGGGCAACTCAGTTTAATAGAGGAAGGTTTAATAAAATTAAAGAATTGTTTGGAAAAGTGATTATTCAAATTAGCAAAGTGTATAGTGACTTGTTTTTTCAGCTCAGGAGACAATGTCCTTCCAGGAATTCAATTGAAACTTTGGAGCTTGGAACAAAAATAAGCACTTCCACCTCCATGTAACATGCAGCAGGTTATACAGTTTAGTAGTTTATACTGTCATATCTTCCAGTCAAGTCTTTTGCAAACACTCTATTTTGCTTACATGACAAGATTTTGGCAGTGGCAGGGAGGCCAAGGTCTGTCCCTCTGACAGACAGAAAAAGCTGTATCTGACTCCACAACAGGACACAGCAGCGCCCATCATCCAGGTTGGTGGTGAATTTGTGAAAATATAATTAATAAAAAAATAACAATTAAAAAAATTAGTTAAGAGGTGCACGGAATAGCAGAAAGAGTGAGAAACAGCCAAGGTCAGTGAAGCAGAAACAGGAGGTGCTCCAGGGGATGGACCAGGTATTCACTGTAACCTCTAAAGAATCCATGCTGGAACAGAACTTTTTTTAAAGTCTTCAGCCCATGGAGGACCCATACTGGAGCAGGGGACAAGCATGAGGAGGATGGAGCAGCAGACAGATACTGTGAAGTGCTGACTGCAGCCTCCCATCCCTCAGAGAAAATGAAAGAGTCAATCTGGCCTTGGAGGAGTTGAAAGTGAAGGAGTTAAATAAGGCATGGGAAAAGGTCTACCAGAATCAATATTAGGTGGAAAAAAATTAAATTAATTTTAAGCACTTCGAATTTGTTCAAACTCTGACAGTAACTAATAATTGATCTATCTCCACCTAACCCATGTGCTTTCTCATCCTATCTTCTCCCCTTCTCCTGCTGAGGAGGCAAAACAAGAGAGCAAGCAGCTGGGAAGGCGCTTGTCCCTTCACCAAGGCTGACTGACTGCAAATGTGGGAGCTGATATCAGCCTAGGAGTGGAGTGTAACACAAAGTGATGTTCATGTCTTGTTGTAGTGTGGGGAATCCTTACAACAAGTATAAGACAGCGATGGACTTGGAAGGAAAGATGAAGCGGTATTTTTGTAGATGTTCAGAGATTATTTTATTCCTCCAGCCCCACGACTGGAGTTCCCAGGCAGCCTCATCATGGGACCCTGCTCTCTTCCGGGCCTCCGGCACCCCAAACCACCCAGTCAGGAACAGGTATGGGGCACAGGTGACAGGGGGACAGGAACAGGGACAGACCCGTACCCTGCAGGGTCCCTCTCCCCAGGATTTCAGGGAGAGGCACCTCCACAATGTCTGTTTAGGAGAGAAGTTTTGAAAGCAACCAAATCAAGGTTTGCATTTTAGTGTGACTTCAGGAAATGTTGGCTGAAGTTTTTTACTTTTTTTTTCTCCTTAATTTTAAAAAAATATATACTTTTATATGTATTATTTTAAGTGGAAAAAACAATATCTGAATAAAGTGTGCTGCAGAATTTGAAAGAAGATTAAAGCAATTCAGATAAGCTAATGTCAGGTATAATAATCATAAGGCTGCTTAGCCTTCAAAACAACTAAATAATGTAATTAAACTGTGAAGTTAAGTATGTTTTTCCATTTCACTGGAGATTATTCAAAGCTTCAGACAAGATCTTTGCAGTCAATAGTGAAAAAAAATTTAAGAAATTATAACACTAAGGTAAGAATAGACATACTTAAATAAATACCTCTGAACGAGGGAAAAGTAGGGAAAAGGAGGAGAGGAAAGAAAAAAGGAAAAAAAAGAAAAAAGTAGACTAACTTACACCCTTTGTCAATAAAATACATGATAGTCTATCAATCATAGAGAGTATATCTTCAAGGAACCCCCTAATGATAAATAAATTGTTCTGGAAAATATATAGAGAGAGCATCAGTAAGTTTGTCCTGTTCTGATTTTCATCATAACCTTCATTTTACGTTTGCTATGTTGTTACATTGTTAACTTTCACATTTGTTACAGTTATACCTTATTAGGTTAAATCACAGGATTTAATAAGTTTTTTTTAAAATTATTGTGTACCAGATGCCATTTTCTAGTCACCAGATCTTATGTGTTTGTCTATTAGATGAGCTTTTTTATTAGAAGTAATTATCTTTCTCTAGGAATTTTTACACAATTATTAAATTATATTATAAACTTCTTCTCCATAAATGAAATAGGCTGAGCTCATTTACTTGTGCTAATCAGGAAGAATTATAAATTTATTTTAAATCAGTAAATCTAATTTACTAAAGAGTTTTAATTTGTTTGTTTGTTTGTCTGTTTGTTTGTGGAAAGATTATATGTCTGAAACACACACAGAAAATGGACATTATTTCAAGCTTGGGAAATAAGACACTGCCTTGTAATCACAGTAAGAAAATTAAAAAGATTTGTCAGCAATCATTCATTTGAACAGTTATGTGCAAAACCTAAAATACTAAGAAAGGAATATTTTGCTAAATGTTAATCATGTGTCAAATGACAACAGGCGAGGTCCACAATCAGAGAAGTACGTTACTTGTCATTTACAAAAGCAGCCAGCAGAACCTTTAAATAATTAAGCTAATGGAAAAGATCTGAAAGAAAAAAAAAACACAGGAAATCATGCCTTGTTTTCTCATTGAAATCCATCTCTTTACTGAACTTTTTGCTCTCTTTATAAAAAAATGAAAATCATCAACAAATTATTATCTTCATTTATTTTTGCTCTTTCAACTTTCTCTCTTGAATGGAAAATAGAGATTTATTCTGGATTCTTACTGTCATTATACTACTTCAGCAATAAAATTCCAATTAAAAACATGTTCTTTCTTAAGTCTAAATCTCTTTCCAAGCCACTGTATGGAACTGGCAACCAAAATTCAGGTTTAACATTTTTACTCTTCCTGGTTGCTATCTTCTATATAATTTCCTTTAGTTCTACTCATTCTTCATAGATATACAGCAGGAAAACAACAAATGTGGATCTTTGCATGCATATTTGTAAGAAATAAAATACTTCAGTGAAGTTACCACATTTTTTCTATAAATAATAATAATAGGGCTGGAGTCACTTCCAGACATAGAAGTACAGTGCCAGTCCGCATCCTGCAGACATTTATGGCTGGAATATATTGTGTATTTGTATTTTCAGAAATGCAGAATATAATCTATAGCTTCTGTCTATATTTAATCAAAGCCCTCACAATTATATTTGATCTAACTTACAGTAAGCTCTTTAAAGTTAAGGTTATAGTAAAAGTATTTCATTTTAATCTAACATTATAGAAAAAAAACCCCTAACCCTACCCGTGGTGCTGTATTTCCCACCGATTCATTTATTAAATGCCTTTCACATTGTTCCCTCTGCCACTTTCCTCTGCCCCTAGCCCTGGCTGCTCCCTCGGGCTCTCCCTATTTGCTCCTGTATCCCAACTCTGCCCATGTTCCACCCCTGAGCCCCTGAAAAACCCCCCAGCCCCAGGATCACGAGGTCTGTCTGCCTCTGGGGATCTTTGGGATGAGATGTGAGATTAAAGATCCTCTTAAACCCTCATGGGGAGACCATTCCCGCCTCCTTCGCTGTCACTGTTGTAGAGCTGACAGCTACTGGAGCAAAAGTGCTGAGCTGTCCGAGATGGGCTGTGGGAGGACAGAATGGCTGCCCTACCCTAAGAAACCCCACTGAGCTCCCAGGGAAAGCTGCAGCTTGCTAAACCAAACAGCCCTACAACACATACCAAAACCCATCTCACCACAAAAATCAATTTATCTGCATAGACTGCATAAAATGCCATTTAATTCTGTCATACAGAAAGTCATATAGCAAGCCAAAGCATGACAGCTCCATGAAACCGTAGCCCAGTAAATTCAACTTTGCCAATACCAGTCAATGCTGTGGGCTTTATAGAGACCCAGGACTGCCCAGGGCTTCCCTTACTCTGAGTTGGTTTTGACCACTTGCCTTGGCCACAGTGTGCTGCAGCCGGAAAACACTGAAATAAGGACATATGTATTTCAAGCACAATTTAGGCAGGGTATAAAGGTCTTGATCGCAGAGACTCATATGCTACCATGTGTACATTTAACTGCCTCTGTCTCTTGCACATGGAGATGCATACAAACATACTTCTCTCCATGAACTTCACTGCCACGTGGACAAATACAGAGAGCTGTAATAGAGAAGGCTGTTCTTGGTTCCTGCTCAGTACATGTGGATGACACCGTCTACAGCCCTTGTCTTATCTTGAGATTAAGTGGTTAATCAGCAAGTAACATTCCTTACCTGACAGTAGAAATGAAGAATGGACTTGTTTATTTGTGAAAAAATCCTTCAGGAGCCCGAAAGACCACAGTGCCAAATAACCTCACAACAGCCATGTGTTTTAGACACAATTCCCCCTTTTCTCCCAGAAGACTAACGTAAGGAATAACATGATAATACCTATAGTCCTGTATGGGCAATAAATGCTATATTGTTACCTTCTGGTTTTATTAATGTGCTTTAACTGCTGCGTCAGTGAACAAAGTTTTATATACTACAGTTGTTTTCTAAAACCTTCTTGTATCCTGTACCAGATTAATGTGATTCCTAACAAAAGTATGACATACACATAATTATTTCTATCCTACCCTACCTTTCTTCCCTGTAGCTTCATTCATTCATTCATCTCTGGAGATAGTCAGAATCAGTAATTCATAGTTAATCACATTTTCTTCAATATCAGAGAATCAACAAGAAACACATACAGAATTGTAGACAGGCAAATAGATGTTTTATCCTGGAACAGTACTCTGTCATGCCTAAGGCTCTTTCTAACCTAGAAGTCCTAATGAAGGATAAAACTGACTTTTGCTTTTGTTTCAAGAGTTCTAAGGAGTTTGGGACTTCCTAAAGCAGATCAATAGAAAAATTTCGTTAAGTAGCAGAGAAACTAGTGATCCTTTTCCCTGTTTAGAATAATTTACACTTTTCTGCAAACTGCAAATAAAATTGTAAAGTACAAATAATGAAACAGTCTAAGACAAAAAAGCAACAGAAGCAAAAAGAAATTTCATAATGTGTTGAGAAAAAGTCTTTCTTTTATATAAAAATGGAAAACTTGATAAGCATACCCCATAGTAATTTTTAAATATAACTAAAATATATTTTTTTATATCTTTGCAGGATTATAGAGTTGCTTATTAAGTCAGTGGAAGTTTGCATTTGATTTTGTCCTTCTGCACATATAAAATAGAGCCCTATGTCAAATACAATATGAAAACAAGGCCACAGTATCAAGAATATATGTCATATATTACTTAATATTTATAAAAGCAATTTCAGCATAAAGTCTGACTTTGGGTTAATCACCCTCAGGTGTAAACCATTCAGTTTAAGTTATGTTTATATATTTCAAATTAAAATAATGAGTAATTATATTTACTAATTTGCATCTTTTAAAAGATAATCAAAGTCCTAATCCTGTACTCATGAAAAATATTTTTTCTGTCTCAGCTGAATAAAAGAGTTATTATGCCTTAAATTTATTGTATTTTCCCCAGCTCATCTCCTTTCACCGGTACTTTAAGGCCATTTTTGGAGCAGAAAGATTACATTAAATTGAGAGTATTCCTATGTTACTTTTGAAAACCACCATTGTTTTTATGTATTCTTAAGTTAGAGCCACAAAAAAATAAAAAAAAAAAGCCAAAAAATCCCCACAATCAAAAAAAAACCCAAAAAACCACAAATAAACGCCCCAAAACAATAGAATATTCACTTTTTTTGACAGGGATTTTCCTTTGCTACATTACTGCTCTTTTGGGTTTTGAAATAGAACTATTTTTTTTTGACTCAAACATGTTAAAGGAATATAATTATAAAGAGCAACATTCTCTGCTTCTTGACTTATTTTACCTTAGTTCATTGCTTATTCTAACAGTTAAAATCTTTTCATCCCAGAGATCATGCCAGGAATTTGCAACACAAATAGCATTTTTCTTTTCTTCTGACTCAGAAAACTTTAATTTTGGGTTTTTCATGAAAGAAATTAGAAACGACTGATAAAAATTCTGTGAATAAGTAACAATAAGTAGTCCAACATTCAATACTTCAAATTTAATCCTTATTTTCAGAAAAACATTTTATTGTCTATCTCCTGTTTTGCACCAGATTTCCCTTTTAGATGAAACATATATAATGGAATCCAACATAAAAGGCCTTTTTGCAGAGTTCGCAAATATAATTTGTTACAGTAATGGTTTGATGGCGAGTTGAGAATGCCTCAGAGAGCTTCAAAGTAAGTTCATTTACTGCCTTTGATTACATTCCCCTAGAGTTTCAATGTAGAATAGATTAGGGGAACAGTTTGGAAAAAATCCATATGGACTCAAAATAGATAATTATTACTCAGTGTTTCTATTCATATTCCTAGATAAATTCAAGGTCATCACAGAATGACCAAAGACATTTAAAAACCTCAGACTTTGACATTATATAATTTTTTTTGTGACTTAGTCACAGTAAGATCTCTCAGCTATGTCTAAGTGCTTTATTTATTTTTACTTTTAAAGTGACTTTTTATTTTCATTTCCTCTCTTCAATGATTTTTAAATGTTAAATGAATTGACAAATATTTTGTAGATTTTTCACACTTCTGTAATGCAGGTCAGCTGACATCATAAGCAGCTATAAGCAGAATATCCATGGCATATGGGACTTCAGGTCATATCCCCTTTACTTAGAAACAGAAAAATGAACTTACTGGAACTGCTACAGAGGTTTTAATATCCTTGGGGATTGTAACTATGCAGTGAAATTCTCTCAAAGGTACAGTTCATTTCCTTCCAGTATTGTACTGTGGAAGAACTGCAGCAAAGCAGCTGAACTGAGTCCCAGATTTGTATCTCCTTAACTTCAAAGGACAAGCCATTAAAACACAACCATTTCCTTTTGCAATGATGTTTCAAATGTGTATTAAAAGAAAATTATACTTGCCCCAAGCCCCACTTCAATCTCATTTTAATTGATAGTCATTGTTTGTATTAGAGAAATGTATGCACATAATGAAGTTACAGACATGAATGTCCCTTATGGAGATATGTTAAGACATAAAATGGGACTTCACGTAACCATCAGGGTCTTTTAATTTGTCTGGAGAACCAATAAATATTGTCTTCAGAGGTGAATTGAATCCATCTCAGATAAAATTGTACAGGGATTTGGTATGTGTTGAAACATATATTATAGAATTATTCCAACCTCTGAGACAGAAGAGACTTAAGCAAGGAACAAAAAGATTTTTGGGTTTATTATTGTCATTTTAAACAAAAAATGAGATGCAGATTTCTGACTGTAAATCTCTACTGCAAGGAAACACTATCATGCAACCAAGAGGAAGGGACTATCAGTGCAAACAATGGACAGGATTTTGACTGAGCAATAGCAAAAATGCAACAAGCACAACCACAGGCAAAAAAATCTCAATGCACTTTACTCACACATTTCCTACACTCTAGTCACTCATTTTCTACCTCTCTCTTCATGTCTTTCTTCTCTCAAGCTTTTTTTTAATGGGTGTACATCAAAGTGTCATTTTAAAAGAACACTTTTGTTCTTCAAACAGTTTTGAGTTTCAAGTGGCTGAAGTGAACAAAATTAAAAATGGAAATAGTGACTAAAGTATTTGCAATTTGTCTCTGTTTTTATACATCTGCTTAGTATGATACAGCTTTAAAGAAATTAGCTATGAGTTGTTTTCACAGACAACCTTAATTAACACTTTGGATATTTTTATTTGAAACTTTAACACTTGAAATTACGGATAATTATACTCTCATCAAAGTACAATTTTTATTAAAAAAAATATACATTTTTTTCTTTGTTCAAAACACCACTGAACAAAACCTTAGTGTAAAGAAACCATAAAACTACAATCATTTTCCTCCAAATAGAGTCAAGATATTCAGATATTCACAATCTTCAAGAAAAAGGCAGAGACTACTATTATCCAAAAGGATTTTCTGTAATGCAGATGCTTTTGGTTTCTTGGGATATCCTATCTATTTACTGAAACTAAATGATTTTGAAACACAGCAGTGAGTAAGTGGAATGAAAGTTATGCAAAGGCATGGTTTAGAATGATTAGGAAATATAAACAACTAGACTTTTCAGAGTATTTAAAGATATCTTTTTTGTCACAATGTATTTTTGCATTCCTCTATGATTTGAGAGAAAATTTCTAAGTTCCTTATCTTTAGTTTCAAGACTGTTCTACTTTCCATTTCTTACACATTCTAGTAATTGCATATCACATTTTAAATCCTCACATACAGAGAAAAATTTATTTTCAGTATTAATATGATGAAAATATTAATAATGGTAGTAGTAATTGTTCTGTAAAATTCCAGAGAGATATCTAAGAGTTCTGGATCACGTTTTTCTTTCCATAAGAACGTCACTAACGCTACTGGATACAACACTGCATAGGGTGTCCCATGGTGAGGCATGGTCCTTGGGGGGCTGTGGAGGTGACTTCAGTGAGAAGAGACCAGGGCTGCCCCATGCCTGAGACAAGTAGTTCTGCAATGGACATCAAGCTCAGACAAGCAGCAAGGGAAGGTAGAGATCCACATGGCAGACAGGTATTCCCCGCACTCCGTGGTGGAGCAGCTGGGTATTACCTGAGAGGGATCATGGCCCACAGGGATCCCATGTGGGGGGAGATTTTTTTTCCTGAAGACCTCCAACATATGGGAAGGATCCACCTTGCAGCAGTTAGCCTTACCCCTCACCTTTCCACCTACCATCTTCCCTGTTCCATTCTTGACAGAGACTGTGATCATGGAGAAGTAAAAAAGTGAGGAATGAAGGAGTAAAGTTGAATGTCGGCAAAAATGGAGGGGAGATAGGGACCTGTTTCATTGTTTTTTGACACTCCTGCTTTGTTTTTATTTGGTAATAAATTATTCTTCATAGAATTACAGGATATTGAGGTTAGGAGGGACCTTTGGAGATTATCTGATCTGCTTCCACCTACTCAAGCAGGGCCAGGTACAGAAAATAGAATGGTTTGGTTGGAAGGGACTTTTAAAGATCATCTAGTCCTAGCCTGGTTCAATAAGCCAAAATGAATTCACCACACAGTGTTATTCCACTGCATTCTCCCCTTTATTGTTGACATTTGTTGTGCCTTTTCTTCAGCTATAAATTTTTATGAAACGAAAAAGCTCTGGTTTTGATTGATATCATCATATAATAATTTAGATTGGAAAAGACCTCTAAGATAGTCGAGTCCAGTTCTTAACCTAGCACCACCAACAATGAAACCAAGATCTTAATCCATGTCTAGGAATCCTATAAATTGGGTTTTACTCTTCGGACCTGAGAGCCTGTACAGACCCAGCTCGGTATCCATCTTTCTGTATTGAACTTAATTGCCATTCATCTTTGCCTTGATTTCCTAAATTAGAGACAGACAACATCAGCCTGTGGAGCTCTGGCAGAACTGACCAGAGAAATGGCCAATAAGCAAATCTATTAGTGAGACAGAGCTTGTGAGAATATTTTTTGTTAACAGACTCTCAAACAAAGATGTAAACTTGAGCTTAGGTTTTCTTGTTACTGGGCCTAGAGAAAGGAAGAGTAAAATGCATATTAAACTCCTCCAGTCAATTTGCACTAGTGAAATTGTTCAAATGGTAATCAAGCTGCAGAACCACAGCAAGAGGATTATTAATTGAAAACTATACTATACACACATATTTCTTAGTATAGTTGGTTCAAATGGTTCATGAAACTATATTTCTGTTCCAAATTGTCTCACCATAAGTGAGACAATACCTTGCTATTCTCACATTTTCACTTTTTTTTTTTTTTGTGGAAAAAGTCCACACTTTTAGAACAACTGAGAAATTAGTAACAAGATCATCTTAATTTAATGAGACTGACTGCATTTTCTACATAGGAAAGTACTTTTATACTATGTTTAATACTAAAAGCAAGCTTTGTAAAATTATTTATACTTAAATTGAAAAGAATTTGATACAAAGAGAGGAAGCCTTTTGAGGAGCAGCTTGGTTTGTTCAGCCTAAAGCAGAGAGGAGATGAGGAAAGACCTCATTTCAGTCTACAGTTTCCTTATGAGGGGAAATGGGCATGCAGACACTGATCTTTGCTCTGTGGTGACCAATTTTAGGACCTGAAAGAAGAACAGGAACCTGTGTTGGGGGAGATTTAGTTTGAATATTATGAAAAGGCTCTTCATCCAGAGGGTGATTGGGCACTTGAACAGGCTCTGAAAGGAAGTTGTCACCCGGTCTTTCAGAGTTCAAGAAGCATTGACACAACACTGTGAGTCACATTATTTTGCTTGGATGGGCTGGTTGAGCCCTGCATCCATCTACTGTCTTAAACAAAGTGTTTTCATTCCCCATTAGGGAAAAGGCTGATGATCCTGCAGGGATGGGGTAATGCTTTTTATCATGCTAATCTCCTCCCTTCAGATAAGACACAACTGCATCTGACAGTGTAAAACTCTCCTCCAGTGGAAATATCAAGGTGTTCCCACATAAGACTAAACGTGTATAACTTGACAAACTGTTGGATGTGCCCCATCCACAATGGATTAAGATGGCAACCACCACTCTGCACACAGACATCAAAATACCAAAGATCAAGTATCATCAGTAGATCGACAGGAGGTGATATCTTTCCATTCTACCATCTTCTCTTGTATTTCTCTTTCTATCTTTTCCTTGCATATTTTCTCCTTGATATTTTTATAGAAAAGAACAAAGCCAGCTACATACCTCCTTTCTGCTGCAACCAAGTGGTTTTAAAATAAATCTGCCTAATATATACATTGGTCATTCAGTATTGTTTTACTTTAATTTGTCCCAAGGGATTTATTAGCAACAACCTCAGTTACCCTACCTCAGAGGCAGGTCATAACAACATGGTGTGACTCTTGGGGTTGTCCTGAGCAGGGCCAAGAGTTGCTCTAAGTGATCCTTCTGATCTAATAATTATCTTAAGAAAGAGGCCAGTTATAGCACATTGAAAATTTGTGTTACAGAACTGGTAAATTTAGTCCTTATCTTTATTCATGTGGAGGTTAATGAGAATCTGGCATCAATTTAAGAATTAATACCTAATCAAGCAAGACACCTGAGGCTGAGTAACTAGCAGATGTTTCTTGAATTGGAACCTTAATGGCTCACCAATCAATAGAATGTCATAAGTGTATTTCTTCTGCAATTCCAGTCAGAGCAGATGTGTTTAAACAGAAACATAAGTGTGCAATAATTAGCTTATTCCGTGTGACTAGCAACAGTTATCAGTTCAAAGGACAGAGGATACAAAAATAAGGAAGCTTTAATAGAATACATGGATCCTAATAATTACTCTCAAATTAAATGTTTTCTCTCCTGATGAAAATACCTCTAAACACATGCAAAGAATTTAACTGTTTGCTATGTATAGTGTATTTAATTTTCTCACTGGCAAAAACTAAGAACTACTCCACAGTTTAAAGTTTCTACACAGAATGATCTGTGTTGGAAGGGACCTTAAAGACCATCTCATTCTAATCCCCTGCCATGGGCAGGAACACATTCCAGTAGACCACCTGGCTCAAAGTGACTGTAAGTCACATTTTAAGATTTGCCTCCTGAATGCAGTCAAAAAGGATTTTAAGGCTAGGGGGGCAGGAGGCTGAATAACAACACTTGGGTTAAAAAAAAAAACATTCTTGTTTTCAGGAATTCTCATATAATGCTTATTAGGACAGGAGAGGGTGGTCAAACATTGGAATGGGTTTCCTAAAGAGATGATCAATGCCTCAGGCTTGTCAGTGTTTAAGAGGCATTTGGACAATTTTTGGTCAGACCTGAAGTGGTCAGGCAGTTCAACAAGTTGATCTGTGTTTAGTGTAAGAGAAAGCCTGTAGAAATGTTAATACTCTTTTTTGTCCAGACTGCTGTTAGACAAGAGAGTTCATAGGAAGATTATTTTAGGACTAGATGAACTAGAGCAAGAATATCTTTTCTAAATGAAACAACTACCTGAAGCAATAACATTTTTTAGTTTAAAAAGAAAAAAAAGGTGTATTTTTAAAGAAATTACATAGATAAGAATTGCTTACATTTCTAAATACTTCAAAAAGAAGAACTGGAATTCTGAGTATTCCATGTATAATAAGTGACTAAAATTACATAAAATACTGAATAAAATAGTTCTGTTGCTTAAAGACAAGCTCTGGCTGAGATGCCTTGAGATTTTAGACATCCTCACTGTTCTCTTAGACATGACACAGAACCTGTGTGAAACCCATAGACTTCTAGAGTGGCACCTGATGGCAAGCTGGAATAACATTTCTTCATTTTTGGGAGGACCAAAGCCCACCTATTCTGAAAGGAGTGATGACTTGATAGACTGATCAATATAATAAAGAGTTTTGAGGTTTTTGAAGTAAAAAATTACTTTAAAAATACCTCTTTTTAATGTAGTTGCAAGAACTGAAATTTGCTTCAGTCTCTTATCTTTAAACAATTCAATATAAACTATTCTTTCATCTAAAATGGCTTCAGCTATTGTATTTAAATTTGGGAAACTGGAAAAGTGTTAATACTATGGAAGTCATTCTAAGATATTTTTAAAAAATCTAAGAAACTTTACTCTGTGCATATTTCAAAATTCAGACTTCATGGGGTGTTTTTATTTAATGAATAACAGACTGACTCAAACATTCGATTCTATTTAGTCTGGGTAACACTTCTTTAAGAATTATCTAAACTGAAATAGTGTGTTAAATTTAAGAGCTAGAAGCAAGAAAAGAATAAGTGTAGGAATACCAGCATTGTGAGGCTGTTTAATTTGTATAAATTGTCTTTTATGAAAGAATACACTTGTTTTTTTCTTTCACTCCACTGCAGCATTAGATAATTAAACATAAAGAAAACAAAAAGTATTGATTTCAGAGAAGACATTAGGGTATTTTAAGGGATAATCTTAAAAAGAATTGTTAGAAATTAATCCATAAAACCTCAGAGAAGTTAATTTTTATGGACTATAACTCTTCATAGGGAAAAATCTGTACTGTCATAGAGTAGAAATTTAAAAATTAGAATGTGTGACAGATGGTAAATTTCTTTTTCTGCAGTCTGGCCACATTTGTTAGCCACACCAGGTAAAGTTCACAAATACAGAGGTTTTCACATACCCAACTTGTTCTACTTTCTAGGGAACTTAAGGCACCAATTTCCAAAGGGATGCAAACCAGAAATTAGACACTGAAATATGGATGGACCACGTCTCTTAGGAGGAAAGACTGACAGAGTTGGAGTTGTTCATCCTGGAGAAGAGAAGGATCCAGAAAGACATCATTGAGTTCTTCCAGTACCTGATGGCATCCTATAAGAAAGCTGGAGAGGAACTTTTTGCAAGGGTATGTAGTGATAAGACAAGGGTGGGTTTAGATTAGATATTATGAAGAAATTTTTTACTGTGAGGGTGATGAGACACTGGGAGAATTTGCCCAGAGAAGTTGTAAATGTCCCATCCCTGGAGCTGTTACAACAGATCATTCCTTCTCTGAATAAACTATATTCTACCTAGGAAAGCAGATCAAATTACATAATGGGAATGAAGTTGAAAAAAAAAAATAATAAAAAAAATTACAGATCTTCATGGACCAAGAGCATCAACCTAAAACTCGATCTGAACTGATTAGCTAATTTCATGTGCCACTTGAAAATTTCCTTGATATATGCATACTTCAGGTCAGAAAAGCCTACCCATTAGTTTAATTACAAAAGAAAGTGCATTTCTTGGCAAAGTAAATGATTATGCATAATAGAAGGATTAAATTAGACCCCTAGAGTTACTTAGTAAAGGGTTTGTGATAAAGATACTGATACTTCTTATATTAGAAGCCACAAAATCTGAATAAAAATTTCTGGAAAGTGGATAGTAGTTCATCACTGAGTTATGTAAACCCTTTTTAGTATATTTGGCAAGTGAATAAAGTTCAATTCACAAAATAAAAAAAAAAAAAAATAACATTTTTGTTTGGGGAAATTTGTTTTGCATTTAAAAATACAAAATATTTTGAATTATTTCTAGTTTTGAAAATGCTACTACACAGAATTTCAAAGAGAGGAGTGCTGAGAAAAACATCTATGTCTAAAATCACATTAATGTGACTTAAAATGTTCCTCCTCAATTTTGATACAAAATTTAATTCACTTTAATAAAAATTAATTTTTATTTTTATTGAAGTATTGATCAAGTGTTTCCATTTGCACAGGTAATTTGCTTACATTAAATACTTAGTTATTAAAAAATAAACAAATTGTGATTTAGCATTTATTTGTTAATTATTTAAAACAAACAAGAGTTCTAAGTTAATTTTCCATAATTCTATTAGATGTTAAACTAATGATTTTGTATTTCCTGGTAAAGGTACCTAGTACTTAGATTTTGGTACTTTTTAGCAATATGGTGGTCCTTTTATTAAATTTTTAGACTCCACTGAGCACCTTTGAATACCAAAAAACCCTCCTCCTCAAAAATATTAATAATTTTATTTTTTATTTATTTAGTCACATATAAAGAGTAATTTAAGTAGGCATACCAAAACTATATGAAACAAGTAATCATATATAGACCCATTAAAGATACTTCCTCCTTCATACTGTCTGGTTCTTTTTGAGAATTTTTAGAAGAATTATGTCATGGAAGAATATAACAGAATATCCACCAGAGCCTTTCAATTTTTGATGATTCTGTCACACAGAACACAACAGATGAAAGAGGAAGAGACCAGAGGGGCTGAAATATGCTGTAAAAATATTTTTGAGACCTTGTTTCTGAGAAATCCTTTTACAGGATACAGGACTTTGAATAGTAAAAGGAAAAATTTGAACTGTTTAAGCACATCGAATGAAATTTAGGCACTCTTGAGGGGTAAAAAAAATGAAGGCCAAATCATGCTGTACTTCTGTCATGTTAAAGGCCATTGAATGATATTTTTTGTCTCTATGATGTATATGTTCCAGAGCTGTACCTTGAGTACTTTGCCCTGTTGTAACTGCTGTTGTGAAATAGATAAAGAAGTGTCCTTTGCTACAATTGTTATGGAAAGCAAACAATTCTACTGCAATGTCCAATGAACTATGTAAAACTGAGAAGAAATAATTGAGATTATTGCAGAAATAATTTGATCAATAACTCTCATTTTCTTAATAAAGTAATGCTTCACATAAATGTATTTATTTTTAAAAGTGAAAAGACTGAAATTAATTGTTTCATATCCTTGCTTAATTTAAATTTTTTCAAAATATGCTATTTCAACTTTTCATTTAGCGTAATATACTTAGATTATTACATCAAATTAATGCATTTCTACATTAATCTCATATGAGTGAAAAAAAAAATTAAGACAAAATTGGCAAGCATTTTCCTCTGATTTCACAAGGAATTATTTAGAATGTGCCTAATATTTTTTCTTTATAGAAACTTTGGGTATGAAAAGAAAAAAATAGCGTTTTCTTCCAATTTAGAGTTTAAAATGTCAAGTTTATTACTCCTCTGCTACAGAAAAATATTGAAAAAGATGGAGTTTTTGGGATGAATTTTTGTATTTCTGAACTGCCTCACTAACGACATAGACCTGGAGATTCAGCAAAGGTGAAGCACTACTATTATGTTGTTTCCAACTCTTCTCATATTCACTGCAACATCATCCTGCCAAGGTTAACACATTCAGACTATTATAATACATTGCAGCCGTGAGATAATCTTTAGTGGTATAACTGATACTTGTTACTCAAAAAAAAATATAGTTGTGGTTTGTGGATATGCATGGAAATGTTTCTGTAAAAACAAACATAACCCCAAACAAATAACAAATGATTTTAAAAAACAATGCAAAACTCATAAGATGAATTTCTCCTTTTGTATTCTTTGCCTTTGTGCTAGTTTTAAAACTGAGCAAGAAAATTAAGCCCACTCAAACCACCCCCTTTCAATAATGGAGGAAAAATACTAGGAGTGATTATAAATTTGAGTCACAATTTACTGAAGAAATCACAAAACCCACAACACTATTAATAAAAGATTGTACAAAAGAGTGAATGATTTACCCACAAAAAGGGTATTCACCACCAAAAGATGTCACCTGGCTCCCTAGGACAAAGACAGGACGGTGGCCATTCCCACCCTCTGTGACACATAAGGCCCCTGGGAATAAAGGCAAGATGGCAGGGGGTTCTCATGGGATCACGTGGCTCAAGAAAACAAGGCAAACAGTGGGACTAATGAGTTTCTGGCCCTCACCCAGCCAGAAAACAAAGGAAAACAGGAACACAGCAAAACCTGGAAGGCTATTTCATTCAAAAGGAGCTATATTACTGAGCTGCTTAGTCCATGTCACCTGGCAGGGGCTCTCGTCAGCGGTGGCGGTGTCAGACAGAGGCTGCAGACTTGTGGGAGGCTTCCTCTCCATAGTGAGACCAGCAAAAAACATAGAACACCTCCATTTTCACCTGCAGTTTGCAAAGGGGACAAACTTCCCTTCTGTGAGTTGGTAAGAAAGGAAGTCCCTCTTCCCAAGCTCGGTGTTCCCCCCTGAAAACTGTCCCCATCATGGTGATGTGTGTGGTGTGGCATAAACAGCTCCAAACCTCCCCTTATCCCTCTGCCTGGGGGAGCTTTATAGGAAGTTCTCCACACTTCATGTAGAGGATCTAAAGCCCTTATAAGACCAGTTCTACAAAAGAAAACCCAGCCTACCAAAACCTCCAAACCCTTTTAAACTTATGTGTGTTAAATAGCAATGGTTAGAATATGTTTTTTTCACTAAGTTAACAAAAATGAAAATGCTGAGTGAGCAGAGAAACCACAAATTAACATACAATCATATTTAATACCAAAAAATGTAACTGCAGTAATTGTGTGACACCAACTTTCCAAAAAATAAAAGCCATTGCCTCTTTAAGACAGCTGCAAAAATTTACAATGAAGAGAAAAAAAGAAATGTATTATGATTTCAGAAAATTCAGTTTTATTTCTCTAGTCAACACAATATTCTCGTATATTTCAATTTTCAATGGCTATATTTGTACTTAATAATAATCATTATGTGAAGTCTACATATTAATTCCTTATAGAATACCCCTAAAAATTGCTTAAAATGAGTTAAAATAGAGATCCCAGCATGATACCTTTCCAGTATCCCTGTGAAGAGCAATAATTTTTACCTAATTGCAAATATTCATAATGATTTGGCGTAAGATAATTTTATGAGAAAATGGATATCCTGCTCATTTCTGAATAATAGACTTGACTCATTTCAACAATTGAATAATGCAGTTCAAAATGCAAATTACTCTACTTTATTTCTTTAGACATATGCCAAATATTACCATTAAAAGTCAGATGGTTTTGCTAGGAAAAGTTATTAAAAAAGCCAATGTAACCAATTATCAGTATTTTGCATGTTCTTAGCTGGTTTTCTTATCATGAGAGAATGGGGAAGTTACATTGTCTTTGTGTCTTATGTGCTATATATTTTGTTCCTGTTTGATTTACTATTTGTCCAATCTATGATAAAAATAAATAAGTAATACATTAAAATCATGGTACTTTAAAAAGTTATCTTACACTCTTAGAAAGTTATTATTTTTCTTAAAACTTTATCATTATTTTATTCAGTTGTAAGTGAATTCACCTAATATGTGGCATGGCTTGTTCTTCATGTCTTTAAATTTAGTATCATTTTATAGTGTTATTTTTATATATGAGAGACACATAACTTTGATCTGTATGGAAATGAGAATAAGTTTATATTAGCTGTGCTAGAATCTTGGACTAGAAGGATCATCAAAAAAATCTTTCAATTTATGTTTTAAAACTTTTTTTGCATTGCTTGAAAATAACATGATACTAGAATACTTGGTAGGTACTCTAAGTATGTTTTCCTTGAAGATTTTTGGAATCACATTCATTACATCCACAATCTTGGCTTGAAATATGCATAAAAAGTAAAAGGAAAAAAAAATACATGTCTTAGAGGAGAAGATAATATTCATCTATTTTGATTATGGAAATATGTATGCCCTATGGTGCTTTTTACATAACCCTTCAGAGTAGTCATTTTCTAATTTCTGTTCTCTGTGGAATGACATCAGTGCTTCACTCCAGAATCACCACAGAATATTCTTTCTTGCTGCTTCATAGAGAAAGCAGCAAGTAAGTGCAATATAATAATTATAGTAAGAATTGTCAAGAATATTACAATGATTTAGGCCTTCTTTCCGCAAAGATCTTATGATTGTTTCTTGTTCAGAAAACACTCTACTATCATTGCTCATTTTGCAAACCCTATTGACTCCCCCGTAATACTTCATATCTTAAAAAAACTTTCAAGGCTCTGCCTCCTTGACTTTCATTGTCCTTTCTTGTCCTTCCTTGACCTGGATTAACATGATATCCAGAAACACTTCCTTCATGCATGCTGAATGCCTAATGACATACATCTTTCAATAATTTATTCCAGTGCAAAACTCACTTTTACAATACGCCTTCACAAAACATGTCAGACAGTATAATTTAATCATCAGTAATATTTAGCAGAATATATTGAAATTATTAAAAAAGATTATGCTTATTCAGCTTCTGTCTTCTATCAAGTGTGACTATCATGTCATAAGGGAATGCAAATGACTTAATTAAAAAAGTTTTACATAAATGATTTTTATGAATAGCTTTTAATTTCAGCAAATAAGAGAACAGGTGGATATTCCCTTAGAATACTGATTGTGAAATCAAGCCATAGTGTCTCTGCCATATAGGAGTATTTTAGACATTTGTAATAGATGTGAGGCTGAAACAATATTTCTGCTAAAGCACGTTACAAGGACTCTGACTCTGGCAGGCTCTGGGGCCCAGGTGTTTCTCTGTCCTGGCTGTTGGAGTTCAGCCTGGTGCCCTGGAGGCTTGGGAGTTGTTTTCCCAAGCTGATGCATGCAGCTGCTCCTTTCCCATTTGGAGGCAGTGAGTCTGAGCATGTATCTCAGAGACACACTCCTGCACACACAGGGAACACTGACATGGCTGGCTGCAATTACACCACTGAACAGGGCACTGTCTTTAACAGTCCCCAAATATGGCATCACCAGCACTCACAAAAAACACAAGTATAGATAAAGAAGTTCCTAAAACATAAGGTACCGAGTACCTTTTCTCCTTTCCAGTTGCTCAGTACTGAAGTTCACAAGTGAAAAAACACGCCTCGCCCCCCCCCCCCATTCTCTAGGTTCAAAAGCATGTTCACATGCTCATGTATCCCTAAAGCACCAGAACAATTCCTCTGTCCAATACCTCTGCCTGGATCTTGAGGCCTCTTGCTGCAGAGGTTTCCTACTCACTAGCTGATCTAGCCTGGTGTTCACTAGCAAACACAAACTCATTTCAAAGATACCCCACATTTGTGCATCTTTCCATGCTCCCGCTCCCTGCCTGATGTCTCTGCCTGGACCTGGGTCCTCCTATGTTGTCTGGGACAGCTTGAAGTTTACCAGTAAATTAGATGCAGTCTCACCTCTCACACCTCCCATGCTTAAGAAAAATGCACCTTCCTCTCCTCACACCTGCTGACACCCAGGCACACAGGCTCTGTGAGTCACTGTCCCAGTCCCATTGCTTGCACCATGGACACAGAGACCCTCTCAGACCTGGCGTCATTCCAGCTGCAAGCTCTGAGTTCACCAACAGTCTTTCCAGTTGCAGTCTGAGCACGCACATGTGGGACAAATGGTGAGATTACAAAGATTGTTTAGAAAAGATTTTGTAAGAAGAGAGGATAGACAGTGATGACTAGGCATAGGGCTTGATCGGACAAATGTGCTGATGACTGGCATATGCACAAATGGCTCCTCTTATCCCTCTTCTTATGATGCATTCCTCCTCTTTTAAGTCTCTGGTCCCTCCTTTTTCTCTTCCTTTGATCTTTCCTAAACATTCCTTAGCAAATCTTGCAGAGTGCCACAGTCCCCCTCAAATATCCCTACACTTATGTTCTCTTGCCTCCCTGTTCCTGACAGCTATGAACTCCAGATTGACAGTCTCCAAAGTTAAGCCTGGGGTTTCTTAATGGGCCATCAATTACCATTTGAAGAGCTTTAGTCTTCAGTCCCCTTGTCACTTGTCTATTTCATTCATCACTTTGACTCCCATTGAAATGGAAAGGGATCTTGATGTGATAACCTAAATGAAGCAAATGCTCTCACATTCCACATTCCATCACAGCCTATTAATGGGAAATTTAGTACATAGTTTTAATAACACCTGTTTATAAGTATGTCTGCAAAAGTGATGGGCTTGCATTTACAGTCAGTTACTGAATTTTCTGAACAGATGTATATTAAAAAATTGATGAACTTTCCAGCAAAACTGAAAGAATAACAAAACCCAGTTTTATCAAACAATGAAGTTCCATATGCACAGTGATAAACATTGCTGCACCTTAAAAATCTTACGTACTATGTTCTTGTCAAAGGCCAGAATATTATCACAATATTAAGGGAAATAAAATGTTATATATGGTCTTTGAACAGAATGCAATTAAAATCCTTCTTTTTTTTTTATATCTGATATAATTTTACATTAGAATCAATTAATGTGCCTCATGGTTATTTGCTTCTTGTCCTTTTTTTACATGTGATTCTTAAAGCAGGATGAGTTATGACCAACAAAAAAGGCTAAATGGAACCATGTGAGTTCACATTTAAAGTTCTTTCACTTAAATGTAGCAATATATGGATGGTAGCGATTTTACTTTTTTTGTGCTGTGGGACTTTATTTTCAGGTTTTGAACCTTCTATCACAATTCAGGATGTAAGATTAATTCTTTGTATTTTGTTCAATCCTGCTTTTATAACTTAAAGCTGTACATTAAAAAAAAAAAAGGTTATATTGAGTGATGAATACAAAATTAAAACCAAATAGAATAACCCACAAAAAAAAAAAACAACAAAAAAAACAAACAAATCAAACAAAAGACCTAGATACAGTAATTTTCTTCAATAAAATAATGTTATATAATGCCACTTAGTCATACAGTAAAGGTAGACTACAATTGGCAAAGCTAAAGAGAGGGGTGAGAGGGGTCTGACCAATCATTCAGTAACTTTCTGAATGTATGTTCATCAGAACATTTTCACATACTATAGCAAGTTTTGAACACTTTCTAGATAGGAGATACAACCCAGTTAAGAAAACTGAAGAGAAGAATCCACTACTGTCTTTCAGTTCTGATTTTATATAAAAAATCGACCTTTTGCTTTTTAAAAAAACCCTTCAATTAAAATGTCCAGCTTTGGTTGTTCCTGTAACATAACTCATGGAACCATGAGAAATATCTCACTAGATGATTCAAGCATAAAACTGGTTGATCATTATGATTTTCATATATTTTTCCCAGACAAATTTGAATCACTTCTCTACACCAATAATTTTTATTAAAAAAGTAACTTACAAAAAAAAAAAAGCTAGAAAAGTTCAAATATGACATCACAGCAGTGAATTTAACTCGTAAAAAATTAGATTGTATTCTGAAGAAAGATACAGTAATAAGAACTAGTGACATTGTACACTTATTATTTAAAGAAAATATTTTAATGCAAGCATGCTTGATGTTAAAATCTTACTGCAAATATGAAGTGGGAGGTAGTCAGATAGTTATTAAAAGGTATTTAAAAATAAACTCAATCTTAAAATAATTTTGAGTATATATGTTAAGGTGATTTTATATATTTTCCTACTGAAATTCTCATTGCCTAATAATTACTATAAATTTTCATTAATGATTTTATTGTACTATTTAGGAAAAATAACACCATTTTACAGGTGAAGTACTAAACCACGTTATTAATCTCTTCAAAATATCCTTCTGATCTTTTGATTCCAATCTGGAGAAATATTATTTTTCTTGATCGATACTCATGTTGCTTAAAAACAAAACAAAAAAAACCAAACCAAAACAAAAAACAAACAAAAACCAAAACCAAAATTAAAAACTCACACCTCCCCCCCCCAAAAAAAAACAACAAAAAACCAACAAATAAACAAACAAACAAAACCAAAAGAAGCTAAACTGAAAATTGAGACACATCTACTTCAACTTAAGACATGTGAAAGTTCAGTCTGGACCTTAATACAAGAATCATCTTTACCATTCTAGTTCATTAATCATTACAGGTAATATTGCCTCCTGGATCTTTTGTCCACTGTCTCCATTGATTGAATATAGTATAAAGTTAACTGAGATAAATGTTACCTCAAGAAAATTACTGAAGATCACAAAGTGTGTCTGTAGATAATGAAAACTTGTCCAGCTAGGGGTCTTACCCCTTATCCTCCATACATAATAGAGTATTAAAAATATTTAAGTTAAAAATTATTAAAGATAAATAAGTACAAAGGAATAATTTGAAATATGTCATTCAGTCATTAAGGCGAATGCAAAGGAGGCAGGTGTTTGCCTGCATGTCATTAATTATCAAACTGAATGAAAACAAATCAAAATTATGATTATAGGATATTTTTCTCTCAGATGCAAAGGGACAAAAACAGTGAAACTTGCAATTTCTTTAAAGAGAAAAAGGTGTCAGTAAAAAAGAAGAAATTTTAAGTACTAGTAAATCTGTTCTTCAAAACAAAGGAAGCTTTCCTTTTTAGTCACTTCTGAAGAATTTTACAAAAACAGCTTGAATGTAGGAATCTGTTTATTGATAAAGGGAAGAGAAAGAAATTAGCCTAAGATCCTGCAAAGCAGGATTTTATACCTCTTAATACAGAACTTGGGAATCTAGATGTACACCATTTTAAAGGCTATCACTCATAGGCATTACTTATACGTTATGGGATACATGGTACTTTAAAAACAGCATGAAATTCTGCCAGTTATAAAATCTCGATCACTCTGTACACAAGCAGTTTTTATTCCTGTTACTATTAAAGAAAGACTTAATGTTTAGAAAGCATCTTGGACTATTCAAATCTAGTATCACTCATGAGAGATGGTATTACATTACTCATGAAGTAGCTAGGAGGGACACCATGAATCCTGGGTACACCTTTTGTAGTCCTGCTGTGTCAATTGAGTGTGCTCTTTGATAATCAAGGATTGCTATTTCCTTAGTACAAAGGAGAAGTTTAGTATAGTCTTAAATTTTTAATTCTTGGGTTTCAAGGACACAAGGACAGTTCTGTGAATCTTATTTTCTCTGACATACATTTATAATAATGTTCACACAGTCATATGCATGAAAATCCCATAATTGACTTTTAGTTCCTCACTGTTAATTTATAGCATCTGATGATGCCACTTTTATTATCTACTATATTAGAGGGAGAGTTACAGGTAAATTTGACTTTGTAACAGACTACATGCTTTTAACCCTTTTTCTAATAGTAAAATATAGTCAAAATGAAGTAAATCATCCTTTTCTGCAGGAAATATTCATCTTCAATAGAGATTAGACTACAGTAAAAAGCAATCTGAGCTATCTAATTTGTATTCTCAGAAGGCAGCCTAAAAGGTCATGTTGATTCTTCCTCGCATTAAAAAGCAACAGCTTTAGAAAAGGTTAGTATAATTTGGGTTCTCTAAGTTTTATTGTTGTTGTTTTTACTGGTGCTCAAAAAAACCTTTCCAAACTAACATTTGGACAAAAGAAAAAACACTTATATTATTTAACTAATAGGTAATTTCAACTCATAACTTCCCACCTTGTTAAATTGTCAGCATAGACATGTATTACTTATTACAATGTAGAGTTGAATTAAACATGCTTGCTTGTATTACTTTTTTTTTTTATTTTATTGCATTGGTTAAAAATACACTGTAATTTATCTTGGGAAATTATTTGGGGAAAAATTAACTGCAGTGTAATATCAATACTACTGACGAATAGAATATTGATTTATAATAGCCAAATATGGCCAGGCAGCCCCATGGAGAAGGGAATGAATAATCATAATTAAGGTAATAATAGTTCCTTGGATTTAATAATGAATATGACATGTTCTTATATGTGTGTATGCATGAGTTCATATATATATATATATATCTACAGATATATATGTATAGATTGAGATCTGTATTCATGCATTCATACATTCATATAAGATACATATATATTCTTGAGATTTGCCCTGGATTAAAAATATGCATTTTAAAAAAATCAGGGTCACAGCAAGGACAGGAAAATTACTCAAAGTCATTCAATGATTCCATAGAATTGAAAAAAGGGAACAGTGGCCATTCAGTTGCTGACTTTGTGGCCAGCATAGCTACAGACTGTTATCTCTCCAGCAACAGAAGAACAGGATGGAACTGCCATGTATGTGTTAAACATTAAGAGAAAAGGTAAAAAAGTCAGTCAGGTTAAAAACTTTTTCATCTTCCCTTTCCAAAATCACCAAAGCCAGAATGGAATTAAAAATGCTGGTGAACAGCTGTTGTGGTAAAGGATGTGTTGAAGGAGCTGTCAGACAGCTAAAGGAAAAGGAATAAAGTAAACTGCTTTCTCCTTACTGTACTCCCAAAGGTATTATAGTCAGAATATGCAAGCAGAAAAAAAATTAAAAATTAAAAGGAGCTACTGTAAGATCATAACTATTTTAGTTACATGTGATTTTCATCTGAAGCAGTTTTGACCTTTGATATACCCCTGTTTTATAACAGCAAATAATCCTCAACTGACTCAAACACTTCCTCTTATGGCTCAGTTCATTGATTTTGACCTACTGTGTGTGAGGGTTTTTTTTTTCAGTATTCTTGTTTGGTCAGGTAAAAAAAAGACTAATAGTACATAGGTCAGAAAGAAAATGACAAAAGGTTAGAGGGAAAGCAATGAAGGACTAGTGACAGTGAAGTAAATGTGCATTGGCATGGCCTGACATGAGAGAGAAATCAGGATTTTTTTTTTTTTAAATCCATCATTTTCCTTTTTTTTCCCCTTTAAGAAACATCTTCTTTGTAACCAAGGAAAAATCTTCATTGACTCCCTCTTCCTGCTAAAGTATTTAAATTTGAATAACATACGAACATTTCAAACTGCAAATGTTTTAATTGCATAAGCAAGTGAATCTTGCAGGTGTAAAGAATAATTCCATCCCTTTCTCTGCAACTGTATATTTTGAAGAATACTTTGTAAATAAGAACATTCAGCTGTATTCAAAAATATTGTCTTGAAGGGCATTACAGTAAAAGCAAACTTACTTTACCTTCTTAGGCTTTTCAAAACAGGATTTGCTAAGCAAGGAATAATTCTCCATGTGCACTGAAAAGATTTAATGAAGCTCCTGTGGGGGAAAAATGCCTCAGGCTCTCAGCCAACAAGTATTCCACCATTTGAATAGTTCAACTAATATGAAAGAAATATGTGCAGATAGTTAAAACAATGACCAAACAATGATTTCAATTCATCAAAGTTTAACACCGGTGAGAACCACTAAATCTGCCTGACCTATATTTCACAAGTCATTGCCTTTCTCCTAGTTATTTCTGGAGTCAGACCAATATCTTAATTTTGATGTCTTCACAGGTATTTCATTTGGGTTCTTCCTGAAGTAAATCTCCATGTTTGTTTTTGTCCTGTTTTGCTTCACTAGATAAAACTAATGCCTCTAGTAATCGACATATTCTCCTTTAAAATGTATGGTTCACTGTAGTCATTTCACCATATTCTGTTTTGTACAACTTGCCACCTTTCATTACTCATCCCAATCCAAAAGAAAAGGAACTGTCTCAAACATTTAAGGATATTTTCACCATATATTAAACCACCATGATTTCTCTCTATTTGACAGTTCCCATGACATCTCTATCCTCATATTTACATTTCAGAAAGTTCTGAATCAATGCACATCATCTGTCACAAAGTGGAGCCTATCCAAAAGCACTTCCCAAAGTCCAGCTCTGACTGGATTAAGTAGGTGTGAGCTGGAAGATCATAACAATTAGCAACTGTAACACTTACTATGTTCCCACTTTTCTGTAATAAACATTGGACTGGAGACAGAGTCGTGACAGACATCCTGGTGGCCACTGTGTTAACTTCAACTTCATCATAAATATGAAGACAGCCGAAGATAATACTATAAAAGTATGTGATTTTTGAGAACTTACAGTAGCAATCAAATATGGGAAGGGCCATGGATACATACATGCAAAAGATGGAGTGCTGGGTTATGCACTTGGGTCACAACAACCCAGTGCATCCCAACAGGCTTGGGGAAGAATGGTGGAAGGCTGTTTGTTGGAAAAGGACTTGGGGGTGCTGGTCGACAGCCACCATGAGCCAGCATGTGCCCAGGTGGCCAAGAATTCCCATGGATTGTACCAGAAGTGGTGTGGTCAGCAGGACCGTGGGAGTGATCACCCCCTGTATTCAGCGCTGGCGATGCCACACCTCAAGCACTGTGTTCAGTTTTGGGCTTTTCAGTACAGGAAAGATACTGAGGTGCTGGAGCAAATCAAAAGAAGGGCAATGGAGCTAGTGAAGGGTCTGGAACATAAGGCCTATGAGGAACTACTGGGGGAACTGGATTTGCTGACCCTTGAGAGAAGAAGGCTCAGTGGATACTCTACAGCTACCTGACAGAAGGCTGTAGCAAGATGGGGGTCAACCTCTTCTCCCAGACAACAAGAAATAGGACAAGGGTAAAAGACCTTAAGTGACATCAAGAGAGATTCAGGTTGAATACTAGGAAAAATATTTTCACTGAAAGAGTGATTAAGGATTAGAAGAGGCTCCCCAGGGAAATGATGGAGCCACCATCCCTTGAAGTTTAAATAAACAAGCTGATGTGGCACTTCGCAAAATGATTTAGTGGCCATGGTGATATTCATTTTCCAACCTTAATGATTCTCTGATAGACATATGCTTTCCATTTGCTATTTTTCTTTAACTGGATCTATCAAAATTATTTAGGCAAGTATCTTCTCAAATCATAGAAGCCTTCATTTTCCTATTCTCAAGATGTTTAAATTTTTCATTCTAAAATATTCCAACACTAAACCAGAACCTTCAATGTGAAACCTTGAAAAAAGTCACAATTTTATTTTTTCTACATGAGCATTTTTGGACAGATTTTGCACTAGAAAATATTATTGGCACAACATTAAAGGAAATCAATACTTCTTCCTCTGACAATAGTTTACAGAGATTATTCAACCCTTATTTGAGCAATGCAGAACATAAAACTTCCCGTAAAGACTAATAGGCAAATTTAATCACTTATTTATTTTCTGGTTCTAAACAAAAAACCAAGTTTTATGTTGCCTTTTCTTCACTGCTGTGTTACTGATTCTTTTGCTGAATGTGCTTAAAAGTCTCTTTCTTCTGTTGCTTTAGATTGTAAATTCAGTCAAGGGTTTATGGACAGCTAGCTGAAAATCATGAAAGATTTATTAAAGATGTTTTGCTACTGCCTAAGAATTTTACATATTGCTTTCTGGTTCTTAGAAACCTCTTTACAAACATTTTTGTGGAGATACATTGATAGAGAGCACAACCATCCTGTGGACATTGTGAATTCTTTAAGAAAAGGCAAGATGTACTTAAAGATTTAAATCTGGTTTTGTCCCTATCCCAACATACTTATGTAAAGCAGATGTAAGGGTTACCATAACTGTTCAATCTTTTGAGCACTGCTGTTACATGGTGATTATAAATGCAGGTTGTATAGTACACTAATCTGTCTATATTAGAACATCTTTGATTAAGAACAACTGTATTTTGTGTTTCCTACAGAGATTAATATTAAGTCACTGATAGAAATATGGATAAGTACTTAATGTTTTCACTATAGTTTGTCATTAATGACCCACCTCGTGCCACTGTGGATTCTGAAAACTGTTTTCTTCTTAATATTAAAATTATCTCTCAAATATTGCAACTTTTTTTCAGTTCAATATATTTTTTTTTCATTCAGGGTAACTTTTGCACAAATTCAAAGCAGCTGAAATGACTGTTTTTTCACAATCAACACAGTCATCTGTGCAGAAGATTATCTATGCAGAAGTCTCATGAAAGGAAAGATTTTTAATACTTGAGAATCTTTAGATACTTGAAGAAGGGAAGATTGTATCCATGTAAAATATTTGCTTTCAGGCTAAATTCTAATCTGCCTATTTACAGAGAGTGAGAATATTAATGTTTACATCCAGTTTGCTTTTGATCCTCCACAGAAAGTTGCTTACTTTTTTTTTTCTCTATTCAATTTTTGTGCATTTTTGGAAATAAGATCACACCACTTCAATAAATTTACTTTTACTTCTGTCTGGTGTCATAATGAATGCAATCCATTGGAAACCTGTAGTTACTACTGTTAGAGTAATTCTGGCTCTCCACTCTGTAACTCTAAGTATTTTCCACATTTAAGGATAAACACATTCTATAAAAAAAAAGAAAAAACAAACAAACAAATAAACAAAAGAAGATAAAATCAGCAGTAATTGTATGCCACATTTACTTTATGGCTTTATTATGTTTCTCTTCTGTGTGTTGGCTGCAAAATTCTGTGGACCTGAAAATATTGAGACATTCAATGAAGTGCAATGATATGCTTTATCTTTTTTTCTCCAAGGTCATGGAATCATAGAATGATTTTCATTTGAAGGGACCTTAAAGATCATCCAGTTTCATCCCCCTTTCACTAGACCAGGTTGCTCAAATCCCATCCACCCAGGAATGGGGCACCCACACCTTCTTCAGTATGTCACCACCCTCACAGTGAAAATGTTTTCATAATATCTCATCTAAGTCTATGTTATGATTTTTTTTCATAATATCTCATCTAAATCTACATGCCCTTGCACAAGGTCCTTCACCTTTCTTGTAGGCCCTCTTTAGGTCTTTCTCTTAACTGCATGGATTTACTCTCTTGACTAGATAATTTACAAGATTGTAAAACAATAAAACCAAAAGGTACATGTTAGAAGCAATACAACTTAATTTTTTAAGTTGGGTAGGTCTGTTTATCTAAAACAACCACTATTTTACACTTTTAGATAAACTTTGCAACTTTAAAATTTGCTTTTATTCCATCAAAATTATTTACCGACAATTTGGTGCCAAAATACCTTTTGCTTTCTGTATAAGTTACTTTTACTTCAATAAACCCTCAAATATAGCCTTGCCATCACCTTTTAGATGGTAGCAGAGTTTTGATTCGGGAATTGCTGACTGAGTGCTTGCATCTCCCCAGTAACAAGAAAAAAAAAACCAAAACAATTCAGTAAAACCGAAAAAGACAATCTATACTTACTTAGATAGCAGATGTTTCATAAAATAAAGTGCTACCTTGCAGGTTAATTTCTACCCACTGGTTCAGTGGCTCCTACGAACCTCCTCTTTTCTCTGTAGGTAACCATTTAATAGATAATACATATTTTAATTTGTGCTAAATCAGGGAGAAGTTAAATGTCATTTCATACAGTAAAAGAGGAAAGAGTGGTTTCTGTAAGTATTTGTGGAGTGTGATAGTATTTATTTCAGTAGGATTACCTGATGAGGTCCTTGTTGAAATGGGATTCTGCAAAAGGAGGTAAGACAATTTAAAAAAAATTGCAGAAATGCAGACCTGAAAAACAGCAATGGATACAATGACAAGAAACTGATAAAATCAATGACAGTAACTGTTGAGCTGTCAAGAAACTGCAGGGATGCCTTGAAAAAGGGCCTAAGCAAGTGATGGGAATGTAGACCTGAGAGTTACAGGTATGGGGGCATATGGGATATCTTGGAGCTATGTGAACTGATGGGACAATGTGCATTGGAAGGGGATTGGGAAGAAGCAATATAGGAATAGACAGAAAAGGGTATAAAAAGAGCTGATCATGTGTAGAATAAGGCTAGTCTGTTCGACTGAGCCATGTGCCTGATCTCAGTCTGTCCTGTCTTCTTACCCTTAACTATCTGCCTGTGTAATCTCAGTCCCTGTCCCACTTGTGTGCGGAGGAGTGCTGCAGGGACTAAGTGCTAGCTACTGGGAGGAGCAGTGTGAGTACATTTGAGGCCAGCAGCTGAAGTGAGGCCACAGGTGTGGAAACCACTATTAGCTAACTACTCAGATTAAAGTGCTAAATTAATAAAAAACCAAATTGTATTAATTGAAACTGAAGTTGTATATTCTATATTAGTAGCAAAAAGTGCATCATTGATTTCCCTAATTTTTTAAGGGCTGAAAACATTTAGAATATAAAAAAGGATTGTCTGCAATCGGCACAGTTGCCATAGCACACTCAAAGAGCAATCAAACAATCAACACCACAAAAATTTTCTGTCTACTGTTGACAATCAATGATCCTTTATCCTCTAAATTGCTGCACCTCATCAATACTAAAAATTTGTGTAAACTTTATGTGAAAGAAGATAAAGGATGTCAAGTATCTGAAATAAAGCATAAAAATAAGTTTTCTCTGTATTTGGTTCTGAGATGCAGGAAACTGATAATTTTTCAGGTGGATATTTTACAGAAAAATTAAAAATACATGTGAATAAGAAAGATCATCAAACCTAATAATATTTAGAAGTATATTTAGAATGTTAAAACAGTAGAGTTTGCAGGCATTATTTGTAAATTATAGTATTAAAATTCTAGTCAAAGATTTCAATGTCAATTATTTTAATGAGAAATGGAAGTGACAGGACTGGAAAACCTCTAGCAACAATATTCTTAAATAAAGGGAAAAAAGTTGGAAATTTAACCTAATCCCCTGTCTATGTCTCTTGGCTATATTTTGTGGGGTTTATTTTTCTGTATGCTCTCCTCATAACTGAATCTTGAGTTACATACATATTTTCTAGTCAGTTGTATTTTTATGCATTAAAACTGACCTGTATTCATTCACATTACTCCAGTGTCTACTGGGTCTATAATCTTAGTAGTGTAGATATGTGCCCATAGTAGTACTGAATATACTATACTTGTTTTCCAGACAGCCTAGTATTTAACATGAAATGTTCGTGCCAGCAAAACTCTCTGCTTGATTTCTTTCAGCGCGACATGCTTTCAGGGCTTGGAACCATTTTGCACAGTTGAATGATACTCTAACTAAAAATTTCTTCAGGTTCTGTAGATAATGGATTACAAAAGTGTGCCCTAGGTATATTATCCATTTCCATAAGACACAAGACTTGCAGGCATAAGCTGACTTGATTGTTAAAGCAGTCTTTCTAAGAGTATTCTATTAAAAATATATTAAAACTTGCAGCAGTTACAGCCCACACAATATGCACATAGACATAGTAAAACTAATGTCTCCCTGTCAGTCAAAGTAAAGGTGGAATTCACATAGTGAGAGATATTTAGAAACAGCTAGGTTTTGTCTGGTAAGAAACATTTGCAATAATTGTGGGTAAAAATTAAAAACTCTGCAATTTTAAGTTATGCGGAGCAAAAGTCTTGTTCAATTGTAAGGAAAAGGTGCATAATTTTTTACAGAAATGCCTGTCTACCTGCTCATTCTCCTTATATATACCCAAATATACCAATTTATAGTACTATTCTTGATGGCTGGAGAACATCCTTCTTAGGAGAAGCTTCCTACATGCCAGCAACCTACTAAGGTGTGTGCATACACATTATCAGGTCCCCTAAAATAAATCAAATTTTTCTGTGCTAGAAAGAGTGGGGAAAGGAAGGATAGTCTGATGCCAATGACGGTCAGTGCTCAGGAGAGCCCACAATAATAATAATGGTTTGCAGGTGCAAGGCCATGAGAACAAGAAAAAAATGCTTCCATAGTGGATGTGGAAAATCAAGTGCCACAGCAGCTTGTGTGTAAGGCTGCAAGCGAAGGGCAGACTAGTAAGGTATGGATAAATGACTCTCAGCAATATAAAAATCTAATGCCACTTAACACACTGTGCAACATTCTTGCACAGAATTATTAAATATTTATAAAATATTCTTCTACTAGCTTCTACTAGTTTTATGGACCCCCTTTTTTTTCTGATATTTTCAATTTCTATCAAATATTGAAGTTTCTCCTAAGGGGTATTAATGGGATCACAGCTGAAATCCTACTTTCAGGATTTACTAGTCAAAGAGAAATCATTTATATAAACATGCTCCACTGTTTTTTTCTTTGACATTTTAATACAGTCTTCACAGGAGCAAATACCGTATCAAATATTGTATTCTTGAAGTATTGAATATTTCATTATGATTTTTTAATAAGATACTTTAAACAAGACTGTTCTTTTTTGTAAAGACTGATATCAGCCTAGTGCATTAGCTTACGTGAAAGTTCATTTTCTTTAACAAGTTTGAAGTCAATATTAGGATAAAGTATTGGATCTTCTTGTGTTTCTATCTAGTTTGAGACTTTTTTATATTTCATATGAGAACTTTACCATGGTATACCTGTCAGTGTTTAAAAGATGATTTAATATTTCACAACATTTTTTTATTACTTATTTTAATTCACAGCTTGCTTTTTGTTATGTTGTAGTCTTCCTCGAAGAATTAATCAAAATTTTGCATAATAAAAGACATCAGATATATATTCTATACAAACTGAAAAAAAAAATTAACCAAATATATAAAAATTAAAATTTTCATTTTCTAAATGCTGATTTGTGTAAAGAAATTATTTAATCCACAGAAAATTCCTCACCAATTCTTCTCAGGCTTTTGAAAACCTAATAATTTTTAGATGTGAATAGACTTGTCCTGAAAATGTAATAGGAATTACCTATCCTATACTAGGTGTTATAAAATTCTCATTTTAATGACTAGAGAATTTTACAATTACACAGAGAGGCTGAATTTTGGACTGAGTATCATTTCCTACTTCCCAGTACGTTTGCTTTCATTCAAAGAATATGTAGCATACAGATGCAGTTATATATTCTTGCATAATTTATGATGTGGTAAGATTTAAGCATCTCTCTGGAGCTTTTTTAAACATACAGATCTGCTTTCAAAACCTGAACTTAACAATAATTTTTTTTTCCCATTTGTTTGGGCAAAAGGTGGCATACCTTTTGCCTTCTACCAGGGGTGTGGTATTTGCTTCACACTTCTCCTGGAAGACCTTATGCATTTAAAGAAAAATCATATTGAGTGGTAAATACAAAAGACAGATTAGAAGTAATATACCCTATCCAATTGAAAGCTTGTTTGCATGATGTATTGTACCTTCTTTATTTTTAAAAACGTTTTACTTTCAATTGTGTTTTTATTAATACAAAATCCCAGTTAGTGCAGAAACATATGTTATGCATAACAAGCTCTGCTAACATGAATTCAGGCATTCATGAGCCATTACAGCAATTGAGTTCCTTTGTAGGGTGAAATAATTTTGTGGAGGTCAGATGGAGAACACATTTTTGAGGGTGGTGGTTAAAGCAGTATCGGTAAAGCTTACCTAAATTTGAAACAAATCTCCAAAGATCACTAGTTTTGAGTCTGAGAAGCTTTCCTTCCCACCACTGAAGAGGCCATTCTGTAGATAATAGACTATATATAAATTTCTTTTTCTCAATAAAATAATTAGCATCACCCTTACCAGTATTATTTACAGATTTGCTAAACAATGTTCTCATCACACTGCAAAATATCTGGAAAATCCACTCTAGCTTATTGTTTTTAGTGTTTTTATTAACATATGCCTAATCAGTAAATAACAGCTGTAAAACTCTGAGATAGGTAAGAAAGACAGACATTATTAATCTTTGTTATTTTTTCCTTTATATTGATTGATTGGTTTTTATCTGATATGTAATAAAGGTGATTTAATATGCAACAAATTTAGGTTGTGTTAAGAGTATCTCTGTATTGATCTGATTCCAAAAAATAAAAATTACTCTTCTGGTAAAATACTAAATATATACAAGGCAAAAACCACCAGAAAATAGAAAATTAAAGAAAAATTATTATGCGGGTAAAGCACTAACCATACACAAGAGACAAAATAAGAAATAACAAATAGGGTGAGAGCTCTTAGTCCCTTGTAAATACCAGGCAAAATTTCAAAGTATAGCTACCAAATTTTGAAACTTTCATTCAAGCAACATTTTGTTCTTCACCCAAAATCTAATGACATCAAGTTTTAAGTTACCATTGTGCTTTAATGCACTACCTTTTGTCTTCCACTTTATGACACACTGCTGGAAAGCCCCAACCCTCCACAGTTAAATTTTCTGTAATTCACTTAAGGTCATTTTCAAAGCTATTAGAGACTATGCAGAGATGCAGCCTTTTTCCATATTCCTTCCACATCTTTCATCCACAAACAGTTTTTCTACAGCTGAAAACGGTCCACTGACATTTTTGTACATATCCTTGACTAATGTTTTACCCTATAAATTAATCTTTTTTTGTAAAGAATGATTTAGCATTTCTCTACACAGTGTATTTTTTCATAAACTGAAGTTTTTCATAAACGAACATTTTCTTACATCTGTGAACTTCTTCTTTGTATTTTTATTCACAAAATAGCCCTTTGAAGGCCTGTGACTGTTAATAATTTAAAAGGAATTAGGTCAATAACTCTTGCTTAGTTTTAGAAAATTTATCAATAGTTGTAATTTGTTATTTTTTATACACACACAGAAATACACTTTCTTAGGATCTCTTTTACCTTATTTTAAACCAAGTAGCTAAAAGTATATTAGATACACTTTTTCCTAGTTGAATAATACATACAGTCAAATATGTCATATAATGTTGCAGCCACAATGGATGTCTCTAAAATATAGTGCTAATTTAAAAGCTTACTATAAAATTTTTATTTTTGTGGTTTTCTATCATTGACGAATTAATAAGTAATAGCAACACATAATAAGTCATGACATTGTCTCCTGTGAATTCCAGATCATGTTGGTTTGTCTTCAACTCTTCCTAAAAATTCTACTTAAATCTGTAATTCTAAGGAATTTAAGATTTTTTCTTTTTTTTTTTTTAAGAATCATATTTGAACTGTAAAAGTTGTGACAGATTTTGAACTACATGATGCAATAAACTAGAAATTCAAGAAGAATCATTCTTTCAGATCTTGTGTAAATCAGTAGTACCAGTTAGATTGTAAGTTTGCAGGCAGAGGCTTGGCTTTATTAGTTAACTGTTTTGTAAACAGCTGATGTATCACTACAGCAAGAAAAGCTTTTTTGGAATAAGAGAGTGTTGGTAGGGCAGTTTCCATTACAAAGTGTTGTTTATGGCACAACATTTCTTAATCTGATACATGCATTTTAGTAGGTCCAGTTTTCACTCCTGTGTTCAAACATCTTGGTTATGTCACAGGGGTGAATAAAGGAGGGCCTTCTGGCACGGTGACAAACTGCAGGCTTTTGGAAATAAATGTGCTGGGAATGAATGCGTGCTGCACAAGGTCTATACTACAAACTCTAGTTCTATGTTCTCAGAAAAAAAGAAAGAATTCAGACATGTCTGTGGCTGACATAGTTACAACAGAAAAACCTTGAAGACTAAATGCAGATACATCAAGTAAATTAATGATTTCTAGTGAAGATTGTGCAATCTTGGGAGAAAATAGAGATGCACCAGGAGTCCTGATGGCACTTACAACATTCCCTTGAGGGTCTCTGTGTCTTAGCTTTGCCTGAAAAGCAACAGCAGCAGACTTTTCCAATGTAAACATCACTGAAGCAAACTGAATAATTGCCTGTGAATGTGGACATAGAATTCCTCTCTGTTCTCATCCAAAAGGAGAAAAAAAAAAAAAACAACCACAAACCCAAAACATACCAATTATTTAGCAAAATCCTAAAAATCCTAAAATATTAAGATACTTATTACTAGTCCATGAACACGGTTGTCTTTTCAATATTGTTGTCAATCAGAAATACAATATATAAAAATGTTTCCATAAGCAATATATTCAACAGAAAATTATGAAAACAATCACAGAAAAATTTGACATAATTTGACAAGCAAACAGATTTAAGTATATTTCTGTCTCCAGGAGGGATGCTTAAGGGTAGCTATCAATAGCAGCAAAATAACCCTCTCCAGCCTCTCTTGAGGGATACCACTGTCTTGGATAACAAGAAATATAGCCTTCAACTACACTTTTGGAAGCAAGAATGTGCAGTACATTATGTTAAAAATCTTGTTTACAAGTGAAGATGAAACACTTATATGTAAATCAAAACTTACTCTTACTATAATTGAATTCTTACCAGTCTAATGCAAAAATCATTAATAAGGTACATCTAATAATTACAGAAAAAGAATAAATATGTGCATGCAAAAACAAGTTTCAGAACTACTGAAACTACTAGTGTACTAGTTAAAATTACTATACAAGGACTTCATTTCTACTCCCTTTGCTCTTATGCTCATGCTTCTCCTGCTTCTCTGGATCCTAAAGTTTGTGGCTTCATTCTGGTGTTATGATGATTATTTAGCACCTGAAGATCAGTTGTGAGGTGTATGATGTACATGTTGATGGCTTCTTCCCTACTGTATGGTCCACCTGGGGCCATTTCTATGTCTGATAAGATGCTCTTATACTTTTTCTTTTTACATTTTATTTTGCAACTCCAACTCTGTACAAATTTCTTATACATGATTTTCACAATTTGTAGATAGCATTTTTGTTGTTTTCCCTTGTCTCTAAAAGCAGATCTACATTTCTTTAACCTATCATGTGTGAGAGTTGTTTATGCCTGTGGAGTTTCCAATGCTAGGCCTGTTCCCTGTTCCATATCATCCCAGCACTGCAATCCTCTGAGATGCATCCTGCATCTCCAATTCTCAAGCCCTCTATTGTCATATCAGATCTGTTTTTTCCTGCATCGTGTCAGTCTATTAGAGATATAAAACCATGAAAGACAAACATGAGTAAAAAAGAAAACACAGTAGAGACCTTCTTGATTAGAAAATTCTGTGATTCTGTGACGTTCATTTCATTGTTACTGTCTGGGGCTTTGCCATGTTACTGTCTAGGAGTGGTATCTTGAATTTCCTGAATCTCACCTCACTTTATGTCAGTTACCTGAAGATCTGAATTAAGCCTAGTTGTCCTCAGTGAGTCAAGGAAGAAAGATGGGTCGTTCCAGACGATGATTCACTTGAAACCTCTTTTATGCAGAAATTCCGGAGCAGACTGTGCTCTGGGCACTGTGGAGTTTTGGGTAGTTCATACAGGGGTCTTAGATTCTCACAAATGTTGCTCTTAGAGAAGGACAATGACATTCCAACAGGATTCTGTTAATTTTTCATGCCAAAAAAAAAAAAAAAAAAAAATCCCATTCTTTAAATAAAGGCTCTACCTTTCAGCCCACTCAGAGATCTGGTACAATTTGCTTTGTCTATACTTTTAAGAGTCCTGAGAGCTATTTACAAAAGAATAGATTAGGACTGAGGAGAAGACACTCAGATCTTTAGTAGCTAATTGTTTTTACAGAGGGTACCTCTCCTGAAAATGTGGTAATGAGAAACTGAAAAACAGCTGATTTGAAACAAAGATGTGAATCATTATGTTCAAGGTTAATGCAGCTGCCCTTTGCTCTATTTCTGTATAAATGGTCTCTCTCTGACTCCCCTTCCTACCAAGATATGAGTTAGTCAGGAGACTTCATACAAGTGCCCAGAGCTGCCTATCTTCACTTTCTGCAGTTCAGTGGCATTTAATTCTAATTGCTCCCCAAGCTTAGGCCAATTCTGGATGGCAAAAGCAGGGCAAGAATCATTCATTGCTCCTTTGAAGTCTGAAAAGCCTGTATTCAGATTGCCTCAGGCTCTCATTCTTACATTTATGTGAAAATGTAAGCTGCTGATACTGCTGTTGAACATCTACAACACTGAATTAACAGGAAATGTCTTGTAAAGTGCAGCTTGATTTTTTTTCTCTGGATTTTGTGTCAGAGATCTTAATAAAAATAATTGAAAGGACGTAATAAAAATTCAGG
This sequence comes from Lanius collurio, assembly GCA_020086605.1. Lineage (NCBI taxonomy): Eukaryota > Metazoa > Chordata > Aves > Passeriformes > Laniidae > Lanius > Lanius collurio. The sequence goes on along the minus strand of JACBWW010000020.1, from coordinate 10,928,124 downwards.
AAAATCCATGCTAATGAGTTTGGATAGGTGTAGTTTTCAGATCATATTATATTGCATAATCCCTTCATTAAACTTCTTTGGGAGGATTATGACATCTGTGTATAGCTCCAAGTGCATACTACAAGTAAATCACAACTATAATTTCTCAGTATGCAAAGGTTTCTCACAAAGCAAAAGCAATAAATGTTGCCTTGATGATGGTTTTGCAAAAAAGATGGGAGAAATAATTTTTGTCCTGTCTCTTCATCCCTCTCTTTCCTCGCCAATAGCAAAATTCAGGCCTCATGGAGGAAATTACTTCAAGCTCTGAGAAAATTGAAAGAGTGAGTCACTACAGGAGATAAGCTGAAGTTGATGATGGTGCACAGAATAACATATTCCCTTGTGGGCGTTTCTTCATACGGAGTTCTTTGCAATAGGAGAAAAGAAACAGGCATCAATACAAAAGGTATGTCCTCTTGAAGAACAAAGGAATACATTCAAATATATTTTTCTGTATGCATTGGCCCTAAAATAAAAGTGGAGGAGAGAGTAAGTCTAGAGGTGGGACAATACCAGGCTAAATTTTCAGAGAAATTAAAATAATTATGTACATTAAAAAAAAAAAAAAAACATTGTCAAATGAAACGTGTGATTTTTCTTCATACGTAATTGTATGGTATGTGTGCTGAGCTGCCCAGACAAAAGTACAAACAAAAGAAAAGGGGTGGACAGAGAGAGAAGAAAATTGTTTGTACACATTTGTGGGCCTTAGAGATTGTTTACCAGAGTTACTGCAGAAGCTTTAAAACAACAACAACAACAACAAACAACCCAAGAAACCCTGCAAAACCAGCAACCAAAACACCCCAAACCCAACCCTGAACAACCAGAGAATACAAACAGTAGGTTCCCGGTAACCATTTTCTAATACAACACACTTACCCAGTTCTAATTCCACATTTCTTCAGACAAAAACCTTTCACAAAATTTCTGTTCAGGTTTTCCCCTCACACTGTGACTAAAAGGAGAAAGTCTCCTTATCACAAGTGCCTTGTGTTTGGGAGGGTACTCATCTGCTCTTTTGAAGTTTGTCTCTCTAGTAGTTTTCCCAGCACGACATTCTCTGAAAGAGGCCTTTTAAAATGATAGCTGCAGCTGCAAATTGCCCCTTAACATTAGATAAATACAAGCAAATACAGCAACAGCAATGTCTTATCCTGGGTTTCTTTTGTTTACTCCTGAAAACTAGAATTTCTCTGAACCTTCAAAATAAAAATCACAAGAATATTCAGGGGCCTTCACAAACAGTGTAGAAAAATTCCATGTTAATTAAACTGCTTGATTATATTCTTATCTTCAGCATTATTCCTGTCTTAAAGTTATAATACTTAGCAATAAGAGAAGGTATTGCTTTTAAAATAACTTCATTTTACCATTAAGTTATATGTTCTAGTAGTTAGAAGTTCAAAAACTGAGTGTTTTGCTGCTTTTGAGCCAGTTTTTATTTTATTTTAATCATTTTAAAAATAATTTAGCTATTTAATAAAAAATCTCCTTCAGTATCATCTAACTCAAAAATTCATTAACAACAAAAATCTACAGAGATTTTAAGAGCTAGAATTACATCCATCTTCTCTGCTTTATGTGTGGTATGTTCCAGAATATAGGAGGCATCCTAACTGTTTTGCTAAGAGCAACCTGGCATTTGAAGTGCTCATTCTATAGAAGTATTTACCTATTTATGTTTTAGCATATGTCATAACACATCCTTAAGCAGTGGCCAAACTCGTAAAATAACCTGAAATTTCACCATGAAATCCAAATTAATATTAAATAATATGAAAGTCAGATTATGAATATTTGTAAGTCGAATAAGTTTATATTTGAAATTGCAATCCAGTTACTGTATTTTTGAATGTCTGCAGTTATAAGAAGCCTGAAAATATACCACGTTCTTCAAAAAACATATTTTTCAAGGAAAACCTTGCTCATCATTATCTGAGAGACACAAGTTCAGTATTTACATATAAAAATTTTAGAAGTCATGTAAATAAGTGATCCAATGTAGAAGTAAGGAATAATTAGGTAGAGTTTTTTAGGACGAAGTTATTCTGATTAGGGGTTTGGGATTAGGGTTTCTTTTCTCATTTAAATAATAACCTAATTATTACATATTTTTTTCTCAAGTTGGCTTAAAACTATTTCCAAGTCCTAGAAAATGTCAAAGTGTTTCTTAAGGTTTATTCTACTACTGAACAAACTTCTGGGCTTTATAATTTTGAGTTATTGTTTCAGTGGGAATAGAATAATGTCTGCATTTTCATAAGAAAAAAAAAAATACTTAGTATTTAGAATTCCTTGTTAAAATAGGGAGAGTTCTATTACTTGGTAGCTTTCCAGTGACATTTTTTTAATTTCTTCCTCATTTTTGCCTCTGAATTTATTGTGGAGTTTAGGACTGTTCAAGAAAAGGAGCATTTGCTTTCCTTATTTCCCTACCTTCCTTTTTTATTTAAAAAAGAAAATAAAAAAAATACTTGTGACTATATTAAATTATGTTATGTGTTTAATTGTTTGCCACCTGCTGGGGCTTCACTTCAAATTATGCTGAGACTTGGTCATTAGTCCATGCCGTTATTTCACGCATGAGAATTATCATTTTTAATTTGGCAGAAGTGAACTAGTACCCCAGCATGTGTCCACAACATCCACCTCAAAAGAGCAGTAAAATGAGTCAACTAAGTTGATTAAGACAATAAAGCTATCAGGATAGCTTTGGGGCTAACAAAAATGCTTACTCAATCCCATTTAGTGTTTATAATTGTTTGTGTTTTTTTCCATTTTTTTTTTATAATGTCACTAATGTGGACTACTAATTCAAGTAGTAAATTAAAATGCCCATAAAGTAGTAATGCATCCTATAAATTTACAAAATCACTCGTTAGAATTCTAATTATGGATATATTTCAGTGTAGAATGTAATATATGGAACTGCATTTATTGAGGTAAAGTCAACATTTTATCTATGTAGAAAGCTTTCCCCAGTCTTCCAGGAATGAAAGTCTAATTAAGTTACCCACAAAATACAAACAATTGTGTAACAGACTCTTTGTTTTCCACTGATAGCCTCCATGGAATATTAAGACCTAGAAATATTCTGTTTAAAGTATAAAATAATGGCTCACTGGAAATTGATTTTTTTTTTTCCTTTTTGCTCTCTGCAACCTTGTGACAGTGAAATGGAGACTTAAAGGATTAAAATTTCTTATGGAACTGCTAAGATCTGATTCTTTTCCACTATAACCTCTATGGACTCTATTATAGGTCTATTATTTTTTTGTCACCAATCCTCAGTTTTTCATGTATATAATCAAATCTGAGAGTCATTTAAAGTAATTTGACAGATTTTTATGTACTGGTAAAGACTGCAAATAGTACATCTTCTTCTGGAAAACATTATGCAAATAGAATATTAAGAAGCTTCAGTAGAAGAAATTCTAAAACTTGAACAGGCAAACAGTTAAAAAATTAAATGTTTAGCATCTAATGCTACTGTTTCAAAGTGTACAGATATCATTCACTTCCTCTCAGTGAAGATGGGGCACAAATAATTAGGTTTAGGATGACGTGATCTATTTGTCCCCTTAAATTCTTTATTTCCTTCAATGGTCATGTTTTCTGGCTTCATATTGAGTCTTTCTTCCATTTCTCTATGTATTCTTTTTAGACAGATGCCAAATGCAGGATGCAGTACTCACCAAGGCCTTGCAAATATAATTACTTAAAAGCCCTTGTGCAGAACTTCTATTATTAAATCACAAATGAAAATCTCCCTTTTACTTCAGGGACATTATACTGAACTGGTGTGGTACGGTGACCTTGGCTGGCCTCCAGGTGCCCACCAAGCCTCTCTGTCACTGCCCTCCATCAACACCACAGGAAGAGTTTAACAAAAAGCTTATAGGTAGACACAGAAACAGCAAGATCTTTCAATTACCATTATGGGCTAAACAGATTCTACTTGGGGAAAATAATTTAATTTATCGCCAATTAAATAAAGCACTATCCCACCAGCCTCAAAGGACACAAGGAAATGGGGAATGAAAGTAACAGCTCAGTTCCTGCCTCTCCTATCTCCTCACACTTTTTCTCTATTTCATCGTGGGGTCCCTCCTACTGGAGACAGTACTCCACAGAATCCTGGAGTGTGGGTCCTTCCCATGGGCTGCAGTTCTTCAAGAACTGCTCCAGCATGTGTCCTTTACATGGGGTACATTCTGCCAGGAGCAGACAGCTCCAGTGTGGGTCCGCTATGGCATCACATGCTCTGTCAGAAAACCTACACTGTTGTGGCTCCCTTTCTCCCTAGGGCCACAGATCCTGACTGGAACCAGCTCTACCAAGGAGTTTCCTCAGGGGCACAGCATCTTTCGGGGCACATACACCTACTCTGGCACTGGATCCTCCACAGCTGGCAGAGGGGATATCTGCTCCACCATGGATCTCCATTGACTGCATGGGGTCAGCTTGCTTCACCATGGTCTTCTTCACAGGGTGCAGCATTCCTGATTGGCTCAGCTCTTACCAGTAGCAGGTCCATCTGGGAGTTAACTGGTACTGGTTCTGTGGGACCTGGCGACAGCTTTTGGTGTCTTCCCAGAAAAACCACCCCTGTATTCCCCTTGACTGTTGAAGCCTTGCCATGTAAATCTAATATAGTTGGAATTTGATTATCAATTCATTAACCCTCCTACCTTTTTATCAGTTCTATACTTCATATATCTATAATTTAGCCTTTCATAAATGCAATATCTTACAGTTTGTCATAGAATTTTGCATTTCTGGGTTTTGTATTCTTGTCCAATTTAACAAGAGGGTGATGATACATTATATATAATAATACAATAATAATTCTATTCTCTAAAGTTTTGGCAACTCCTTACAGCACTTTCAAACTTAGATTTCTATATGTTTATATATAATTTCATAACTGGAAGGGCTACATACGTATTTATAGTCTGTCTGCATCACCACATTGTAACGTAGAGGACATGAGAAAAAACTTTTGGAAGAAAACCTCTTATTTTGCCAGAGAAATTTGAATGTATGAAGTGCTTTTTTAACCATAATGAACAGAGATGGTGCTTTTATATACAAATATATTTCCTTACAAATACATATGTAAGGAAATCTTTCAAGTCTATTTATACAAAATCTGCAGTTTTCTCTTGTTTTCCCAGATATTAAATCCTAAAATTAAACTAATTTCCTGCTTTTGATAAATCTGCATAGTATATTCCTTATTATATAGCTGGATGTGTGATTGTATAGAGACACATATCTCTTATTAAATTTTACCCACCTAGTGGATGAAGGGATGGCAGTGGATGTAGTTTTTCTGGATTTTACTAAGGCTTTTGATACTGTCCCTCACACCATACACCTGGACAACTTGTTCATCTGTGGGATGAGCAGGTTTCTGGTGCACTGGGCAGGGTTGAAGGGCAGAGCTCAAAGGGTTTTAGGGATGGGGCTACATCTGTCTAGTGACCTGTCACCAGTGATGTTCCTCATGGTTCATTTCTAGGGCCAGTTCTGTTTGATATAATCATTGATGATGTCAATTCAAGAGTTGAATGCACCCTTAGGAAGTTTGCTGATCATACCAAACTGGGAGGGCATGCTGATTTACCTCACAGAGGGATATAGGTAACTTAGAGCACTGCGCAAGGATGAATGTGATGAAATTTGGAAAGTTCAAGAGCTGTACTCTGCACCTAGGACAGAATAAGACTAGGCAGAAGTACAAATTGGAAGAGGAGAGCAGCCCTGCAGAAAGGGATCTGGGGCTGCTGGTGAACAGCAGCTCAGTGTGAGCCAGCAGTGTGCCCTGGCAGCCCAGAAAGCAAACCCATCCGGAGGTGCACCAAGCGCAGCATCACCAGCTGATCAGAAGAAGTGATTGTCCCACTGCATTCAGCACTGGTGCAGCCTCATCATCTCCACTTAGAGTGGACTCTGAATTTAAACTATTAACCATGTTATTTTTTAAATAACTTGGATAGTGTGTTAGGTATGTATAGAGTATTCCAGTATTCTAGTTCTGATTAAACCCAGGAAAAGTTATTCTAAATGTAGTGAGTGGCCTTAAAATTGCAGTTCTTGCCAAGTACAAAGTAAATTCCTTCTAACAAAATGAGTAGCAGAGTTCCAAGGGCATATAAATGCATACAAAGGTATGTGAGTACATAGAAATTATAACAGTGATGTATACATCTACCTAGCACTTAATTTGTTGCAAAGTTTTCTCCAACAAATTATTAGACATTTCACAACTACTAGTTTAAACATGCAATCCTACATCTTCAGTTTGCTTTCTCAGAATAGGAATTAGCCTTGCAAATCCAGTTAATCCTGTTCCTTGAAAACTATTCATATGGAAAACTCTCCTCAGTTTTTAACTCCATTAGGAAAAGCCCTGGTCTCCCTTTCATTGGACTACAAATCAATCCCTCCAAGTTTAAAATTATGACAAAGTTTTTTCTCTATTAAAAGTGGAAATCTTAGTGAATAATTGATTCACCAAATTTTAATTCAATTATTGCTATACATGCAGTTTAGGAAAGAGTAGTGATGGTATGTTATATATGAAATTTGAAGGTCGGTCTTTGTATATTAAGTGTCTTGGGTGATTTAGTTGATGCCCAGCTGATTACTCCAGTTAATGAACTTTTACACATTTTTAATGACCCCTCAGCCCAGGTACTGACTGTCCAGTTAATCCCCAAGTGCTGATTAGAAGGTTATGCGGTTCCCAGTTCAAAATCCCTTTTCTGATGAATTGTCCAAGTTGTTAGTTCCCAGTTTAAACACAAATAATGTTATGTAAGTTCCATTAGCAAGTTTCATATTTTTACACAATTGTTAAATATTCTAAGAATGTTTAAATGGTTGTTTTTTATTTTTGCAAGTATGCTTCATGTTTTTACAAATGACTTTAACATCCAACCCAACTTCAGAATGGACTCAGAAACCCAGCTTCGTAACTGCCCCAGACTATTTTAAGCTCCTGACAGTTACCCTGCAGCTTGGCTCCACGGCAACCTGAATTTCAATGAGGGGACTTTCCCATCTTTGGAAAAGAGTACCATCACCCTCTGGACAACAGCGAGCCATTGGTGGACTGAGATTATCTCACCTCTGTACCCCACCTATCACCATGAACCATGTGGGAGGGCTGTGGGAGGAACGGGGCAGAGCTCAGCCATTATAAAAGTGGACGCACAGAGCCTGGAGTTGCTGCTCACCTGGGCTAGCCTGGTGAAGCCTGGTGTTGAGAGCAGGCCTGCTTATAACATTGACTTTGTGGATTACCTAAAGTCACGTTGACACTGCAAGGTGCTTTTGCTTTTGTTTTGGTTGTTCAGAGCCTGAAAAGGCCACAAGATCACTCAATCACCACATTTCTGGGGCCTTTAGACCAAGCCATTCGATCCCGAAACTTTGATTTTTGACCATTTTTGTTAATTCTTGGTCCTAATTTTGTCTGGTTTTGTTATTACTTATTTGCAATAAATTTTTATTTTAAGATAGCAAGAGTTATCTTGTTTCTTACATGGTAAAAAGGGAGGAGAGACATATGAAGGACTTAACGTATTACAAAATAATAAAATTGTGACTGGGCCAAACAAAAAGGAGAAAGGAATAAAAATACCACCCTCAAGACTGACAAAGTCTATAAATGAAGATCATATCATGAGAGTAATGCTAAAAGGCAATTTAAGTACTGAAGCATTTATTTGTGAAAAAGAACCCAACAAGTCATACATATAGAAAAAAAATTGATGCCCTTTGAAGCTGAAGAAGAGGAAGCTTAATTTTGGAACTGGAAAATTGAAATAAGGAGTTCACAGAATCAAAGTTGATTTAAAATTTGACAAATAAACAACTAAGAAGAAAGCTAAGAAGCAGGATGTCTGTAGGCCAAGAGTTAATGAAGATCTACAACTGTATTATTATAGGATGAGGGCCTACAATAACAGTAATACGAACAACCAAAGTGTAACATTCAGAAATATATAAAATGAACTGCATTCCTAGTGTCTCCAGTTGGTTAAAGAGAATTCATATTTGGGTTACAGGTAAGATAACTTTGCAATTAAAATTAAAGCCACAGATTGACTGTAATTAATAGAAAAGTACATAATGTATAGAAAATCAGTTAATGTAAAAAAATAAGATCAACAGAATTCTTTGAACCTAGATTTCTGCAAGCTGTTTGTTTCTAACAGAGTGAGCAATGTGTGCTAGTAGCGATAAAAGAAGTAAATTACTAACCCAAATTATGCTTGTGACCAGCTTGTCCCTAAAATGCCCACCATGACAGTAGTACGAGTTGGAGAGGCATATTGTGAAGAGAATTGTACTACACAGTGCAGAAACTAATGTTTCAATCAGTTGTAATCCGGAAGTTGCACAGTCAAAAGTTATGAACTGCCAGCTCTGCCTCTGTAAGTAAAGGGTTCAGATACAGAGAGACATGTTCAGATACAGAAATCTGTAAGAGATCATCGAGCAAGTTCTTGGAGTCTGTTGAAGCCAACATTTGGTTGCAGAACTTGAAGATAAATCTAAACCTTTTTGTCTTTGTTTCTGATCAATGAGGGCAAAATGATTGAGTACATGAAATTAAAAGGTAAATTGGGTAAGAAAAGATCATTGTGAATGCTGAAATTTATTTTTTAATACAGAAAAATGTGCATATTAAAATTCATAGATCCAAATAAGCAGATTCCAGATCTGATTGATTCCTCAAAGGAAAAAAGACTGAGTTCACACAATGGAAAGTTTCATAAAAGAACATTGCAGGTAATATAACCATACACTATTGGAAGGAAAATATAAATGTTACAGAGATACCCACTTGGAAAAATCAGGACTTCAGCGACAAACTGAAAGAAAACAGGGCAAAACCCCACTTAACTAAAGGAATAGAGAATTTATCAAATTACTAATTTGTATGTCAGTTTAAAAAGTAAACTTAGTAACAAAACAAAAAAAAATACATAATTTGAGAATAAACTAGCAAGAAATACAGGTGTTAAAAGAATTAATAACGATAATAGAAATCATAATAACAAGTAGTAACAGTAGTAGTAGCAATAGTATTATTTACTTTATTACAGCCTAGGGACAAAAATATATAAATATTTTACATTCTTGTTCTTACCTTACTCTGGCTTGCTAAAGTGTATGTTCCCCACTCTAGTCACAATTTTTCCCTCTATGGTTAGTTTTTGGATAGGTTGACAATAAAAATAAAACAATATTATTTTGGAAGGACTTAAGTACCAAATATATGAGAATCATAAGCCACTTTTCACTTTGGTGTCCTGGATTTGTTTCAAATCCAGAGCTCCAGCAAGTATTAAAAAAAATTTAAGTGCTTCGTTAATAAAGAAATCTTATAAATGAGCATAAATCATATAATTATTTTTTTTGTAAATATTTAAGAGGGATTGGTGAGCACATTTCATGTTACTTTCTTATAAATAAAGCTTAGAAATACAGTCTGAATAGCTCATTTTCATTGACTGAAGGAACAAAATGGTAAGAATGACAAAAAGCAAGACCATTTCCAATTGCAATTCCTTTGCTATCTGAAAGTTTGCAACTGCAGTGAAAATAATGGGAGGAATGATCTTGCAGAAAAACATTTCTGAATCTTGCAATCATGGGAAGATTGCAGTCAGTCAGAAACCTAAAGTAAATGTCATAATGTGGCAATAGTTCAAACTCATAATCAGTGTAGCTGAATGTATATACAAGAATTTGCTATGTAAAAATTTGGAGTAATCCACATGCTATATTTGAGATTAAGAATTTGTGTCAGTTCTGGGCATCATATTTGAAATATCTGAATGAGAGTGTGTGAACCAGAAAGATCTCAGAGAAAAGCAAAAAGAAAAAATGACATCTGGAAGTCATAATCTGCAAGAAAATATTGAAGCTTTTTTGTTGAATTAGACAATTGAAGGATGAGGACAGACATGCTAAAACATGTCAAATTTGTAAAGTAAGTCATACTTGTAGTAAGGAAAGCCTAAAGCAAGCAGCACAGAAAATATTTCAGTCTGTAAAAGTAATTAAACTCTTAAATTAATTACCTTTGAATGGGCCTAAAATAAGGTTAGACAAAAACTTGTAAAAAACATTTAAATGTAAATGACACTGAAATATAAATAATAGAACACTTTAGACAATTGCTAGGGCTCTGTTTTCTGTAAATGCTGTAAATGCATGATTCAAGATCTAGGAAAATAAATACAAGGTTAGCTCATGAACTGTTGCCGCAGGTTTTGTAATTCTTTGGACAACAATACCAATTCAAGCAACTTTGTGTGACAAACTCATTGTTCTTTTTTAAAATTCCCCCCTCCTCCCTACCCCAAATGAAAATAAACAATCCTAACAATCCCTAATAAATTAGTTACTAGAAGGTAAACCATCAAAAGGAAGTGATTTTGTTAGGCATAAGATTTAGTATTTTTCCTCAAATTGTGCATCCTGGAGAATGTTGGTGTGTTTGTTCTGTTTAGCTGACTGCACACGATTGACAAGCAGTTTCTTTGAAACATTTTAGGCTTTCTTTGTCAGCCAAAAAATATCAAGCTTTCAATGTTTGTTCTGTGGCACTGATCACATGTTTAAAAAACTGCACAAGTAAGTTTGATATTATAGGACAAGTCTTCATCAGTTACATAGGGACTGTGATCCGGCCAAGAAAAATACTCTAGAAGATAAGAGGAAAGAGGGTGAACTTCTGAAAATGATCAGCTGAACATCCTTCCACTAAGATTTTATGAGAAGACTCTTCTTTTTTCTGCATTTTTCTGCCAGTTTTGCAAGAAGTTAAAAAAATATTATAAAAACAACCCTATGTCACAGAGTTTAACCTCCATTTAATTTCAACTTCAGGATGTGATTGGACTCAGAAGATAAAAATTTGATTTATCCACCCCTAATATAAGTAATTGTACATTGTCCTCTTTGGAGATGGATGTAGACAAAGGGCCTTAACAAAAATTTCCCAGGGAAAACCGTAAACGTTCAACCACTTTTGACAAATTTTGATAAAAGTCAACTGATAAATTTAGCAGAACATTTTCACAGCCCTCTAGACCAGGGAAGAACATAAAATCCTAATAATATATATTAATAATAATAATGTATATATTCTCTCTGCTTTTTTCACGTTTAGAAATAGTTCTGCCCCAAACACCACTTTGAAAAACAGCTGTATAAATAAAAGTGCATCAAAGCATCAACTTTGTGAAAAATTATAGAAAGCTATATTGTTAAATGTGTGAACCTTTATTTCAAAGAGAACTAATCAGCATTAAAAAAAAATCAGAAAATTACTTTATAAATGAGGTTCTTAGAGTCTAAATCTAGAAGCTGCATATATGTTCTATTTATTTTCCTGATTAATTACTTGAAGGTTTTACTGCTTGTTATTGACTACGTTAATTTAGAAAGGTTGCTAACAAAAAAGAAACGTTTAAAATGCAATAGCTGCAAAGAAAATGTCATATAACAGTTGGGTGTCCACTATTAAGCAGTGCTTTGGAAGACAAAAATCAGAAAGGAAGAGAACAATACAGAAGAAAAAATAGCTGTTTTTTTTCATAAGATATGCACATATATATAGATGTTACGTTGCTAATTGTCTTAATAATATTTACATATACCTGTGTTCCTTGCAAATATCTCTGTATATTTAAAAATATTTGCTTTTCTACAATTTTTCTCCACATGTGGTTGTGTGTATTTGTGTGACTGCACATGAGCAGAGGTAGGGTATTTGGAGGTCTGTACTACTACAATCATATTGATTAATGTGTGTCTAGTGAATAATTACATCCAGAATCACACGTGATTACTTACTTGAAATTTATTATCTCCCCAGAAGTAAAGCATGTGCAGAATATAAAGATGAAATCCGTATCTGAATTTACAGTTCACATTTAACTCACATTTAACTAGAAACAGAAAGGAGAAAGTATTTTCATATCTGAGGAATGGATTCAGACTATGATACAGAAAGAAGCTTAAACCAGAAAGTAAAAGATATGAGAGGGATTTTTTTTGAAATTATATTGTCTTCCAAGACAGAGTTAGCTATCTGAAAACTTAATTATCTCTTTGAAACTAAAATTATGATCTGCAACTGATTCCTGCACTGCAGTACATGTTTTAAATGGGAAGTGGTTGGAATTTTAAGCTGTTTCTTTGTTTATATGCTTAGTTTTCATCAAAAAGCTGTGTTTTATTACTTTTTGAGCTTGGAAAATGAAAGAAAAGCTGAGAATGCAGTAGAGAAATTAATTCACTGCTTTTCTGGCAAGCAGCTCTAGAAAGCTGAAATAGAATAATCTGATCTGATGTCTGATGTTGTTAAACTTCTAAGGTTCAAGTGTTGCAGGGTCAAAAAGAGAACAAGAAATTAAATGACAACATAACTAACCACTAGTAAGAGAAAAAGGTGGGGAGAGAAGGTGTTTACATGCACCCCATACTCTGAGAGTGTAGTACTCGGATCCTTGATGTTTGTAAAAAAATGTTAAAAATAAAAAAAATCTCAGAATGTTTAGCACATGCATGATTCTACCCTGGGTTTAGAAATAATTGCTCTAGCAGAACTTCTGTGCGTTTCATTATGGATAAAAACTCTCTGTTTTTACTTCCCTTGGCCACCTGTTCTTGCCTGAAGATAGCTTGGCTGCATCATGGTTCCAGATTGCAGCAATGGAGGCAATGGAGTAAAGTTCACTCCACTTTATTGTATGTTTAGAACACTGCCTTGATTTAATCCAGTAATTTCAAAAGATATTATTAGTCAATATTTTGAATAAACAAGGAAACTCAGGGTTGTCAGTGTGACATTTTTAGAAATTATAAACCTAATATTATTCCTAAGAGTATTATTTTCTATTTATTGCTGATTTTAAGATTTCAAACTTGTTAATTCATTCTGACAGCTGCTGGCAATGCTTCTATCATACACTGTATACTGATCCTGACATTCCAAGTCTACAAATATTTTCCATATTTTCATTTGAAGTACTCTTGTCAATATTTAACTTTTTCACTAAATAAAAGGATTGTAATAAAATTTCTAAAATTTTACCTTTTAAGTAGGTTTCAGTGACAATTGTAAGGATCATTCATTATTTCATGGAGGTACTTGACATTTTATAGTGATTATGGTAATCAACAAGGTAGCGCAGAGCAATATAACCAACCTAGACTCTGGTTTGTGGTTTGGTTGATTTTGTTTGTTTGGTTGGTTGGTTTGTTTTTTGTTTTTTTTTGTTTTGTTTTGTTTTGTTTTGTTTTGTTTTGTTTGTTGGGAGTGGGGGGTTGTTTGGTTGGCTGGTTGGGGTTTTTTTGTTTCTGTGTTTGTAGTTGGTATTTCTGATTGTTCGGTTTGGGTTTTTTTTCTGTATTTTTTATTTAAATTTTTTTGGGGAAGGGTGTGTTATTCCTTTGGTACAAGCAAATAGATTTCTGTAGCTGTATATTAATATAATATTATTAATTATTAATATATGTAACTAATATATTGTAGAAGAGGCATGTGCATTTTTCAGAGTTATAGAGTGAAACATTTATAACCTGTAGTGTAAAAGATAGTAGGCAGCAACTTGAATAGAGGTCTTAGAGAAAACCATTTCTGTGTTGTATATTTTAAGCCCGTAATTTTTCATGATAAACTTGAAACTTGATATTGAAGTAGAAGCAGGAAGTTTTTTTAATAAATAGGTGGCCAAAAATCTGTGCTTTTCTAGGTGTTTATAACCATCTGGGAAGTTTCCAAAAGTACATTTTCATGTGGTTTTAGTGAAATCAATTGCTTCCTTAGAAATACACGTGAATGAGCAGAATTTGGAGTGCAATATATAGCTCTGTTTTCCTAAATCCCATAGTGAGAGCTCATGCCCAGTTCACATGCGACTCTGTCTCACTCAAGGTCTTGATTCAGGGTCTTTCATTTCAGGAATACATGGGACATTGATCCTTCTGCTATTGACCTCCTCCTCCCTTAAAACTTCAAGGGGGAGGAAACAAAGCTAAAACCCCAAACTGAAAAACAAACTTGAAAAGAATTCAAGTCGTCCTGACATGAAACAGAAATAATTTTAAAATGTTGATTTTTTTTTTATAAAACAATATTCCTGTATACGCTGAATTTCTGGGTTTTTTTTCACAGTTACATACAACGCTAGCATCTGGAAAGACATTTGGGTGAAAACCATCCTTCATCAACATTTTGGCTGCATTTATTATGTCAAGATTATACCAAAAAAGACAAGACTGTCCATTAATTTCAGTGAGAGCAAAACTGAATTTGTTATATTATAATGATAAGCAGAATGATAGAGAACTAAATGGTACACAAACAAAATGTGTTGTTATTCAAGTAGGATTTTTAGAATTGTATACAATTTTCTCAGAACATAGCATCATTTATGTTTATAACAAATATCACCATGAGAATAAAAACTATTCTGTCCCTCTGAATATTGTGTTCCTTTCTTACTTTGTTCATGTTTTATACTGAACTTGTGCATATTTGATATCATCTCCTTATTATCATTGAATACTGCTTTTGATTTAATAATATTCTGCATTCTCTGATGATATGAAGGTTTTATATAGTTCAGTTTGATTTTTTTAGGGTTTGTGCAGTTTTTATTTCTTGGAAAATTGCAGTAAATTTCATAGTCATGTAGCTTTTGAAGTGTTTCAGAAGTGATTTATTAACATGATGCTGACATTCATAGATCAGGCTGTGAGCCCTGCGTGTGACCACATTAGGGAGATTTTACTCCCATAAGCAGTTCCATTGATTACTACTTAGAACGATGGGTAAGAGGATAATAGTCTGACCTTAGATTATCTTAATACTTTTAAAATTAAATATCAGTTTATAAAGAAAAGCCCTGCTCTTGTATGCTTACAGGTAAACTGAATCTTCTTTCTGTGTTACATAGTCACTGATAAAGATAAAACCTTATTCCCTTGTGCACTCTTCAGAAAAAGGACTGACATAAATTCAAGAAACTATGGAGACCGTCATGCTCACCAGTTATGCTGCTTGGAAACCCACTACCTTTCCCATCTTGATTTTAATATCAAGGATTCCAGTTAGTAGTCCACATTAGAAATAGCCTGTGATTGTTTTAGGATAAGAATACTGATGAAGTTATTAACTATTTGAACCAATCAATATGAAGGCTAAATTAAAGGGCAGGCATAGTA
Organism: Lanius collurio; assembly: GCA_020086605.1. Lineage (NCBI taxonomy): Eukaryota > Metazoa > Chordata > Aves > Passeriformes > Laniidae > Lanius > Lanius collurio. The sequence goes on along the minus strand of JACBWW010000020.1, from coordinate 10,912,818 downwards.
TGCATAGTATGTAAAAGAATTTATGTAAAAATGGTTTAGCAGGAAAAGTGTACAAAAGGGATGAGTTTTGATCAATTATGCAGCAAGAACCATGTGAGAAGCTGCTGGAACGACTGGATTTTTTCTCTCAGGATGATTAACACACTGAAACCAACAAATATGTGTAGGCACAGCAGGAGATGACTGGAGGGAGTCTTCAGGACTGTCTAAAATGTCCTCTCAAAGAGCTCCTTCATCAATGCATCAAATACTTAATTGTGCAGGTGGGTATAATTTCAATTAACATTGTTTCAATTCCTTTCACTGTTTAAGATCAGTCCATTAACTCATTTGTGCAGATGACTAAACAGAGTACCTGGCCCATCCAATTAATTAATTACTCATACGTGAATGTATAGATGGGCCCTGCTCTGGCACTCAGTTACATTACACTTACAACTGTAGAACAAACTCGAGTTTCACATATTTTTCCATCCTTAGAGTGAGAGGATTAGAGGAAAGTTAGACAGGGGAGATTCAGGTTAGATATTAGAAACACTTTTTTTCTCTGTTAGGGTGGTCAGGCACTGGAATAGGTTATCCAGAGTGGTGGTGATAGAGTCACCATCCCTGGAGGTGTTCAAGATGCATCTGGGTCTAACAGAGGGTGATGTGGATTTTTTAGTAGTTTAGGGGTTACACTGGAAGTGCTGGGTTTCAGTTGGCCTTGATGATGTAAAATGTCTGTTGCAGCTTTGGTGATTCTATACTTACGAATTAAGTTGTTATCCCTCAATCCATGAGCTAAAAAGTTGTATGAGTAAGATATTTTTCATACTTTCATTTATGGAAAAATTTGTTTATTTTCACCATGATATGTAAGAGTTGTAGCATTGTTTAATCACTCAGTACCTGAAACATAATTGGGAATTTTTCCTCCCAATATATTTACAGTTCAAAATGAGGTACAGTGAAGAAAATCAGTAAACTGAGAATTATTTCCATAAAAAAATTTCTCAGACCCAAACCAAAAAATATCAGTGCTAAAGCTGTGCGTTAGATCTTGGTTATTTAGTAAAAAAATAATCCATGTGTTTGTGTTTGCTAAATTCACAGCTTTAAATCTCTTGTAAAGTTGGAAACCGAATTTTTGTTATCAGAACTTGAAAGAAGTTATTTTCTTGGGTTTGGGTTTTGAGGGTTTTTTTTGTTACATAAGACAGTGTGAGTAGGAAGTCTTGCAATCTGAGGACTAAGCATTAACATTAGAATACGTTATGGAAATGGGCATCTAAGATTTGAGTTCAGTTCTTGGTGTTTGCTGTTCCTGAATTATCACTACCAGGCATGAAGTGTGCATGGCAGAGTGCAGGGCTGTTAGTTAATATCTCAGTTAATATAGGATAACTATAACCAATGTTACTGTGCAGTTTTACCCTTTATTTTTTTCTCAGCTGAGATAAACATAATGTTGTTATAATATTTTTTTTATTCTAGAACTATCTTATTCAGAAAAAAATCTCTACCAGTTCTGGTTCTAGAGATATCTTGCTCAGAGCTAGCTACAGTATCTGTGATTAGTGCATCACTGCATTATGTATGCATTGCTGATGAAAAACATTTGCAAGCTAAGTAATTGTCCTGTGCTTCAGTTCCCTACCTGTAAATAGGAGATAGCAACATTCCTTCTGTCTCTCCTTTAGGCAGAAGTTCTAAGGCTCTGAGACTTTTTTATTATTGTTTGCTCAGTGGTTAAATCAATATTATAATTGTATTGAAACAAATAATTGTTAGAAATGGGTGGAAATACTTAGCCAGCTAAAGACACAAATATAATATGTATTTACAATTGAAATCACAGGCAAGTTAGAGGAGGTAACCTGTGTGATACAAATTTATCCCTGGTGGATCATTCTTAATCTCTATATTGCAATATGGGAAGAAATCCAATTTTTTGTAGCAAATACTTCACTTTACTTTGACTGTTAGGGGAAAATATGCCCCAAGTGTTTTGGGATAGAGATATTTACAACTAACCAATAAAGCTTATGCTGAGTTCATCAGAGTTAGTCCTCTCCAAACCTCAGGCTAAGCTCCAACTGTGGATTCTGACAAGAGCAGACAACTTCCTAACTTTTCTTCAACAATTTGTAGATATGAATTCCAAAAAATATCAACTTCAGGGATTCATATCTAGAAGCTTTGCTTGTAATGACAAAATGCAGATTTCTCATCTGGTCTTGAACTGTCATATTTTTTGTGTGATCTTTTATTTGTGTTTTAACTTCCTAACTTGTAAAAAAATTGTAAGATTTTATTGGTGTGCTGACCACGCATCCTCTACACTGTATTTTCTGCTCAAGGGGAAAAATGTTCACTTGCAAAACTGGAACTTGATTTCACGCTTCTTGGAGAAATTCCACATACTTCAATTTACAGCTAACACATATTAAAGTTTGAAGTGTGAGACACAGTGCCTTGGATGTAAGAAAGATTGAGAAGAATCCAAATATGTTCCTTCTATAAATAGAAGAAATCACTTTACAGAGTATGGCTTTTTACAATGAATAACATTGTAAAAAATAATATATAATAACAGGGTAAGAAATGAAATAGACTAGGGATCACCAAATTAAAATAAAGTAGCATGACTGCATTGCTCTTTTAAATATTTTTACCACTTCTGTGCTAGAAACTATTTTGACAGGTCAGAGATATTTTAAATACTGTTGATTAATTAATGGATTTGAATTTTTAAATCAGAAATATCCAGAATTTATTCTCAAGGCTTGTATTTCTTGTATTTTCCTTGTATATTTGTACATTATTTCTACATTCTGAAAATAACACCTGAATTACATTACAGTTTTAATTCATATATCATACCCATTACCACAGCATCTGTTATTATCTACTAATGTACAGGGGACATTAATATAAGTGTTTCAGTATTTAACAGTTGTCTTCTTTTTAATAGACTTCAGTTCACAGATAAAAACACACTTGCATTGTACCCAATGTGATTAAGCTGTTATCAAAGACAATGTTAAAGGGGAAAGTCAGGGCAGGAGGAAGTTCTTGCTTCAACAAAATAAGCAACTGAAAGTCTGGACAAAAGACCACATAAAAACCAACTATGTAGCTGATAGGTCAATAAGTTTGTCTCAATTTTTTTCAAAAATACTGAAAGAACTCATGTTTATTTGCACACATAATACTTACCCATGTTTTTTGTGTCTTTTCCCTTTGGATATCAGACCAAAAGAAGAAATTTTATGCAATTGTGTGACAGTTAAGTGAATGAATGAACTAGATCCTAAAGTAATTATGCTAGGATGCACAAGGAAAAGCATACCAGCAGGATAAAGATGGTAATTATTCAACTCTACTTAACACTTTTGCAATTTAATCTGGAATATGGTCCAAAGCTAGACTATTCCATACAAGAGACTCGCTGATAAACTGGAGGAAACACAGCAGAAGTCTGTCACAGTGGCCATAAAACCTGAGATACATGGAAAGACAGATTTGGGTTCATTCAGCCTAAGGAGAAGACAAATGAAACCTAATGAAAATTTAAAGGGGCACACATCTCACAGGTGCACATCTGAAAGGCAATGAACCCCAAATATACCAGATAAGATATAAGAAAAAACAGTGCAAAATAAGAATGGTATAATACTGGAGAGGGGTACTCAGAGATGTGGTGGAATATTTACCTGAGGACTATTGCTGATTGTCTAGGAAAAATCTCGAGTAGCCTGGTGTACCTACAGGAATCATTGACAACCAAAATGTTTCTATGCTTTCATAATACTAAAACAGAAAGCAGTCCCAATATAAGTAAGGTAACAGGGTGACTAACAGTCTTCAACTTGAATAAAAGTGTACAGAAGCAGCGTAACTAACAGTAATTTATAAGGATTTTGTAACACTATGATGTCATAATCAAACACAGTTTTACATAATTATGTAAGCAATATGATCACCAAAGAAGCTGGGTGTAGCTGCATGTAGGAGGTAGAAGGAAGAAGTTGCCAGAGAAGAAGAAAAAGGAAGCATAACATTGCAAAATGATACTACAGCTCCTCAAGTACACAAAGAGACTTACAAAACAACAAAAAACAAGGAAAACAGTGTCAGAAGCAGAGGAAAGAGGCAAAGGCATAAAATCCACCAGGAATAAACAAATTAAACAAATGAAAACTGGAAANAGGCAAAGGCATAAAATCCACCAGGAATAAACAAATTAAACAAATGAAAACTGGAAAGTTTACAAATTGGAACGTCCACATCTTGGTCACTAAGAACTACCAAGAACTGCAGGCACACGGGCCCACCACACTTTATCACTCCCATTGTATGTTAATATCGCAGCCAGTTTAGAAGTTTTATGAACTAAGATTTTTGTATTTGTTCTGAAAATGGTTAATACTGTGCACGAAATTACTATCATTTATAAGAACCTGCTCAATGAGTGTAATCAGTAAAGTTCAGTTTTAAAATTTAAAAATTACCTGAGCAGTCTTCTAAACACTTTTTCATAGTAATATTTCGCTCTCTGATGTGTGTGTATAAATATTAAAAAGCTCTTCTGTGAATATACATATATGTCTTTTCTGTTGCAATAACTGAAAGGGAAACATCCTCTTGACAGTGACTGATTCACGGATCTCAGTTTCATATTAGAATTGTATCCATTTAAAAGAAAAAGACAGCAGGTTAACTTTTTTTTCCTCACAATAGGCTATTTCAGCCTGTTTTGCTTTCACTTTTTATATAGCTACTTGTCATTTTGCTTCTTTTCATGACCTTCTTGTCTATTATAGTAAGAGGCAGTTACAGATCAACATCCAACACTTCAAAATATGTATTCACATGGGTGCACAAAAATGAAAAGAATAAATTATTTATTATAATATAAATAGCACCATTTAACCTCTAGCTAAATAAAGAAAAGTGCTTTGCAAAGTACCTGTTACAGATTCTTGACATAAACAGCTCATCTATAACTGAAAGTCAGATACTTCTTAATTGTAAAGTAACAGCATTTTAGAATGCACTCTGTCCGTACAGGAAATTTGAGGAGATTAAAAAGAAGATAATTCCAGTTCAAATGATACTACCTCTTTGTGAGGCAAACAACTGAAAATAGCCAAGAAAAAACATGCAGCTTTTCTTTTTTCTAAATTTTATGGAGTTACAATGAGATGGTGGGAAAAGAATGTGCAAGAGGATAATTGCATTCAATAAAATTAGAGAGGTAATTCATACTGATACAGACTAAACTATCCTTGAGCCATCTACAGTAGTTCTATCAAAATATAAAACATAAAATTATGAAAAATTAATAGAGAAAAAACCTAAGAGTGGAAGTGATTTTTGAAATACTGATCAAGAAAAAAAAAAGTAAAACATTTTGTATATGACTGCTGTAATTTAAGAAAAAGGCTATAATGTTATTCTGCCTTCTGAAGTCTTGACCTGAAATTCAAAACTATTTTCTTCATTATCATCCTTTTCCTGTGTTCATTTTTTCTCTCTGTTTTGTGTGGAATTTGGAAGTTGACGTGGTTTCTATTTAATTAGTGGTAGAATCCTATCTACAGATCTGCTTAGTGTCCATGGCCTTATTGATGCTGGAACGACGTATGTTCATTTCCCTTATGACTCCTGAAACATAAATTGTGTAGGACTTCAAAAGCTCTTTAAAACATTTCTTTCTCAAAGTAGCACAATAAAATAATCTACACACTTGTACAAAACATATCAAATGAAAATCTAGACAAAATGGACTTTGGAATATAGAGCAGGTTCTGACAAGTCAGATAGAGTTAGAAACTGGCACCATAGAGCTTTATCAAGAACAGTTTTTTGCTTTTCATACATTAAGATCAAAAATAGATAAAATCATTATTTTCTTGATTCTTGGATTATATGTGCATTTTACATTATTTCATTTAAATGAGTTACACGTGATGTAATTTTCTAACATAATCATAACATTTTAATGCAGAATGGAAGAAGTAGATATTCAAAATAGCTTTGTCCCTGTTAATCAGAGTATGTACCTCTAAAGAAATGCCATCAATTTAAAGATGTTAAAATATTCTAGAAATGAGCGTACTGTTTTTTCAGGAAGATCACGACAAAGATTGATTTCATATTACATTGAATTGAATAAAGTTGTGATAAGAATCAAACACAATAGAATTTCTAGGGGAAAAAAAAAGGAAGCAGGCTGTACCTGGCATTTGAAATTAAGTTCTACATCTCTTACATATTTATTTTATGTCTCTGCAGCTAGCCTAGGGCATCAGTTGTTGTCCACCTACTATACCAATAATTTTTAACTTTTTGAAAAAAGAAAGATTACTCTGGAGTAGAGAAATTTGAAAGGAATTAACAAGGACGTTTAAAACTGTAAAAAAAAAAAAAAAAAAAAAAAAAAAAGAAGAAGAAGAAAGCTGCATTCAGAGTGTAAAAATGAAGAGATTATCTATGTGTAAAATACACATTTAAAATAAAGTACTGGGAAAGACACGTGACGTTCGGTGATAACCCGGAAACTGATTTCTTGAACAATAACAAGAAGTGGTTAAGTTTCATCTGATCCATTTGCTATTTCAATTCTTTCTGAAAGGGAAATTCTAATGAACTTCAGGTTTAACTATTGCTATGCCAGCATTGCATTAACAGAGGAGATATAATGAAAGGGCAAGCTACTAAATTCAGAGAGGTTAAAATTCAAGACCATCAAGTCTGAACTCTTGAGCTAAATATAATCTACAATTGTAGTCAAGTTAAATATGGTAGTAGTCTGTTGTGAGTTTGGATTTCAATTCATGTTAAGAGCAAGATTTCAATGACCTCTTAATTTTGCTTATTTGAATATACATTAAGAATGCAGACATTTAACAACATTTTGATATTTTCTCAAAATTCTGTTCTAAGCCATCTAGATAAAAATGCCACACCATTGCACAGATCAAGATGGTTCCAAGATGGACTTGTTACTGGCCAAAACTAGGACCATCAGAGAAGCTGTGGTGGAGTAACTGCAGCCTATGGGAAGGAACCATGTTGGAACTGTTTGTGGACTGTATCCTGCCAGGGGGACCTCAATCTTGAGCAGAGCTACAGTGTGAGGAATAAGGAACAGCAGACATGAAGTGTTTCGTAACATGACCACAACCATATTCCTCCATCTTATTCTTCCCACAGGCAGAATAGTTGGGAACAAAATAAATAAACATGAACCTCAGAAGATGTGGTGGGAGCTGAGAGGAGATGGTATTTTTATTGTTTCTGCCTTTTTACTATCTTAGTCTGTTTTTAATTGGCAATTAGTCTTCCACAGGTTGGATCTCTGATGGCTGTGATGACAATTGGTGAGCTATCTTCTTGTACCACAACAATCGTTAAGTGCACAACTTAACCTTTTTCTGGTGTTATGCTTATCCTTATCCTTCCATTGATCTTTTAACTCTAGAGGTCCATGTTATCAGTCTGGTGGTGGTTGTGGAGTCTGACAACATTTAACACTCAAAAGGAAAAGTCTGATGTTTAGTTTATTTTCCTTCTTCACTCTAGGATCTGCTTGGGGTTATTTTAATATATTTGCTTTTATACCTCCGGGTATTTTCAATTGGTCTGCAAATTATGTCAGATTTTACCATGTAAGTATTTTCTGTGTGTGTTAAAAGCCATGTTTGTGTTCTGCTTCTTACCCCTACAAACATTTTAGTCCACCTTCAGAGCTGTATTTCTTTGGCTCCCCATTTTAGAGCTGTTCATAGATGTCAAGTCTCTTTATCCATGACATAGTGCAGAACTCACTTAATCATAGCTGAAGAATAATTCAAAATCAAAGTGAATTTTTAATTAAATTTTAATCAGCTGAAGACCAGAGAGCTTAGCACTGCAGCATAGAAACCTAAAATATTTGTAAGAGTTTTTCTCTAGTTTACTTGCACTTATACTCCTGCAGTGTTCAAAAATAACCTCAGGAAGGTCTGTCAGGTATTAACAGGTGGCAACATTTGTACTGCAGTAAATGCACTTTGCATTTCTATCTAATTTTGCTGTCACACATTAGCAACAGCTGACAGAATCAGTCTGGGGAAATATCATGAGAAAACACACTAGAATATAGCTCAGCCTGACTCATCAAACATACAAAGAAACCAGTTATTTCTAGACTGATATCGGCTATAAATTGTGACAGCAAACATGTGATCCATTTTCAGTAAAATATACAACTGTAGGAGAAGAAAAAAAGATGCTACTTGCTAGGAACCCTACCAACAAGGAGGTATCACTGTTTCTCTGGCAGATATACATTTGTCATGTCACTAATTACTTTTGGGTTGTTGGAGGAACAATGATAAAAAGAAACAAAAAAGCCAAAGCCCCCTAAAGATGTGCTAAGGAATTTTTTTATCTGTCTTTTTTAACTATGTCTCCCAGGGAAAGGAAATCCATGCACAGTAATAGCTAAGAAAAGGAAAACCTACAAACAGTATAGTTCTAAAAGTCAAGCCTCTTAACCTGTTCTAATAGGAAAAATCTGTCTAATTAACTATTTAATTGAGTTTAACAAGAGTGTTTATAGTTAATCCTAAATGCACTAATAGGAAACCTAAGCCCTATATTCAATGTTTTTTTTGCTCCCTTTGGATGTTACTCATAATTACAGTTTGCTCTTTAATTATTATTCTTCATGTATTCAATTTATGATTAATACAAAAAACTTGCCCTGGAGGCTGAAAGTGCTGAGGTGGACACTGGTGATTCAGCAGAGAACAATTCCTTCAGCAACGTGCATCTACTCAGAAGCAGGCAAAAATCAGCTTTCCACTCAAATCATGACATTCAGAGCTCAAGACAAGGGAATATGCTCCAGCAAGAGAGCAACTTCTGATAACGCTCTAGAGAACAGATATTAAAGAAATAAATCTATTCTCAAACAAACATTTTTGTACTTTTATTGAAGAAAAGTGTGTTATGTTGGTAATTAGAACAGTTTTATCTATCAGGTACCATGTGACTGCATTTCTTATGCAGTCACAAGGTACCTGATTTTTCTTTCTTCTCTTCTGCTGTTCTGTTTTCCTCTATTTAGATATATTGTACAATACAAATCTGAATGCCCTTTCTTTACAGCTTTTATGTAAAGTAATTTTAAAATGAAAATTACTTGAAAATGTTCTCAAGGAACAAGATTAGGGTTTTATTAACCTCTTCTGCATTTTGATCCGGGATATGAAGAAACTATGTACGGTCAATATTTCTGCTACAGAAATATGTTGTTTCTGCACAACATTGCCTTCTATATCAAGAACTACAAGACTGATCACTGTCTGTTTTGGATTTTTTTCTTTGAAGAATTCCTAATGGTCTTCTGGGGTGGGAATTCGGACAAACAGTTCTAGGAGTACTAGCATTAGAAATGATCTATCAAGCACAAAGAGTAGTACAGGGCCATACAGCTGAGCAGCAGAAAATTAGCCAGGTCTTGAAAGCAGCCTAGCCTAGAGGAAATTGCATCCTGGCTCATCTAAAAAGAAATAATTTTAAAATGGATGAAATGTTATTTCCTTATGAAAGTTACTGAAAAAGACCTTTTTCCATTTGGAATTCACAGACTGATATTCATTGAAAGGTACTCACAGGCAATAGTCACAAGCAAGCTTTGCAGAACTTTCCCATATATCTTGACATCACCATCTGTATAAAATATTTGGGTCCAAATTCTGAAGTCTCCAAGGTCTTACCCTCCCTGTCTCATCATTAACCTAACCATTACTGTATAGCTCTGTCCCTTTGCTGAAAATGGACGTGTCTTGTCTTTGTCTTCAGGAGATAAAGTGGTAGTAGGGTACAGACATAAAAATTCTAAAAAAAACCCATTATTTTTTTCACTTAGATAATCCTGGGATAGAATTCCAAAGGTACATGTAATACCAGATGTACTTCTGTACACATATTGATCCTGGAGTTTTTAACTTTTTCACACATTTATAAAATAACCTAAAAATATCATCTGCATATCTCCCTATGAATTTATAAGGGTCTATATTACTTCTCGTTAGATTCAAAACATTGACTGAAATATCCTAAGTAAAATTTTGAAAGTGCTTGTATGAATGAGTTTTCTGATTTGTATCAAGAGGCCCTGTTTGACGCTAATGGGATGTCTATAAGCAGCACACATATATATATATGTGTATATATATGTATATATTTCAGATCAAACAGCTGACATGAAATGTGCAACATACAGATAAGACTGATGATACTTGACAGATATACAGATGATAGACAGATAGATAGACAGATAAAATTATTCCTCTGAGACTTTCCATGCAGCAATCTACAGCAGAACTACTTTGTGCTTGTCACAGAACTCTGAACATTGGTTTTACTGAACACTTAAGGAAGCCAACTGCATTATGAAACTATTTGTGACAACATTCCCAGCACATAGGAAAGCCTGAATCCAGAATTATTGCGTGACATGAAGCCATTTAAGTCACACAGCTTAACAGTTTAGGTTGATAACAGTTGTATCACCTCTTAATTAATCAGAATCCTCTTTTTTAAATGTTCAAAGACATAAAATCTAAGAATAATTAATTCTTTTGGCAGGACTGGATATGAAACTGCATATATTGGCTGACAAAGACAAGAATTATGCTTTTAAAATTAGATGCACATTGCATATATAAAATACAATAAAAACAATTCTTTCTTTCCTTTCTTCTTCTCATATATTTTTTTTTTTTTTTTCATTTTTAGGATTTGTGTGTGAATTCAGTGGCTTATTACTTCCTTAAAGATTCTTTCCAATCAAATGTCTGTCACTGCTGAAACTGAACACACAAAGTACTTCCATTAAGCCACAAGAACCAATATTCATGGAGAGCTATTTAAGTATTCTAGAGGAGTATTTTTGTATCAGACAGACTATAGGCTATTTGTGATTTATATGGTTTTAAATGGATGGGAAAAAAAAGGTGCAACTGGTAGCATGGATATTTCTCACTGTTGATATCAGAGCTATGATACTTGTCATCCAGTGCTCGATTTATTTCAGGGAGGAACTTTGTTTTCTTTAGTCCACACTGAGCTTCTAGTTAAAGGAATCCATAGAAAATTGCTCCCAAGGCAAGAATATTTCTCAGAGGGAATGGCCATGAAATGTAGCTTTTCATAAAGTGCTATAAAATTTAAGCTCAGCTGTGGCTCCCCTTTATCCTATTTGTCAATATTGAACTCAAATAGTAAATAAATTTATTTTTGATGCTAATTAACTAATATTTTTTTCAGTTCTCAGTAAGTTATTTTCTTTTTTTTTTCCCATTACACTACTATCTTAGTAGGAAGGTGAGCCTCAAAATTTTTTTTTCTCATACTAAATATTTCTTTAGCTACCAAAAGGTAATGGGCTATGAATCATCTCTCAGTAACAGATGAATTAAAAGCATGAGAAATTCTATGTCTTCAGAATTATTACTCAATCCTGATTTGGAGAGACAGATTCTATGAGATTAGAAAATAGAGACTTTTTTTGCAAGCATTTGGTCTTTGGGCCAGTTGATTAATGACATTCTATATGAACTTGTACTGGCTTGTAAAGCAGATTGTAAGACTCACTGAAGGATTTTCTCTCTGTGGCCTAAAAATTAGCTTTAAGAATAGCATATGGATCATATGTGTCTATAAAATATTTATAACTTAGTATACTGGCTTAAGAATTAAGTATAGAATTGAGTTGTAGCAATCCTAAATGGAGAATATAATAAAAATTCTGGGAAATAAATAAGGGTTACAAAATAAGGAGTCCTTTTTACATTTGTATTTTCATTATTCTTCCTGATATTATCAATTATTTTCAGAATTGGGAAAAATTTCTTGAAATATTTTTTGAGATAAATAAAATTAATGTCTTTCAGAATCAGAGACATTTAAAAATCTCAGGTAATATATGATGTCCTATACTATGCTAAATAATTTGAATGAAGACAGGAATTTGTAAGTATTATTTCAATGTATATTTTTGATTTGGTTTCTTTTTATCTAAATTACCAATATCAGAGTTTTGTTCTCAGACATGCAAGGTTCATAGCATGGAAAATCAGCCTAAAAGCAAACATAACAACTGGGGAAAGTTAAGGTCAAAAAAACGTTCAAAATTAGAGACCCCTATGCTTAGAATATTTCATCATGTCCAGGGAATAAATACCTAACTATTTAAATGCTTCAACAATTAATTCTTATTTAAGTTAGTGGGTCTCATTTGCCTTTTCTATATAGAATAAAACTTTCAGGTGTTTGACGACAAAAGAAATATACTTTTGCTGAAGGGAATATAGGCATTTGTATTTTCAGCCAGAAAAAGTCTTTAGATGAGGCCATCTGTGTTCTGAAATAGAACAGAAGACCGGAAGAGACATGAAAGACTTCAGAATTTTTTTCTCTTTAATTATTTCAAGTATTTACATTATGTTTATTGACCAGCCAACATTTATCTTTCTCTTCTTTGCAACTTTATTTTTAAAAGGGTTTGCTTTATTGTAAAGTTTGTTACAAACAAGGTTTCTATGAAATTTTCAATGAAATGTCTCATTCTTTTCTTCCTTAATGACTCGGCTTTGCCTGAGTCTCTTCTGCATATAATTAAAAAAGTTAAAATGCAGGGATTAGCACACAACATAAACATATGCAGTAGGATGACAATAAAAAAAACCAAAAAAACCTATATATTTCCTGTCTTTGCTACATAAGCAATTAAGAATTCATTAGAATTTTTAAAAAGAAGTAGCTAATAGAATGTCTGTTATTTAAATATTTTAATACACTTGAAAAAATTTGAAAATGAACATATTTGCAAACAAAAATGGAAAATTAAAAGGCAAAATTCACATGTCAAAAAAATATAACAAAAATATACAGATGATAGTAGAATGTCAACAGGGTTTCGTTGGTAACATGGAGAAGTGGATAAGCTGTAATAGCATTCCAGTAACTGCCATATTGAGATGCTGCACAAAATTTTTAACATTTAAGATTTCCATTTGTACATTGTAAATGTCCTTTTTAGTACAGATGTATTCTGAAATTCATCCGTTGCTGAAATTGCTTACAGTAAATAGAACATATTTCTAAACATACACTAGGTAAAAATGTTAAGGATTTCTAATTTTCTTCTCTACTGCAGCCTCTTGGGAGGATTTATGAAGTGGTACAGTATTTCTTAATGATGAGGAATGGGTTTATTGGCTCCTGTAATACAGCTCTTCCCAATTCCAGAAGAATGTGTTTATGGCTGCAGTTATTATGGTCATAGGAGAGCTGTTCCTTCAAATTCTGCACAGCAAATCTGGAAACCTGAGGCCTGTGTTTGGGAAGGGAAGGGCAATTTTGCAGTAAAAGGAGGCTGATGATGAAGTCAGGCTGAGAGAGTTGGAGTTGTTTAGCAGGGAGAAGAGACAGCTCCTAGGAGACCTTAGAGCTGCCTTCTAGTAACTAATGGAAATGTGGGGAGGGACTCTTATCAGGATACTTAGTGATAAGGAGTAATGGCTTTAAATGGAAAGAGGGTAGGTGTAGATGATAGATTACAAGGAAACTCTTTACTTTTGAGGGTGGCAAGGCACTGGAACAGGTTGTCCAGAGAAGCTGTGGATACCCCAACCCTGGAAGTGTTCAAGGCCAGGTTGGATGGGCCTTTGATGGAGTCCCTGCCCATGGCAGGGGAGTTGGAACTAGATAATCTTTCAGATCTCTTCCAAACCACACCATTTATAATTCTATGATTCTAGGATTTCTCCTGTTTGACAACTGATGATAAGAGAGAGGAATTTTTTTTTTAAAGGATTTTTATTATCTTATTTATTTTTGAAATCAAGTAATTTTTTTCAAGAAATAAGGTATTTAACTATTAAAATAGCACATAAAATTTATTTTTTCCTTCAGGCAAAAATTTACACATGACAGTTTTGAAGATATTTTTTATTCCTTCAAGGCCTATCCATTCGTTTCATTTAGTTCAAATAAATAAAGATTTACTTTCATTTTATCAAGAATTTCAGAAATCCTGATGCAACTTAGGCATTTCTTGAGTGAAATTTAGAAAGTGATAGAAATTACGCAAGACAATCCATACAAGTTAAGACTGGTTACTTTTGCTGGGAAAAAAAAAAAAAACAAAAAACCCTAACATCTCTTAATATGTTTAACTGATATTTCATCCAGCAGCAACAACGCCAACAGTAACAAAAACAACAAAAGAAAACCCCAGACAAGCAAAGAAAAGCATTACAATATGTTAAGGTTTTCAAGTGGAGAGATAATGTATTATGCTATATATAAAAAGACTTCCGTTTTTAATATAATGGATTATGTACTGAAAATTACTAGGCATAAAATAGAATGGAATTAATAGTTTATACTACTTCTAGTTTCCTTGTTTTATTTTTAGTAATTTTTCAGAAGTGAAGACTTTTTGGAAAAGAAAGAGGTAAATCTTTTGAAGATTGCAAATACTGTGATAATTTTACAGAAATAAGTAATATAAAATAGTTCTATCAATGAAAACATCATTCTGCTTGTCCATAAGAGTTAGGAAATCAGATCTTTTGTTTGACTATCTGAATTAGCAGCAAATTTTTTACAAAAATAATGGACCATATTAGATAGGCACATGAAATAATTTAAAAAAATGAGGAAGCAATTAAAGTTTGAGAATTTTTTAATTCTAAAGATATGCACAGAGAGAGGTATGAGATTCTAAAATGCAGAATTTTTAAATATATATTATAAAGATGATGGCAATGAGTACCCATAACAAAACTGGTTAAACAAGGAAATATAGTTATTATAAGCAAAATGAGTGTTATAAACTTCCTTCCTCCAACTTGCATAAACCTTTACATTTTCACAATGAAACTTCTAAAAGTGGTGACTACATTTTCAATTCAGGCTGAAAATTATGCGCTTTCATCTTCTCTGGAAGATGCCATGGGCATTCTCCTGGAACTGAAGGTGAGTCAATGGGGATGGAGTGACATGAGGCCAAATGCAACTGCTGAGTTGTTGGATGTGCCCTGAATATTTTCTTGGAAACAAAGGAATGGAGTCAAGTTTATGTAAGGCAACTAGTTAGCTAGTTATACATGCTTCTAGTTTAAGTGCTTAAGAATAGTTTTGTTAAGAAAAATCTTTTTTGCTTGTGGGTGTTAGTTGTATGCAATGCAAACTGGAAAGTTGCAGATAAACTTTAATCTCGATACCGAGTGTGTTTGTTCATTATGTAATGCAAGATCTGCTTCGTTCTATGAACTTTCACTCAAAGCAACAGAGAAACGTTTTTGTATTTTATGTAGGGAATGAAAGTAAAACCCAAATCACCCTGGGTTAGTGGTCAAAAACAGGTAACAGTACAGAAGCCAGACCATACTCTGTCACAGGAATAGAGATTAAGAAAAATTTTTAATGATTTCAGGAATTATTAAATTATTCCAAGTTTGACAAAGGAAGAAGGTGGTGTCCTATGAACTCCTTACCTACAGCAATCTTCTGTTCCTCAGAAAATGGAACAGTGGGTAAAAAATGGAGGTTTTATAGGATCCAAAAAGATTGTATCAGGTATTGAAGTTCTGATTAAATAGATGGGATTTGTCAAGATAGGCAAAAAAAAATAATTCTTAATATTTTTCTACAGAACTAGAGAGGAATCCTAAAAGATAATATCATTCCATATGTCTGCCTTCTCTTTTTTATTATTTCAGTCAAAACAACTGAATGACAGAAAACAAGAAAAAAGATACTGTGAAATTTAAACTAAATATAAAATTTTCTCTTAGTTTCTAATTTCTAATCACATGGTGATCCTTTTCATCTACTCACATTATTTCCCTGACTCTTCCCAGAAATTCATAAGTGAAAGCTAATTTTAGGTTTGTTCACATCCCAAGGTAAGTGTGGTGATTAACAATGCACTGATTGCTCTGTAATAACTGTTTGAGTATACTCTTCTCTTTTATCTTACTTAAGAGTGAAATGCATGTGATCAAAAAGGGGGTTTTCCTTTTTTTTTTAACTGCCTGAATACAATGAATAATGTAGTCCATGATTATCAAGCTGGCTAAACAATAGTCAGCTTAATAAGGGGTGTCATTCAAACGATCATCATTCTATTTAAATGAAAAGCTAACAAAGCACATGAGTTTCATGAAAAATGCATGGAAAATGCTCATAAAGAATTATGTGTATTTTAGGACAGAAATTAAATTCAGGGAGTGTCTGTAATTTTTGGGTTTATTCTCCCCTTACCTTCTCTTATTAGCTTGCATATATAATCATTATACTCAGGTATTTCTTACCACTGCTTTCATTTTAAGCAACTAAAAAATTCCTGTAAATATTTTTTTCTAGATTGGCCAGATATTGTATGATCCCAGATTTATTTAAAAAAAAAGAAATCATATCCTTGCAGTTATAAGGGTTATAAGTTTGTATAGGTTTGATTTTTTTGTTTTTTGTTTTTGGGGTTTTTTTTGTTGTTGTTTGTTTGTTTGTTTTTTGTTTTGGGTTTTTTTTTCCAATTTTTCTTATCTTTAATCTGAAAGGGTAAAGAAATTATGTTTTGCTAAAAGTTTTAAGAATAAATATCCTGATAATGTTTTAATTTGATGGTTAAATCCCATACTGTTTTTTTATTTGATTATATATGACTTTTTCATGCATTGACAAGTCATCTTCAGAGTTGATAAGTGTTCCTAATTTAATTTACATGTATATAGAGTACAGAGATTGACACTGTCCACCTGGGCAAATAAGAAGATGAATCAGGCAGAGTTTTAATTTCAAATCCCTTGATTTTATCAATAGATCTAAATGTTATTTGAATAACATGAAAGCAGTGGGGACATGGATAATGCATGAAAAGAATCATTGAAGGCAACTAGCAGAAATCAAATTTCTAAAAAACTTCATTCTTTTGGAAAAGTTTTAAGAATACTTAATGGAAATCTTGATAAGTTATCAGAGGAGCTTGATTCAAAGATAATGATTCCCTGGTGCATGAAATATATAAAACTCTCCCCCAGAAGAAATGTAAACTTCCAGATTTTTTTTTTTTTTTTTTTTTTTGATATAACAGAGATATTGTGAATAAACACAGTGAGTGCTGCAAATTTACATTCAAGAGTTTTAATACATTTCTAACTTTCTAAGGTCTGACAATGTAATTTCATCATGTAGTAGATTTTAAGCTCAAACATACAATTCTGGAAAGGGTTAGATTAAGAAAAGAGGGAACACCAACATAATAGTTGAACCATGTGGTACTGTAATAACAGATTTCTTTAGAGAAAAGTTCTGCACTTGGGTCACAACAACCTCATACAGGACTACAGGCTTAGGGAAGAGTGGCATGAGAGCTGCTCGGCATAAAGGGGTTTGGCTGGCAGCCACTGGACCTGAGCCACTGACAGCCACTGGACCTGAGCCAGTGTCTGCCCAGGTGGCCAGAAAGGCCCACGGCATCCTAGTCCGTATCTAAGGTAGTGGTACCAGCAGGAATGTGGGACTAATCGCCCCCTGTACTCAGCAATTGTGAGGCTGCACCTCAAATCCTGTGTTTGGTTTTGGGCCCCTTACTTCAGAAAGGGCATGGAGGTGGTGGAGCATATTCAGAGGAGAGCAGGGCTGCTGCAGGGGCTGGTGAGTCTTACCAGGAGCAGTTGGGGGAGTTGTGCTTCAGCTGGAGAAGAGAAGGCTCAGAGGGGACCTCATGGCTCTCTACAACTGCCTGCAGGGAGTCTGTAGAGGCATTGGAGTCAGTCTCTTCTGCTTAGTCTCCAGTGAAAGGAAAGGAGAAAATAGCCTCAAGTTGCATTAGGGGAAGTATTTATTTTGCAGCATTGATAACTTGCTTCTAGTATATTAAGGTCAAGGGAGAGTTTTTTGTCTTTTTTTTTAAATTTAGCTCTTTGAAAGCAAAAAACTTTGCAATATTTTCATAAGACAATTTCAATTTCCTATCCCAAGACCACAAGTACACCTTGAGGAAGTGAAATTTTACTCCTTTCCTAAAAACAAGGAACTTTTCAAATATTAAGCCATGTGACATGTTTAGTTTAAAGAAATACAAAATCATTCCCTGGGTCTTCTTTAGCAGAGCTTGAAAGACTAGCAATGAAATTTCCTCTTTTACTTCCATGACGTTTATTAGATTAGTAGATAATTTTTTTAAATTACTTTTACAATCGCTGTATTGATAAAAAATGCAGAAACCTTTTCCCAGCTAAGTATTGGATTTGACATTCTCTTTTTGAGCTTTTGTTACTTGTTTCAGGGTCTTCTTTTCCATCTTTATTCAACTATTAACACAATTATATTTGAAAAGGATTACTTCTGTTTTCAGACATGATTCTCTAAAGAGCAGCTGAATTTATACATAAATAGAGGAGATTAAGTAGAATTTGTCTATGATTCCCCATATTATATTTACAGGTCACATATACAGAAAAAAGTAAAATTGCTTTTCTTATGCATTCTCATTTTTTTTTCCTCCTATGTGACTTCACTTCATGCCACTTTTCTCAGTGTTCATATTGAATGATTCTTGGTCTTCCCAACAGTCAAAACATAGGGATTTTTCTGTTGCAACAGAACTGACACAGTGTGTAAATAAATGATCTCTCAATCCCAATATTTAATCAGTAACTAAACAGAAAAAAAACCCTTTTAATTGTTTTCTACTCTGTGTTTAGCTTCTCATTTTTGAAGGTCAACTGTAGCTTAATTTACTTTTCAAGCTAACAAGAAGACACCTGCTCCAAGAGGATATTCCATTCCATATAGGATTGCAAGCAACCATTGTTTGAAGTTAACCTACAGTCTGTGGCGGGAAATGTGGAATTTATAACTCTGATCATAAACTCAGATTTTTTAAATAGTATTAGGACATCTGGGACAATTTCTGAAGAGAAAAAACAGAGTTAACAGCCCTGTTTCTCATTTACATCTGAAACTTTTTAGCATTTTTTTAATCATAAGAATTGAAAACCAGTAGTTCTCGATGACAGCATTTGCTCCAGTCAAATCATAGTTAATGACACTGACGTTGTCCTCCATCTACTGTTCTGATGGCTCTAACAGTCCTTTTAAGAAATGCCAGTTTTGTGGTGAATGGATTCCTTCCTGTCAGTTGTATCATCAATTTGTTGTCATAGGCCTGGAGCTTTGCTGATACATCCACTAACAATGTCAAAACTGAGTAGTTTCCATTTAGTGCTTATTTATTTTCCCTCTCAGATAAAGACAGTATCAGATAAAGGCAGTTACAGATAGAAGAGATTGTTTTCACTATGTGTTTCTAACTACACATTAGCAAAACTTAAGCCCAGAAGTCAAATAAATCATTATTTTATTACTGCAAAGAAACCTTATGCTTGTGTTTGCATTTAAGAACTGAGATTTTCACTTGTAGGATATTTTGTCTTATGGGCATATGAAGAAGTACATGACAATGGCACTTATTTTCTCAATTTGTTGAGTTTTTTCAAGAAACTTGTTTAGTATCTCTGTCCCTGGGGAAAAAAAAAAAGGCAGCATAAAACAATTAACAGGTTCAATCCTATTTCCAAATGGTGAATTATACTTAGAACCATACATAGAAGTAACTAGATATTGACCAAAACCAAAACCCTAAAAGACCACACACACAAGCCAAAACCACAGATTTTGATGTGACGCCTTCTTCCAAAGGGAGCTATTAACACTACTTCTAATTTAAAAAGGGAACAAAATGAAACAAAAGAAAACAACAACAAAATACCACAACCACAAGTAAAAAATATTCTACTTGAGAGCAGCCTGAAAGTTAAGTAACCCTGCCTAAAGTTCTACAGGGAAATTTAGGCTATGAAGAAAGGATTTGTTTTAAAATATTCAGTCTAAGTTATCATTTTAGAGTATCACAACAATACCCACACATTTGAAAGTAATATTAATTTTAAAAATATTTAAGTAACTCCACTGGCCTATCCCCGTTGTCCAAGCTTTTTCCAGATACTTCATTTACCTATACTAAAAAATGTGCTTTTCTTGCCTCTTCTGAAGAATGAAAATGGGATATGTTGGAAAATGTTTTTGCTAACATGATTCAAAAAACTGTTTGTCAGCTAGGAAAGAGAAAATTCCAGCACTTTTAAAAACAGGTCTGTTATTTGAGCTCAATGCTAAATCATTTTCTCTCAGGAAAGTGTAATTTAGAACACCTCCAAAAATTGTGTCATCTTTGAATATAAGTTTAAGCTGTCAACCTTAGACAGGCAGGTATTCTTCTCTCTGAAACAAATAACAAGTATGGTAGTCTATTCTTCTTGTGCCCATTCAGAGAACAAGGAAATGCAGGAAAGAAGTGCACAGTATTTAAAAGAACTGCTGCTGAATTAGCAATGGTTCAAGTACTTGCAGATGCTGTCATGTCTGTTGGGAGTAGCAGGTTTTCTGGTGACAGACTAACCCTGAAGTTTTAACTATAGTACAAATGTAAGCTAACAATTTAACTAATGTTATTCAGAAATCAGGATAGTTGATCCTTCTTTTCCCCTTTCAATCTGAGAAGGGATATTCTTATACTTACTGCTTAGGTGCTAAACCTTAAACCATAGCATTACTGTAGGATGTCATCCTTTATGACTAAAATGATTCCCTCTTGAAAAGTAATTAACAATAATTGTAAGAAAGCAAAATAAAACCTCAAAAGATTATCCCATGAAACAAAGGCAACTGGTATGTGAAATAATGTAGGACAGACCATTCAAGAATGTTCTGATTATGTGTTTTATCATCACTTTAGTTAGATGGATGCTTTTCTTCCTGAACACATGAAAACATTTGTCACATTGAAAATAAAATTTCTAGTGAAGCACACAGAAAGAGATCTGTAGAGAAGAAAACAGAAGATGCAAAATGAAAAAATAATGATAATGATAATAATAATAATCATCATCAGGAACTCTTGACATGTCTGCAAGATGACCCGACTTTCTTGCCCACATTTAAGCTAGAGAATATGAGATGTGAGCCAAACTTATTGAATTCTCCTGGACAGAGGATATTTCCTTTCTGTCCAGACTCACCAGAATTAAGCTGTCTTGATTCTGAAAGTTCCAATAATTTTCTGCAATTAACTTTTGCATGTTAGTGGTATATGGAATGAAATTTAAACAAATATTCGAATATCATTAACAGAGTTTATGGTATAAAAATTAGGAAAGCTTCATGAAAAAAAAAGATATTTTGTCAACTATGTTCTTTGAAAAAAGTAACTGTTTTGGTCAGTTCAAGTCTACAACAACTTAAATAATATACAGAAAAATAAATTCTTGTCTTTTAAACTGTGCTTTATCTAAAATGTAAGCTCACTTAATCTTTGTTACATAATATTCTTTGTAAAATGTTTATTCATCTTAAAAATTCAGTTGGCAAAAGAGGTGTCAAGTCTGTTTTCTCCTAGACCCTGTAGAGCAAGTAAGAAGTTAAACCCAAGCAAAACCTTGTTTAGTGTTAGTATCGGCCTGTAATAATGTAAAACTGGAACATTTTCATTGTGTGGTTGTTTCTATTCTGCATATCAAACCTAACTAGTGTAAATGACAAGTTTTGTGTTCTCAAATATAAAACACATTGATGTAACACTTCATGTAATCTGTTTTCAATTTTCACTTTTAAAGAAACATTTTCTTCAAATGCCAGTAATGACAGCAGCACAGTTGCATTCCTGCTGCTGCTTATATGAAAAAAAAAGCGTATTGGAAAGATACACCTTATTTAGAAATGTTTACTCAAGATATGTCGCTTTGTCAGTATTTTGAAATGTCAACTGTCATGTAAACAAGCTTGAAGTAGTACTTTAGCACTTATTTATTGGATGAGCAGTAAAAGACACACATTGGTTGTTGAAAAAGTAGACATTGCTGCATGCCTACAGACATGATAGAGTTATGTAATTCAATGTGTCATATATGAAGAAGTTACCCTACCTGCCACTCCAGCATCCAATATTTTTAAATATTTATTTCAGTTGCACATGCACTCTTCTGAATACAATCTTCATTAACAGACATGTTCTTGTTCATGTAATTGGCCATGAACTTTGGCAATAGGAGCTAAATCTTAAAGTCAAATGTATGAATATTACCAAATTATTCAATTATGAATTGAGAAAACTGTATTTTAGGCTTGTATTTTGCATGTGCCTAACACACTCTGAATATCACATCAAACTCAACTATCAAACCACTACTGAAAAATTATTGGAAAAAAATTAAAACTTTGTAAGTTATTTAATTCCACAAGACTTCAGTAACAGTGAAAAATGCAGAGTCTAAAACCAAAATACTCTGTCTTATACAGATTGTTTAATTTTGAGTCAGAAAAACTTTAAGGAAAGTCTCACCTCTGAAGACTTACCATAAGGTCAGAAAATACTGCCAAGGTCAAGCAGGGAAATGTGTTCCTTGGCCTCAGAAGCAGAATACAAAGTACATGAAGGGGTACAATTTTCTCCTTGTGCATGACATCACCATATCAAGTGGTTGGTTTTTCATTTTAGAGTTTGTCAAGATTGCAGAACACTGAAGAAAGGACACTTAAATGATCCAAAGCACAGAAAACAAGATTCACACTGCAAGACTCAACAAACTCAGTCTAATCAGTTTATTGAAGAGAACTTTGACAGAGTACGTGATCATTTAAATCAGAGATATAAAAAAAATGTCTAAACTTTGAATATGTTCAAATTCCACCTTGAACATAATTGTATTCCTTAACAATAAGGGTAATTAAGCACTGAAAGATGATACCAGTAAAAAAACAGTAGACTCAGAGTCCTAAAAAGTAGATTAGACATCTTTTGCCTATCTCATGCTTTAATTCAGTCTCTAAAAGAAAAGTACAATGATGATGTGCAATGTTTTTTTTATATCTATTATTATGCATAACCATTCTAAATGGAATAGTGACAAATATGATAGTTCCCAAGACCTTGAATATATTTTCTTATTATTGTCCCCATCTGCCACTATAATATAAGCAAGAACTAGAAAGAATAACATATACGTGTAAAGTCTGAGCAATATCAAGGCAGAAGGCATTATCACCATTCTATGCAATGGCATCAGCATACCTGCAGTCTCATTATTCTTATTTTGTGCACATTAACAGAATATAAAGATAAGATCTGAGAAAAAAATAATTAAGTGTCATTTAGATGCTTATAAAATTTACCACTCCCAATGGACAATTCTGGAAGATATGTATGGCCTATAGTATCTTGCAATCACTGAAAGATAGATTTCAGAGAAATGTAAAATGTACATATTTTCAGCTACCTACATATCTGTTCCCAAAATTGGACACTGCAGCAACTTTGTAACACTAGCATTAATTCAATAGTCAATTCTCACCAAAAAATCCCCAAACTTAAACCAACTTGAATAATTGTTGCTAAGGAAAATGCAAGACAGAAACAGAAGTCCTTACCATTTTTAAACCACGCTATATCTACACACAGAATTTTGCATAATTCATAATTAATAATGACACAAGCAGTCAGTCCTTCTAATAATCATAAAATCACAGAACAGTTTTGGTTAGAAGAGACAAGAAAGATCATCTACTTCTAAACCCATTGCCATGGGCAGGGAAAATTGCTTGTTTCAAACTAGCAGAAGAACATGGAAAATAGTGTATAGATAGTATCAATATTTTTTATTACATCAATCAAAATAGCTGTATCTCTGTATTGCATTATCAAAATGGTTGTTTACACTACTGTGAACAATAAAACTTAGTGGAAATTAAACATATTTTTTTTTTTTCAAAACAGGACAAACAAGTCTCAGTCAACCATGGTAATCAAGGGCTACACTGTTCAATATGATGCCAGAAAAACCCTATAGCAGATAATGCTGTTTCTTTTGTATTTTTTTAGGCAGTAAGTCCAGTCTTGTTCACAAAATACAATGAAAAAGTGTATTTTTTAAAAAATCTGTCACTTCCTGTGCTTACCCTTTTACCTGACATTACTATTCAAGTATCATATAACTGATGTCTAATAACATTGAGATTTGAATTTTTTGGGTGTATTTTAGGATATCAATAAGAACTTGAAGCAAATATCATTTAAAAAATCCAAATCTAGCCTCCATGAATGGTTCTGCCATTGGTAGTAACACATGAAAATATTGAAGTAACTCTGTCAGAGACCCAGCTTTTTATTTTTTTAAGTAATGTTTTCTGTCTCTATTCATACTAGTTTCTGCTCAGCCAGCTCCTAAATTATTCCAGCTTAAATAATTGGCAATGTCATTCATTTTCCATAATGATAATGAAGGTTTCATGAACAATTCTGCAAGCCATATAATAATTGGAAATGCTATAGCCAAATCTATCATCTTGAATGAAGGAATTTCTACTTCTGTCAGTGAGTCATGT
The DNA here is from genome assembly GCA_020086605.1 of Lanius collurio. Taxonomy (NCBI): domain Eukaryota; kingdom Metazoa; phylum Chordata; class Aves; order Passeriformes; family Laniidae; genus Lanius; species Lanius collurio. The sequence continues at coordinate 10,888,323 of JACBWW010000020.1, read as the reverse complement.
TTAAATTTGGTCATAAATAGATCCACTGATACCACTTCACTGCTGTATTCATTCTGAGTTTATCAGCAAAAACTTTTATGTCTCCTTGAATCAATGGTGTATTTTAAAAAGCTTAAAATCAGGCAAGTACATTAGATATAAATTTAATTAAGGGCTTTGAAAATTAATTATAAATAGCTATGCAAGGAAAAAGCAATTACATGAATGAACAGACAAACAAATTCTGATGTCTTCAAATAAGTTGGTGTTTCTTCACATACTTATCCTGTAATCAGCATAAATGTAAGTTATTCATGAGGATTTTCAGCTGAGTAGTTAGGATATTTCTATGCATCACCACAGGAGGCAATCCACAGTGGACTGTACATTAAGTATTGTTGCACAAGACTTATCTGGTGTCATTTTATCATTTAGGTAAGACATGACAATGATTTTCACACTATTTCAAATTATTATGGCAGTGACACACTGCAGGACAGTATTAGTGTGTTCAAATTCTCTGCTATCTCTTGAGTATGAACGCAGCTCTCAAATGAGACCAGCAAAGAGAATAGAAGCTATGACTGAGCCAACCATGGAACAAAATGTACTACAGATGAATCAACAAAGGGAGGAAGGATTTGTAACCTCAAATTAAATAGCAACAGTCTGTCTCTGTCATGAACTGTTTATTTCATAGGAGCTGAAACACTGTCCTGAAAAGTAGAGGTCAGAGATAAATCTGTGGTCTATGCAATGAAAAGGTATAATTTGAAATAAATAGTGTAAGGTTTCAGGTAATAGAGCATGAGAACTTTGGATGCTTTACATGTTATTTTGAGTATGGGCCATTAGATAATTAGACAGATGAGAACTCTCATGGTAATTGATTCTTTCCCTTTGATCCCCTAAAAATGTATTTATCAGAAAGCACTAGAAACAGGCCACACCTTACAAGTATTACTAAGACTACTAGCTGTAATAACTGCTAAAGATTTAGCCAGCTTTGTTTGCTTTCCCTATGCCATTAGAAGGAATTTAATGGTTAAGCTAGTGATATGAAAATATGCTTCACTCAGACTGCTGCATGCACTCTATGCTCATTGAAGGACAGTCATATGCCTAGAATTCAGAGCTAGCCTAGGTCTATGTACACGTTACAAGTGAAAAATAGCACAACGTATTTAAGTTTCCATGCAGTGGAACAGTATTGAGAAGACAGGAAATTTAACTTTAAACTAAGTCTACTTTGGCAACTTGAACATGATAACCAGGGGCAATCGGACAATATTCAGTGTGATTCTGAAGACCATCCTTCTAAATAATTTCATTCAAAAGAAAGAAACCAAGTGAGAATTATTTGAAAGCATAATGTGAATCAGAGTAGAAACAACACATCACTTCAAAATCACCCTTCTCAATAAAACTAAGCTGAAACACTAATTTAGAGATTCCTGGCTGCCTCAAGGGTGAGCCTGCCCCTAGTTCCCCTCCCCAGGCCTGACTGATCCTCACTCACAGGGGGATGTCCTGACCCAGCTTTAGCTGCATTTCAGCTTCAGCCCATCCCTACAGAGATGCCCCACCATGTCCAAGGCTGCCCCAGGCCCACCCTGCTCCCTGACTTCAGAGGCAGCACGGGCTCTGGCTGTGAGGCCCTGCCCTGGTAGATTGCCCATCACTCCCCACATTCGGTACCCGAGGAGCCACCGGCCTCTGCTCTACCCAAGCACTGGGAATGATATGTCATTGCTCCCCTACAATTCCTGCCTTTACATGTACACCCTTTTAATGACTCGTGTAAAAAAGTAAGCATGGTTAAAAGAGAGGTCAGAATCTTTACTATAGCTGTGAGGGATTTGGAAGTGTCTAAAAGATAAGTGTAAACTTAACCATAGCCTTCCTCAGTGATAAAGACTCTCCAATCTTGCAGCATTTACTACTTGTAATACCTGTCAGAAAGATTATAAATAATCTGCTTCAGAAATCTCTGGGATGGGAGAACATTGACATCTCCATGAAGACATTATCAAGCAGCAGATGAATTATGGATATCCCAAGCTTTTACTAAAGAAAATACTAAATGGATCATATTAAAGTACAACTTTAGACCCTATTATATATTTAAAAAAATTTTTCTAAATCTACTTTTTTTTCTTTTTTTCCCCACTCATTTACAAGTTTACTCCAACTGAAAATCCACAATTTTTTACTGTACTAGATACTGCATCAGTAACCCCTGCTGGCTAACCACCCAATAACTGCAGTTTCCATGTCTCTTCCCTGTCAACATGGCACTCTGGGCTCTGTCAGCGTGGCTGTGTCATGACACTGTTTTGGCAAAAAAAAAAAGAAAAGGTGGGAGATAAAAAAAAGCTGTTACATCTACTTCTATATTTTTTAACAAACTGAAATAAATCAGGAAACCCCACACAAATTAAAATTATCTTTCCACTACAAGGAATACTTCTGTTGAAATGCAGCAATTGAGTGAATCCAGAGATTAGGGAGAGATATGTATTTCCTACCTAACAATTGTCTGCACTATCTGAAAACTCTTACCTGAAGAGATGGAAATTTTAATAGAATTTAGAAAGAAGCTATTTATTAAGCACAAAGTTTAAAATTTACACAAAAATATTGATAAATATATATCATAAGTAAAATTAGCACACATTTGGTAATTTCTTGGGGGAGATGATTTGTTTATTGATGAGCATTGCATATCTATAGGCTTGATTCTTCTTTAATTAATATTGCACAATCAGGAGGCAACTCCTTATGGTTCACTTAGCATAGAAAAAAAGTCTATCCCACTAGATAATACAAGACAAATCTGTGAGTATTTTATAGTATCCATAGTGTCTCTGTGACAAGAGCCTTCAAATTTAGGCAAATAAACCACTTGTAAGCTATTTTCCTTTCCATTTGCAAGCTGTTTCTATTCATCTTCATTCATGAAACAAAATTTTATGTCTTGCCTAGGAATGAGAAGAGGAAAAAAATTTTAACCTGTAATGGGTCTTTACGATGCTAAGTAGCCTGTTTTGAAGAACAGGCTTTTATCTTTTCTTCATGGGCTTTAGTCTGGAAACAGGTTGATTAAAGGAAAGAATGTGAAGTGGAAAATAGAGCATATATTGAAAGTTTAAAACTCTCTCACACATGTATATAGCTTATTTTGCTTCTAAAGTCTTTCATTGCCATGGGTATTCTTCTGTCCACAATATGAATATTGTGCACCTGAATCTCTATAGGTCATCACAAACAGGACAGCCTATAATCAGCAGGACTGTTTCATTTCATATATCATTCACAGCTTGCTGCTGTGATTCTAAATCTGTCCATAACTTTCTCATAACACAAGAAGGACAAGAATTTGTAATTGGCTTTTAATCCTAAGTAAGTTTTACAGGTTTTCTAACTTTGATTCTTCTTTCTCCATTGGGAGGATGGATTTTTGAAGTTTGACTATCTAATAAGGAATAAAAGGAAATGCAAAGTTGGGATCTAGAAACATTTTAACATTTAAATGTTTTTATTTGCACACAAGTGGTCATACATTTACGGGTAAACTTGGGACACAGTTTACAATTAACAAATCGGTTAATGTAATAAACTGGGTTTTAAAGTATGAGACCGAAGCTACACACAAGTAGTAGTATAATCTATCCACCATTCTTAGTATCTACATGTACTTCACTACTGAAAAAAGATTATCATGCTCCCATGCTGGGAAAGCAGGAACACAGAAGAGAAGGCCAAGGACAATATTTTAGATCTACAAGTGTTTAGATATCTACTGGCATCCTAGAAAATTAAATTAGATGATGAGGTATCAAAAGGTATCCAGCAAAAACAAACCAAACCAAAACCAAACCAAAAAACAGACAACTGACGTAGAAAAAAGTATGCTAAAGTTGTTATTTTAAATCAAACATAATTTTCATATTTTTTGGATGAACATAGGCTGAATACAAATGCTGTTTGGTCTTCAAAGACAACCTCCTCAGGGCACAAGAATAGTCTGTTCTTGTCAGGGAAGTCTGGGAAAAGGTCAACATAGATGAAGACTGAGGTCCAGACTGAGCTCAACTACAAAAAAGAAGCACAGAGATGACAGAAATTGGGACAGGCTACATGGGAAGAATACAAAGGCATTTCCCTTCTTGTAGGAATGACTGGAGGAAAACCAAAACACACTTTGAGTTGAAACTAGCTAGGGAGGTGAAGGGCAGTAAAAAAGCTTTCTGCAACTATGTTATCAGGAGAAGAATGGATAGACCTGTTGCACAGTGGGGCAAGGGATCTAATGATATGGGTCATGGAAAAGGTTGGCTACTTCGTGCCTTTTTTACCACTCAAATAGCAATCAGTTTATAAAACACATTAAAATAGGAGTCAATACAATTGTATGTAAATTAACTGCAATCCAGGCATGGTCAAAGTGTTTACATGAAGGAGATTTAATTTGGTTTTAGTCATCTAGTTGTCAAAGGCTTCAGAATTCTATTTGTGGCTCAAAGTTAAATTTCCAGAAATCTTCAAATCATTTCAGGGATGTCTTAAATTAGTATTAGTCCAATTTCTGTCTTAGAAGTAAGCAAAAATATGTTCAGGGAATTTGGACCTGGTAACTGCACATCCTTGTAGCGTTAATCATAGGTGACTTTGCAAAACTCTTTGTATTAGGCTTAATGTTTGGTTAAAGGAGAGCTGTGATAAATAAGGGAATTGTTTATTCAGTTTATCTAACCTTTTCATATATTTCAGAATTTAGTCTAGCATTTCATTCTGAAACATGCACAGTTAACCTTCCAGAAGAAGGCTTCAAGTTCTGGTTTGAAAAGTGGAAAAATGTTCTATTTCATTATTACTTGTACTTCAATAAGTTTTTTCGCAGTATCTACACAATTTTACTGCAGCACAAAGAACAGTAATAACAGCACCATCACATCATGCCTACTGTTGTTTGCATGAGAAGAGATGGAGGAAATAGCTACCTTACTTAGAAACTATTATTGTTAACTCAGGATATGCCACTTTGCCATTGCATTGAAATGGTAGCTCGCTGATATAAAGCAGCCTGGAGCAGAATTCAGCACTGATGTTACTTATTAGATAAGTAATAACATAGAGGACATGGGGTTTTGAAGAGTAAGCCCTGCTGTGTGCCTAAGGGCACTGTAGAATTATGAAATTCAACATGGCATATATGACAGGGGTGGGTGACTCCTTTTAATTATGTGTGCTTTTGGATCAAGGCATCACACAGAACCCTTAGTGATAGAAACTGGAGCATGAAACCTGCAGTCCCGCAACAGACAAAGAATTCTGTTACTCAGCAGGACATTGAATAATCTACTGTAGGTCTACAATGGAAAGTAATGAAATCTAAAGACTTTTCTGCTCGTTTTATAGGCATATTTTAAATTACTTCTAACATCACAATAAAATATCCTTCTTTTAGAAACCACCAAATATAATTTCGCATTTGAACAATGTAGTCAAAGCACGGCCTTATGACACTTGGATGTTTCAAAGATATTCCAATTAAAATGTTAATTACTTATTTAATTAGATTTGCTAATATCAGCTTTCCTTAAATCCAAGTATGACCAAAATGTTGCAATTAGTAACAGAATTTAATAATATTTTCATGGAATAGCCAAACACAATATATATGCATTTTAGATATGCATGAGAGTAATGTGACCATAGCAGTGGCATGTTTGTGTGTGGTTACACAAGGAAGCAATGAAGGGATAAAAAGTTGCCAGACAAATGCAAGATAAGCACTTGGTACCACAAAGAGGCAGGATATCCTGGCTCGTGCACACCAAAAAGCTGTGCTGGAATCAAAAAACACACATTTTTTGGCTTAGGGACAGGGAGGTATTAGACATCAGAATTAAATGGGAGGAGAAAGAAGACAAGGCCAACCTGTTTTTCTTTTAAGAAGCACGCAAGCCTTGTCACCTGGGCCTTGATTACCAGGCCCGTCCAGGACTCTAGCTGCCACTGCTAAATATTGTACTTAAGTTTCATGGCATTCTATAGTCAAGTCTAATCAGTAATATGGTTGTCAAAGACAGTTTTATGTAAATAGTGATATCAATTTATCATATGTAAGGATTAATCATTATCTTCAAGTGTACAGTTATTGTGTGAATTTGCTAAGTTTACTTCAGCAAACACCCCAGGAAGTGCCCTTTGTTCATTGATTCAGTCTGCCTTTAACAATCAGTAGAATACTAAGAAGCAATGTAAAGTGCATCACCAGAAAGGTAGAGAACTTTTCTCAGTATCATCAGTACAGTTCATGAGAACAGATATGAATTTTATTTCAATGAAATTTATCTTAAGATTATTCCACTGTATGTTCTTCTGCATATTTTTAAAAAGTTATATAATTTTGGTTTTTAAGCAAGTAAGAAGTAGTTTAGCAAGTTTATTGAGCTTTTCAAATATAAATTTCACAAAACGTTTTCTTTTTATTTCACAAAATCTTAAACTACCTTGAAGAACTGAATTTAACCCTGTAGTTTTGGTCAAGTAGGAACTTTTCCACTCTAAACTTAGAGAGAGAAGAAAATAGAAGAGCAAAAAGTTTTCTTGATTTCTCTAACAATATGAGGTGTTAAGCTGCAGCTGAAAATCCAGAAATTGTGTTTGTGTCCTAGGCTGAAAAATCTCTCCTCAGTTTTTTAAATAAATAATATTAAAAATTGCATATCTAGTGCTTTCTGGACAAGTTTAGTTTTAGTAGTTTCATTATATGATCACAGCTGGCACAAAGAGTGCTGTTCTTTGTTGATTGTACTGAAAACCAGGATTTTCAGCACTTTTAATTGTCTTCTCAGTATGCAGCATTGCTTATGTGTGTAAAGGTTGAAATGTCAAACTCGGGAGTTTTTCACAATATAGTTAACCTTCATGAAAATTATGTGCTGATAATTTTGAAGACTCTATTTTCTTGCACCTTGTGTGGTCTGCTCAGTGAAAACAAAATACATTGCATGTAAAAGATAAGGTATATAGTGTATGGATAGTGGGTGAACAAATAAAGAAAAAAGGACATAAAAAAAATTGTAACAAAAATTCCATTATTCTGAACTGAAGGTGGATAGCACCAAAATAGTACAAACTGCTACTGTGAGGAATGCAGAAAGGCTCATCTATGTGAGAATTTGGAAAAATTACATCTACAAAGGTACTTGGACACTTGAATGTATGACTTTTCCACAGCATATTAAGTATGAAAGGTTGACATTAAAACAGGTGTGGGAAGAAATTTTGCGCTTTAACAGATTTATATATATGTAATTTCTATGCTAGTGTACATTGGCCATAGATCCTAAACTTATGTTTCTACTGGGTAAGTTATAGTAGATTTAGTCCTTTACATACTTTAATGATTATTATATGTTTTATTATCAAATATTGATATATTTGAACCATTTCTTTTTTAAATAAAAAATTTATTTCAACAAAACACTTCATTGACTATATTATATGAATTGCTTTCTGGCAAAGGTAACGTGGTTTTGAATGAGATAAAACCAACAGCTTTTTGTTTCACATTGTTTTTCTTCTACCAATAAATCTCAGTAAGTATAATATTTGAAATTGAAATTTCAATATGTCCTCTCATCCCTGCCCAATAAAAAAAGAAAAGATTTCAAAGGTTTGAATATTTTCTTTGTTGCATTGTGTTTCTGCCTTGCTTGTTAGGCAGATGTATATCAAGAAGTCGTAAGACAGAATGCCTGTTTGCAAAGAAAGACAACATTACTGAAACTGGACTTCTGTCTCTTTATATTTAAGATTACAAAAATTAGATATCCAGTCTTTGAAACCACAGTTAATGAATTAATCTCTCTTTCAGCAGCTTCAGTATACTCCCTTACTTTTTTCTAAAGATCTAATCATATGCTAAAATTTTAAGTCACTGTAAGGAAAGAGTACAAAACCTGCTGTGGTTAATACACAGGCTTATACCCTGTTCTGAAATGCAAAAAGATAAAGACAAATTCTGCTTATGTTTTTGGAAAAGAAGTGAATAAACTTGACTTTATATTTAAACTCCATAATGTTGTACTGATATATAAATTGGGATTTTTTTTCTCCACTTATTTTGTCATTTGAAAAACAGAATTAGTTTAAATTTTCACTTCTTATATTCTTGAGATGTATAAGCATGGTAATCTTGGAAAAAATAAATGGAAAATTATGGAGTGTTGTAAGGTGTTGGAACCCTG
>JACBWW010000020.1:10733851-10879718 GCA_020086605.1 Lanius collurio | reverse complement strand
CTGGGCTGGGCTGGGCTGGGCTGGGCTGGGCTGGGCTGGGCTGGGCTGGGCTGGGCTGGGCTGGGCTGGGCTGGGCTGGGCTATATTTGGTCTGTGCTTATTGTTTGGGTGTCCTGGGCTGAATTAGCTGCTGGTCACTGAGTGGGTTTTGTTGCTGCCATTATCTTGGCTCTACGTGTCTGGTTTGGGAACCCCATCTGTTAGAGTCCTCAGGAATTCATCAAGGACTGAAATGTAAATTGTGCTGACTTGGCAAAGAAGAAGATGACAATCTAAATACCAAACCAACAAGGACTAGATAAAAAGGATTGTGCTACACTGAATTAAAACCAATCCTATTTTCTTAAAAGTGTGTGTGGAGCATTTGGATGAAGTAGAGGGGCCAATCAAGCAATGTGTGATCTCATGCACAGCAGTTGCAAAATGTATATGTACTGTATTATGGATAAGTTGTAAAATGTAGAGGTAGAGTAACATGTATAAATAGTAAAAGATAAGTAAGTAAAATGCATGAGTAGTGTGTTAAGTAAAAGTTATAAAATGTATAAGTAAGTGAACTGTATAAGTTATGTGTATAGGTTGTGTATAAGTTATGTATAAGTAGGGAGAATGTATAAGTAAGCAAAATGTACAGGTAGGGTATTATGTCAAAGCTGTGAGATGTGTGAGGTGTATTTTAAACAATAAGAAGCTTCTGTGTAATCACATTGATTCATTGATCAGAAGGCATGACTTCCTGCAATGGAGTAGTAGCTTCTGTGCAGAAACTGTTTACAAAATACTGGGACTTGGTATAGGTATGAGAAAACAACCAGCTCAAATGCATTTCCAAATGGAAATTCCTTATGAAAGATAAAGTAAGAGGTATTTTTAGAGCTACTTGAGAAGGCAACCTTTATCACTTACATTCTTCTATAATGTTTATTAGACAAATATACCATACTAATGTTAAGACAATATATCATTATGTTTACATCTTTGTCTGAGGTTTAGCTAATAGAAGAGACTGTGAGAAAATTCTGCAGATGATGGGAGGGACTTCTGAGCATAACAAATAACATGGAGCAATTTCACAAAAATTACAGAGTACCACAAGGAATGGATGCATTTCAAAGATGTTCAAGAGGGAGTAAAGTGACTTCTGGACTGATGTCCCAGTCCATCCTTATCTACACAGTCAAGCCTGGACATCCCAAGGCTGTCTCTGACCCCAGTTCCCTGCAGTGGGACTGATGCTGACCCCCACCCAACCGCAGAAATCCCAGTGAAACCTCAGCCCTGCACTGGAGGAGATCCTGACATTCTGCTTCTGGCCCCTGTACAACTACTGTATCTTTTAAATTCTGTGGGAATCTTCTTTTTGAAGGTCTTAATCTAAGGATTACTTCAGTCACTGACAAAAGAGTTGTGTTAGTGAGAAGTATTTCAGTATTCACTCATTTATAATTAATATGAAGCAAAATTTTGTCATTGTTTTACAGTTAAGTTTTTGAGAAGTGGTGTTCCTTAATTCTATGTAATAAATTATATAATTTAATGGTGTAGAAAATTTGACGTGATTTATTGTGAAATATCAAAATATGTATAAAAAGTACAGTCAGTAATGCCACAGCAGCAAGAGCCTTCCTAAAGCAGATCACTATGTCTTTTATGATCACTGATTATTTTTTCCCCACAAAGTTAAACCTACACCCTCTAAGTATTTATTGCTGTAAACTTCTGAGAACATCTAAAAATAGAACATTCAGGTAGCAGATCTGTTCGATCTTTTCTTAATATTGAAAGAAATAAAGTTAATGTGAAAAGTTTCCAATAGCAACTTTTACAAATTGTACTGTTGTGATCCTGTGGCATTTAATGTTGCACTTGCAAAGACATGGATGCAAGAAGTTTTTTCCTAGAACTGTTCAAAATAAATATGTTCTTGTTTACTTATGCATACAAGGAAAATTATTTAAAACACTTTATTTTGTTTCCATTCTTAACATTTTTCTTTTCTTTTATGATAGGCTGACTGTTACTTTTCTGACAATAAAATGACTGGTTGCCCTGAGGTTTGATTTTTGAATACGTGCCTTTGAATGTTCCAGTCTGTAATCACAGCTGTGATCAAGTCGTAGGAAAAGTAAAACAATATTCTATCTCTCTATAAAGCAATTTTTTCGCATTTAAATTTACCTGTGTAGCTCAGAAGCAGAAAATCCAACCTTTTGTCATCAACGCTTTCAGTAAGAGAAGTTAATAGTGATGTTTGGATAATGATTCAAGGAAACAAAATGAACCAAAAAGAGCATGCTGATTTCATTTGTCTTATTCTAATGTTTTAGAGAATGGATTTTTATTTATGGGATGACTTACCATTAAGTAGTAATTTTTTGTTATTATAATAATAATAATTCATACTGGTTTTGTTGATATGAACTTCTAATGGTCATCTCACATCTGTTTTTAAAAGTAGCATTTTCAGAAACTGTAGGGTAAAATCTATTTAACTGCATAAAAAATAAGAATATATTACTCTCAGCTATGAGATTTCATGACTAAATTTTTCTCTAAGTTATATTGTGATTACTTTGGGTATATTCAAGAATAATTGAAAGGTATAATTGGCTCTTTGCTGCTGCCACACTGTAAAACTTTGATTGTGAAAATTTCGTGTAGTAATTTAGAGGAAATGACTAAATCAACAAGCAGAAAAAAAAATTCACATTACTTCTGACAGAAGAAATAAAAACATATCAAATTCTCACAAGAGACTCAGCATCTTTGTGATTCACAGCAATTTACTGTTAAATATTAGTTATTCAATTAATACAATCTACAAAAATTTCTCCATTTGTCTCTGTTTTTCTGCATATAAAATAGATGTTTACTCTTTTTAGAATGGTGCATTCAGTTCAGCAGTCTGTTTAGTTTTAATTTTTCTTTAGTTCTAGTCATTGGGGAAAGACATGTATGCATAGATAAAACATATATGTACAACTGTGTGTTGCTGTTTGATGAATTTAGATCAGAACAAATAGTATCAAATCCAAATGGGAGGATGACATGAGTTCATATTGTATAACATACAATTTATATTATGAATTGCCTTGTTTTTTCGAATGAGAGAATAGAGTGATTCACCTTCTGAGTCTTGTACCATGGGTCTCATCAAAACTGTTCAGAGAAAACCCCTTTCTGGTTTGTCATCTTTAATTTTTGAGAGCCTACATTCTCAATCCAGCTTTGAGAAAGATTAGGTCTTTTCTTTCTTCTGCTGGCAAAAGGCACCAAGAGAATAGAGCTTCAACTTGGCAGACATTCAAAAGTTTCAGGCTTTAAAAATGCTTAGATTAATAGGGCAACAATCAAACAATCCAATGAGAAAACAAATCCAGAAATGGATAATCAGCATGGGGTAGAAACAAAGATATACTGCTGATTTGAAGCATATGCAATAATTGCACTGAAATAAGATTAGAATAAATTCTGCATCTCAAATGAGACTCGGTGAATATTTTAAATCAGTTCATTTTTTAAAATTGCATGACTAAACTCCCACTGGTGCCTCCATGCCTCAAACTCAATATTGTCTGAGACATTTTTCACTTTACCTGAATCTGGTCAAGAAGACAGACTGGGAGCCATTTACAATGCGTTGTCTCTCGGCTATCAGAATGAATTTGAACAAGAAATCACTAGGACTAAATGCATTCTCCTTAGAATCAGAAAGAAAAAAGTACTTTTTGTGAAAATCTTTGTACTTAAATCTCAAGATTACTAGACAAAATGAATTTTAGAATATAAAATAATAAAGCTGTCTATTAGTGAATGTCAATAGGCTGCCTGGAAAATTGTTGGAGGATGACATAAATATTCAATACACATGCTTAAAATTAATTTTCTCTATAGAAAGTGGAAATTGAGATTGTATTAACTGTTTACCAGTCCCTTTCAGAGCTTAGAAGTGCTGAAGAAGAAGCTGGTAGCTCTTACAGGTAACTTTTCACTGTAATTTTTTAAGAAAAAATATTATATGGAGTCTAAAATGCCAAGAAGCAGAAATGAAAAAAAGAAAGAGGTTTGAAATGTAGTATTTCACTGAAATCACCCTAACATTCTGAAAAAATTGAGAATATTAATTCTGGAAACTAGTCCATAGAATCCCTTACCAGTACCAAAATGAATTTTTTGTGTGTATTGGTATTTGCTTTTGAATAAACCCCTTCACTTCTATCACCAGTGCTGCCAGAGCATTACTCTTACTAATTTATTGTCTTCAGAATATTTTAGACATAAAATAAAGGTTAATAATACCATTATTAATTTTCTATTTTTTTTAATAAAATACAGAAATTTTCATTTATAATAAGTAGGGGTTTTTTTCTTATTTCTGCATGGATATATTGTGAAACAATTCCTAATATTAGTTAGAAGTATTTAAGAAAGTCTGCTTAGTGCCTTTCCTGAAGAGTAAGGTAGTAATCACAATTTGGGAGAGCTAGTTGCCTGAGGCAAAACTCCTTAGGAATTACTTCATTGGGTTGGACTTTTATTTATATTGTTTGGGTTTTTTTTAATTCGTCCACAGAGTGAACTCTTACAACATTCCCTGGGAGAAGTTTGAGAGGTTAGTACTCCTATATTGGGTATTCATGCACTATTTATAGCAAGGACAGTACTGTGGAAAAGTTTTGGTTTAGTCCCTAATATTCTGTAAGGAATTAATGTGCTAATGTATTATCTTCCTAGTATTTTCCTGACAAAACTTTTATAACACATTAAAAAATAAAAAAGATAGAACACTTAGATTGAATCTGCTGAGCTTAAATAGAGTAGATTTTTGGGCAAAATGATTCAGATTGTTTGAGAAGATGCCAAAGGATTAACAATTACACTGGTTATTTTAACAAAATTATAAACCAGTTGCTGAAACTCATTCCAAAATAATTGTGACAGCAGATTTCCTGCATAGCAGTAGAGTATCACTCAGCTATTCAGAAGTGCAGTAACACAGGAAATGGTACTCAGCAGGAGTACAGTACAATATTAATGTCATTTTTATCTGTAACCTGCAAAATACTTCAGTTTTAGGGAAGATAAAATAACCTATTGAATGAGATCAGGTTTATTTGCCTTCTAAATAAAATTAAAAAGCAAAAAGAAAGCAATCATCATTTTATTAATATATTACAGCAGAAATAAGTTAGCCAGGTTTGTTTTTGTTATAGACTGGATTAATTAAAATGAACTTCTTATGATCCAAAATTTTTAATAACTAATTTAAATAGTTACTTTGAAGCCCAGTGCCAATAAGCAAAAGTCATTCTCGTGGTGGGTCTGGTCTTCTGGATGGGAAAATTGTTCTTATTTCAGTATTTATTCAATCTACCTAAAATTTTTGGAGTCTTATTTTCTCACCATAAATGATAAGCAATTGCAGTAAAGTTGTACTAGTTTAGGCTCTGCTGAGAACATGTGATCATTAGACATTTTAGAGGCTAAATAAAATTTAAATTGCTCTTGTGCAGATCAGATTCCAATGTTACAAGAAAAGAAATAATTTAAATACCATCAGTCATTATAAACTACACTGTGAAAGAACAATTTATATTATATACCACTTGATTTTCAGTCCTAAACTTGACTTGTAATTTTTTCTTTTTTATTATGAATGAAGAAAACCATGATGAGATTTTATTGATGACTTTTTGATGGTATTTATGGTAGATTTTAATTTCTGGAACTGTTCTTGAATTTCCTCTTCGTCAGGCTTAATATCATGTGTAATTTGGTTTTTTTGAATGAGTGGGTGGCACTTCACCTGAGTTTGAACTGGTCTTTAGCAGTGTGAGATTGCAAATTCTTCAGGGCAGGTTTTGAATACTGCTCACAACAATAAGTTATGTAGTGTTTGGTGTTTGTACCTGATGAGTGCCAAGTGCTCCAGGCTCTGACAAATGGGCTCTGAGCTTGTTTTTCCTGTTTTTGTTGTTGTCACACTTTTTAATCTAAAAACTGCAAAAGATACTGCAACAACTGTCATCGAACTCTTTTAAAACACACTCATTTTCCTGATGAGAACAAAGCTTTGTCAAAAGGCATTTCCTGTAGACTCTGTCAATTTGTTTGCTTAGAGTTTGTAAAAATCTATACTGTTTTTACACAGTTGTATGAGCAGGAGATTGGAGACAGCAAAAAGTATATGAATATAAAAGTAATGTTCATGTTTTCTTTCTTTTTTTTTTTTTTTTTATTTCTTATCTTTCCCTTCAGAGAGATCTCACACCATAAGGATTGTCTTCTGAGGACTCAAATTTCCTAATTTAGTTCAATGATCATAACTGTGCCATTGGTTAATTCAGGCTACAAATTTCATAATGGGTTTTCATGTGCTGCTATTTTTTGTTTTTCAACAAAAACTCAGGTTCTGCAGAAAATTATTAATTTCTCATTGGGTTTTAATGGTTTCAGTGAAGAACCATTTTTGCAGCTATTTGAATTTTCTTTAAATAGTGGTGACTTTCAGTCTTCTGTTTCTTTTGGTAAAAATCCAGTTATTTGTGAAAAAAATGACATAATAATAGGCTTTAATCCTGGTGGTACCACAACCTTATATTATCATTTATGTCATTCTTTTAGTTGTGTTAGAAATAAAATGGCTTTGATTTGTAGAATAAAATTTAGCAGCTATAAAAGCAAATGATAACATCTTAAAAGAAAATTTAAAAAGATGTCAAAGATTATAAGGATAACCAAAAGAAAAGATAATAAAATTAAAATTAATTTTCCAATAAAAATAGACGTTGAACAAAACAAAGTTTCATGTGCTCTTTTTTGTTCTTATATGTATAGTGAGTCACCCAGAAAATTATGTTCAAATTCACTGTAAAAATTGTGTTTACTTTTTTATGGGTACATGCAATAAGTTAATTTAATACAATATGCATTTAAAAGGTGACAAAAGAAATTTCACAGTTGTAATGGAATGAGGTAACCTAAAGGAGGAAAAGAAAGGGGCAAAAAGGGAATAAACAATATAAAAAATATACATTCAAAGTATCTTTCCCAGCCTATACCACCAGTCTAATGGCACAGCACCAGGCATATGTCAGTACAGTATAAGAAGTCATAGGCTTAACTGCAAAGACAAACATCTTCACTTTATCTGCACTTGTTACACTGAATACAAATAAAGATGAATACCATTATTTAAAAGGTAGGTTTAATGCTGACAGACAAGTAAAAAAATTCCCTGGAGTGGATGTATATGTCAATGTCATCTTATTTGCACCTACCTACATGCTTGAATTTATGTTTAACTTTCATCAACACTGCATATTACCTAATTAAATAACCAAATACCTAATTAAAAAACTAAGACTATGGCTATGAAATTTTCAAATTTGTTGGTTGGTTTTTCAGTGGGATTTTTATTTGTTTGTTTGCTTTTACTTTCTGAGATAGAATCTAGGCAGCTGTCTGTCTAAACCTGAGCTGTAATATAAAACTAGTCTGAAGAACAAGCTACTCAGGAAACACATGGCACATAGTAACCTTGGAAACTAGAAATCTAAGAGAACTGCCTAATGAATTTGGAAGATGAGAATTCTGTAAAATAAAACTGATATCTTTCTTTCGTCGTGGAATTAGGTTCAGATGCCTATATCCTTATTAAGTGAACAATAGCCAGTTTAAATTTTCTAATATGCCCTAAAAATTTGATACCAGGTACCCTGCTGGTTCACTAATATAAAAGAGAGACTTCTATTAAAAGTAATTTTCTCCAAGAGATTTCCTCCCACCTTTTTGGGAAATTTAGGAACTTGTTTTCATTTCAGTACTGCTTTAAGGTAATTCTGAGTGAAGCTGGCCTGGCTGAGTTCTAATTCACATCAATAGCATTTCTTTTAATTGCCTTGATAAGCCTATGTGGAGGTCATCAGGGCTTGAGTACAAGAACTCAATATTTCTCAAACCAGTATTTCAACATCTTTCCGGTTTCCTAAATCCAGTACACAGTGTTTTGGAATATAAACAAAGCTGGACTGTAGTGCTACATGTCTATCAATATCATAGTAGTGATCAACAAAATGGGGGCTTGGGGGATGAAAAGGCAAATTTCTTTTCACATTCCACATTTTGCACCTTACATGAATTTGGCAATGCATGCATATACCCAGTGATGCTTACTGCTGTGAGATCTAGGACAGACCTTGGATTGGTCAGGCATTTGCAGGATCTTCTGCTAGAAACAGAACTAGTTGTCCACTGAGGAAGAATAACAGCTCACTTGGAATATTTTATTTAAATATCTTCTTAGAAACAAAACCAATACATGACTAAGATAAGGTAAGGAAAGAGAAGGATCAGACTGCCCAGGATGGCAAATCTGACAGTAAAACAGAGAGAATGATGTTTGGATGAAAAGGCAGGTGGAACATGAGGCTGCCCTGCAGGCTTTAGTAAACACAGAGACTTCATGCTGATTCAGATCTTGCCAGGAGATGTCAGTTGTTAGTTCAATCAGTAAGTGGACAAGGGTGTTATGTTGTTTTCTGATTCTCATTCATCAAGGACTTCAAACTAACTTCCCTTCTGATTCAAGAAAAAAGTGTAATTATTCAAGCAGATTTACAGTTGATGCACATGTTTCTAAAAATATTGTTTCAAACAATATTCCTTCTAACTTCTGACCTGGGAGAGACAGGCTGTAAAAAGACACAAAGGAACAGATTAACCTGTGAATACTGTCAGAACGATTTAAAAGTTCAGTGAAGCTGAATTTTTTTAGTTTCCTTGTTTAAAATCTCACACCTACATTTTTCTTTTGGTAAAAGAGTACTTCCCATGCAAGAAAAGTTGCTGCTTTGATTAACCCAAATGTGCCACACCTTAGAAAAATAAACTTGTGACCAAATGCTTTCAGAGATTTCAGTGAAAAAGATACCTTATGATTAAAATTGTTTGGGGGGGGGTGATGTTTTTGGGGGTTTTGTTTGTTTATTTGTTTTTGTTTGTTTGTGGGTTTTTGATGTTGTTGTTTGTTTTTGGTTTTGTTTTTGTTTAGTTATAAGCTGCTATATTCTGTACCATAGGATGAATTAAAAAATAACCAGAACATTCCCTTGAAGGGAAATTCAGAAAATATTTCACATTGGCCTTCTAGAAATATTTCTATTTGTTCATAACAATGAATTTCCCACAGCAAGTATCTTCAGCTGGGAGGTACTTTGACTGTATTCCTGATTACCATCTCATATTACATGACTGTAGTGTACTCACCATGGCAATATTAGTATGCCAACACTCACTGTTTGTGTAACATAGGAAATTTAATCTTTTATGACATACTTTGGGAATTACATTTAATTTTTTTATTATTGCTGGTGTGCAGTTTTCCAGAATTTTAGCCTTATAAAAGTGTAAATATGGCCTTTAATAACAGGGCATGTTTTAATATTCAGTCATTCCTTGTAAATATTGATATTTCAATCATATTCAAAAGAATTAAAGGGACACTATTACATGTTATCCAGGTTATAGTTAAAATAATTTATTTCCAAAACTGTAAAAGCTGTATTTAAACAGCCTCAGGAAAATGACCTGAAAAACAAGAAACTACAATGTTAACTGCAGCATGTAGAGGAATTTTCTCAAATGCATTAAAATATAGTTTACCATCTTTGAAATAATTTTTAGCAACTTGAAAAGTAGATAAATTATTTACAAGAATATGTATAGTTGTTGTTCTGCCACTACTTCTTTATGCTTTTCTTAATTTAAACCTTAGAGTTCTGAATAATTTTTGCCTGCTGCACAGACAGGCCAGATATCTAATTAACTGAATGATATCACTTATTGTTACTGAAAATTAGTAATTATAGGTAAGCTTTTAATATCCTGACTAGAAAGCCTCAAAGGTTAGAATCTGCAGTTCTCAAGGTATACAAGAAGCAGTTCATTGTGAAAATCATATACCTGTGATAATCAAGTAGAATTAAATTGCCCAGACACCAGCAAAAGGGTCATTTAAATGGATCTTTGATGAAGAGACCAAAGGGAAGAGATTTCACTGGTGAAAGTGAAAGACATAAAATAGGAAGAATAAAAATTAAAATATTTTTTAAAAAAGATTAACCAGCTGCTGGGAAGATTTCAAATGCAGTATTAGATTTAACTTTAAAATTCAAGACCTAATGTTGGTTGAATTAACAGTATCTCTAGCTGAATTAACAGTATCTCTTCCATAGTCTTGTCTCTAGCATGAATGTTTGCCCTTGACCAAATGCCTCTCTCACATACTCAGTGTTACGGTATCTGTAGTCTTGTCATTTAGACACTTCAGCATTTATGTGATAATGTGCATAATGCTTTTAATACAAGAAGCAGTTGGAGATATCAGAAAATAAAAGACTTTATACCCATAAAACTGTTACTTTCCTCACTACTAGTTGACTGGGAATCTTTAAAATAGTAAGGCAGTTTCTAAATACGTTAAAGATTTGAAAGGTAATTTTCCAGCTACTATAGCACTTATTGCTTAGAGTAGTGCTACTTTGGGCATCTTTCAATCTTCCTTTCATAATCAAAATTAAAAATGCATGTTAGACCAGGTACTGTCAATAAATCTGCACATCTTGTCTAGATAAATGTAAAGTGAATTTGAAAACAGTGAGATGCAGTGACTGACAGAAGGCCTAGTTTCTAACCTGTTTACAGACTTCAGAAACAAATAAATATTTAAGAGGCAAAAATGAATGTTGGTAACAGCAATCCAAGTGAATTCTTTCCCTAACACACTGAGAACACTGGAACAGTGTTTTCATAAATAAAATTCTCAGATCTCAGAAAGTTAAGTACATATCCTGAAACAGTGTTGTAAGTACCTTAGGATGTACCAAAGTGCAAAAGACTGGTATAGCAGCAACAGCAATGACTGATGAAAAAGCTAGAGCATAAGTCCTTTAGGAGAAGCTGAGGGGGTTGGGGTTGTCTAGACTGAGAAAAGGAGGTTCAGGGGCTGTCTTCCTGTTCTCTACAGCTACATGGAGTTGGACAGTTCTCCCAAGCAACAAGCAAAAGGACAAGAGGAAATGACTTCAATGTGCACCAGAGGAAGTGTAGATTGGGTATTAGGAAAAATTTCTTCACCATAGGGGTTGCCAAGCATCAAAATAGACTGCCTAGGGGAGTGGTTGAGCCAGCATCCCTACAAATATTTAAAAGACAGGCACATGTCCCCAGGTGCCATAAAAGTGTTCTAGTGGTGGACTTGG
Source organism: Lanius collurio (assembly GCA_020086605.1). Classification (NCBI taxonomy): domain Eukaryota; kingdom Metazoa; phylum Chordata; class Aves; order Passeriformes; family Laniidae; genus Lanius; species Lanius collurio. The sequence continues at coordinate 10,868,457 of JACBWW010000020.1, read as the reverse complement.
CAGTGCTAATTAACAGCTAGTTTACAGCTCAATGATCTTACAGATCTTTTCCAACATAAATTATTCTATGATTCTACAACCACACTGGTGCCATTTCTAGGGGTGATAAAACCAGAACCCATTATGGTTTTATTTCAACTACAAATTTGACTTATAAGTTTAACAAATACACAAGTTATTAATATACTTGGCCAAAGGTAATCTTGTACACACTTTCATCAGGAAGTGCAACTGATCTAATAATCTTAATTTTGATACTATGCAATTATAGCAATCAAAATAAAATGCAGTTGTTACCTAAAGAATTGAAAAAGTGTTTTAAGTAGCTGAACAGTTTTTTTTTAGTGTTCATGGTTACTTATAAGGAAATTTTAATAGTAGCAGCAAAAAACTTGTATGTATTTTTCCTGTGTCAGACAGAACCCTCAGATGAATATTGATGCTAAATTCTATTAACTAATCTCACCAAATTTTTTTCTTTTTTTACATGCAGAATTCTTACACAGTCCTATGAATTTGACAATCACAGTGGGTTTTCTTTTTCCCTTGAGCCTCCTAAATATGAACATCTTTTTCAGCTTATGACACATGTGAGAATTTTTTCCTTCCATAATTTTTGTCCTTCTTACTCAAAATATCCCTTTTTATGTCTGGCAGTTGAGCCAATTTTTCACCTATTGTCAGTCTACATCTTATCAATTTAACATCTTGTTAAAATCAAGATGATGTAGATGACATTCACAGCTCTACTGTTACACTTTTTTACATTACAAATTGTTACATCATAGGAAAGTATCAAGTTTGTTAAACACAATTTACCATGATGTATTTTCAGTCACTTTCTAGTCCTTCAGATACTGCTAAGTTCTTCCATAATTTTATCCAGGGGCTGAAATGCGCTTTGTGCAATTTTCTCTAAATACCATAAAATGAACAGTTCCATGGGCAAATGTGTAAATGAAGAGACAACATTGCTAGAGTCAGGGAAGTAAGATCAGTGCTCAATATCCAGGACAAGCAGTAATTTGTCCTGTCTAGGAAAACAGCAGAATCTCCAGGGGACAACTCTACATTCACAGCTAATTAAATATTAAGAAAAAATTCTGACTAAAACTGTGCAACTACAACAATCTTCATTCCATCTTTTCAGCAGACATGACTTGGTATGAAGTTTGTGCATGGGATCATAGAAATTCTCCATTCGTATATAAGCAAAGCAAGCTAAAAAATAAATGTAAGGCAAGAGTTTGGAATTATTTAATTTTTATATTCCATAAACATGGACAAAGTTTTTTAAGATGATGAAAAAGAAAAAAAGGCAAGAGAAAGGCTTTTCCCCTCTGTGCTCTTTTTTGACCACAAATTTTGCAAAAGAGTATCAGTGCAAAATCAACACGAACTTGATTTGAACGAAGTATAATTTATTTTTATTGCTGAAAACAATTCCTGTTTAAATGAAAAGAAGATCTGAATTCAGCTTGCTGTTTACCTCAGCTGTTAACAGAGGCTGCATTTTATTCAAAGATCAAAATGCCCTCTTTTAATTTATGTAAAAAAAATTGCCAAAGATTTCATGAGTCTGGTTTTTTGAACCAGGTGAAATGATCATTGGAGTTTATAAAGAAAATTAACTGAACACAAAGCTGTTAAATGAGTTTCATCAATGTGATCACCAAGCAGAGTCATGTAAATATCACATAATAATTACCTTAGACTTAACATGGCTTTGCTAATACCTCTCACCTATGCTTTTAGATATTTTAATCCAACAAGATACCTATATTAAGACCTAAACAACTATGTTTTTGTTTATAGGGTCAGATTGATTAACAAAGTATAGAGCACTAAAATGAGGTATCAGAAGTAGTCTTTTGATTCTGTCACAGCCAGATTGTTTAAAAGTATGCTTGTAGACCTCATTTGCATATTTGTGTAAACACATTAAACAAGTGCAGATGAAAAAAATTACCTGTGTCTTGAAATGAAAGTCAAGAATATATAACGTACTGTTATGGCTTAGCACAGTTTGCTGCGGAAATGGCTGTCTTGCAGAGAGAGACCCACAGACCTGATCAAAACCAATTAAAACCCTGATTTGAAAATTGGCATCTTTTTTAAGCCACTTAAGAAGTTGACACACCTCTGAGAAACACCTTTTGAGAATGGACAGAGAGGGAAAGGTGTCTCTGACTTCCGGCCCTTGGACAAGTAACTGGGAGCTGCCAGCCCGGGGAGAGCCCCGGAGCGGCCCCGTTCCATCTGAGGGGCCCGGCCTTGCCCATGGAGGCGGCCTGGCAGCACAGCCCCCACTGCGTCCAGAGCTCCGGCCACTGCCCTGCAGAGAACACGGGACCCAGAGAGATAAGAGAATTCCAGCTGCGAGCTAGCCTGGGTGAGATTAACTCTTTAAATGCTGTAAGGTGTCTTCAGAACAGATGAGCCTGCAGACATCCATCCTCTCCCGGGGGAAAGAACATGAGGAAAACATCCTGAAGGCACCAAAGTTGGTGAAGAAGGAGGGGCTAAAACCCTGAGGGAGGAGAAAGAGGAGATGCTTCAAGCCTTAGAAGATGAATTTCTGTAGCAAACTTATGGGAATGGACTGGGATATTAGAGTCCCTGTTGTAATTTCATAAAGCATGGCGGGTAGAGCAACTGTGAGCCAAGGTACCCCTGCTGGAGTCCAAACCAGCAAAGTGATATACTACTATGGACATTGTGAATGTATCTTCTCTCCATTTTTTTTGGCTCCAGAGTGCAGGACTCAGTTTACCTTCACCTGGAGGGGGTGTGCAATACACCTGGAATTTGCCCTAGTGGGTAGAGGGGCATGGTCCCACCCTTTGACATGGATTGATCCAGACCTCAGTAGAAGGGAACGTGGAGGGATGCATGTGAAGACACCTCTGTTCCTAGATGGGGATGTTCCCAGAGACAAAGATGCTTCTTAGAGATAAGGGAAGAGAACCTTGCTCCTAACAGCTCAGCCTTAAATTAGCACCCCATGGACTCAAAAACTGAAATCCTCAAAAAGCAGCTGTGGGGAAAGTTGTGATTCAAGGGAAGGGATTCTTTACATGCACGCAGAGAACCACCTGAGTGGTGGACTTGACGTGATACTCCAGCCACGAGAGAATTGTTCTTGTGGAAATGTTTCCATAGCATAAGCAAGAGAGACTCAGAGACTCCTTTCTCTCTCCATGTGAACTGAAAAAGATTATTATAGAGGTGCTAAACTGACTGAAAGTCTCGAAGGTTGTTTTCCCATCATCAGTAAGAGAAGGGAGAGAAGGTGGAGGAGGTGGGGAGAGTGGTGTTCTGAGGGTTTAGTCTGATTCTGACTTTTGTTTCTTTCTTTTAGGTCTGTTAATAAACTTCTTTGTAGTTTTTTTTTAAGTTTGTGCCTGCTTTGCTTTCTCCTAATTCTTATCTCACAGAGGTAAAATAAGTAAGTAAGGGATGATTTGTGCTAAACCACTAAATGTACTTCAAAGAATTGCACTCTATTCCTTGTCATCTAGAACTTTAGTTGATCCTTTTTCCATTTCCTAAGCTGGCTGGTTTGTTTTACCTAAATTTGAATTCATACACTGCAGCTGATTATAATAATATTACCTTTGCTTTCATCAATATGCATTGTCTAAATTTATAATATTTTTTTTAAATTATGCTTTTAATTAAAAAAAAAAAAGTTAAGTATTACCTATACATTACATCTTGTACTTAAAAATAATTGCAGGTTATTTTACTTCAGTGCTGAAAATGACACTTTATGTATATATAATCTATAAGAATAAAAATTTAGGGAAGCCTGTGAAATATGTTGCTCTTTCCAATGATCACAGAATCCTTTAATCTGTAATTTGAAAAAAAAAAAAAACAGAGAAAGTACAACTTGAGAAATTAAAAGACAATGTAGGAGATAAGGAGAGGGAATGAAGAAAAAAAATCAATTTTCTAAATCACCGTATGTAGAAAAATAAATGTGGAAAGTCCACTATGCAATTTTACACACTGTACTCTACCCTGCAGAGGGACAGAATTTTTGGAACACAACAGAAAATGAATTTGTTCTTGGATTTAGTTCAGAGAGAATCATGAGAGCAATTCATTTCTGATGCAGTTCCAGTAAAAGAGCTATTATGCTGATTGGCATTAAGTTCATCAGTTTAAATATATAGCTTTTATTCCTGAGTCATCATTTAGGTAAAAATACTCATTCTCTATGACAAAAAATGCCCTAAATAAAAGAAACAATTATTTGAAGATCTACTTACCTATTGTTCTTCTATATCATCCAAGTAAAGGATGTGCAACAAATGTCACAAAATTCTTAAAATAAGAGTGGGTTCACTGTTTCAGTACTTTCCTGCTAACAGTCAGTCAAATCCTATCTCATTTCATGAATACAACTGCGACTACTTTAGTCTTCTTCAAATTTATCTTCACCTCTTCTCTATAAAATTTTCTCTGATACTATTTCTTTTTATTCAGGTGGTGAGTGATTGATGTGTTATAATTTTAAATCTTGAGACAATTCTTTCATTACCCCAATCATGACCTGCAGAAAATCAGGAGTCATGGAATCCCTCTCTGAATCTGCTCGTGATAAAAATACAGTCTTATATAAACTCACTCATGTAGCTGAAGACACAAAAATGGCACAAGAATCTATAACAAAATCATTATAAGATTTCTAGTTGATTGCTATCAGATACCAAGGACAATCCATGATGCAGTGGAGCATAGATAATACAGAGTGAGTCACTAGGCAACACCATACCGAGTGTAGGACATTATTTGGATAACTGCCAGTCCAGGAGGAGATGGAGTAACTAATGTCTTTTGGAAAAGACATTAGTCTTTTGGCAAATTATTTTGTTGGAATATTTCCAGCAGTTTGATTCTTGCTTTCTAAGGACACCAATGACTGACCATAGCAGCAATGATGAAGCTCTTAGATGAACTATTTATTGACTTTGGAATAACATGCAACTCAAACATGTCTCTAGAGTTTCGTATTAGGAAATTATGTATTGTAACCGGGTAGATTAAAGTCTTAAAGTATGCAAATGTCAGCAATGACTATGATCTACATAGGATTTGTTTTTAAAATGCGAATCAGAATTAGAGAAATGTTGAACAAGAAGACTTCCCAATGTTGCTGTTCCTTTGTAAATTTCTTTTAACCTCAGGAATTTCAACATCAACTGCAAGGTCTTGCACTTAGATTGAGGCAATCTCCAACATCAATACAGACTGGGGGATGAATAGATTGAAAGCAGCCATGCCAAGGACTTGAGGATCTTGTGGATGAAAAGTTGGATATGAGACAGAAATGTGCATTTTCACTCCAGAAAGTCAAGGAGGTCATATCCTGGTGATGGAAGACAAAGAGAAGGCGGAATTACTGAATGCCTTCTTTGCCTCAGTCTTTACTGTTGAGGCCAGCCTTCAGGAATCATGGATGTTGAGGGTAAGAGAGGAAGGATGAAAAAAGGAAGACTTCTTGGTGGTAGAAAATTTGATTAGAGATAGGCTAGGGAGATTAAACATCCATAAATCTTTGGCCCCTGATAGGGTGCACACACAGGTCTGAGGGAGCTGGCACATGTTGCTAAGCCACTCTCCCTCATCTTTAAAAAATAATGGAGAACATGACGAGAAATGCTCAATGACTGGAAGAAAGCCAGTTTTACCCCCATCTTCAAAAATGGAAAAGAGAAGAGCATTGGAAACTACTGGCCAGTCATTCTCACCTCCATTGCTGGAAAGGTGGTAGAACAGACCATTCTGGAGGTCACTACCATGCATGTAAAAAAAAAGAAGGTCATTGGGAGTAGTCACATGGATTTACCAAGAGGAAATTTTGCCTGACCAGTGCAGTATCCTTTTATGATGGCATGGCAGTATGGGTTGATGAGGGGAGAGCAGTGAATGTCATCTACCTTGATTTTAGCAAGGCTTTTGCCACTCTCTCCCATAATATCCTCATAGGTCAGCTCAGGAACTATGGGTTAGATGACTAGGCAGTGAGATGGATCAAGACCTTGATGAATGGCAGAGTTCAGAGGGTCATTATCAGTGAAATAGAATTGGAGGCCTATAGTCTGTAGTGTTCCCCAGGGATCACTACTGTGTCCAGTCCTATTCAACTTGCTTATCGGCAGCCTGGAGCAACAGATAGAGTGCAGCCTAAGCAAGTTTGCTGATGACTCAAAACCGGGAGGAGTAGCTGGTATAGCTGAAGACTGTGCTGCTGTTCAGTAGGACCTTGAAAGGCTTGAGAGTTGGGTGGAGACAAACCTAATGAACTTCAACTAAAGCAAGCATAGGGTCCTAAACCTGGGGATGAATAACCCTGAGTACCTGCACAGGTTAGGGAATGACCTACTAAAGAGCAGTTCTGCAGAGAACAACCCCAAAGTCTTGGATGACAAGTTGATAAAGAGCTGGCAATGCCACTGCAGCCAGGAGAGCCAGTAATATCCTGGGGTGCGTCCTGAAGAGTGGGGCCAGCAGGTCTAGGGAGATGATCCTCACCCTCTACTCTGCCCTACGGGCTGCATCTGGAGTATTGTGTTCAGTTCTGGTCTCCACAGTCCAAGAAAGATAAATTGCTACTGGAGAGGTTCCAGCAGAGGCCAGAAAGATGATGAGGGGTCTGGAGCATCTCTCCTATGAGAGATACTGCAGGAACTGGAACTTAGTCTAGAGAAGATTGAAAGTGGACCTCATTAATACATAGAAATATCTCAAAGGTAGGTGCCAAAGGATGGTGCCAGACTCTTTTCAGTGGTGCCCAGCAATTGGACAAGTAGCAATGGCCATAAACCAAAACAGAGGAGGTTCCATCTTAACATGAGGAAGAACTACTTTACTTTGAGGGTGGCAGAACACTGGAACAGGCTGCCCAGAGAGGCCATTGAATCTCCTTGTCTGGAGATATTCCAAACCACTAGATGTATAACCTGCTCTAGGTGACCATACCTTGACAAGTGTGTTGGACTGGATGATCTCTAGAGGTCCCTTCCTACACTAAAGATTCTGTGATTCTGTGATTCTCCTTCTTTGCTCTGCTCTAGTGAAACCCAGTGTAGGTTACTACATCCAGCTCTGGATTCCTCAGTATAGGAAAGACATGGAACTCCTTGAGCAGGTTCAGAGAAAGGCCATAAAAACGATCAGTGGGATGGGAATGTGTGCTGTGAATAAAGGCTGAGACAATTGGAGTTGTGCAGGCTGGGGTAAACAGATCTTATTGTGTCTTTCAATCTGTAAAGGGCACTTATTAGAAAGATAGAGGCTTATAACAAAACCTCATAGTGTCAGAACAAAAGGTAACAGTGTTAAACTTGAAGAGAGTAGGTACATGTTGTGGTGGACTCCCCTGGGCCCCCCCAGCTGGGTCCCTGCCATGTGACTAACTCAGAGATAGTCCTTTGTCTAATGTTCAAGCAGCCTGGGCTCTGATCTGGTTGGTTGTTTATCCCAGCTCCACCCCTGGTATCCCATTTCTCCCTCTCTGTGACAAAACCAACGGGACACAAAGCCTTGCCCTCCTACCCCTGCCGATTGCCCAGGTCAGCGCTCTGTCTCTCGGGACAGAGAGAATAAATGAGTTTTAAGATCATAGAGGGGGTCTGAGCAATATTTCTCTCTCTGCTTCTGCTTCTGGTGAGTAACTAACAGCTAGCACTGGCTTAAGTGGAGCTGCACAGCCAAGGAATATTTAGGCTATTTGTAAATGGTTTAAGATATTCCAAGGCATAAAGAGGCAAGCTTACCACAGAAATTAAGCAGTGTATAAAGCTATTCAATGCCAGAGGTTCAGATTAAATACCAGAAAGAATTTTATTACTATGATTGTGATGAGATTGAAACAGGTTGCCCAGAGAAGTCATGGATGATCAACCCCTGGAAGTGTTCAAGGCCATATTGGACAGGACACTGAGCAACTTGATCTAGTACCTTTCATGGCAGTAGGCTTGGATTAGATGAACTTTAAAATTTCTTTTTCAACCCAAACTATTCTATGATTGTACAATAAATGGAAAAATCTTTTACCTTGAGGAAGATAAAGCTGTGAGCTAATTTTAAATTTTAACTGATATAATGTCTTAATATAATCTCATTACATAATTGAATTTGATCAGAAAACTATGAAATATATGAATGATTCAAGGGAGGAAACAAATAAGGTAATGCATGTTCAAAAATATGCATATAATTGTATGTGGATGTGTCCCAAAAAAGCAAGGAAGCTGGTGAAGGCTCTGGAGGAGCATAAAGGAGGCTGAGGGAAGACCTTATCACTGTCTATGAAGGAACCTGAAAGGAGGCTGGAGTGAGGTGGTTGTCAGTCTGATTTCCCAAGTAACAAGGGAGAGGATGTGAGGAAATCACCAGTGAAGTTTTACAGTAGAATAGAATAGAATAGGATAGAATAGGATAGGATAGGATAGAATAGAATAGAATAGAATAGAATAGAATAGAATAGAATAGAATAGAATAGAATAGAATAGAATAGAATAGAATAGAATAGGAAATGTGCAGGATGAACCTGCCCCAACCTTATTAAAAGGTTTCTAAGCGTATACCCATGAGAGTTTGGCTGCCAGACCTGAGGCAGTGCTTAGTGCATAGCAAAGGGCAGCCCTATCCTGCTGGTGGCCATCAGAGGGCCTCCTTGGCACCTCGTGGGGATGGATGTTGATGCCAGGACCAACCCCATCTCCATGGGTGCTGGTTTTGGTAAAAGCACTGGTGCTGTGGCTCTGACTCAATACAGGTAATAATCTTCCTTTAACAGTTTATCATAGCACAGAGCAGGTGGGACAATAATACTTTTATACGTTGCAAGATTAATTCCAAATTATGGAAGATTGTGATTTTTTTGAACACTTCCATTCTTCTATTAGACATATTTGAAACAGGTGAAATAATCAATGAATAATAGTATTGTCTAAATATTAATGAATATTAATACCATAAGTTCAGTGAATCATATATAAATTACTTTTTATGTCTATACAAATTTTTCTGCAGTTATTAAGAAAGTGTTGAGTTTATCACATACAATAAAGCATCCAAGGTAGAGTAAAGAGAAAAGGAAACTTATGATGATTCCTGTCAGTTTTGATTCCTGCTTTTAGAATGTTTTATTTTAGGCTTATTTTCTACATGGCCATCATTGACATCCATCAAATAAATGATTTATTTTCATCCTGGTCTTTTTTTTTTTCTTTTTCTTAACTGATATGTAGTTTTGCATACATAATGAAATAAATACAGATTCATACTGCCATAAGAAATGCTAACTGTGAAAGATTAGGATATGTTACAGAAAGTTATCTGTAATAGGTTTTGTTTTACTGTAAGAAACTTTCAAGCTTCACAAAGCAATAAATTAGGTGCAGTTTTGAATGCAAATATATTGCTGAATGTTTCAGTCATTAAATACTCAACAACAGCTCAGACATACCTTGAAAGAGTACAATATGTTTTATTAAAAAAGAGAATTTTATTAGGATACCTCACTTCTAGAAGATCTTCTGATTATCAGTCCTAGAAAAGAAACTACATCTGTGACAGTTCATTGTCATTCAATTGCACTGCAGTGTCAGCACTGGAACTGTGCCCAGGTCTCAGTAGCTGTTCTCAAAAATGTACTGTAAATCACAACTTAGTTTAAAGTATGCACTTTCGGTGCTATTGAAGTGCTATTATGCTCCAATGTAGCCACTGAGGGTTTTGGGTAGCGGAAAAAAAAAAAAAAAGTGTGGCAGAATGAATAGACAAATTCTATCTACTTTTTTATATTCTGTAATTTTATTCATGTCTTTGCATTGAAAGAGAGAGGAGTCAGGGATATTTTTCAGTGTGTCCTTAAATGTGCAGAGAAAATTTCAAACAACTAAAGAGATCATTTTAGAAATTATATCACACTCCTTCATCTGTTCCTTTTCTCATTTGACCTATTTAGGCAGATATAGAGTTCCCTGCTTATTCTCTCACCTAGTATCTTTAAAATTACTTCAGAAGGCCTTACCACAGTGAAAACCAATAGACTGAAGCAATACATTACAAAGGACAACTTTACACTTCAAAGGATTCTCCTGTATCAGATGCCATGGTTACAAACACTTCTAAAATAATATTGGCAATGTAACTTAAGTTTGGCTGTCTTTTTAAAAAGTACTATTTCCTCCATTTTAGATTATGCTATCAAGATCCTATGACATTATCATCCTATTTTTTTTTTCTTCTTTTCCTACATTCATATTATATTAGCTTCTATTTGTAAACACCCAAGACTTAAATGTGGAATGTACAAACAGCCATTGATTGGTAACATGGTATATCAGATGCTTCAAGTAATTGTTTCATAGATAAAAAATAGCAATAAAAACAAATTAATTATTCTTGTTATCCCTCTTTTACTGAAGAAATCTAGTAGAATACCATAAAAATCTCATCAAAAAAGCAATAATTGGCTGATGTAGAAACACTATTAGTTGTCATTGCTTCTATATGTGTAGAAGGAATTGATGAAGAAAGGTTCATGAAAGTTTGGTATGTAAAAATATATCCTCCTGTGAACATATTTTCTTATCTCCCCTGTGACACATATGAAATTTCAATAGTGATTTATTAAAAATTTTGATTTGAATATTGAGAAGATTTGCAGTATAAGGGTTAAAATCAGTTGAAAAGCAAAAATCAAATTATATTATCTGGGAAGGTCTACTGTAAGCACTTGGGAATTTTTACTAGGCAAGTTGACATCTAATAATTGAAAAGAACTTGAGCACATTTTCATCAGCTACTACAGGGGTTTGATCAAGGAGAAGGAGGAAGAAAAAGCAGTAACCAATTTTTGGATGGCTGAAAAGTTTTCTTATGAGAAAAAGAATGTAATTATTAAAGAGCTATTTTGGTTATTGCGACATAATAATCTAAAAAGTTCAGGCCTGCTTAGATTGTCATCAGCTGACAATGTATGTAAAATCAGTAGCATTCTCCTTCAAAGTTAAAAAGTCGTCAGATAACCTGCCTTCCAAAGAATCAGACAGAAAAATACAATGCATTGTGAGATAACAGCATCCCGACTCCATCCAGATGATTACAGAACTATTTTCAGGCATCTTTCACTTCATTATCTTTGGATTTTTCATCCAAATCACACCAAAGCAAATCATGCAATACTGAAGTGTTTAAGAATTATGGATGATTCCTACAATATATAACAGAAGATTATAAATTTCCACCTGCCAGTTATATCCTATAGCTACTATCCTGCTTTTTAAGATTAGATGCCCTTACAGATCATTTTGTGTGTATGTGCATGTACATGGTCTTATTCATCTAAAGATACCTGCAATATATGCTTACCTGTCCCTTATAATTAGAGTAGGACTGGGTTTTGTTAGAATTAACTCTTGTAATTGTTTGCACTTCCACGTTTTAATTTTACTAATGTTAACCATGATTTCTAAAACTTCTTTAATCAAGAGTGTTTTAAATGATGAGGGGAAAGAATAGAAAAATGGGCATTTTTGTAGAATACTCATTTCCACTGCCATTTGTGAATCCCACTTCGCTAATAAGTGAAGAAATGAAATAATTCTTTTGATGTATTATTGCCCATCTGTAATAAACTATAGTCTAATTAGATAGCTTTAAAATTACTTAGATCTGTAATATTCACATTTATTCATATATAACTCTGGTGATTTGCCAAATAATTTACATGGTTCAAAGAAGCAAGTTAGATATGCTTTGACCTCTCCTAAAATGAAATCTAGGAATGAATAGGTCTATGCCAATCCACATGTAGGCCATTCTAAAAAGTTCATAGGAAAACTCAAAATAAAATCAAGAATCTTAGGTTGTACTATAATTTGATTAACCTGAAAATTTTGCAGATAGCAAAACAGTGTAAAAAATGAAAAATGAATAAAATAATAAAAATAATGTCTAAAATATCCACAATATTTTAAGGTGCTACAAATTAAACTTCCTTAAAATATTGTAATTTTATATGTTGGTGTTGACATTCAAAAATAAGATAAACATCCATTGGAATTGTATTTTCAGTCACTCAAAGAAACATTCCAGTTTTTATAGCTCCATCATAGTCTTTTCTAAAAAAAATTAATAATTTATATGGATTTGCAACAAACAATAATTAGAAGAACAAAAGTTTCTTCTAAATATTTCAATAGATGTTTAAAAGAAGTATTGCAATGTTTATGTAGACTGATTTCCATTTAATAATTGCTTGGATCTTACAGAGCATATATTACAAAAAAGTAAAAGAGGAAAGATCAAAAAAAAAAAAAGACAAAACTGAAATAAACACATACAAACTATGGAAGAGCTGTTGTTTCTTAAATGAGAACTTACACAACAAAATGAATGGGGATGGGGGGAAGGAGAGGGTTGGGTTATCATAGCATAAAAAATGTTTCTGACAATTATTTTTCTGCCTCATTATAAGTCCCTATTGTAACATTCAGGAACATTATTAAAGTCAAATCTATATTATGTTAATATGATTGTAATTTAACAATTCCATACACCAAACAAATTATTCATGTGAATCTGTGGCTGTAACATATACATTAATATTCTTCCTATGATTTTGAAAAAATCATAAAATTTGATCATAGATTATCTATTTGGGTTTTTTTGGGGTTTTACTTTTTTTTTTTTTTTTTAATTCCCTAATGCCACTAAATAAACCCCAATACCTGAGAGCCTGTGTCTGTAGGAAGTTTTGAAAAGACTTTTTTGTAGTCAGTGCCTTTTTCCATGATTACAAAATGAATGCTGGATGTTTCATAAAATTTTTTTGAAATAAATATATGAAATCAAAAAGAAGTTCCCCATTAGATTTATTCAACAATATTGATTATATTACTCATATTCTGTAGTTGAAAAAAAATCTCTAGTTATTTTTTAAATTGTTCTTTCTTTTCAGTGTTTTGAACCTGAAGACATAGGTATATATATTTTCATCATATACAAAACCAGATTTTAGAACGTATGAAAAAAACTTCTCTGAATAACACTTAATACTGTTTATTAACAACTAGCCCTATTTAAACAAATCCATATGTATTTATATGATATTTTAATTATAGGTGTACATATGATCTAGTTTGTCTAGAGGCTCATGTGCTTATTGTATGTAAAAAAGAAGCTCCAAAATTATTATTGTTTAATTAGTTGAACTGAGAGAAATTTGCTTTCCTCAGATTCCTTTGAAAGACCAATATGTACAATTAATCTCAGATTATATTAAGAGGATATTTTATATTCACAGTTAAAAGAATCTCTAGTACTGTTTGTATACAATTGAGAAAAAGTGGAAAATAAGGAGTTAACAACAGTAAAAACAAGATAAGTGGTCTGTGAAACGATTAATATCATGTGCTGTAGTTTCTGGAAGAATTCAATATATAGAGGTAACAAGAAATGGGGGCAAATGGAAAATACTACTTTATGCTGCTCTTTTGGAAGAGACAATGTGTTTCTATATTATTTGAATAAAAATGTACACATAAAGAATTAAGGAGCAATTCTATAAAGGTGAGAATTATGAAATTCAGTTTTTTTGAATATATTAAAAATAATTTCAACAGAATATTTTTCATGCCTCTAAAACCATATAGTCAATTATATTTTGTTTCTGAAAATCATTAATTTTTTTTTAGTCTGTATTGATTATAATGATTCACAGTTATTATGGACCAAGTTTGAAGAAGCCATTGTTAAAAATGATAGTGCTCTTAAATACTAAGGAAAAAAAATTCTGTATTTTATTATTATTGATTATTGCTTCAAAACGAACAGAAGCAACTTAATTTTCTAAAGACCAGTTATCCCTATTTAAAATAAATTATTTGAAGGATTCAAAGCACTAGCAAAATATTGGAACTCATCATTAAAGGCTCTCCAAGTATATCCATCTACTCCTTACAAAATCAACAACATCTTGAATTTTAATTTTTTAATATCACTTCTTTAAAAGCCTATCAGTTGTTTTATAAAATCCTAAGGACATGTAGACACTGCGGGCAAGAATGAGTTTTGAAAAGCTTAATGAAATATTGCTTTCGAGCTTAAGGGGCAGAGTTTTGTCTGCCTAAAACAACAGAAAATATTAGAGCTCACATCCATTGTGCACTTCAGCATTTTGAATATCCTTGTTAATATTAACTACTTTATTAAGTTTGTCTTTTCAGGAAGTGTGGCACTGGGATAGAATTTCATTTGCAGCGCAGGTTTATTCAGAAGATTATAAGTCTATTTGCTGAAGGTGAGGTGGCAATTTGGAAGTGTTACCTGCTAATGAAAAGTATGATACTCTTTTTTGTGTCTGAAATGCCTAAACAAAATATTAGTTTGCAAGTTCCTGTCAATAAAGCAGTAGAATTACTAACCAATTAGAGAGCTCATGAGAAAAGCTGGAAAATGATTACTTTTTCATGAATTTCAAAATCTTCAGTTTCATAGCTGGGATGGTACCATCAGAGTGGATATTTTTGCAGCTATCAATCTGCTTCCTTCTTCTTCAATTTATTATCAAAGTCTAATTAAAATCAAAAAGTGATGCTGAGTACTGTGCATATTTTCAGTTAGTGAAATAGCCTTTCATTCAATGGAAAAGATTGGATTCTAGATTAAGACTTAGTGGTCGACAGACATGCACTGGGTATCATGCAGGCTTACAGGATCAAAGGAGATAAGAATTAAACTGTGCAGAAGATCTTTCCTGTCTCCATGGCAGATACTACTTCAAGAGATAAGGATGATTTGTAGAGGAGATATCCAAAACAGTTATTGCACTGAAATATATCTGAATGTCCACAGAGAGTTAGACAGCTGTATGCGAGACCAGAATGGAGCTCTTGTAATTTGACACCAAAATCTGTGACAATTATGATTGAGAAGATAAAATCTATTCACTGGATTAATAATTGTAGAAGGAAATTATTTAGGTAGGCTTGTGTAATTTAGCAGTCTGTAATGCAAAGCACAAAAAATTAAAAGCTTAAGATGTCTGAATTTCACAAATATCAAAAAACCCCCCCATATATATAAAAAGATGGTTTTATAGAGTGTTTTGCAGACAAAAGAATACAGAACAACGCACTGTTGCAGTTCCTTGTCTGTATCTCAGGATTTCTTCTTAGTCAAAACCTCAACAACTGAAATTATCTCAGTCAGACATGGCAGTGTCATAGAATTTTTATTTCTGATGTTCTAAATGGGAATCCATTAAAGATGGGTGATGATGCAATTTGAATAAATTCAGATGATCCTGCTGGAAGCATAGATTATGATCTTAATTTTGGGAAGGAAAATTGGCCTTTCCTTCACTGTCATAAGTAGCATAGGAAAAGAAAACAGTTGCTGATATACAGACAGTGTTGTGGCCATGGAATAAAACCAAAACAGGCTGTTTTCAAAGCTGGTACAACTTATGGTTGAGTAGTCATGGTTGTGAGCAAAACCATCATCAGAGCTGAAATCAGATTGGAATTGATGCTTTGGGAAAACACTTTTCAAGGTTTAAAACTGAAGGTGGCTATTGAAGAGAATTGAACTTGAAGAAGGGAAAGATCCAGGAACATGCCACTTGATATTATAAGTGCATTCGTATTTCTACCTGAAAAATAATCAGTCTTGTAAAAGGATTCACTTAATCATCAGGGTACAGAAAATTTAAATCAGATCCAAAATCTATCCTCAAGATTATAATCTATTGCAGTAGATGTTATAGCTGGCAGCATTAACAATGCAAGGAGAAAAATGAATTATAGGAAATGGGAGAGTTACTAATTATCCAAAAAATTATTATACTGAGTAATGAGGTTTTTTTCACTTAGTCAAGTGGGAAATATAATATTTTAGACAGCACAACAGATAACTTTCTGGAAAATTGGCAAGTATCCAAGTTTGCTGTAGACTGTTCTTTCTGGGAACAGATGTTTTGGGAAAGATTTCATCCTGTGAGAATGAGCACAAGCCTGAACAATGCTGAAAAGTGAATTGTCATTGAAAATATTACCTAAAGACACTGAGAAATAGGAAATCAGATCAAAGTTTCCAATTGGCAAGAACAAAAACTCTTACCTCTCCTATTTGGGCACAGTGATGGGATACCAGTAAAAATAAGTTTGGTAGAAAAGGAAAAAATTGTTGTTGGACAGCCCCTCAAAACTGACTGCATGACTGAGGAATTGATACGAACATGTACTATATCAAATATTGCTAGATAATTTTTGACCTGATATTTTTAAGGTCTTGCCACATTTCCAATATCTCAAAGACAGCATTTCTTATTACTTATCATTTCTTCTTTTCTTTTTCTGTATATTAGACTTACATGTTGGAGGGCTGCAATCCCCTCCGGCCCCTGCTCCCCCATCCTAAGATCCTTGGGCCTGATCTCAAAAGTTTCTGATAAGTCTTGATTGAGTTGTCCAAGAGGTGAGTTGTCCCGTGACTGTACCACTCCAGCTGCGAGGAACTCCCTGATCATACCAGGAGCTCTTGCACAGTAGAGCTGACAACATTCAGAAACATCAGCTGCTCATTCAAGGAGTGAAACAGAGGATAAGCAATTATCCTTTGTAGCCTTGGTGAAACATTTACCTGAACTGTAGCCCAGGTGAAACCATACCACTTCAAATTGCAACCCCAGTGAAACAGTGCCATGGTTAATGCACCTTCAATAAAAATGTCCAGTAGTAATCCACTTGGGTTGTGGCCAGGATGGAAACCTAATGATGATCAAAGTCAATCATCTTGTGACCCTATAAACAGTGGTCCTGAGCGAGGCCCTTTAAGCTCACCTGGATTGCAGTAGGCTGTGCCAGCACCTCCCTACATTAGAGTTCACAAAACCTCAGGCTTGAGATACGTGAAGAACCATCACTGATGATGAAAACTACGCTGATACATCCTCCGTCTCATCTCCACATTCCTCAAGATGCAGCCCTTGCCTAATGGGAAACACAGAGGGATTTTTTGTATTTCACTCAATCTAAGGGAAGTTTTTGATAGGTACCCTTTCATACATAGAAATAGGTGTAGACATTGTTTTACTCATTTGTGTGAGAATTGATTATGATATGAATGTTACTACCTCAAATCTATAGTTTAATCATTGTTATAATTTTACTAAACCCTATTGAATCACTCTGTAGATGTTAAAATATTCAGTGATTAAATGTTGCTAAACCCTTTAGCACTCTTATCTTGCGTCCTTATCCTTTGCACTCTTGCCCTCTTTGGTACTCCTGGATTCTGCGTACATGATTCGAAATTTCTTCTACTTTTGTCTTCCTTTTTATGTTTTAACCTGTGTATTAAGTAATAGAGTGAAGCTTGCCATCAAACTCTGTAAAGTTACATTTTCACAAATTCCTATTAAATCCTGCTTTTAATCTTTGACAGTGTTTCTTTTAATAGACAGGCCCCTCATTCACAACACAGGTATAATGTTTATTCTGTCATATTTTTAATTCACATGGTTATTATCATGTATCAAATAGGGATGGATACATGAGAGAGCTGTAATTCTAGAACTGACAATAGCAGCACGACTACAGCAGATCTATATGTTTCTTAAATTAGAAGAAAGAGTAAATAGCTTTTGCAGCAGGGTTCCTGGCTTCTTATTCAAGTTTGGAGTTCTTGTTTTTTACAGAACATTATTATACTTTTTTTTAACAATATGAGTTGAAGACTGTTAGGATTAGATTATAAAATACCATGTACTGAAGCCAATAGTACAGATTTTAGTTAACAGTAAATACTAGGTAGAGAGAGAGAAAGAAATAGGAGGGACAGGGAGAAGAAATAGAGAGCAAGGGAAAGATTAGCTAGAAAGGTTCCACCACCACATGGATCCCACAGAATCCTAGTGGTCTTCTTCCCCCAATCTTCTCGATGGTGGGGATCTTGGAGTCATTTTTCCAGAGATACCCAGGGAGCATCCATGGACATAGGTGCCATTCCTGCAGCTTGGGCTGGCATGTGTATATGTACTTGCTTCCTTTCCAACAGTTTTGTCTGGATAGGTTACCCAGATGTGCCTCACCACATGTGGAACTAGCATCTTGCTATTGTTGCCATCTGCGCTTATCTCAGTGGAGATTTGTCTGGTAGCTTATCTTATGGGAAATTCCTTCTCTGNAGGGGTCCTAAGAGAATACACGTCCCCACATAACTGTCTACACCTGGCTGCTCTTAATGAAGATAAATAATGACATACAATGTTAGAGGAAAATGTTAGGCGGTTTTGAGGTGTTTTTTCCTGAGCAAATGTACTAGAGCTTTCTGTTTCTCCATCAAGAGCTTGGACAATTTACAGTTACCTCTGGTGCTGTTTGTCATACAGATTGCTTGCCTGGTTTGTGCTGAAAGACTGCGTAGGACTTGATGCAGAAAAGTCTATGAAAAGTATCATGTTTGCACTTTATTGTACTGTATCTGTCACATTATGGTATTTTGTCCTTAAATGGTTATGGCTTCATTCTCTCCTTAAACAGATTCTTTATTTTCTTATCTTTCAAAAAGAGTCTATTTTTAAAAATTAATTATTTTGCCTCTTTTTTTCCCAGTCTTCTGGATCTCTTACTCTTCTAACTTCCCACCAGCCTCTCTCTCACTGTGGCACCTTTTTTATGTCAGCCTGTAGGCAGTCTTGGACAAAGAGGGGGAGCAACTAACTGTCCAGTTCAGTAAGTGAGTGCTGCATACTTTAGAGTATAAATATGGAAAATACAAAACTAGAAATACTATTGGGGATTAGAGCCTCTGTGCTGGCAGTGTGCTCACCAATAATATTAAATGAGTGCATTTCTTGATTTAGTTTTATATTTGGGAATCTAATACACTAAAGAAACAAAGTCAGTATTTCTAATGACTTGTTCTGTCAAGATTTGGCAAATATTACTCTGTCATTACACCATAACCCTAGAGAAAAAGTATTAGAAGGAGATATCATAACATACCAAAGACTGATAAAAATTCTAACTAAATTTAACATCATTACTGTAAGAATGGCATGTATCATAGTAAGTATTGCATGACTTAGATCAAAACAAACCCTGCATTACAAAGTAACTAAAGCAGGCATTTTACAGAGTTTAAAAGATATTTTCCCAAGGTGTATACCCAAAAGCAAGAGTTGAACTGCATGTCTTCTATTTTCCTTCTTTAAGCAGTGGAAATGCACATTTAAACTCTTCCTTTTTGTTTCATTTTTTCCTAGCAAAAATGACCAAGATATTTTTGGCTTGTTTCATTCAAAGGTACCCTAGAGGAAAACGTTATGGCAGACATACACTTAATTTACATATTCAACTAGAATTTTGGCACAGAATTTTAAGAACTGCTATGCATAGTAACAAAAAATGCCAATATTAGAGAAGCTAAAGATGGGGCAAATCAAGTGAAAGCAACATGACATGATGTAATTCAACAGGATAATGCTACTTACACAGTAATCTATGCTTGAGCATGATGTAAAAATAATACAAGTCTTTTTTTCTTTTCCCCCCCCCTCCCATATTTTAGATGTCATATTCCCTAAAAGTCAGCCAACACAAATAAATATTTTTATATTTTTGTTTAAAAACTTTGGGGCATGTCAAGTAAATGCAGAACAATCTCAACTCTTTTTTCAGATGAAAAAATAATAATCGTAAATAAGTCTGTCTCTTTAGTAACAGTGGTTCAAAAATGAGGCTTCCAGCTGTAAAATAGCTTGTAGAAGCATTACCCTGGATCACTTCATTTATATAAGCAGCTACCTTATTTTAGTGTTTTTAAAGGCATGTAGCTATACAGTATCAGCCTCACAATGGGAAATGCAAATTTTGACTAATGCAGGAGCTCGAACATCGACTGCATTCTGACAGATATCCCACCTATAAATCTTTGTAACTATTAATAACAAGAAGGGGATGGTGGAGAGGAAAGATATAACCCAGATATTTTACAGTTTATCACAGGACCTTGCTGTCTAGGGAGTTGAAACCAATTAAAGGGTAGATAAATAATACAAGACACAGAACAATATTGATTCACAAGAGAATTGACAAAGATCCTTAAACCTTTTTCCTTTTCTTCCATGTCTTACAGGATAACTTTTACTGAAGGATAAAAAGGAGACATGCTTTGTGACCATGCACAACTGAATAGGATTCAGACATACGGAATGAGTTTTTCTTCTGTTCCAAATGGCTTTTATTTCCAAAAATTGGTTCAACTTTTGTGCAACTACTTTGAATTCAAATGGAAAAACGTGTTTTGCAGTCACTCAAGCTTATGAATTAATAGCTGAAGATTCTAATAGTCTGCCCTGGATAAGGGCCAAAATTGATTTAATTCTATGGTTTCATTTCTGTGAGGAAGGTAAAACTGAATTTTGTTTCATCATTAAAAAAAAAAAAAATTAAAAAAAATATAAGCAGCAGCAGCAGCATAGCAGCATTATAGGACTTGGGAAATATACTGACTGACAATATAGAATCATGTAAAGTACTTTTCCTCTTTTTCAGACCGATGAAATGAAAGAATTTTTTGCATTGTATAATTCATCAGTAACACTATTTCAGACTATGAATGGCACATTTAGAATTCTATATCTACAAATAAAACTTGAGATTTGTATTCACAGTAACTAATTGCATAAGTCTTCTAATCATTACTTAAGCAAATCAACATTACCAGAAGATCCAAACCTCACTTAAGTCAGTAGAAAATGTCTAACTTCCAAATGAAAAAATCCCCAAATACTATGTTTGCAAAAAAAAAAAAAAAAAAAAAAAAAAATCAGACTTTGATTGTTAAGATGTATAACAAGATATGAAATCATTAAAATATGATCAGCAGTTATATGAAAAATTGCCATCTTGGAGACATTTAGTAAGAGCTACAGACAAATATTCTGGCATATATGACTCTGTGCCCTATGCATTACTTATTTATATGTAAATAATAATGATGTAGGAATGGAAATGACTTTGTGATCTCCTTGTTCTTGCAGATTAGGAAAAGTTACCTTTCAAAAACTATTTTAAAAATAATTAGTCTTGCTTCACCTGCTACTATTATTGGACCTTCTTCATCTGACATTTAGAAACAACTTATTTTTTTAGGGCAAATGTAACTGCAGGTCATTTCACACATTTTGTTTTGTACCTACAAAATTCTTTAAAAGAAGTAGTTCTTTTCTCATCTCGTCTCTTGTTCCCCAGTTAGTTTCCAGCATGTTCTTAGACTTCATTTTACTACTTTATTGTTATATTTTTGTCAGTTTCTTTATCTTATCAATGTCAAACTTACTGCCACTTCTACCAATTTATCTTTGTGGTTATTCAGTTCTTTAAGTAGTAACCTTATAATACTTTTCTGTGTTGATGAAACATTTGCTTTCCCGCATCAGTGTGTTCAAATTGTGCATATTCATTGTACATTATCAGTGAAAATATTCAATAATGTTTTAAAGAAAGGTCATTCCCATTCCTTGAGAAGCAGTCAGCCTTGCCTGTACCTGACAATATTCACAATTAAAGATCATGACTATTGAGAAATGTTATTGCCCACTGACTTTTACTGCAAGGTGCTGCACCTGGGTCAGAGCAACTCCCAGCATCAATATAGACTGAGGATGAGCAGATCCAAGAGCAGCCTTGCTGGGGACTTGGAGGTGCTGGTGGATGAGAGCTGAGTATGAGCCAGTAATGTGCACTTGCAGTCCCAAAAGCCAGCCCTATTCTGGGCTGCATCAGCAGCAGAGTGGCCAGCAGGTCAAGGGAGGGGATGCTGCCTGTGTGCTCCACTCAGATGACACGCCACAAGGAGTGCTGTGTTCAGTTCTAGGGTTCCCAGTACAAAAAAGACATGTGTTGAAGTGAGTCCAGAGAAGGGCAGCCAAGATGATTAGAGGGATAGGGAACCTCTTCTAAGTGGAAAGGCTTAGAGAACGGGGTTTGTTCAGCCTGGAAAAGAGAAGGCTTTGGAATGACCTATTTGTGGCTTTCCCGTACCTGAAATGAGCCTACCAGAAAGATGGAGAGGGACTTTTTACATGAGCATGTAGTGACAAGAAAAGGAAGAATTATTCCATTCCAACTGAGGATAGGTTTAGATTAGATATTAGGAAGAAGTTTGTTACTGTGAGAGTGGAGAGGCACTGTAATAGGTTGCCCAGAAAAGCTGTTGGATGTGCACTGTCCGGAATTGTTCATGGCCAGAGTGGATGGGGTTCTGAGCAACCAGGTCTACTGGAATATGTCCCTGCCCATGGCAGAGGTGTTTGAACTACATGATCTTTAAGGTCCCTTCCAGCCCAAACCATTCCATGACTTAATGATTTTGAAGGAATATGGCACTCTTTATATATGCTAAGTTTGATTATGCCTTCTGTAGTCTAAATTAATGCAAATGACACCACTTATTTTAAATTATGCAAAACAAGTGCTTCTCTAATTATTCTAGAGTAAGGAGCTGGCCAGAGATTCTTTCCAGTTCATGCCTTTATATCAGTGGTTTATGCTATATACAGCAGATGTACAAATAGCTGGGTTTTCCACATTTTCATTTCAAAACAGGCCATAAAGACACATTTTCAGGAAGAGAGTTACATCTTTTACCTATCCCTTCAATGATAGCTATTTGTGATCTCTTTCACAAGATAATAGCATTTTATACACACACACACACACACACACACATATATATATACACATATATATTTATACACATATATATATATTTATGAACACATATACATTCAGTTTTTCTGAATGTCAAAATATTTGGTCATTTTTGAGGAAAAATCTGCTTCTTCAAGCCATCAGGTTATAGTTGCCTTTGTGTTGCCTCTACAGTCTCAGAACTGGACTCTTCAAATCCATTTTTTTAACGTCTCCTTTTGTCAATGTTAAATTTTACATGGTAATATGCTCAGATTCTTTTCTCAAGCAGCTAGATTTCTTTAATAAGGAGAAAAGCACATCAGTGCAGTCCCCAAGGTTTGCCTGTTTACCTTTACTTATCTGTGGGGTTTCAGTATTTCTGACAATACATTGTTTTGTGAACAAGAGGGTTTTTTTCTTTTGCTCAATTTGGTTTTTTATGAAGATATTTTATTCATGTCTTCTGCAACAAAAAATTCACCTTTATAAACCTTATATACATTCTGCTGTGCTGTCCTATATATCAGATGAAGTAGCAAGCTGGCCAGTTCTTAAGATCTTTTGACCGCAAATCTGTCTAGGTGTTAATAGTGAATGCCCAGCTGTGATAGGCTGACTATATAGTTAACATAAGTGATACATAAATGCCAAAATAATTCTGATATGGTGAAATAGGATAAAAAAAACCCTGACATCATATCTGCCCCTAAAGACACTTGGAGGATACTTTTGATCATGTTTGGTTTGGAGCCAAATCTTTTGATGTCCTACTTTCAGGTAAATAAGACTGGAATGCCATAATAACAGGCCATTTTAAACCGCATTCTGCGAGCAGTAATCCATTCAAAACAGAGTAAGGAGGTGGCTGCAGACTAGCTCCCTGTACTGTCAGACTGTGCACTGAAACCATTTAAGAATAAAGGATGTGGAAGCCATCTAAGAATCAACCAAGTTTAAATCGGCAATCAGAGACTTTCATTTGTGACATGACTAGAAAGAATACCATCACTTTTAGTTGCTTTTTGGAGCTTCTTACAATAAATATTATTTAATAATTACATTCCCACAGATTTTTCTGTGCCTTACAGATAATCTGCTTAACATAATGTGCAAAGATTTTTGTATTTTATCAGAAGGATTTTTAGTTCCCTTGCCTTGATCCCTCAGCTCTTTATTCTCACTTCGGCTCTCTATATCAGATTATTTTTTCTTTTCCATTAGATTCTCACTGGACCTGATGACCTCTGCTTGAGAAATTTGAAGTGCTTCATCACGGGTCCATTTCTGTGATCTCTTACAGAGTTTTCTGTTTCATGTGCTCATTTTAGGGATTTGATCCCTTAATATTCCAAAATTGACTGATCAGTTCAAATCAAACGTAATCTCTTCTATGATGCTAACTTTGCTATAATATATTTCTGATACCTTTACAAATGATATCACTAGTAAAATCCCCTTTGTGTCCTTAATTTGCAGAGATCTAGAATGTAAGTTCCCTACTCACTACTGGGGAACATAGTCTAATGGTCAGATTCAATATAAAAGCAATGTTTTCCATTCCTCCAGCTACATTTTCAGAGTGAGAGTTGTTGTGATTTATATTGTATCAGGGATGCTGACATGTGTTAAGCATGCTCCAGCATTCTATGAGAGATGTTACCTGTTTCATTTGTGAGTAGTTTACTGTATGGACTGAAGGCTGAGTTTTTGGCATAGCAGTTGTGCACTGTATTATAAGAATCATAATGCAGGAGGAGAAGATTTTGCCTGGAAGTAACAGAGCATGTTCAGTTAGTGAAATTTTTATGCTGTGAGAAGCAAGGGCAGCCAGTAAGAAGACACAGCATTCAGTGAAACTGCAACATGTCCAGTTACAAAATGCTCCACCGATACATTTCTGTGGAAAGACTCAACTTAGCAAACGTGAATGTAGAGAACAGTTAAGGCAGGCTTCCGCATATTCAGGGTATATTTTCTTTCTGTATGGTGGTTATTTTAGCTTACAATTAAGTTATTTCATACTGCTAATGCATAGAAATAGTTACAGAGAGCCATGTAGGTGACTTGAATGGAGCACATCATCTTTCATTCTTTAGACCACTAGTCTATTGTAAAAATTTCTCCTGGAACCTTGTGAGAGCTGTGTTATTTCCAACCCAGCAGTGTGAATAAGTCAGAATGAACAACCCATGACACAAAGGAACATTGGATAGGAGATAGAGTGGTTTACAAGTAATTTATTTTAACTTGCATTACCTGAGAGATGCGTCTTCTCTATTTCAAAGCTGCCTCGTTTCTGTGCCTTAATATATCCTAATTATTTTTTTAATGTGAGTTTTTTATGAAACAATTGTTAAGAGTTTCATTTCAATGTATCATCAGAGACCTTTTCTCATATACAATCAGAAGTTTTATTCTGTTCACCCTTTCTTTTGGATTGTTACAAAACCTGCTCATGTATTGAGTCTTTTCATGCATGACTGGGCATCCTTGCTCTCTAAATAATGCGTGAGCATCAAATTAATGTAAGTGCCTAACGACTTTATCAGTATAGGGATAAGAACTTTCTGTTTTGGGGTTTTTTGGTTTTTTTTTCACTGTCTGGATCAGTTCTGTAAATTCATTAAAACATTTGAAGACCACTTTTGGAGCATTATCAACAATTAAGTCATTTAAGGTAATATTTTTTTTATACCTGTAGAAGTGGATATTAATAAAATATAAATGAATAGGCTCTTTAAACACAATTAAAGACATTCAGTTTTTCACTTGGACCATCTGATAATGTAAAGGCTATTGGGCAACTGGGCATCTGTGTTCCAGTAGAATCTCCCTGTGCCTTTTCGCTTCTGAACTTATTCCATAAATATCTACCCATTCCTAGTTTGGAGTATTTCCATTCTCCCTTTTCCTTAAAATTAATCTTCTTTTAACTTGTATATAGTTAGAAAAAAAAAAATCTGAAAATTAAGCTGCAGCTTCTTCTACTTTTCAAGTCACAGTTTAGTTAGGATTCGTGAGGTATTCAATGTGCAGGATTTTTTTTTTTTTTTTTTTTGGTGCTTCTTCTCCAAAAGAGGTTGAAAGAGAAATTAGAATTTTTTTCTTCCTAATTGCATATTTCACTCATTTCTTATAAAGACTGCAACCATTTTTGCCTTTACAGGCTTTCCTTGTATTACACTGAAATGGGGAAATTGATAAAAAAGAACAAAAAAAATACTTTTAGAGATCTTTAAAAGGAACCAAACCTTAAACACTAGTGCAGAGGAAGAGTGAACTAAGATTCAGGTATGAATATTGCTTTATACTTTGTTACTATTTGTGATAGCTCTTTGTCATTGTTTAAGCCCAACTAGAATCTAAGCACTATGCAGCTGCTTGCTCAGCCCCTCCACTGTGGTGGAATGGGGAGGAGAATCAAAAGTTAAAGTTGTAGGTTGACATAAAAACAGTCAAGTAATTGAAACAAACATAAAATAATGGCTAATAATAATAATGGTAATAAAAGTTTAAAAAAAAATTAACCCAGGGAAACCCAAGTAAAAATAAGTGATGCACAATACAATTGCTCACCACATGCTGACTGATGCCAGACCTTGTCTCCACCCACCAATCATTCCCTCTTCCAGGTAACTCTCCAGGTTTGTATATTGGGCAAGATGTCCCATGATGCTGACTATTCCTCCAGACATTTCAGGTCACCTTTATGGCATGCAGGGTTTTTTTGCAACTCATCACTGGCAGAGCATGAGACACAAAAGTGTCCTTGATCTGAGACATCAGTATGTTATCAACGTTATACCAAATCCAAAACACAGCCCTGTACCAGATGCTGAGGAGAAATTAACTCTATACCAGCTGAAATCAGGACACTGTTATATTAGGAACCAACTATTAGCTGGTTTTGTTGGATTTGGGGTTTTTAGGTTTTTTTTTATACTTCACACTTTCCAAGGATTGACTGATATTTGACCTACACGAAGCAGATGCAAATAAATTGGTATCAGGCAAAAATTTCATCATTATATCTCATAAAGGAGTGATCATTACACATTATACACTTTTACATAGAAAAATTTGAAACTTTCAGCTAAGATTTTTCTAATAATTTCAGTATGTAAATTATGTTTTACAAAATACCCAAGAAAACTGCAGCCACTTGAAACTCTGAAAGAATAACTTCATAATAGTTAGGAAAAAAAGATTTTCTAGTTGTCACAAAATAGAATGACTTCTAAATACATTTCACGTATTTACACACTTAAATATACTTCCACATTTATTCCTACCTTAGGTATTACTAATTTGTTTCTAATCAGTGGGTTCATAGACTCACTCACAGAATCATATATTTGTTAAGGTTGGAAAAGACCTTTAAAATCAAGTCCAAGAGGCCACCATCATGTTCTACACTACATCAAGCGGTATCATACCTGTATCATATCAGGTGCCATATCCACTGAAAACTGCAGGGATAGTGTCCACTTCTCTGAGCAGTCTGTTCCAATGCTTTATAACCCTTTCCATGAAGAAATTTTGCCTAATATCTAGCCTAAACTCCTATGGCGCAGCACAATGACATTTTATCTCATGTGTCACTTGTTACCTGAAAGAAGACGCTGACCCCCACCTGACTACAAACCTCCTTTCACGTAGTTGTAGAAAGCAATGAGATCTACCCTTTCTTCTCCACAGTAAACCTTCTCTCTAAGTTGGTTCTCATAAGCCTTGTGCTCCAGAACCTTCAGCAGCTTTATTGGTCTTTTCTAGAGAAAAATTTCCTGCTTTCACAAGTCAAGCAGACCAATTTTAAAAGTTGGTGCTGCATTAAAGTCTGTGTATAATTAAGGTAGTTGTAATCATTACTGGCATGTCATATAGCAAAGACACTTGTAAAACACTGTATACGTTAAAATATTATTCAGATATCTCACATTCAAATTTTAAATTTTAAAATAAAATTTTGAACATTTCTTTTAAAAATAATTTAACAGCTTTTTATTCATTCTTCTCTTGAACTAGATTTTTCTCAGTAGAATCATAGACCCAGACTGCAATTAAAGTAGGAAAGATCCTCTCAAGATCAGCTAGTCCAATTTCTCTGCTTAATGTAGGGTCACTTAGGACAGGTTGCACAGGATGCCAGCCAGTGGTGTTTTGAACATCTCAATGGTTGGAGATTTCAAAATCTCTGCAAAAATTTTCCTTGTGTTTCATGTATTTCCTGTGTTTTATTTTGTGTCCATTGTCTCTAGTCCTTTCACTGTAATACCAAATCTAGGACATAGTTAATACTGTTTATAGTAACCTGTACGGTCTTGTGTTTTGTATTTGTAACCAAAACAGCACTGATAGCACATCAAATTTTTAGGTATTGCTGAAGAGTTCTTACTGAGCATCAAAGGTGTGTAAAAAATTGGGTGGGAAGACAACTGAGACAGTTGACTCCAACTGATCAGAGTGATATTCCATATCATATGAAATCATGCTCACCAGTAAAACCTAGGGAAAAGAAGGAAGGTGGAATGTTTGGGGTTATGGTGTTTGTCTTCTCACATAAGTACTACACACAATCAATTCTTGTTTACCAAGAAATGGCTAAACATCTCCTGATGAAGAGAAGCAGTAAATTAATTCCTTATTTTGTTTTGCTTCTATAGGCCCCTTTACTTTATTTATTAACCTGTCTTTATCTCAATCCAAAAGTATTCCTCCCTCTTGCGCTTCCAATTCTCCCTCCCATTCTGCTGCGGAGAAGGGAGTGATAGAGGCTGTATGGAGCTTAGCTGCCTACTGGGATTAATCCATCACAATTAAATGTGAGTCTGGCTCATGTGCACCAGACTAGCTTCTCTACATGATGATGACTGTGTTTTCCCATATAATTTCCTACTCTTTTGAATGTATACATTTGACTTTTCATTGTATGCAATTATTAATATAATTATTAGTTCTTGTTTTCATCTTGGAAAATATTTCTGCTGACAAGGTTCAAAGCCCAACAACTCACTTAATTCTATTATTGTAGTTTTTTCATAGTGACTGTACATACTGTGAGATACAAAACAACTCTTGTTTTCTTAAAACAAAATAAAAATTTAATAAAAGCAAGAAAGATAACAAAAATAGTTAAAAATTAAAATTGGGATCCAATGGCTTGGTCTAAGGGCCCCAGAAATGCAGTGACTGAGTGATCTTGTGGCTCTTTCAGGCTCTGGACAACCAAAGCAAAAGCACCTTGCAGGGTTGAGGTGACTTTGGCGAATCCACAAAGTCAATGATGTTTAAGCAAGCCTGCTCTCAACACACGACTCCACCAAGCTAGTCCAGGTGAGTGGCAACT
Organism: Lanius collurio; assembly: GCA_020086605.1. NCBI lineage: Eukaryota > Metazoa > Chordata > Aves > Passeriformes > Laniidae > Lanius > Lanius collurio. The sequence continues at coordinate 10,839,384 of JACBWW010000020.1, read as the reverse complement.
CCTGGCTCTGTGTGTCCACTTTTATAATGGCTGAGCTCTGCCCTATTCCTCCCAAAGCCCGCCCACATGGTTCATGGTGGTAGGTGGGGTACAGAGGCGAGAAAATCTCAGTCCACCAATGGCTCGCTGTTGTCCAGATGGTGATGTTACTTGCTTACAAAGGTGGGAAAATCCCCTCATTGAAATTCAGGTTGCCATGGAGCCAAGTTGCAGGGAGCTAAAAATAGTCTGGGGCAGTTATGAACTGGGTTTCTGAGTCTCTTCTAAAGTTGGGTTGGATGTTAAAATCATTTGGAAAAACATAAAACATACTTGGAAAAATATAAAACAACCATTTGAACATTCTTAGAATAGTTAACAATTGTGTAAAAGTATAAAACTTGCTATGGAACTCACATAACATTATTTGTGTTTGAACTGGGAACTAACGACTTGGGGAATTTATCAGAAAAGGGATTTTGAACTGGGAACAGCATAACCTTCTAATCAGCACTTGAGGATTAACTCAACAATCAGTACTTGGGCTAAGGGGTCATTAAAAATGTGTAAAAGTTTATTAACTGGAGTAATCAACTGGGCATCAACTAAATCACCCAAAACACTTAATATGCAAAGACCAACAATACCTTTTCTGGGGAGGCACCTCTCCCCTGAAGTCCCAGGGGGAGGGACCCTGCAGGGTATGAGTCTGCCCCTGCCCCTGCTCCCATGTTATGTGTGCCCCATACCTGTTCCTGATTGGTTGGTTTGGGGTGCCCTGGCCTGGGAAGAGAGCAGGTTCCCATGTCTTGAGAGTCTGCCTGGGAACTCCATCCATGCGGCTGGAGGAATAAATCATCTCTGAACATCTAAAGAAATATCGCTTCGTATTTCCTTCCAACGTTCATCGCTGTCTTATACTTGTAAAGATTCCCCATTACAACAAATGGTGGAGAAATGCTGGCAAACGATCCCTCGAGAAGGTAATTTGGTGATTTGTGAGTAAACTGTGGATATCTCTTCTTGCTTTCATTTTGCTGTCCCGTCTCTGAACGATGGAGGACTCATGGAAAGACTCATGGCTGTCCAAACCACAAAGAGATATTTACCTTAAACTTAAAAAGGTTCTTGAACAGCAATATGTAGATTTTAGCTTAATTCAAGCTCAAAAAGAACTAAGACACTTCCTAGCATGGTTGTTTAAAAACTTATTCTATGTTTCCTGGGATTTGATTCTTACCAAGGACTTTTGGGAGAATGTTTGGACACAGTTAATTTCTGAATCAAAAAATATGCCGATGCAAGACTATTTCCGTGAATATTACCTGATTTCAGAGAGTGTTGAGCAATATCGGCTGTGTCCCGCTGCTGTTTCAGCAGCGAACACGTGGTCGAGCAGCGCGTGTGTTGCAGCGGGCTCCTCCGTCGCCCCGGAGACCGCGCAGCCCTCGCCGCAGACACTCCCTGCATTGGGAGCCGTGGTGAGGGAGCTCTCGCGCATGGGAGAGCCAGGCACGGGGGGAGCGAAGCCAGGCACAGTGGGAGCAGGGCCAGCGGCGAGAGTGGTGGCAGTGGGAGTGAAGCCAGGAGCAGTACGGTAGCACGGCCCCAGCGGTGTTCGTCCTAAGCCATGTGAGCGGCATGGCGGTCCCAGCTGCGGAAGCTCCAGTGTGAGAGCGAGCAAAACCGAAAGTGAAAGCAAGAACACAGCAATGCGGAAAAAAAAAAATATCACAGCTAAGGTTTTTGGAACTGTAAAATGGTATGACAAAGAAAAATTACGGTTTCTTACTGAGAATTGATACATGAGAAAGTATTTTTGTCCATAAATCTGCTATTGTGAAAAAAAACCCCAAAAGTAATGTTCCAAGCTTGGAAGAAGGAGAAAGAGTAGAATTTAAAATTGTACAAAGAAGAAAGGGCCCACAAGCAGCATGTGTTACAGGCCCTGGGGGTGTTTCTGTGAATGGTAGTAGATATGCTGCACAATATCCCCAAAATCCCTATCCTTTCCCCTATCCCACCTTCCCCATTTATCCCATGCCCCTTTATCCCCCATATATGCCCAGTCCAAATTTCCCTTTCTGGTTTGCCGCACAAAGCCAGGCTTTTCCATTTGCCATGAATCCTTTTGCAATGCTGATGGGGGGATGAAAAGGAGAGAGGAAAAAAATTAACTGTCATTTTCTAAGATTCCAACAGGTATGGAAAGGAAAAACCCTCTCCTGACTCAGTTTCCATCTGAAGCATGCTCAAGTCCTGTCTCCCCTCTGATACTCCAAAGAAAATCTGTTTGGACATTTGGGGACTCAAGATAGTGGCTTCTTTTCTTTGAAATTATTTTGTTATATTTATCCAAATGTTTCCAATGTTCTTTTATTTAAAAAGAAAGGTGAATTGTGGAGGCACCTCTCCCCTGAAGTCCCGGGAAGAGGGACCCTGCAGGGTACAGGTCTGCCCCTGTCCCTGCTCCTATGTCACGTGTGCCCCATACCTGTTCCTGATTGGTTGGTTTGGGTGCCCAGGCCCGAGAAGAGAACAGGGTCCCATGACTGGAGAGTCTGCCTGGGAACTCCATCCATGCGGCTGGAGGAATAAATCATCTCTGAACATCTAAAGAAATATCGCTTCATCCTTCCTTCCAAGTTCATCGCTGTCTTATACTTGTAAGGATTCCCCATTACAACACTTTTCCCATCACAAAAAATTCTCATAGACTACTAAATCATGCTAATTAATTTTAATCGACACTAGATGAAAAATATCACTGAAACAATTGCTCAGTTCTGAACAGGAGTAAATTCAGAAAATTTTACCAGCATAAGCCAGGAAGCTGAAAGTGAAGTATATATGTACACAAACAATATTTAAGTTAAGTTAATGGCATTCTACATAATTTGCTTTTTAATAGTCAGCCTTTCTCTGTCTTTTTTGCCTGTTCTCTGTCTTTTTTGAAAATCACGTATAATTTCAATTAAGTGACCAAATCATGTGCAATTTTCATAACAAGGTGACCATTCTTTTTTTTAAACAAACATTTCCTGTTTCCTTCTATCCCTAATAAATTTTTTAAAATTAATAATCTTTATTTAAAAACATACTGATCCCAAATGACAAGGGAACTATATAATGCAGCAGAATAAAAAAGAGAACATTGAAATGTTGCTCATGAGTAAAAAAAAAAAATTAGAAAACTATAGGGGGGGAATATAATTACCTAAACAATGGATTTTGCCATGGCAAGTTACCTTGTAGGAAACAAATTAGAATGAGTAGTTTGTCACTTCTGATGGAGACAAATGGTGACTTCTGTACAAACTGTTGTTAAACTAAATATCTCATAATTCACTACATTCAAAGAAAGCAGAAGTATTGGTAGCAAGAATCTATGCAAGTCATAATCTTAAATGAGACTTTCTATACTATTATGCAAGGAAAGGCAATGTTGTCCTATCACCTTATGTATTTTGGCTAAGAAAATTTGACTTGCATTCATTCAAAAATAATAATGCAAAGAAAAGCAATTCCTGTGAAGGAAGGTAAATATTTCTAAGCTTTTTAATTACATATTTTTGTGTAATATTGGAGGGTTAATGTAGTCGATCTTTCGCACTATGCATCCAAAAATAATAGAAACATTTTCACAAAGTTTACATAGGTACTATGCATCTAAACGAATACATTTATTGAGAAAAATTTCTGCTTGACATTTTGTGTTTTGACTGGCATTTGCTAGCTGCCAGCTGTCATAAGGAAAGGACTGCAATACATGCCGTTAGCAGCATATGCCTTTTTGGGCGCTGAATAGCGTTTTCATACAAAAAATCAAATGATCCATAACATATTATGCTGTCATTTAAAAACTGCATTAGAACTGTAACATTTTTCATGCTCATAATAAAATTTGTTCCCCAAGGCTTAATCTAGCATTTTCTTTGTGTGTTTGGGGACATAATGAAGAAAACATTTATTCTATTAATTGACATTATGTTTTTTCAATATGTAAATGAATTTTTCAGAATGGAGATTTCTTGCAACAATTTTTAGAAGACTTTGATTTCTGTGCTTTGCTACTCTCTGTCAAATCTGTTTTTTCCTACTACACCATCCTCTCCATCATTCATAACTCTGACAAGTACTCATCAGATGAGATGAAGATTTGATAGCCACCACATTTTTTCTCTCCCAGATAATTTTTTTGTTTTTCTACAAAATTATTGCAGAGATACTTAAGAATGTGTGAGTAAATAAAATATTTATTAGTTATTTTATTATAAAAATGCATACTTATTCTACAAATCATGTTGCCTTTTAATTTTATTTTGCTAAGGAAACAATCCCCCTGCTTTACCACAAAGAAATAGAAGACTATTTGTTTCCTGGAGACAGAAATTGTAATTTATGATTTATAGAAAAATAATTGAAGTCTGGATTTCATTATCAAATGTTTGGCATCTGTTATGTCTCAACTAGGAGAAAAACTGTTCTAAATCCTTGAACAATCAAAAGGGAAAAATTAGTATTTCCTTGATGGAAACACCCTTTTCTTCCTCCAAGGACTATCTGAAGAACTATTCAAACTGTGATACTAACTTTAACAGATATTTAAATTAAGAAGCTTAATTTATTCTTCAATATTTAAGACCAATGAAACATTGTTTCTATTAAATATCTTCCTGTTTTTAAGTACTGAATATTACTGAAATTCCCCAAAAGCACAAGAATTAACTATTTTTCCCCTTGAATACTGTTAAGTAAAACTAATGTTTACTTTCTGATTTGAGTCCATTATTTATTGACCCTAAAAAGGACAAAAAATATTTATCAGAAACCTAATTTAATATAATAGCAGTCTAATGCTTTATGGAGTATACCCAGCTTGTGGCCACATTGTTCTTAATCTTTGCTCTGCTCATGGTTTCAATAACAGAAAGATTATTTTCCAGAGTAGAGGTGATATAGCTCAGAAGTTTGATATTTGTGTTGATCTTTGATTATCCACACTTTCATATAAATATGTTACACAGAGGAAGAGCAAAAGGAATAATAAAACCATATATTTTAAAACCAGCAACTTAAAAAATACATTTTAAGAATTCTTTATCCTAAACCGGTACCTAGAGGTTTAAATACACCACTGTAATTGAAATTAATGCCATTCTAAAACAAAGCCCAAACTTTGACATTAAAATTGTTTTCTATCAGTATAGCTCTGAACCTGAGAATAAAGGAAAACAAATACCATTTAATTAGAAATTTGACAAAAACGCAGTAGATCTCTTGTCCAAATATCTTTATTTAAATAAGTAGCAAGTTTTAAAACAATCCAGAGGAAAAAAAAATCTATACTTTTTCTTTTTATGATGATAAAAAAATTATTCTAAAATAATTTCTCCCTGTGTGATAAGCACATTCATGCATACTAATAATGCATATGCCAAGAAATTCTCTATCTATAAGTCCAAGTCAGAGAAAAACTGACTTGTGGGTATTATTCAGAAGGATGTCAGTTAAATTACTGATACCTGACTCCTTTTCCTATGAGATAGAATTTCAAGGGAGGAATATGTGAGGAATCAGCTATGGAGGTCACATTTCAAAGTTCTGTTTCCTAACCTGCTACTCACTAAAGATATAAATCTAACTGCACAGAAGTATAAATTACAGAAGAAATAGTTTCAGTGTTCCAGGTCATCCCTGTATCAAAAGCAACCAAGAAGCGAGAAATGAGAGGTGTAGTCATCCTGTGGAAATCAAAATCACATGTGACTTTTGTTTAATTTATAAATTTGTCAAAATTCCTACTTGTTATGATCCAGTTTAAACCTAGAAAACCAAAGAAAGAGAAGTCCCCGTGCTTAAACTGGAAAGAACTTAGAAGGTTCTAAATATTTCTAGAAACGAGATTAAAACCAAACTAGGCTAAATGTTGATGCCAAAAAATGGATGTATTTTATTTAATAGTAGAAAGGCAAAGAGAAGGAAAAAGAAAGAAATAGAAAACAGAAGTGTGCGTGGAGGGGCTGGGAGGATGACAGGTGGAAGCAGATCACCCATCCGAGTGTCCCAGCTACGTCTCGTTGCTCCCCCTCCATCTGGTCTGGGTGGTGAGGGTCCCCCATGGCTGCCATGGCCACACCGCTACGTGCTGCCACACGGCACGTGGCACATGGCACGCCGCCACCACATGCCAAAGAGTTCCTAATCCCGTGGTTTAATACAGCTTTGGGCCAGGTGGGAATGCCCACGGGTCCCCCTTTGCAGGGGCTGGCCCGACACTGTCCCTTGCAGCACTGATGATGTTGCATCATCTCTGGTGCTCCGGTGCAGGGTCTGGGGACCGCTTTGGGGGGCCCCTGTGCTGGGCCATGTCACCCCCTTCTGCTGTGGATGAGCTTTTCCACTCCTCGGGTGGGGACCCCTCAGCTGGGATCCTCTGCACAGAGCAGGATGGGCGGTCACTGCACCTCTGATCAGAGGCTTTTCCAACACACCCAAAGCCTCTCCTCCCCTCACCCTTTGGTTTGAGGGTCTGTGGGAGCCTGGCAGCTGAAAGCCCCGGGGCTGTGGTCTCCACCCTGGAGGTGTCCAGCTTGTGCTGTGTGAATGCTCCCAGCCTGAGTTGTTACTTTATCTTCATCAGTGAGCAGTGTAAGGCCTCAGTCAGGGCATGGTACATCTTTGCAGCTCTTGTAATACAGTTTTAAAAGTCCTTTGAGAAAATGTTTAAGTCAAAAACTATAATATTTCAGTCTCTGACACTACTAGTTAACTCTCAACTACTAGTGCTCAACTGCTGTACTCATTATCTGCATATCTAGTATGTAACAGACATTTTAGACATACCATCTTTGAAAAAGCAGATAATTAAATGGTCGCTTTTAGATTTCTTTTTTAATGTACAGTTAATCACTGTGGAGTTAGTCACTCTCTGGCCCAAATTAATTTTTATCTCCCTTTTTGTTCTACCGCAGCAAAACAGTAGGTCACGAGGAGGTAATCTTCCATTGCATCTGATCATTTATATATTTAATTAAATGTAGACTTAAAAATAGATGGCAAAATTTTGATGTAAATGTAATATAATTTTGAGTTTTGTTATGAATGTGTTATGAAAAAATATTAAACATTATTTAATACTTTGCTAGCAATTTGTCACATATATTAAACTCTATATTTCTTCTACCTCACTGAGCAGCTCTAAATCTAATTGATTAATAATAGTATGTTGAACCTGCACATCAGCTGTATAATGCAAAAGGTAAATATTCTGTGCTTAGCTCATTTTAGTAATTTAGAAACATGTCCTTTTCTGCTTTAATTTCCTTCCTGCACATTGTATTTATTAAAATAATATTAATTATGATGTTAAATATTTTTGTATAGTCTTTCCTTTATGAAAGAATAATTAAAAAATCTCACACATACATAAAGTAACACCTAAGTCAGAATGAAGGAACACTAAGCAATAAGCTTTCTCAGGAAGCTTTATTTTTCTCTCTAGAAAATTGGAGATGTTATTTGTTCCTATGAACAGCCTGATTTTTCAAAGCAGAAGTTCTTTACAGATTTTTAATTCTCTCCGCATATGTTTCAGTGGAAATATTTCTTGAATGTAGCACTGAATTTCTAGTGTAAAGAATGAAATAAAATAACCAGCAATTTACACAATGTTGAGTGTCTCAGAGATAGTAATTCTTTATTACTATAGATACCCATGTTTGAATATTTTCAAGATGAAAGTTTAGTTCCGGAACAAAAATCATGTGTTGAACAATCAATATTTACTGACCAGTTCTGGTAAATTATGTACTATGCAGTGAAAAATATGTTTTTAAAGGCTCATTATATGAAAATAAAAGCTTTTCTATTTAATAGAATGGTCTTCCATCTGAAATAGACTTCCTTAGTATTTACATTTCAGATTTTATTGTCATTAACAGCAAAAAATCCACATAACTTACAAGAGTGATCTTAATATGGTTTAAAAACTTATCTTTTCACATTAACTTTATGTAATATAATATAAAAACTTAATATAGATGCACTATATACCAAATTTAGCCTTTCAGTTGGGAGATGCAAGTTCTGTCTAGAAACTCACTGGAATGAGTAATACGTCTGCTTTTCAGCCAGTTAAAAATGTTGTTGCTACATTGCCTGTCATCTTGAATCTCCGACAAGTATCCTTTGGAGGTTATTTGTTCCTAGGATAAGAAATTGGAATCAAAAGAGAAGTGTTAAACCACGAAGGCTATCAACACGAACTGCTGAATATACAATTGTTATTTGAATTCATTTCCACATCATAAATATGTGTAAAGATCTACAGTTCATTAAACCATCTCTGTAATTTTGAAACATAATGAAACGACCAGAAAATAGGCAAAGAACTTCTCACAAATCCTACTGACAGTCACAGAAGAAGCCATGTTTTTCCAAAATGTGGAAGTTTGTCTAATCTGATAAAGTCAAAAAGACTTGTTGGAGCATAATAACCACATGTATGCAAGATTTAAACTCTGCTTGACAACTTGATCTCTACTAAATTAGTAGTCATTGCAGCAGTTCTGCAGAAATTTTCACACTTTTATTAGAAAACCATTTCTATGACCTTAAAATTAGTTTCTTTCATGCTATATATAGTTAAATATAAATATTAATGCTTCATTGCAGTACATGTTAACAATTTATATAGTACTAAATATTAACATTTTCTGGAAAATTTTCATTTTCTGTACTCCAAAAAAAATCAAATTATTTTTTGTTCACAAATGAAGGATACAGAGATCAAGCAATTTTTTTTATATTTTACATTTCCAAAAAAAAGCACAAAGTAAAATTAATCTGAAAATTTCTCTCTGAATACCATATGCTGTTTAATAGTTTCCTTTTTAAGATGCTTAGTCAACAAATTAAAAATCTCTCTTCTTCTAAAAATGGAGGTAAATAATATTACTAATATATAATTTTAATAATTATTATTAGTAATTGTGTCTTATTTATAAATATGTCCAAGCAATAATCAGAATGTTTAAAATAATTACATCAAATATTTTAAAAATGCTAAAAGTGCAATAAAAAAAAATTCTACAGTGAAATTCAGATGATTAGATATTTTTGTCAAACACATCTTTAAACAATGTATTCCATTCTCAAAATGTAATATTCACAGAATCACAAAATTCACAGAAATTGTTAGATTGGAAGGGATGTCTTTTGATCATCTCTCCCAAACCATCTGCTCATAGAGAAAGTGCTCCTGTCCAAGCCATGGGCTGCCAGCTTTTTCAGGAATAATGATACTGTCTGGTAGACAGTATCACAGACTTTGCTGAAGTCCAGATGGACAACATCCACAGCATTTCTGGCATCTACCAGGCGGGTCACCTGGTCATAGAAGGAGATCAAGTTGGTCAAGACACTCAAACAAGATAACCTATGGCTGTCCATGGGTAGTGTAGGCAACCCACTTTACACCTGTCTGGTAGGAATCCCCTTCGTACCCTTCCTAAACCCATGCTGGCTGGGTCTGATACCGTGGCCATCCTGTAGGTGATGTGTGATGATACTCAAGATTATCTGTTCCATAACCTTGCCAGGTACCAAGGTCAGGCTGACTGGCCTGTAGTTTCCTGCATCCTCCTTCTGGCCCTTCTTGTGGATGGGCGTCACATTGGCCGGCTTCCAGTCATGTGGGACCTACCCTGTGTGCCAGGACTGATGGCACATGATGAAAAGGGCCTTCGCAAACTCATCTGCCAGCTCCCTCATCACCCTAGGATGGATCCCATCTGATCCCATAGATTAATGAGCATCTATGTAGGTCAGCAGGTCTCTGACTGCTTCCTCCTGGTTAACAGTGGGGGGGTATTCTGCTCTCTGACACCATCTACCAGCCCAGGACAGTTGTCCTGAGGACAACCTGTCTTTCTCTTGAAAACTGAGGCAAAGAAGGTGTTAACTACCTCTGCCTTTTCATCATCTTTAGTTACTGAATTCCCTCCTGCATCTAAGAGAGAATGGAGGTTGTCCTTACCCTTACTTTTGCCATTAATGTATTTATAAATATATTTTTCATTGTCCTTCATGAAAGTTGCCAGTTTGTGTTCTAATTGGGGTTTTGCCTCTCTATTTTTTTTTCTACATGCCCTACCAACCCTCTTAAACATTCCCTGAGATACATGACTCTCCTTCCTAAGGTGATACACCCTCTTTTTTTTTTTTTCCTTAGTTCCTTCAAAATCTTGTCCACCAAGGCTCTTGTTTTCCTTGTTGACTTATCTTTCGGCACTTAGGGACACTCTGTTCCTGTGCCTTTAAGATTTCTGTTTTGAAGTGTGCCCATCCTTCCTGGACACCTTTGTTCTTCTTCCCAAGGAAGCCCTTAAATCTCTTGAATAAGCCAAAGTCTGCCCTCTGGAAGTCCAGTGTATAAGTTTTATTGATGCCTCCCCTTATTTCACCAAATATTGAAAACTATAATTTCATGATCACTATTCCCCAGACGGCTTCCAACCTCCACACCTCCCACTATCCCTTCTCTGTCTGCAAACAGCAGGTCTAGTGTAGTCCCTCCCCTGGTGGGCTCACTCACCAGCTGTGACAAGAAGTTTTCCTCCACACACTCTAAGAACCTCCTAGATTGCTTCTTCTCTGCTGTGTTGAGTTCTCAGCAGATGTCTGGTAGGTTAAAGTCATGTACAAGAACAAGGGCTGGTGATCTTGAAACATTGTCCAGCTGCTTGTAAAATATGTTATCCACCTCATTCCTAGTTAGGTGGTCTATAACAGACTCTCACCAGGATGTCAGCCTTTTTAGCCTTCCCCAATACTTACCCATAGGCACTCGACTTTATCTTCATTAGTTCCAATTTCCATGGCATCAAGAGCCTTCGTAGTATAATCCCTCCACCTCTTCTCCCTCTCCTGTCTCTTTTGAAGAGCTTATAGCCATCCATGATAGTGCTCCAGTTATGTGAGTCTTCCCACCACGTTCCTTGATGGCGACTATGTCATAGCTTTGCTGCTGTATCATGGCTTCCCGTTCTTGTTTGATACCCATGCTGTGTGCATTAGTGCAAATGTATTTCAACCAGGCTGCTGATTTTAACCCTGACACTTGGGCTTGTTTCTGGAGAGCCTGGTTAGATCCCCTCCCCCCTTCAAACCTAATTTAAATTCCTCTCAACAAGTTCTGCCAGTTTATTGGCTAAAATTCTTTTGCCCTTAACAGATAGGTGGAGCCTATCTGGATCCAGCAGGCCAGGTGCCATGAAAGTTGCCCCGTGATCAGAGAACCCAAAATTCTGCCAATTACACCAGCTTTTAAGCCACATGTTGATAATGTGGGTTCTCCTGTTCCTTTCATCACGTGTCCCTGTCACTGAAGGGACTGAGCAGAACACTGTGCTCTTGCCCTATCAGCCACTGAACCCAGAGCCCTGAAGTCCCTTTTAATTGCTGTGGTGCTCTTCTTTTCAATCTCATCACTGCCAGCCTGGACAACCTGAAGTGGGGTAATAATCAGAGGGCTGAATCAGCCCAAGGGGGTCTCCTGGTGACATCCTGTACCCAGGCCCCAGGGAGGCAGCATCCCTCCCTGTGGGATGGGTCAAGTTGACATATGGGGCCCCCTGTTCCCCTCAGAAGGGAGTCACCCACTACGACTACCATTCTTTTCTTTTTGATGCTAGAGGTAGTGATCTGTCGGACAGATGAGGTGTAATTGGGAAGCTCTCCAGGCAGATTATTTTCTTTGATGTCATTTGGCTGACCCTCTGGATCCAGGGCCTCATACCTATTCTGAGGCGGCACCTGGGTAGGTGATGGGGGTGGGGAGGAATTTTTATTACCTCACTGAGGAGGTACCCATTTACCCTCCCCTTAATCAATTAGGTCTCCTCCTTCTGCTTGCTGGTAGGAAGCATGGGAGTCTTCTGACTCCTGGTGGGCTTCTCTCAGGGTTGGAAGGGTGAAACTCCAACAGTCTATTTCCCTTTCACTTTTCATAATACTCCTTTCTACTTCCTAGTTAAGCTCATCCGCCAGGGAGAGCAGATCATTCACCTATTTGCACCGCAGACAGACATCTTTTGCACCGTCCCCTGACACTACTGACAAGCTCAAACACTCCATACCAGAAGGGGTCTGGACAGACATGTACTTCTTGGAGGGTTCTGTTTGGCTTGGTATACTTTGACCAGCTATAGCTTTTGATCATTTAGAGACCATTGCAAAAAAACCCCCCAAAAAGCCCAACCAAAATCAAGCAGAATAAAATAAAAACATAACTAGAAGGAAGATGTCTTCAACCCTACCTCCTTGCCCTGCCTGCACAAACTGCTGCACAAACTGCCATGCCAGTCCCATGTTCACCACACTCTGGGGTCTCCACATTCTGGGTTGCTGTGCTACGTAGAGCCCTCTTTTAATTGCACCTCTGATGGCTGGAGGAATCCCCACCCTGCACCTGAATGTCATTTGTCTGACAGGGTGACAAGATAAAACAGAATGTTACCCATAATTTACTTATTTTATAATATGTAATCCACGATTTTCATGAACGCTATACAACTCAGCCTAAAGTTATACTGTTTCTTTACAAGACACTCAGAGGAATAACACATGCCTCTAGTGATTTGTTAGTATCCTTAACTTGTACTTCTAATGAAAAGTGCAAAAAAATCTATGTCTAGATCTTCCTTATTTACTGTTTTTTGTAATTTTGGTTGTTTCCCAGAAATATCATTTTCCAGGGGCTTGTTGGTATACAAAATGCCTGGAATTCAATTCTGATATCCCATATGGTCTGCCTTGGTTTCCCAAATGCTTACCACAGTGAAACCTATTTTCCTGGCAGCCACAGAGGCCTTTTAACAGCCCGTACAACCCACTTTCCATTGTTCAGAGATGGCTCATTTTTTTCTTGCTATTTTGGCGTATAACTATGAACAGGTGTCAATAGGTGCAAGGAAGCATGTGGCGTCAGTGTAGTGGGGCTGTCACAGAAGATGGACTTCTCTCCTCTTTTCCTGGAGAACAGATGTCCTTTGCAGTGTTCTGCAGGTCTTCCTATCTCAATCCTATTGATACCTGGCATCTCTGCCTAATGGTAAAAACTCCACCAACTTCTGAATGGGCATTCTGCCATCCAAACAGATGGTCTTAGAGTCAGGAAGCCCAAAAAAATTGATGTGGATGTAATATATTTTTAAAGGCTGTAATCCCAGCTGGCCACATGGAAACAGTTGCCCTTTTTCTGCTCATGTAACTATTATTCAGACAATACATTACTGATACTTTGCCTTTGATCTGGATTAATAATTCAAATTGCATAGCATAAATTTCATTAAACATTAATTTTTCTCATATATACATATATATGCATATATATGTACACAATCAAATGGAATTAATTTGCAGCATTTAGCAAGTGACTGACTTACGTCATAATACTTAGCAGTTATGCAATCATTTAACATTCCAAATCCTTCATATATTCAACTCACATATTCATTAATTCATATTCATCATCTATATAATCAATCAAGGTCAAGATAATCAATGTAAACACACACAGTAGAATAAATAAAGTTAATATGTGTCAAAATCTATGAACATTTTCATGCCTTTATTTGCTGAAAGCTCATTTGAATTATTACAGTAGTTGATGTCTTCTTCATATTCTGAAGCATCACACAGAAGTAATGAAAGGAGATTTTATATAAACCTTTCTAAGGAAGGTAGAATAGATCAGACTTTAAATGTTTTCCTCCTTTTGACACTATAAAGTTTCCAAAGAAACATTCATTTAAATCCATTCAGGAATAGGTTTTTAGGAATTATTTGTTAGGTAACATTTACATATTTGTGCTATATCGTCCTACATTAACCAATTATACATGCAATCACGCAGTTGGTTGCTGCAGTTTTAGTGCATTTAGATTTACATTAAGAATGCAATGACTTAGGCAATTATGTACAGAGGACACTGAAGTGAACTGGGAACTCACTAAGAATTTAAAAATTTATTTTTCAAAGAATGCTCATTATTGCAGACATCCAATAATCACATCCTAGGTCACTACAGAAACTGGAAACCTCAAGAATTATCTGTTCCGACATTTTCTTCCAGCAACTAAGTTAATCTGTTTTGCTTTTGCACACAAAATGTCACCCATCTTTCTTTCAAGAAACTAGCCCAAAATTATGCCTACTACACTATTAGTTGCAAATATGAACTATGTCTTTATTGTCATGTTATACTGCAACAAGGTTTTAAATACACTGTCTCTTGTAGTATAACACTTTTCAGAATGGCTGTTACAAGTTCTCCTCCATGTGTATAGGTAGTAGCAGATGCAGAAGTAGTTTGAACTGGGTAAATATTTCCAAGTATGAAAATTTCCCATGCGGTTTCATTATCACAGACATAGGATTCAAGTTCCAGTAGTCAGATTTATTACTGCTAAAAATCTCCATTTGAAAAAAGATGGATTTCTAGAAAAGGACATGACCTATTCCACCATTTTATTTCCTTAGCATAACTGATAACAGCTGTCATTTTTATCTTAGAGCGTAGCATGTCCTCAGGGGCAAGTAACAAGACAAAAAGACTGCATAATAAAATTGTATCTATGGTGTTGTAATTGCAATAAAAAGAAAGATAATACTGAAATAAATATGAGCTATAGGAAAATACAATAATGAACAATAACAAGGTAAATGAAAGACTACCGGGGGAATAAAAGATGGAAAAGAAGACCTGCAGTTGTCAGACAACCCCACCAATCACTTGATTATATCATGGTATCAACAGAAACTCCATTTGCAGAGAAATCAATCTGTCCAGCTTTATTTCATAGCAGTCTCACAGCTGTATTCTTATCTATGATTTATCCCAAATAAACATCAGAAAAAGCCAGAGTATGTCAGTTGATATAATAACATGTACTCCACCAGAACATTTTTGGCATCCTTAAATAGATCCAAGGAAAATCAGTTGTTTCTATCAGTCCAAGAATAGCCATCTGCCTGAAAACAAGAAAAGTACATGAAGACTAAAGATATTTATGTATTTATTTGAAGTTGAGGTTTTTTACCAGAAGGCTAATAACATGCATAGAGTAAGATTAATCAAAATTTGCCATTAAGAATATTATGAAGGTCATGGGACCGTAGATACAAGACAGAGCAGCAGTTGTACACCTTGAAGGCTTGAGGGAGTTTTTGACTTATGGAAGATACGGTGAATGTGCTGTTAACCTAAAAGTATTGGCATGATACTGATTTCAACTCCTTTATAGAGCTTTAAAAATCTTTTTGCTGTTACTGTTAGTCTGATGAAAAGTGTAAAATAATTAAAAGTGGTAAAAAATAATGAGGGAATGGAAAAATAATCTATTAAATAATTCACAATAGTGACTAACAATACTTAATGACATTTTGCTAAAGGACATAAACAGAGCAATCTTTTTAAAATTTTTTCTGGTATTCAGAAGAGGGTACTTCAGCATGGATGTTAGTTTATTATTTCTGTCTGTTTCCAAGGAAGTCTTGTGTTCAGTGGGGTTCATATGCCCACATTCTTTTGTTACTTCTGGCTAAAATTAGGATATCTGTGATCATATTTACATCTATACTGCTTGCTTGAAAGTTGGTAAATTGTTACATTGAGAAACAGTGGAGAGCGCATCAGATCATGCTGGAGACAGCAATTCAATCCTACTCTTTTCAAGTCTTTCTTTCCCGAGAAGGTATTTATACCCTTTAATAAAATCAGCTTTCAAATTTCTAATTAAGGTAATCTAGGTTAACAGCATGACACAGCAAGAGCACTCTGCAGGTGAAATTATAAAGCACATATAGGAATTGCACTGCTGTTTTCTGAAAGTTGTCTCTGATACCAATCATTAAAGAATGCAGGGTAAACACAGGTTTTACCCTTCTAATTTTATTCATGACTATTGACTTATTTTAGTAGATTTCTGAATTATATGTTCCATATAGTCAACATAACAGTGGCTAGATATATTTCACCATACAGACACATTAAAAAAAAAAAACAAAACAAAACAGTAAGAAACAGTCTTTATAATTTTTTTTTCTCTTAAGGTCTTCAGGTCATTTATTGCACAGTACCTCTTTCTCTCAATAAATAGCACAGGTATAGTAAAGATTGTTGTGTCAGTGATAGCAGGCTGCCCAGGTACAGTAATGAGCTCACAGCACAGGATTTTTCATAGTAACATGGCTTTCACATGGTCCTCTGGGAAGAATAACATGCTCTTACTGAGGTTTTTATTTCCTTCACTGATGGTTACTTCACAGTAGCTACTGCATTTCTGACAACTAAACTTCTTTGCTTGCATTCCTGTTATAAATTCATGAAAAGACAAGATTAATTCTTTGTCTGTGATTCTAGATTTGCTGAAATGAAAAGAAGAAATCCTATTTTCACTTCAGTGCTCCACAAAACATGTAAACTTAGAGAAGTTTGCACTAGCACTGTGACCCTCCGTTGGAAAAGTGATTCTTAAGAGGCAAGCTGCCAGCCAGGGACAGGTGCTTGGTTTTTTTTTTTTGTGGTTTTAATACTGAGATATAGCTTAGTAAACTATGCTATAAGTGGAAGCAAAATCAAGGCCAATGTTTTTTAATACTTGTGCTCTTGTAAAGACTGAGGCTATGGGGTGATAGAAATCAACAATATAATTACCAACATCCTATAGTACTGATTGTGAAATTATGTATAGAGGGGCCACCACCTCAGGAAAACACTTCCCTGAGTTTGGTATGGTAATGTTAGTGTCTTAGGTTGCAATGTAAGATGTAACCAAAAGTATGTATTCTATCACCATCTTCATAAACTGTTAAAAATGGGTAGGGCAGTGTTCTTTATCTCTTCCATCACTCATCCCTGATAACTCCCTCTGGAGGAGTATTTTTCTGCTAATGGGACAGTCACTGCATGACTCATAAATTACATCATCCCACTGTGAGATGCTCTGCCTGGGGGAGGAACCAAGCATTCCCGCCTGGATATAATCTGTTTGGAACACCACAGGCAAGAACTACATAACCACCACTGGACTTCCAGAGGAAGACCAGGCCTTTCTAGAGGATCACCACTTCACCAGAACCACATCTGTCCCTTCAACAGGACTGCAGCCACTATTTAATGGAACTGCTACTGCCACCCTGACCAAAAGGGTGTCAGGCTGTATTCTGACTCTGTCAGTTTAAGCCACTGTTTCTGTATTATTGCATTTATCTTAATTTTCTTATTAGATAGTAATTCTGACTTGGGATCTCCCACTGGTTTGCTTTCAAACTAGTACAATTAGCCTACAAATATGTTCAGGGCTGAGAAACCAGAAAAAAACCTGCATGATTGTACAGGTGAAAATATACAGCATAGAAAATAAAATGGATTTTGGACATCATCATTCAACTTCTGAATTAATAAAAATAATTAAAAAAAAAAGAAACAGGAGCCCTGCATATCAAGATATACTCTTTCTTTTTCACAATCTCTATCCAAATATTCCTAAATATAGGAGCCCCCATGCAAGTCTACAAAGAGGTCTCTTTAAATATCAGCTTTTAGATATTGCCGTTATGCTACAATTCCTTTTAGCCCAATGGTTGTTGCTGTGATACAAAAAAAATACTACTTGCTTCGTGTTATTTAAATTAATTTTGAAATGTTCACTTATAATTCACTTCCCTCTCTGTTTTGAATGATGAGAGAAAAAGCTTTTTTTACACTCTGTTTGATTGTTCCTTATACTTAAGAAAGGTGGGGTGACTGAATTTATGGAAAAATGGCCATGAGAAATGTCAATATCAGTGAGAAGTATACAGGATTGAATACATCTTTCTAGTAGTAAAAGAACAGACCAAATAAAAACCAAATCCAAACAACAACAACAAAAAAAAAAAAAAAAACCAAAAAAAACCAAACCAAAACAAAAAAAACCACAAACAAACAAACAAAAAAAAAAAAAAAAAAAAAAAACCAAAAAAACCCCAGAAAACCCATCTCAGATCAACTCCAGTCCATCCAGCTCATCCAGCTTTAGCTCTGAAAGATCACGAGCGAAACTAGAAAGAACCATCTCAAGTGTAGCCTACCCTGCATAATTAAATAAATAAATAAAGTAGTAAAGGTTATCGGTGTAAGAGTTTAAAATATATTTCTGTCCTTCAATCTAGCTTTTTTTTGCTATCTAAGTGTGCCTGGAAAGCTGGTACCTACCAAGAAGGAACAACAGATATGGACATAAGGCTGGATTTAGGTTACCAATGTAAGTCTCAATGAAAGGAAGACTGTGGGAAAGCAGTTTAATCAAGCATGAGAAACAGCCATTCGGAGAAAAAGACAGTCCTTTGGCAGCATATGGACATAACACAAAATTGTGCTGGACCATTTCAGTGCAGAAACTTGCCTATTGTCTTTTTGTTTGTCTTATGTGATTGTCATCATGAGGTGAAGCCAAAGAGGTTGGGGTTAAAATTTTCAGCTGATAAAACAGAGAAAAAATGAATCTCTTTAGTATGCATGAAGTTGCCAACAAAATTATTATTTCAAGAAATCTTCTGAAAATACTTATATTATTTTCCTACATAATAAATTACTATAATTATGTTAATATTTAACATTATATAAATTGAAAGAAAAGTTCATTTCTGTTATAAAGAACTTGTAATATTTTATTTTCAATTTATTAAGATGTAGCAGACTTGCTATACAAAACTTATAAAACCTTCTGAACTGCTTCCAGATTGAGATATTGTGTCCTGTTCTCCCACTGAACAGATGCTTGGCTGGGAGTTCTGATATGAAGTCTTGAATGAAATTTTCTTGAAGTGAATTCAAAGAAATTGTCTATTTTTCTTTAGAAATTTATGTGGAATTATAATTTCCTGTGCATTGTGTCAGACCAGCAACACAGGCATCTGACTAGTTACTATGTAGTGACAGAAAGAAGAGGTCTTGGAATTTGATATAGAATGCCTTCATTTGAAAGCAGTAGCATCTAAAAAAAATAGAAAAGTTGAATAACTGTGCAGTCTGCACTGGAAGCTTGCCTAGGTATCCTATGATAGGAGGTAGTTGTTTCATAAAATTAAAGCAGCAATATTATGCTACCAATTTCAGTATTTTGTTGCAGTTTCAGGTAAATTTCCTCAAAACTTTTTTTAAAAATATCTGAAAATCCTTTTGATACATATTTTTGATTAAAAAAATAAATCCATATAAAAGATCCATTTTGAAGATCTCATATATAAGGTCTCTGAATAACTTGTTTTAATATTCCTTTTTAAATATTGTACATCTTTTAAGTTATAATGGAATAGATATTTTATAAATTATTGATTATGCAGAGCTGAATTGCAAGGAATATTCCTCTATTCATGCCTAATCCAAACCTCTGGAGGAATTATAGCTGCTACCTGGAATGAAAAGAGGTTTCCTTGCTATTATTTAATCATTCTATCTGTTATCTATTATCTGCAGTAATAAGAGCAAAGTTCAAAAGCTGGAAGTCCTTCTTCAAATTAAATACCATTAACTTTAGCCTCACATCAGCTTTTCTTGAGATCTCTAAAATAAAATGCCTTCCTGGGATATCTTCAATAGGCAATTCATCCTCACTTGCAAGTAAAGAGTCTGGAATAAAGCGCTGTGCCTGAAACATACAAAACTTTACAATATAGTAATGCAGAAATACTGCGTTCATTTGTGAGAGAAATAAAATATTTTCTTGTTATACTGGGGGAATTTGCTTGGTAATGCAGTTTTTTTCACTTTTCTAGTATCAATGCTAACATTACTTTCCTTCCAACTTGTTTAAATCCTATGCATTCCTGATTTACAGTCAATGGAAAATTCTGTCTCAGAGTCTTGAATTGTCTGCCTCTCCCAAGCTCTTGATAAAAGAGTATCTGTAGTTCTAGAAGAAAACAACCCACCATAATTCCCTCTTTTCTGTCTGCTTGTGACAATTCCCTACATGTTATTCCTTCATTCAATTCATCATTATTAACCAAATTTCTCAAATTAATTAGAAAAATTTTTCAGGCTTTGGGCCAATTTGTAGTTAGCCTTGATGCATAAATTAATGGGATATTAAAACCTGACAGAAAAAGGAAAAAGGAAAAAGCTGTGATCCATCTAAAGGTTCTCAGAAAGACATCGCAAAAGCAGTCAGAAAGTGCCTCCAACAGGATTATCTAACACTGATGGAGTATCAGAGATGGAACTTGACTATGACTCACCTCACTTCTGTGCACTGGCAAAGATACCTTGAGCTATCTCCATGCAGCAGTGATGCTGCCCAGCTTATTCTTTATTATACCTTCTGAAAATATAACATCTCTAGTCACTATTATTTGGATTGTATTATGCGACCTTTCTTTCATGGAAAAATCTTTGACTTCTATAGGACAAAGCAGATGTAATCTACAGTTTTTTTAGGTTTTAAGCCTCCTGTTGCAAAATAATATAAAAAAGATGGGTAAATAAAATATGTCTTATAATGATAATTATTGTTATTATTTAAAAACAGAGACAAAAAAGGACATCTTTCCAAAAAAAAAGAAAAAAACCTACCAAACTACTGTCTTTTAAAGGAAATTTTAAACAAGTGACTCCTTTATATTTTCAAATATTCTTATTCATCAATACTTTGGTATGCCTGATTGCAAATGCAAGATATTTTTGATCGCCTTTCCTACCAAGGAACAAAATTCTGATTAAAAAAATATAGCCCAGAGTAACTTGAAAAAAGCTTTAATTGAACTGCCATTTAGTTCCAGGAACAGAGATTCCAACATTTTGACTGTGTGCTCACTTGTGCTAGAAGCAGCAGTTTCTCTGAAACTGTTAAAGCCAGAAGTATTTGAATCAGATCTCTTCAGTTTGTTTGACCTTAACTGCCTCACAGTTCCTTTTTTTTTTTCTGTCTAAGCTTCAGATACCTGTACTCAGAGATATTAATGTGCCTAGTTTGCAGGGTAAGCCAACTTTTATCTTTTGTTGGATGTCTGGTTCTTCTGCATGAAATTCTATTCACAAAATATGCATATAAATTAGCTGGACAGAACACATCCTTACAGCAATAAATACTTAAACTTTATGTGTATTTATGATTCTTTTGGAGGCTAAGAAAGCTCCAAGGAACATTTCAACAAGGAAATTGAGTGTGACTAGTACATTTAATTCTTATTAAATGTACTAGTCACACATGTGAAACTTTTCAATCACTCATTTTAATTCCTAAGAAATAGCTTAGTCACAAAATAATTTAAATACCTTTAAATTTATCAGAAGCAGTAAAGTATTTGCAGAGTTATCCTGACTTTTTGGATTGTTATTAATTGCTCTTGTTGCCATTTTACACAACAGAAAGATGTGTTTGAATCTGAATCCTTGTTATTCAAGAATGGTAAGTAGTAATTCTTGAAGCATGGGAAATACAGCTAGTGAGGAAGATTACTTTGTACATAGAAAATGTTCAGCACATGGGAATTAGACAGGTTATGTGAAAATTTTGACAGTAGTTTGCCAAGATTCTCTAAGTGGACAAAATCAAAGCAAACTATGTGGAAAAAGAATTCTGTACAGAAATTTCTGAAGAAGCTATGTCAGGGTCTGAGTCTCAAATCTCTGTGATGAAGAAATTCACTTTCTACATCTTCTGTGCACCCACTTACACATTTATTCTCTTAGAGATCTGCTAGCCATATCAGGGAGCTTCTGAAACCAGATGGCAAATCACAAAGTGCTGAAGTTCCGTCAAGAAATACTGTATAAATCTCACACAGTGACCCATACCTGAGTGTTTAAATAATCACATTAACAACAACTATTAATATACTTATCTAATAGGATTTCTGCTTCACCATGCAATTCTTACAAAGCTAGCAAATTATAAGAAACACCTAAATTTTTTACTGTCATTTAAGATGTTTATAATTGAACTGCACAGGCAGACACAAACTTCAACACTGCAGAATTTTGTTAAAAAAGGATTTCCCTCAATCTTTCCATTAAAGTTAAATATATTTTATTTAGCCAGGTTGCTATATCAACAACAATTAAGTAGTTTATGTCCAATAGTTTCTGTGGTCATTCTACACCTAAGAAAACAAATAAAATTAAAAACAAACGAACAATTTAACTAACTAAGTAACTCACAATTTTTTAGGCTGTCTCACCCTCCATGACTCTGCTGACTTTACTGCTGAGGTACCATAACTCTGAAAATCCATTTCATCCTGACACACTCTAGACATTCTCCCTCTGAAGCTCAAATTTATCAAGTTCTCAGTAGAAAAGAATGTGTAAACTTAACAATAAAACAGATTTCCAAGACTGGCAGTCACATGTAAAAAGTTTTTAACTACATAACCTTATGCCTATTGAAATGCTCATCTTTGTGGGAGGGAAGTCCCAGATTCTTGTTACATCTTTCTTAACAGTGGAGGGGGAAAAAAGGGAAAAACTCACCATTGTTATAGTAGGGCAATGAAAATAACAACACAGAGCAACCACAGACTGTTCATTCATTAAGAGACTAGATCAGCAGATAATGAAAACTTAAGTATTTCTGCTACAGTAATTTACATCACCTGGAGACTTTGCTCAATTTACTTGCTTTCTTCAAACAGTGGGGTCTGTCAAGAAGTTTTTTAGTCATGTTTGTAATCAATTTCCTAAAAGACATTACATTGTACATCAGAAAGTTACAAACATTTAAAGCACTGTGACGCTAAGATCAAATTTTACTTTCAGTGTGAATTGTACCAGCAAACAATTAACCAGGTAATTAACAGGTAATAGACTAGAATTTTACTCTTGTGATATATCAGCTGATGTCGCTGGCATGCCCTGGCATAACGTCCTCAGAGTTCAAGTGACAGGATTGAAAGTTTGTAGTCATGACATCTTTCAGGCAAATTTCAAGTGGAGATCTTTGAGGGAGCTGAATTTAATAAGGACACCGAAGCAGATATATTTTAGTATGTCTGCAGGTGATGTTAGGAGCAAGAGCAAAGTTCCTATACTCCCTATATGAAATAGTCATGGTCAAATGCATGCTAATACTGTTTTTCATGGGGGAGGAAAAACCATTGGAGATGCAGTGGCTATGATCAACTGATAAGGAACAAGTATCAGTAATGGAGAGAAGAAAAGAGTGTGTTAAAAGTAATGTAACCAGAGGAAATTTGGTTGGAAAGAAGAAATTCAGCATTCGTGAAGAGGCAGGTTTGATGTGGGAGGATCAGAAGAGGAAGTCTATAAAATCACTCATAGCTGAGAGAGAAGACTGCAAAGGTTGAGCATTGGAGTTGGGAAGGAGGAATGTATTGGTCATAGCTTCAAATGGTAATTTTATCTATGTTATGCAAGTAATGGGAAAAAAAATAATACAAAGTAACCCAATCATAAAGAGAACTCAGAACTGCAGGATCTCTGGTTTCTATTTCATGTTTTGGAAACAGTGCCAACCAAATATCTTTTTGTAATTTTGTGGTTCACAATTTGCTTCATATGTATCTATGTTAATGATTTATCCAATCACATAGTTTTAATTGGGAAGAGAAGCCTGTATATTCCTTGACATACCTCCCTTGGTCTGTGGTAATTAGTCTTTTCTTACTTTTTTAACATGGTGTGTTGGTGTATGCGTATGGATAGAGTTATATTTTGAAGAGAATTTATGTGATCAGATTTGAATGTACTTGATACACTTGATACAGAATCAAAATGTCTCATTATGTATGCTGAGACAGTGGGTTTACATCTTTTACATTTCAGTGATTATCTTTCACGTATTTCACATCTTTCTACATTGTAGAACTACACTGGAAAATACTGCTGTGAAGTGGAAAGATTCAGAGTATAATTGTAAGAAAAGCATTGTTAGAATCAAGCAGGGTTGAATAAATTTGGAAATATACTAGTCAGTCCAACATTTCAAGAAAGTACAGAAAAATGTTTGGTCTGTATCAAGCATTCTTTCTTTTGGAACTGATTTGGGGCTTTGAAATAATATTATTGGGTCTTTAAATCTATGGTCCATTCAGCCAAAATTCATGTTTAAAAAGTGGGTATCAGAAGAAGCTTGATTTGTTATTCAGGAAACAACATCCTTGAGTATGTGAAATGAAAACAAACAAACAAAGCTGCAAAGCACCTCCTTTCTTTAAGCTGGAGGCACAATGTAGCACGTACAACTGGCTGTACCAGGTCATGTTGCACAAAGCTATCAAATTCAAAAGCTATTTTTGAACACTCATTGCCAGTGGGTTGTTACCTACAAGTATTGAGTCTTTTACTGTTATCCATGGGAAGGAATCAGTGGCAGGTGTTCTGCTTCTGGCATAGCTCTGCTTTAGAATTTATGGGATTCTTTCTTTTTTCGAGGAAGATTTCATTAAATGCTGTTACAGCTCTCTATGCATAGTCAACAACCCTGGATTGAAACATAAAAGAAGAAAAGAATCCCTTCTCCCTGCAGATTCTGAACAAAAGGAATATATTATCCTAATGCTTATTGCAGAGAAGAATGATGCCTTGTATGGTACCATTTATTGTTATAATAAAGAACAGGTTCCTGATAAGACAAGCTGTTCATTAGAATACCATTGGCAATAACAGTAAGAAGTACATAACTAGATGTTCCTGCCAGCCCTAAAGACATTTCGTGCTCATGAACAACCCTTAGGATATTCTTTCAACAAACTACAAATTTTATTTGTCTCAGGAATGTATAGGTGTCCTGTAGACTAAATTTATGATGCCAAGAAATTTATCTCAGGAACACCTCATACACAGAAATAAAAATGTAATTATTCTGGTGTGTATCTTTCAGACTCCATGAATTTCAGTCACACCCATAGTAATTTATCTAAAACTAGGAAAGAAACTGTATTGGTTGGGTTTATTTGCTTTGGTTTTTTGCTTTTTCTTCCATTCTACCAGCAGAACTTAGTTCCAGGTTTAAGATCTGCATGCTTTATATTAATTTTTTTCTAACTGAATGACATGATTAACATCAGGTTTTTCCATCATTGCAATAACATTAAATTCATTATCACACATGAAATTGATATTTTTTGTAGCAGTTGAGAATAAGTAGAAAATTTAATTAAGAGAATGAATTGATATAATGAGAATGGAAAATAAATTTAGGAAAATTATGTTCTAATGGAATTTTGTTCTAATATGATTTTTGTAATGGATGCTTATTTGTCTTATAGATTTGGTAAATGTTAAAAAAAAGATAATTTTTTAGAGAAATGTCAATATAAATAACATAAAAAATTACCATCTAAAAGGCATGGTTATTTCATGGCAGACAACAAAGGCTATTTAAAGTAATAAGTGCTTTAGATAGGTAGATGTATTGGGTTGGCTCTGCCTGGCTTCCAGGCACCTACCAAAGCCTCTCTCTCACTCCCCTTCACAGCTGGACAGAGGAGAGAAAATATGACAAAAGGTTCATGAGTTGAGATAAAGACTGGGAGAGATCATTCACCAAACTCACCATTCTTTCATGGGCTGAATAGACTTGAATTACAGATAATAATTGAATTTATTACTAACAAAATCAGAACAGTACAATGAGAAGTAAAATAATACCTTAAAAACACATTCCCCTCATCCTTCCCTCCTTCCCAGCTATACCTCCTCCCCCAGTGGCACAAGGACACAGGGAATAAGACATGGCCTATTCATCACGAGTTATTTTTCCTGCTGCTCAGGGAGAAGAGTGTTTCCCCTGCTTCAGCACTGTAGTCCCTCCCACAGAGTTCTCCATGAACTTCTCCAAATGTGAGTCCATCTCATGAGCAGTAGATCTCTGCAACCTGCTGGAACATGAGTCCATCCCATTGAGGCCTCATCAGGTGAATCTCTGCATCTCCATGGATCTCCATGGGCTACAGGGGCACAACTGCTTCACCATGGTCTTCACCACCGGCTGCAGTGGAATATTAGCTCTGCTTCCTGGAGCACCTCCTCCCCCTCCTTCTCTCTGCAGATATCTCTCTGATGTCTGCAGGGTTGTTCCTCTTACAAATTCTCATCTAGGTCTTCTCCGACCCCAAATTCACTCTTCTTCTTCTTCATCTTCTTCATCATGTTATTATTACAGAGCAGTTACCACCATTTCCGTTTGGTCCAGCCTTGGCCAGCAACACATCTCTCTTTGAAGCCCCCAGGCATGCCCTGCTGGACAAGGAGCAAGCTTCTAGAAGCTTCTGACAGAAGCCATCCATGTACCCCCCACTACCAAAGCTTGGTCATGCAAACCCAATACCATAGATCATACGGCAACCCATTCAACAGAGTTATATGTTATATTTAAAGTAATACTTATTTTGTAAGCACGTTTATATGATCTGTTGAAAGGCATTCTTGTTCTGACCTTGCTTGAGTTGAATGGAGATGAGACACTGCTGATATGAAAATTGAAGAGTTTGGCAAGTTCTCTAAGAGCAGAATTAGCTGTGATGTAGATAAAATCAACCCTCTTGTGCTTACCTCCACCATTTGCACGCTTCCCTTTCACCTGATTTTTGAAATTTGTCAGGGACTTCTTCTTCATCCCTGCAGGCCTTCTGCAACCTCTTCTTGACTTCCTGTATGTCCAGATGGACTGCTTTTGACATAAGACCTGACCCTTAGAATACCTATGAACTCTCTTGCTAACTCTTCCCTTTTCTCCAAGAATCCCCTGGGATTCTTCCACGAAGGTCCCTGAAGGTCACTGTTTCTGATGGTCTTGGGATGTGACAGTGCTATTTGCCTTGCTCCCACCTTTCATGAGCATCAACTCCACAACTCACAGTTACAGATATCTGCCTCCAACCTTTGTGTGTGCAACCAGTTCTCCCTTGGTTTTAAGTAAGAGGTTTAATGAAATACTTTTCCTAAACATCTGCTTGATCTAGAAGTTGTCTTCAAAGCGAAACAGAAACCTCTTGTGTAGGGAAAGAAGGATATGGAAGTGAAGTAGCATAGTTTAGGAAAATAATTGTTCTTAGATATGAGCTCCTGCTTCTCTTTTGCACAAGACAACAGCTCAGCATGAAAGTTTACATCTACAGATAGTTATAGACATGAAACTTCATAGATACACTGAGAACTCTCAATATTTTCAGTGAATATCTCATATTGAAATTCATGGAAATAAATAGAATCTAAAATCTGCCTATGTGAAATTACTAAGTAGTTTTAGAGGAAAAAAATAAAGAGCCAATTTTTTTTAGTCATGAAGCCATGACAGAAAAGTCCATCTGGATATTAATATAGGCATAATCCAAGGAAAGAATGGTTGGAAAAACAATCCCATGTGTAACAATTCTTACGTGTGCCTAAATTTAAGTCTGTCCATTCACAAACGGGTTAGTTTTCTGTTTTCTTGTTGAAGTGTGTATGAACTTAGCCACAGAATCACAGAATTAGCTGGGTTGAAAGGGACGCACAAGGATCATTGAGTCTAAATCTCGGCCCTGCAACAGAACCATCCCCAAGAGTCACACCGTGTGCCTGAGACCATTGTCCAAACACTTCTTGAACTCTTTCAGGCTTGCTGCTGTGACCACTTCCCTGGGGAGCCTGTTCCAGTGCCCAAACACCCTCTGGGCCAAAAACCTTTTCCTAATATCCGAACTAACTACCTCTGACACAACTTCATGCCTTGGGTCCTGTCACTGGTCACCACAGAGAAGAGGTCAGTGCTTCCCCCTCCTTTCCCCCTCACAAGGAAGTTGTGGACTGTGGTAGTCTCCCCTCAGTCTCCTCCAGGATGAACAGATCAAGTGACCTCAGCTGCTCCTCATATGGCTTCTTCTCAAGGCCCTTCACTATATTCATTGCCCTCCTACTATGTGTAGTGGTTAAATACAGATATTTCAGGAGAAACAAATATTTTACTAATTTATCCATGTTAAGTACATTTAAATATTGTTTAGCTCAGCAGTTTGTCACAGAAGGGGAATAACTGTTACAAGAGATCATTCCAGCTTTATCTACAAACCTATAAACTGGTTTATATTTATTATTACTATTGACCTAAGTTAGGTATACAAAAAATTCTTTCAGTAATTCAGTTTATTAATTCCTTATTAGTGCTATTTTATCTTCTTAGACCATCTATTTCTACTAAAAATAACTTTTCATTTTAAGGAGTTCACAAGTGACCTTAAATGACTTTACCATTAACCGTGTTGTATTTTCCTTTGAAAGACAGAATCTTAACTACAGCCAAGCCTTTCTTCCCATAAATTTAAACTATTTATATGAAGTATTTTTCATATGTAAACTTTCTTAGTTTATTTGAACAGAGAATACTCTATAATATTTATTGAAACAACTTGTATTTTAAGCAGGAGTTGATTAAGCTTGTGTTGGTCCTGTGAATATGCATTTCACAATCTTAAAATTTCCCCCATATAGATTCAGTCATATGCATAAATGAATTTTGCCTATATTGGAGGAGGAAAGCTGTCAGTTTCAGATAAGGTGTTCCCATTAAACATTTTTTTTTAATATGTGTTAACTATACAGACTCCTATAGTCTAATGTATAGCTGCGTATAAAATGACTTTCTGCCAGATTAAAGTACAACCACAAAACTTCTCAATTGCCATAAAATACCATAAATACACCTCTAAAGTTTATGTTTCAATTTTTTCCCAATTGTTGTTTTGCATTCTTACAAAATTCCACTGAAGTAGTTTTTAATTCCTTCATCACTGCTACAGGTGTGCTGAAAATGCAACATAATTTATTTATCTCATAGATTTTTGTCTGATGAATTGTTATTATTATCAAAACATGACTCATAGCACTATAAAGAGGAAAGACTAAACTGAAAATACAGGGAAATTAAAAATTATGCGAGTTGAAAAATTTTATCTAGTCTAATACAGTCCTACATATCTATTGAAAGAGAATAGAAACTATACAGGTCTTCCATCTTGACCTGAATACCAAAAAGGGAAGAGTAAAAAAAATATAAATTGCTTAAAGAGAAGATCATGCTCGGATATCTGTGATGTGTCACGTTACTATTGATATCAAGATGGTTGAAGACATTTCCTGTAGTTTGTCTAAGTTCCTAGAGATGACTTTGATCTAGGAGACTTCAATAACCTTTTTATGGAAAGTGGCTTTATGGTGAAGGGGAGAGGAAAATCAATAAGAGTACCTATCAAATTCCCAAAGCATGCAAAGGTAAACTGACCTTCCTGTTGAGCAAAAAGTCTTTTACGATAACCTTTCACCTTTGCTTTGAACTTACTTCTTCATATGTGAACAATTTATCCTGAAGTGACTTTCAAACAGAATTGGAGGACAGCCAGTTGCAGGAGTGTGAAATGTAAAATCACTTGGAGAAACATGGCTTTGTATTTATTATAAACTGAAAAACCATTCCCCATAATGATGGAGGAAAAAGAGAAGAGGAGAGGGAAGAGGAAGAAAAAAAAAAAAAGAAAAAAGGGAAAAGAAATAAAGGAGAAAAAAAAAAAAGAAATAGGATGGGAAAAGAAAAGGGGGAAAATAGAATAGAATTCTGAGCAAGAGAAACGTTCCTGAAGTTTGCTTGATTCTTTGCTAACCAAATATAAAAATAGTTACGCTTTTGAACACAGGTTTTTCAAGGGAGAAATAATTGCTTGAATCAGAAGTAAGGTTGTGGATCAATAAGAAATCACAGTTTATATTTGTAGCCCTTGATATTTTTCTTCACTGTTGGAATAATTCTGTTCTCATTTTTTTGAAACCTTTAGAAGGATTATCTAAATGTAAATTTCTTAAATGGGCTTATAATTTAAACCATTACATATACGTATGTTTAAATGCTTATCTGTCTGCATTTTATATGTCCTTTTAGTATTACATTCTGCAATGCCACTGCTAAAAGTTGCTTACATATTCACTCTTTTTGTAATAGAATACTCAAAATATAACTTAATTTATTGAAAAAATCAGTGACCAAAAGAACAAAACCAACATAAGAAACAAAGCCAAATTCACATCTCTTGAGATACAGAATTTCTGAAGGCGCTTAACAGCAGCAATAAATTTGCTTATTTTCATTTTTTGCTTATTGCATGGGAAATTACACATTTTAATCAGTCCTAAAAATATTTCTGCAAACCACTAACTTTGAGAAAAACTCTTCAATGTCATCCATGTTCTCTTACCAAATTATGAACTGGATTTGCAAAAAAATACTCCAATCCTATCTGAGATACAGTCTTACATCACCTGTGCTTCTATTAATGAATTCAAACATCTCCAATTAATACCTTATGGTAGAATATAGAACGCATCTTAGTAAACAGTTGGTATGAATATTTGTCCCAATCTATTTTATATTCCCCCACACAGTATGTGTCAAGTCTTGGTTAAAATTATGTGGGAACAACTTCCAGAAGAAAATTTGCCAAAAGACATGATTTTTTGGACATGCAAACACTTTCATTAGCATGGCCTTGGATATTTTAAGGATACTTTTGCACATATTTCATCTATTATAGCATGTTTATTCATAAAATTGCAAGGGATCACAACACTAGTAGAATTGTGCTGTGTGTATTTTACCTTTATCTACAGGAGATGCTCATCAGGCTTCTCTGAGCAATAAAACAGTTATTATTTTTCCAGAATAAATAAAGGCAAATTGAAATTATTTCTGGCTTCACTTCTACAAAATAATTTAATGGTCTTACTGATATATCACTGTCCCAATAGAAAAAGTGTTCATAATTTATATAGTTTTGCATTTAACTTTTGATAATTTAGCTACCCTTTCTTTTTAAATTAATTAAACTGTGTCCTACCCCAAATAAAACAACATAAAATTAATTTTTGTTTTTTTTTCTTTAAATTGTATGGTAAACAATATTTAGTGAAGGGACATATTATTATTACTGAAATTATTATTCACACAGTACACAATCTGCTTTCCTGCAGTTCTGCTTTGCAGTCATAGCTGTTGGCTTCCTAATAGACATTTGAAG
Source organism: Lanius collurio (assembly GCA_020086605.1). Lineage (NCBI taxonomy): Eukaryota > Metazoa > Chordata > Aves > Passeriformes > Laniidae > Lanius > Lanius collurio. Next base: position 10,808,355 of record JACBWW010000020.1, on the reverse strand, counting down.
ACACAAGAAACAAAACAATAAGAATATTCACAAAAAGTATACATAGAAGGTATTGCTTAAGCAAATCATGCTCCCTGGATAACAAATATTCCACTAGATAAAACTTGTTCGAAATTTGTTGACACATTTAAGATCCATAAACTCTTTCTAAAAAGATGTATTTTAATCCACTCTCCCTCTCAAAGGTAAGATTTTGGGGCCTTTCATGGTTTAATGTTTGGTTTTGAATTCTTGGGTTTTTTATTCTCCTTTGAACTTCCCTCCTGTTACCAGGCAGCAATTTTTCACTGCTGCTGAAAGGACATGGTTCTGGCTGTACAATTAAAGAAACATCTACCAAGAAAGATAATCAGTTTCATGCTAAACTTTGCTATCTCAAGTGTCCTACGCAGGGTAGGTTTTTTTCACGTCCATGCTTTCAGCAGCATAGTTTAAATATCTAGCTGAGAGCACCCATAAGAATTTACATCAAAACAGTGTGACCTGTAAGTCATGTCTAGACTCTGTCAGAGTTCCGTTCCATACAGAGTTTGTGTCCAAAGCTACACTGTCTGACCTCCTCTGCATGCTAACTTTCCCACTCACCTTTTTTATTTTTTTCCTTCTTCTCAGGTTAGTAGATGCTGTTGCTGCAGCACTTCCTCCCTTCCCACTGCGCTTGCTGTGATCGCTCAGTTTTGTCCCACTCTGTTAAAAGAGAAGTCCTTTCTTGTAAGACCCTTTACACAGCATTTTAATATGCTTTCTTTATTGACTGTCATCCTTCAGACTGTGTTACACGTCTGAAGGATGTGGCATCATCCAGAGGAACCTGGACAAACTGAAGTGCACCAGTGGGAGCCCCGTGAAGTTGACACAGCCAAGTGCAAGGTGCCACACCTGGGTCAGGGCAATCCTCAGCGTCAATACAGGCTGGAGGCTGAACAGAGGCACCTGGAGGTACTGATGGATGAGAGGCTGAGCACAAGCTGGCAATGTGCACTTGCAGCCCATAAGGCAAATTTTATCCTGGGCTGCATCCAAAAAGTATAACCAACAGGGTGAAGGAGGTGATTCTGCCCCTCTGCTCCACCTTCATGGGACCTCACCCAAAGTGCTGCATCTGGCACAGGAAGGGCATCAGCCTGTTGGAGCAAATCCAGAGGGGGCACATGAAGGTGATCAGAGGGCTGGAACATCTCTCCTGTGAAGACAGGATGAGAGAGCTGCAGCTGCTCAGCCAGAAGAAAAGAAGTTTCTGGGGAGGCAGCCTTCCAGTACCTAAGGGGATTCTACAAGAAAGCAGGAGAGGGATTCTTCACAAGGACATGTAGTAATAGGACAAGGAGTGATGAATGAATGGAAAACTTTATACAATGCCTGCTTTTGAAATTTACTATATGATGCTGTATAATAAATAATTATTATTTACTTTTATTAGGCATCCAATGTAATTATAATTGGGATCATTCTCATTGCAGAATTAACAATAATATTTTTTTTCACTCCTTTGCCTTTCTCTCTATTCTTCATAATTCTAAAGTCTATATTTGGTGTGGCCCTTTTTCTTCCCTTGTGATTGAGTTAATCATTCCCTCCCACCAGCATGATTCCATCTTTTTGCGAACACTTAAAACATAAATTTTCAATATTTATTCAGAATTACACATATTTGCCTTCTGCAAGGCTTCAACAGGATGCAAATTCCTGCTTCTATCTATTTGAAAGGCTGCATATCTCTTCTGCCCCTCCTAGTGCTATAATAATGTAGCACGATGAGACCCCAGACTTTAGATGAATAAGGAATAATAATGATAATGTTGATATGAAGTCTTGATCTGAAGCAAGCTTACACCTTACAGAATAAAATTTCTTTTTCAAATTGATATCCAGAAGATTAGCTCTGCAAAGAAACAAGCTATGAGATGATATCTGGTAGATGCAGGAATCTGGACACACACAATATACAGGAGGTGACATAACCTCAGAGTCTGAAGGATCCTGCAGTATTAAGGCTCAACAGAGCAAATCAGGTTCTGAAAGGCTAATCTTTGTCTGTGGTACAGTGCTGTGTGTAACACCTACTCAGTGTTACCTATTAATGATAATATAATGTTTTATTTATAGTCTATTCTGACCCATGCTCACATCAGGCATGAGGTCTATGAAGCTTTGTGATTTGGGAGCAAGAGCTCTCCCAATTTTTCTGGTCAGTATGCAGTATTTTTTTCCTTCATTTACTATTTTGAGTTTTTTCCTTCCATTTCTATAGAAACATTAATCTGATTTTTTTGTTAAACCATGTTTACCATCTGTTATTCTTAATATTTAAAAGTTACAACTTTGAAAAAAAATTGTCAGTTTACATGTGACTCCTTTCAGATTCAAAAGCTACATTTATAAGAACATAAGAAGAATCTTCTTGGCCATGGTGCCTATATAAGAGGTAAAATGCAGCATGGCACAGAAGAGCCACTGCTCCTTGGAAGTAGTAGAGAGAAAAGACACCTCTCATATGCTGTTGCTGAGTCAGGAGCAGGGCCACACAATCAGAAAGTGGAAGATCTACACAGCAGAATATATTTCAGAAAGTAAAAGGAAAAAATATACATCTGACAAGACACCCTATATAGCCCAATAATTTATTTTCTGATATTTTTGACACAATTTTTGACATTTTATTCTTAATAGTTTAATGTGCAAGTTACCTTCTTTAAATTCTTTAACGTATTTTCTGAGCTGTTTTTGTGTCTCTTGCTTTTTCTATAAACTTATATTTTACACTTAATAAAGTACTTGGCAAGTAAAAAATTTCTTTATATTCTCCATGATGTCACATTAATCTTTAATCTCTTCCATCCTATCATCCACAGTGTGGATAGCTGAGGAACATGAAGTGTGCTACAGCAGATGTTGAAACCACTTTGATCAGTGCACTTGCACTACATAACTTCCTCTGAGCTCATATCTGTCCTCATTCTTTATGACATTACTTTACATTCTTGTAAGATTTTATTCCACACCATCATGCTTCTTCATACTGTTTTTTATTTCCTCAAAATCTGAAAAAAAAAAAAACCAAAAAACAAAAAAAACCACCCAAGAATGGTTACTGGACTTCTCTAATTCCTAAACCATTTTTTATTTAGATTAAGTTCTTGTCTCATGAGGAAAGGAGCTTGAAACTGAGAGCAGAGGATGAAGATGGGGCAGGGTGGTGTGTGTCTATTTTTATATTTTTCTGTCATCAGATCACAATGTTATACACCATATTTAGTAGCATAACCATCTGCTTCTTTCCCCACTTTTGAATATTCTCTGAAACATAAAAGACCTTTAAATGTCTGGAACTAGTGTTTCTCCCATAAATAGTGTTGTTTTGAGCAGCTCTCTTAATGGGAAAGCAGTGCCATTTTGTAGGAAAAGACTACTTCTTAACACCATTTCCTAAGGAATTTCAAAGAGAATAAATTATTTATTACATTCAAGACTGGGCAAAATGTTCATTAAAAATATATAGAGACCTAGATTCTAGCTGGAGATGACTTTAGCAATGAACTTGAGGTGTGCCAGTTATAAATATCTGACTTGACTTGCACGCGTATAGGGTATTTTTTACATGTCATTGGCTTTATCTCTTTTTTTATAACCTAAGGGAATCTTATTTCCCTTAGCTTCTCAGATTAAAAACAAAACAACCTCACATCTAAGCAACATTCGTTTCGATATTCAAGAAATTTGAAGAAAGGTGAAGCTTCCTTCTTTTAAATGAATAACTATAATTCAACAACACAAAATCTGATGTGACACAGCAAGGTAATTTGCTGCAATTAGATATGGTTCAGATCAAATACAAGAACTGTTGTGTAAGCATCTTATGAAGATGTTTACTTTAAAACTTGAACTGAATGTCTTGATCCTTATTTCTGGTTGAAAAATACAGCTTTGCCATGAAGCAAAAGAGCAGTAGAGGAGAAAATCAGCTGTGTTGTGTACTTGACATTAGACTACCTGAGTTCTGTTGCATAATAATTCTATTTAAGGTTCATCTGTTCAGTTAATTCAAATTCTGCAGACATTCCAGAGAATGGTTTAGAAGTGTGAAGAATTTGCAGTAGGAATAGGAGACAACTGAATATCGATACTGAATAAATAATAATAATAGAAAGAGATGGGGACTGATGCAGTCAAGAGACGGTGGTCAGATCGTTTACATTTAAACTTGTCATCTTCTCTGCATAATAAGGTATTATCATCAGTCTTTCTTACTACTAAGACTGAAGGGGCAGGCAAGAGGAAGTGCTAGTGTATGACAGGCGCTTGTGGTATCAGCAAAAAATCTGGGGTCCTACAATAGAAAAATTGAATCTAAAGAGGATTCCTCTCTCTTAATAAAAATTCTGTCTCGTCACAGAAGATTTATTCTCCATGTTTCATACAATGCCACATTTAAAGGCAATACCCTCCCCATAGGCCCCTCAGAAAAGTAAAATCAGAGCTATCAATAATGATTATTTGATTTTTAAACCAAATATAATATGTAGAACAGAAATAATTTAAAAACAATTACTCCTTCAATTATAATTCTTTCTTTATATTCCTCTGTGGATAGCTTTTGAGAAATATTACATCTTTAAGATTTACTCTAAAATCAGTGAGACCTAAATATTTTATTCATATACAACTGAAAAAGTGAGTGTTCTCTTTATTTTTCATATGCAAATACAACAGTTAATTGTGCATTGTTTATCACTGGTACTTTCATAAGCTTATAAAAGGTAATGCAGGGCATTAATTTCTGGCAGATAGGGAGTAACCAGCACTGCCTGGTGGAGCAGGGAACAGCAAATCCAAGCTGAAGAGCCAGAAGAAGAACATGGTTCAGGTAAAAAGGTAAAGAAGTGTCAGCTGTAATAAACAGAAGTGCGTAGGGTAGGTAGGAGTGGCAAGGAATGAAATGTGATTCAAGACACTGTTAATACAGCCTTGGTAAAATTGAGTAGGACCAGTGGAGAAGCAAACAACAAAACTGAGAAGCTAAGGAGTGCTGTCAGGTGGGTAGCAAAATAAATGGTATTACATTTCAAAAAGTTATAATCTTTTTTCTCCAACTTCATTGAAATCCTTTATCTGAAGACATATATATTTTAAATGTTACTGTTATCTTCTCACTGGTTCAGTATCATCATGAGCTGTCTTTGTTTTAACAGTTTCAGTTCATGAATGGTAATAAATAGAAACATCGTATTTTTTTTACTTTTTTTATCATTGTTTCTAGAAGTTCCTCTAAATATTTAGAAGTGTGAATTCTTTATTTTATGACTTTTAAAGAACTATTTCACTTTTATCAAAGGCTGACAGATCATCAAATTCCCTTTTAAAATAATCAGACTTTAGTACTCTATAACATATTTGCAAAGTTTGCAAAATAAAATTTTATAATTAACTACATCTTTAAAAGTGTCTTTAAGTTGTAGTATGTTCTTCATTTTTTATTGAGAGTGTCATCATAATTTTATTCCTATACTATAATCAGTTGTAATAAATTCTTATACTGAATAGAATCTAATTCCCTTGAGGGCTAAGTATTAGTGGGAATTTACCAGGCTTCTAAATTCCTATGAGCATGCAATTAGGGTTATTATTAGGTTTCTCTGACCTGAATACCCTGCTTTATTGTCACCACTCTCAAATCATTTAGTAGCCTTACTTCTACATAGAATTATAGAATGGTTTGGGTAGGAAGGGAACATCACCTAGCTCCAGCCCCTCTGTGATGAGATGCGTTCCACTAGACCAGGTTGCTTAAAGTCACGTATAACTGCCTGACTTCTGTGACAAAATTAGTTCAAAATGGAAACTTAAAGGGTGTGAGACAACTCTGCCTTATACTCAGAAAATGTCAAAGTTAAGATATGTGCAATGAAATATTTTGCACTCTACGAGATAGTTCTTTACACTGAAATTTATTCATGAGAAGATTTCTATTCATCTTAATTTAGGAAATTATCAATGAAACTTGAGTTATGCTGAAATAACCAATATTTTCCATAAAGCATTTTCTAGATGTTAATCTTTCAGTTAATGGTTGAAAGTTCTGATTAAAGCAACATAAATTAATTTCATTTACCATTTTTTTTTTTTTTTACTGATTTGGAGGGATACTTCATTTCTGAAGAAGAAAGAAATGCACTTTGACAGTTCTGTTTTAGAGTCTCTGATAAAATCTCTTGTGTAGGATCTTCTGTTTAAAGTAATATGAACAGGGCCTCTTCCATTTTGTGTCAAGACTGCTCTGTAACATAAATATCTTATAAAAATAAAAGTTTTCCACACCATCATCCTTGCAGAAGTAAGATCATATTAAAATCAAACAGTATTTTTGCAAGATGTGTCTTGCTTTTAAGTAAGACTATTCTTTGTTATTCTGTGGGGGTAGAATATCTTTGAATTTACAACATACAGCTCTGAGTTTGTATTTGTATCTCACCACTAAAGGATGTAAAGAATGAATTATAGCAGACATCGTTTAGACTTCTTTTTTTTTCAAAATATTGCATAAAATATTATTCTATGAAAAAATTCAGGCCACGTTGAAACTAGAAGATGAGTCTGTGAGACCCAGGAAATAAAGAACATCATTTTAGAAAGGAAGAAGTGTTATCCTTCCTAGTGCTTAGCTTGTATCCAGCTAAAAAGCTTTCGAAATCAACAAAAGCTGGGTTGCTATTCATTTTTTCAGTCATTCCTTATAGATTTATGCTATCCAAGTTGAAGTTAAACTAGCCATAGCAAATAGAACTACCAGACACATCTTTACAAGTGCCTTCCTTGCCTATGTTTCTACTTTCTACTACATCCACGATCACAATGCTATGTGTGAGTTACAGGTGATGATGAACTCAATTCAAAGGTCAAGATATATGCCAAGGCATATTGCTTTTCTCTTCACCAACAAAATGAGTCCTAATCGCCATTACAGAGCAATCTGTGTTAGTGAAAATTAGTGACATTTGCATAATGATGAGAATTAACTAGCTTAGTATTTACATGGGACAGAGACACTAATGCTTTTCACTCCAACAGTACAGTTGGTTTGAAACATAGCTAAGCGAAATCAATTATCTTGCAAACATCAATTCCTCTCCCTGTGTAAAGTGGGATACAAGATATCACAAATAAAAAAGGGCTGAGCACTAACCTCTTCCTTGGCCACTTGCTGGGCATGTAATAAGGCTTTGCCTCAAGACACCAGGAATACAGTTTTGTCTGGCTTTCTTCACGTAAAACAGCATGAGAAGCCTAAAGTAAATTACCTTTCATCATTGCCAAAACAAATAAAGGAGCCAGTCTAAAGTGGAAGTCTTTCATAGTAGAACAGTAAATAGCAGATTTCTATTTCTTCCAAGTATTCCCCCAGGAATTCATGTATGCTATTGATTCAGTCTGCTGGAATTTTGAATGTATCTGAGGTTAGCAAGGTCTGTCAATACCAGAAATGTCAGCAGGTGAATTCATTACTGTTTGTCCCCATATATACATCATTTACTTAAAAAACCAGCAGTATCTCATTTGCATGTGTTATATTCAAGGTCAGCAAGTTTGCAAATAATCAGCTCATATAGGAGACATTTTATTGAATAGCAACTAACAGTAATTTTTGTTACACAGATTTGAGTTATTAGGTCTGAGCAAACATCTTAAAACTTTATGATTGATTTCTAAAAATAGTAGAAATAAAAATCAGTTATGCAGGTCATGAAATTATAAATGTATTATACAATTCACTGCAATAAGTAGAGCAAAATTACTGTGGTTGTTCACAAAAATAGTCATTTACAAACAAAATTTACAGTTTCTATTTGTTTTAATATTTTGAGAGACACATCTGAAGTGTTATTGTGATACTGTCACTTATCACCATGTCTTAGTCTCTGTGAAAAAAACCCAACATTTAATAAAAAATGGTTGATAGTTGCAGCATATCATTAACTGATTTTATTGATTTTATATTTTTAAGATGTAAATTTTACTTGTAACATTTGTTGGGTTTTGCTTTCAAATCAGAATTTTTATAGTTACTGTAACTGGTTTTCTTAATCATAGAAATGAAGGGTAAGAAGTTGTTTAATCACATTTACAACTGTAATAAAGTTTAACATCTCATCACTTTACAGCCCAGTGTATTCATTAATTCAGCTTTTTAAAATGTAAAACTGACTAATGCAGAATCTTTATTAGATTTTTCAGCTTCATATTCTTCTATGAGCTATGCAAGAATGCAAGGTAAACCTTTTATCAGTCAGCAAATAAAATTGCCACTCATAATATAAAAACTGGAATAATATAAGCAGTTTATTGGGGAGCAAAAACTAAGTCAAATAAATTTTTCCAGAGATTGTTTCAGAATATATTTCATGATAATTGCCATTCAACTGTTGTACTCAAGAGGAAAAAGAGGATTTGACACTTAGTGTTTTACAGTATAAAGAGGGAGAAACTGAATTGTTTAAACTAGGAGTGAAATTAGACAAGCAAGGAAAGAAAGATGTTTAAAATCTAGCTCAAAACTTGCTCATTTAGAATCCAGGTCAGCTTGCTGAGGTGCTTGCTAAGCAGCACCTCTCTCTCTTCGGTGGAGAAAAAGGGAGTAATGATAATGCTTCCACTTGCCCAGGCAAGCCAGCATTTTCTGTTTTACTGCACACACACATTTTCTGGTTTGTTGCACACACATATGAGAAACCTCTCCTGCCAATTTCTTTTATCTTTTTGTTCATTGATTTTCGTCAAGATTGTGTGATTACATTCTCAGGATGAGAAAAAAAGTTCTCTCAGTCACAGTAATTTCTATTAAGACTTTCAGAATCGCTCTGGTTCTGTATCTATCTTTCTCTCTCTACCTTCCTTTCACTCTTTTCTCTTTCTCTCCATTAACTAAACAGTTCTAGGATTTCTTTCATGAAGTTCTACGATATTTACCTTCTAAAAAACCTAACAGTGGGCCCACTGGAATGATACAAGATTTTGCTCTAGAAAACTATATATTTCTGGAGTGGGAAGAAGAAGAAAAGAAAGAAAAAGAAAATCAACAAAAGCAACAATGTATGCTGTTTCTGGGGCCTTTATTAGTTCCATCAGAAAATGCAAGAATTTTACAAGGGATAGAAATGTTAAAAACAATGTTTTATAGACCAATTTTTTACTATGATGCTATGCCTCCATTATATTACACTCACAATTAAAAGGAATATTCTTTCATAAATGGGTCTATTCCTAAAACAAATGCAAGTCTCAGTTGAAACCTCCAGAATTTTCTACTGTATACAAAATTCCCACTGCACATCAATACTACTTGATTTAGGTTTTTTGGTGACACCTTTAAGGATGTGTCAGCACACGTTATACACATTTGGTATGGGATCTGTAGCTTGATGGTCAGTTGCCTCTGCACAAAAGAAAAATTATCTGGAAAAGCTCATTTCTGAAGGTGCTTAACCCTCATTTGTCTCTTAACGTTAATATATTCTCAAATTACCACTGTTCTTTAAGTACTTAAACTGAGCTACCACATTACCCAGAACAGTAGTTGCTAGAGTAAGATACATAACTTAAACTCTCTTGAGGTATTAAAATAATCTAGACAGATGTTTAATCTTCTCTACAGTTGGAAGGACTTGATGTTTTACCACTATTCAAACACACAATAGTTATGCACATCTTTGTGAATACCTACTACATTAGTTAGGGACACTTAGAGTAAAATACTGTCAAATGGAAGAACATCACCTCTTTGCCTTACGTTTCATGATTCATCAAAGTGTTTACATATGTTTCTCATCCCTTTGCACACAATGACACTCACTATTTTTTTGACATCTTATTTCAAAACTGATATTTTTTGTCTTGGCCTTTGAAAATTCTGTCCAAATTCCAAATAACATTCAATGTTAATCTTACCTTATTTGCTATTTGTCATGACTGTTGACCTTTTTATGTTTTTATTCTTTGTTGCCTTCTCATATGGTATAGGTTACACTTTGTATCTTTACTATATTTTTCATCAGGAAATGAGAATTTAATCTATATGATACAGAGCATAACTGCACTTTAGAATAGTCTTCATTAACTATATTCAGTGTAAACTACAAACTTCAAACATGTATTCAAACTTAATCAAAATGAAATTTTACAACTTTTGAATCTCTTCTCATAAAATTTAAATTAATGCTTGTTTCTTTGCTTTTGTCTGGAAAAGAGAAATAAAGACAGATCAATAAAGAAACATAGTGTAAAGATACTTAGTAATAAAATAAAATAAAATTTAGTTTTAAATAAGCCTGATTGGTGATATTAGAGCTATAACATTTACAGATTTAGCTCTTTATCTTCTAGAAAAATATTTAGATTTTTTGGAGACGCATAGTGGTTTGGGAAAAAATGAATGAGTACAGTAGCTTCTTCCTCTTTATATAACACAACTCAAGGTAATTCACCTTTTAACCCAACCAAACTATTCCATGTTTTCAGACTAAATTAATGAGAACTTTGCATATTCTGCTGCATTCTACACTATTTCTTCTGTCTAGAATAAACACCACTCTATCAGTTATTTCCCAGCATTTCTTTGGATAACCAACGGGGAAAGAGTGATGAAAAAGAAAAACAGTTTGAAACATCTGAATCCTGGGTAACTAAGAATATCTGTGAGTAGGAAGGTGAAACAAGTGGAGTGTTGCCGCTTCAGTGCTACCTACAGCTGACATTTATCATTCTTGTTGTGGTAAGGCAAGAAAAATCAAGAACCCTTGAGAGATTAGAACAAGATATTGATCAGAGCTTACTAAGCTCTAAAATCTTGTGGTAAGTCCTTTAAAAGAGCTGAGTCAGCTCAAAACTTGGTTTTCGTAAAACATGTGAATAAAAACGAACATGACCATAACATGGTTTTCAGGTGAAAAAATAAAAAGGTGCTATAAGGGCATACTTGAATTGCAGTTACAAATCTGCTGTTATTACAGATTGAACTAAATTGGTCAATTTTCCCCTTTTCAGTTTAACATAAATTTCTATCTCATAAGCTATGAAGTACCTATTGTTATAGATCTGATCACTGTTTATTGGTGCCAAGTAGTCTATTCATTGTGGTTATAGGTGAGAAACAGACTTAAGGAACTTACAGTTTTACCCTTCAACATGATCCATGAGACAAGGGAATTACACTAAATTGTTGGTTGGGGGTGGAGGAGTATGTGCATTTACAAATTTATGGTGGGAAAAAATCTTTCATATGTCAGCAACTTTTATAAGGCAAACAATCACATTTAAACAAAGGACAAAACTCCAAAGAGATAAATATTCACAGAGCACTATGGTCAAATAGTTTATATATCACTTAAATACTTATCCCCAATATTTCTTAATTACTGTCTCTAGAAAAATTATTTAGTCAAAATCTGCAAAATGTTCTTCAAAGGAACTCAGATGTAATTTAGACATTATGAAATTTATTTTTCAAAACCAAATGCCAGACCCCTCATTTCTGTCTATTTTCATAGGAGAAAGGTTGTGTTGCTTCAATTAAGAATTTATGACAGAAACAAATAAAAAAATTATTTGCATTTTCATTTTTTTTGCATCAGTAGTAGTTTTATTATATGTCTCTGTAAAGCAAATACAACCCAGTGTATTTTTAATTCAAGATACTAAAAGAGTTTGACAGGATTTCTGAAATGAGTTAAGTTTTTAAAAGATAGGACTTTAAGATCTTATGAGGAACTGCTTAAAAAAAGAATAAGTATTTCCCTAAACAGGCAGAAATTATAGCTGTAAGGGAGTCCTAGTAGAACTCTATTTTGTTATGAAATAATATATTAATATATTTGCTTCATTATTAGTCTTTAACTATGTCATACTGAAAGTTCCACATATTTTAATGTCCAAGGTATAGAAAAAGAGTAAATAGGTAACTAATTTCAGAAAGTTTATATATTTCAGTTCTTAGAAATGCATCAAGAACCTGGACCAACTACCAGTTATATGATCATAACCGCATGTTATATCAGGATGAGATGAAGGAAACTTGCCTACTATGCAGTTAGCTAGTAAAAAAGCATTGAGGGTAGCACAGGATGCAAAATTCGCCCCTTTGTAAACTCAGAATATTTCATTGAAATTTTGAGAATGTAATTGTCATACTCTCATTATTGTGCAGTATTCTCCTAAGGGTATATGTTTAAATTAGTGAAAAGAGCCCATCGTCAAAATATTAATATAAAATTCTAAAAATATCATCCCCACACATGAGTTTTTCCAGTTGAGCAGAGAATTTACACATAAAACCCAATAGCTATGTGCTCAGGAATAGTCTGTCTCTGAGCTCTACTCTTTCAAGAGGTTTTGGTGAAGGAATGCCTAATTTCTGTGTCCAGAGGAAATTTATGTCTGGATTGATTTTGAACTAATTGCACTCTGAAAGTCTGGAGATGCACACAGGGACAAGAGTAGCTAAGTAGACCACCTAAAACAGGACATTATCTAGGTAGCCTGCATGTTCCAAGGCTCAATGATAGCTGGAAGGATAATGTTTTGGGGTTTTTATTTTTAAGCTCTCAGTAACATTTCACATCCAAAATAAACCTTTTTTAGGTAGTGATGTACTAAATTTAAGAATCTAGTTCTGAAGTAAGGAAACTTGCTTCAAGTTGTGTAAATGTCTTCCATACAAAGAACAAAAAAAACCCCAAAAAACAGAAAAAACCCCAAAAAACCTCCAAAGCAAAACAAAGAGAAAAATAATTAAAAAAAAATTTAAAAAGCAACAAAAAACCAAAAACAAAACAAAAAAACTCCAAACCAACAAAACAAAACAGCAAAAAACCCCCAGAAAATATATAGTATATAGTTACTGGCTAAAAATGACCCACCTTCTGTTTAAAGAAACATACTAGCTATCTGCAGGAAAATTAATTTCCACTTTTTAAATGAATGCAATATGTTTCTACTTTGCTTAATTTCACAGCAAAAATCCCCAGAAAACAACAAAACTCCCCATCAAACTACAAACACAGAAAAGCAACAAAAAAAACACCAAACCCAAACCACAAAGCCCCTCAAAACAAAGTAATTAACATCTAAAAGTCACAAAATTTTAAATAATTAAAACAATTAAAAGATTATTTTATATTCCAGATATACCTTACAAACATACAAGATGCACCTTTTTCTTCAATCAAGTTGGTAGTCAAATCATATATATTACTTGAGATCTTTGGAGAACTGTTTCTGAATTTTCTAAAGGGTGTCCTGATGAGCAATTACTTGTTCTGTGGAAAGGATTGTGAAAATATGTAGTATCCATCAAAGTCAGTCCTAAACAAAGAAAAATGAAATCTGAAATAAAAGATGGATTAACCAGTGACTTAGAGGGCTTACCAGTCACTTCCCACACAGGAACAATAAAATGATTCTTTTTCATGTTGTTGAATGACTTTGTGCATTTTCATGCAGTATTCCTGAAGAATATAAAACAGTAAAAATGATCAAACTCATTCAGATAAAATAACCAGGCTAGTAATGTTCTGAGCTACCTCATTTTGTCTGTAACTAAATGTTTTGTGAAAGCATCTCTGTTTTCTTGTCTGTATAGAATTTTGTTTAACTTAGAAGGCTGTAGAGATATAAAATAAAAATCCATTTCTTGAGAGCTATATATATGTGTGTTAAAAGTGGACTAAATAGTCCTTACTTTTTTTTGTCTTGGTGCACAGTTAAAATTATTTGGATTCCTTTAGGGACTAAAACTGTATATTCCTGATTTAGTCTGTCTCAAATGGTGTGCAGACCCTTAGGAACCAAATACATCAGCAGTAGCCCCCCTGACTTCAGCATCTCCAAGTATCCCCCTCAATCCTGCTGCAACTCAGACAATCTTTGCCTCCCAGAAAGTTCAGGGTGGTTGCTCTCCAGGTAGGATTTCCTGAACTGAGATGCAGGATCCAGGAGAGGCAACCTTCAATTATTTCTTTGGCTGCTTCATAGACAGGGAGGATAACTTGCAGGAAGATGTAGAAACAGTTTATCGACTTCTGTTGGGACCTAATCCAGCACAGCAACTCTGCCAGCTACTCTGGTCCCCCTCTACTTGTGGTTTGGTTTCTTTTTTTATCCCTCTGTACTCCACTTTCAATTAATCTTTTCACTTTTCTGTTTGCATACTGTGTAAGTTGAAACTTATTTCTGTGGCTGTGACCTCTAAATGTGCAGGAAATTTAGCTGCCAAGGCCTGCATGTCTACAATAAAAAAAAAAAAAAGGCTGAAGAACTCAGACTGTCACAGCTTGAAAAGCCAGGATATAAAAAGCCTGCAAGGCCTGGGCTAACAGGGTTGCAAAGTAGAGTAGAAAGGACTTTTGTACTGGGTTTGTAATGGTTGCAGAGTCTGAAAACATTAGATGCCAAGGCACATGGAACTGGGATAGATGAAACAGGGTGAAAGCAGAAGTCAGGAACCAAAACAAAGTTGCATTGTTTTTTCTCCCTTGGATAACAGGTATTTACAGAAGGCAGTATACCCACTCAAGCTTAGTCTGCTTGCAGAAAAACGACTAAGCAGCACCTTTTTGTAAGTGTTGGTGCCAGCATTCAGGGTGCCATACCCCCAGACACCCTCAGTTTTTGTGAACATTGCTCAGGAGCACAAGAAGTAAACAAAATCAGACAGGACTGGCAGTAGCATGGCAAGAGGCAAGTCTCACCAATTTTCAAACAACAACAACCTACTTTACAGCAACCTGTGGCACTCATTTTTCATATAAGCACAGCGTGGTTTTTCTGTTTGTTTGGGGTTTTTATGAATATAGAATCTCCTCCAGAATTTCCCTCTGAACTGATGATCAATTACCATCAGCAGTAAAATCCTGACCAGTGTTCACACAAAGTAACATGCTATGTGGAATGATGGGAAATTGCTCGCACAGAGGGTGAAGAGATACTTTGTTTTTAAAAAGCAAGTATTTAGCTTCATCATTTATGTGATGAGGTATTTTTTTAAATTACCTTTAATAACTGAAAACATAATCCAGTTGCCAGGAAACTTGAGTAGTTTGTCTGGCATGCAAAATACAGGAAAAACTACAGCAACAGGGAGCAAGTAATTTTTTTCTGCCCTATGCCTTGTTATGAGCCATGGCATTTTTCTTACCTTGAAATAACACTTCAGATCCTCTAACTGGTGAAGCTCAACAGACATACCTTACTTTATACTCAGTTGTAGCAATGTAGAAAATCTGTAGAAATATAGTATTCATCATCCCAAACATATTTTAGTTATCAGCTACAGATAATCAGGATTATGGCAGTATTGGTCTATCTCCTTTATTCTGAAATATGTTTATTGGGCAAAACAAGGGTTCTAAGTGACTTTGATCAGCTGAGAGGCATAATAGCCACATGTCCTCTTTCTTAGTCTAATGGCTGGAGAGGAGAATCATGTTTTAAAACAAATGCTGCAATCACATTGAGAAAACTTGAAAAAATCTGTCCTAAAAATAGAGCAATTCTTCTGGACAGCTTTTTAAAATATAAGGAAAAAAAAAAGACAAAAAAAACAACAAAAAAGCCTCACCTCCCCCAAAAGAAACCCAAACCCCAAACCAAACAAACAAAAGCACAACTGTCAAAAAAAACCCCAGCCAAACCCCCTCTCCAAAACACTTGTATTTCTATTTATCTATTATCATCAAATGTTCCTTGTGACCTTCAGGATTAATGTTTTAATGCTTTGCATTAATCAACCTTACAATAACATGAAGCTCAAAGGCCTCCTGAAAAAACAGTAGAACAGCTGTACTAGATAACAAGAGGATAACCACTGAAATAGCTATCAGGTGATAAGGTGTTAGAGATAACAAAGACTGCCAAGAAGTCTAATAGAAAGTTGACAAAATTAATTCCTAACCCTTGGATTCAGTAATTAAAAACATTTTAAAGGATAAATAAAAAATATGTAATAGACTTAACACTGTTATTAAAAATACTCATAGATAAGAAAGTTACCATAAATACTGCTACAACAATTCACAAAACCATATCTAGAAACATCAGTAAATATTTGTAATGGAAAGGACTTGAAACACTCTTTACAAATTCCATTGTTGCCTTCTGTTAGTTTGTGAGAAGATAACGAGTCCTTTGAGATTAATACAAGGTAAACCAGGGAGGGGGGGCTGCTTCAGAGAACAAATTACTCTTTCCTGTTGACCTAGTTAGAGTTTACTTCTCAAAAATAGGTCTGTTCCCTAACTCTGTCACATAACCCTCAGTGCAATGTAAAATAGGAGGAGATTCAATAAGATGGAGAAAGAGATTGGCTTCTTGTTATGCTGTGTTCTTTATAATGCACACGGAAAATTAAAATTAGAAAGAAAATTTGAATTCCCTTATTTCAGATAAGAAAGAAGAGAAATTGCAATATTGCTTTCATACAGTCTTCATAATACAAAGCAATCTGTTTTTCAAGTGATGTGCATAAAAGATTGAGGAATAGGGATTTGAAGTTTTTTAAAATAATCCAAGAACCATAGATGAAGTTTCCTTAAGCTGCAACCAGATATGTTTTGATACACGAGTCTCAGTTCAGTCTTGGCTTTCTGTTTATATCTCTGTAGTAGTGTAAAATGTAAGTTAAGTGAATATAAAATACAATAAAATCAGACATGGCCCTTAATACCTACTGTACACTCATTCTGTTTTAGCTCAGCTGACAACAAGGCACCTTCCTCTCTTCTATGTGGCATTAGGAGAAAAAAAAAATTATTTTTAATGATATTTTGTTTTCATTTTTGCTGTCTTTAAAGGACATGAGGACTTATGGAAAAACAGACTTTATGTAGCAAGGCAGTGTTCTTCAGACAAATCAGCCTCATTATTTTATATTGTACTGTGTTAGTCTGCTTGTAGGTCCCTACAGTGAAAGGGGAAATATCAATTATGTTAAATGGAAAATTAATTGGAGAATAAAAGTACAAAAGACCAAATAAAATTAAAATTTGGCCGAAAAGATGATAAGAGCATCTCTTCAGGATTAATTTGGTATAGACTTTTAGCCTGCTGGCATGGACCAGAGAAGTGAAGCCATTCCCTGATGGAAAGTTAGTCATGAGCCAGTGACCCCAGCACAAGCCATGCCCCACAGGCTCTGACCAAAGCCAGCTGCTGGAAACTTGATCCAGCAGCATTTCCAGGCTAAGGAAAAGGAAAAAAAACCCCAGATCTGAAGTCCAAATCATGAAGTCAAATTCATAGGGTCCATTCAGGAGCAGCAAGAGATAGGTCCAAAGGCAAGCTTGGAACCAAGTCACAGCATCCCTCAGGAGCCAAGGGGGCTGCACGCTGGGCACGAAGTCACACAGCAAGGAGAGACAAGGCTGGAGACAGGCACACCTTGGGCACAGCTCACCAAGAACTGGCTGCCCAGAACTGAGCTCAGCTGAGCATCCTGGTGCACAGGCAAGGGTTTGGATGGATGCCCCTGCATTTAGAAACCATTGAGGCCTGCTAGTGCCCTCATGGCTCAGAGCTGAAAGGGGTAAAAAGCCAGAAGTCTAAATGTTTGGGTTTAATAGAATAAAATAAAAACCTACAACAATCAACCAACTACAACAGAACAATGAAGTCTCACTAGAATAATCCAAACCCTACAATATTTTCATTTTATCTTATTTAATACACTAAAACATACTTGATCAACTAATGAATTGAAGTAGTAAACCGTATATCAGCGGGACTCTTTCAGTGAGTACAAATTCTTGAGGGATTTTCATGCTGTAGGGGAACAATATAAAAATATTTTCTAATTGCAATTGCAACAAAATCAGAACTTCTTAAAATATTTTTGTTCCACAAAAACAACAAAATTTCAAATTTTCACTAATTTATATCTAATAACATCTCAGTATTTTTTAAATCAGAGACATTTCTTTGCTGGATTTGTATTATTCCTAAAAGGCTACTGAAATATCTGTACTACTTTTTGAACATAGAACTCATGCTGGGAAACAAGCTTGTCTTCATCCTACAATCACCTTCTCTGTGAATCAGTGATTGGTGTGTGGACTGAAGTTCATTCTCAGCAAGTTTGTGTACAATGCCAGATTGAGAAGAGCAAGCAATTTGCTGGAGGGTAGGGCTCTTTTTCAGAGGGACTTCCTCACACTGGATACATGATCTGACAGGAACCTCTCGAAGTTAGATGAAAACCTATGCAACATTCTTCATCCAGGTTGGAATAACCCCAGGCAAACAGTAGAGACTGGATGCAAGTTGCCTAGAAGGCAGTTCTTCAGAAAGAAATCTGAGATCCAGGTGAGAAGTGGAAGATGTCCCAGAAATGTGCTCTTGCAGTCAGGAAGGTCAGACACATCCCAGGTTGTATTATTAAGTGTGGTCACTAAAAAGAAAAGGGATTTTCTCCCTCTATTCAGCATTTCTAAGACTCCATCTGGAGTTCTGTGACCAGTTTTGGGCTCCCCAGTGGGAGGAGGATACTGACATACTAGAACAAGTCCATCAGAGGCCACCAAGATATTTAAATGCAGGAGCACAGGGTATATATGTACAGGATGAGAGCACTGGATCTGTTTAGCTTGAAGAAGAAAAAGCTCGGGACATTAGGATGTATTTCTACAGCTACCTGATCAGAGACTAAAGAGAAAATGGGGCTGTACTCTCCTCAAGGGTGCACAGTTCCCTTTTCCTGGGATAATTAATTTCTGGAAAACACTGGTTAGATATTAAAGTGGTTTGGTGATTTTTATTTTTTTTTTTGTTTGTTTTGTTTTTGTTTTTTGGGTTTTTTTTGTTTTTTTTTTTTTTAATTTAGAAGGGTGGTTAAGCTCTCAAGAAGTTCTGAAATCTCCGTCTATGAACAAAGTACTGAGCAAACAACCTAATAAAAACTTCCCTGTGTAGGATTAGAAAACATCCATAGGTCTGATACAACTTAAATAATGGTTGTATGATTCTGTATAAAATATTTTTCATTTGACTATGTTGACAATCTAAGACATAAAAAGTACAGATCTGAGGACATAAGGAGAAAAATTATAATGTGTAACATATATAGCTAATGTATAACTATTTACCCTTAAGAAATCTTCCTCATATCTGAAGTGAAATTCTTAATGTAGTTGAACTTCTGAGTTATGACTTGTGAACCTGACAAAAGAAGAAAGAAACATCATTAAACATGAGTATATTTACAGTGATATAGATATATGGGCACTAATATTTTACAGAAATAAATACACAGACAGAAAAAGAGACATCTCAATCCCTATGTATGCAGATACCCACTATTGATATTAAAAGTATGAAAGTCTATATATAGACACAGCAATCTTCAATAGTATGTGATTAAGACTTAATGCACATACAGGCAAAAAGGACAATTGGAGAATATTAAGAAAAGAGCAGGGCAAGGTACTAACACTGATAAGATAAGAAGGATATTAAAAATGTGCAGTCCTGAAACATAGATAACGGCAGCTTTTAAACAGGACACTAACATTATGCTGAAGTATTGAACTGACTTGTAATAAGTCTGAAATTATAATGTATCATGGAATGGAATGACAAAAATACCAATTCCACATCTTCTCTGTTTTTAAGGCATTTTCTATTCATGATTTATAGATTAACATATTTTTGAGCCAAAAATATTTTCACATTAATCAAATTTTCCAAATAATAGTGGTTGTGTTGCATTGCTAATATATTAGCTTAGATCATGAAAACCCTGAAAACAACTATGTGCCAACAACGTTGCTTACTCACTGCCTGAAACACCTGAAGTGACACCCAGGAGGTGTCACTTACATTAAATATTTCCCAGTACTAAATAACAGAACTACTAATGAAAATTTTCACATTTTATTAATCATGAGCATCTGAGTACTCCCAGATCTCACATGAAATGAAGACAATAAAAAGTAGCAGTATGAGTCTATCATTGAGTCACTCTCAGGCAGGGAAAAAGAAAAAAAAATCTCAAATGCATGTATATCTGGTGTATCCAATAAGGTTTGCAAAATCATACCCTAACTGATATGCTGCAAACTGAACTGCAGAAATTTTTGGGAGCTAGGGGCTTTTGCAGTTTTAAAAATGGTCAAGGAAAGCTTCCTTCATGCTGTTGACACCAGGGACGTGTGATTCACCAAATCAGCTTCCACATCTAGTGTACATTGAGAAATAAGATTTCTCTCAATGACTCAGCAGATATATACATTAATGTACATATTATCTTTTCCATTTAATATACATATATTGGATTTTGTATCAAAAATTGCTCTGTATATCATACTGATATGTTTTTTTGCAAAATGTTAAACATCATGAAAAGAAGCCTAACCTGAATTATTCCATACTTTCCAACAATCCCCACAATTAAACTTCTACAGTTCATCTGCAGGCCTAGCAGTTTATACTCATGCACACTTCAGTCTGTAACAGATTACTACCATAAGACTATCCTTGGAAGAAGAGAAAATGAAACCAACAATCTTGATAGTAGTACTGAAAAAGAGAACTGCAACTTACCATAAATAAGATGATCAGTACCTTGCTCAAATGTTGAGTGACACCAAAGCCTTAAAAGTAATTATTTCACAAACCTCAGTTTGTGTATATTAACAACAGATAAAAAGTGTTTCCCTCTCTTTAAGAAATATGACAGGTACTACAGAGCACTTCAGACTAAACAAGGAATTTAACATTTGTACTTCTTCAATCTGCAGATTTTACAAAGCTTCTCTGAATACTGAGTTCCTTTATCAGCTTTGCTATTTACTTGCTTCCCAGCTGAGTTGGTAACAAACACATCACAGGTGATTTGGGTGGAGTAAAAACAGATAGTGAAGAAGAGAGGACAGATTAGATACAGTAAAACCTGAAGATAAGACACATTCATGATGTCTTCTTTCCTCGTCACAAATTTTCTTGTACATTATAGCTTCCACCCTCTGCAAATTACTTCCCTATCTAGGACCAGAACAACAATACTTCTCCAAAGTAACATGGATTGAAAAATTACATCCAATTTAATAGAAAATAGTTCTTACTTGTCTAAAAAACCCCAACAATACCCCAGAACAAAAAAAAAAAAAAAAAAAAAAAGCAACCCCAAACCTGAAAGTTACATCCTTGTTCTCAGACTTTCCATTTAAAAATACGCTTACAATAGTTAGGGCAAAGCTGAACAAATTAGACCTACCATAAAACATTGTGCTAACTTTCCCAAATTCACTTTTACCTGTCATCTTCAAACAAAATATAATGATATCTTTATTTGTCACTGAAAACATACTTTTTTTTTGCATTTAAAAAAAAAAAAATTTATGCAATTAGAAAGCTTTACTTAAAAAATTATCGTGAACTCAGTCAGCACAAGAGTCCTTAAATACAGCTATAAGACGGCCCAGCAGAATTATTAACACTCTTTGTCTCAGCAAGGTCAAGTAGGGATCCTCATTCATATTTAAATTCCAACTAATATTCAGAAAGAAGGTTTTGCATCATATTTTCCAGATCTAATTAATAACATCTGGACAGTTGGGAACAGATTGGGAAGTGCTAAATGTGCAACAGCTAAGAAATTCATATGCTAGAAGAGAGAAGTAAGAAATAGAATACAAGTACTCAGAAGAATAGAAGAGATTTTTCAGTAAAGAACTTCATGCTTTGTTTCATCCCAAAAATATGAGGAAGCAGAAAAGGAAAATATAGTGAAGCAAAGGGGAGATTTAGGTCCTGATCGTCCCCTGACACCTAGCAGCTAGGTCAAGTATCGTCAGCAAAGGGAGAAGTAGCAAACTGCATAACTGCTAAGTAAGAGAATAAAAAGCTTAGGTAAGAAGACCAAAGTTTTGATCAATAAGAAAAATTAGAGCTATTCATAACAGAATTCAACTAATGGCTTATTTTGCAGGAATAAATGGGCTGGGGCGAGGAAAAATCAATTTTGTGAAATAGAAAAAGAGGAAAGCATGGAGTGAATCCCATCTTCTGCTTGAATACATCCATGGCACCTCTTTACTGATTTATCCAGCCTCTTTACAGGCCAAAGCTGACTCACTTTCCTCCATTTTCCAACCTGCTCACAGTTTACATTGCGGGTTGAACAAGTGATCCAAACTATGGAGATCCTGTTCTGACCACTTACCACATGGATGAATTCACAAAAGAAAAATATTACCAGCAGCATTTTGAAAGTGGTACTGGTATAGTCTCAAGTAAATTCACAGAGAAAATAAAGGTTTTCTGTGCTTTTAATAGAGTCTATGAAAAAGAGTAAGCTTACCTTAGCCTACATTTAAAAAACCTTAACCAGGAACTTTAAACAAACAAACAAAAAAACCCTACAAATTAAGGCTTAAAGTTTGAATCAAATGTAAGAGATTATGATGTCTCATTTCAGAGGTGTATGTTTTAATTACATTACTGCCTAGCTACGTGTAAAAGCAAGAACCGTAAAAGTTATGTGAAGCTCAATAATTTACATGCACCACACACATAGGAGGTAGTCCAGCTTCTCAGAAGAAAAGCTGCTGTCAAACAGTCATTTCATTTCTAAAACTGAAAAAGAAGCTCATCTGTTTTAATGTTCTGTGACTGTGAGCTATATTTTTCCAGAAAAAAAAAATGGCAGTATTGCCCTTTTCACATACACTAGAAAATTTTTGGAAACAGATAACAAGAAAAAGCATGCAGGCTTTGGGTATCTGCAGATGTAAGTCATGAAAGAGTTAACCTGCCAAGATTAGTTGGTATATAAGCAGGATAAATTCAATCATGCAGAGGAATGGAATCCCTACAAAATGGAAAAGAATGACTAAAGGGAAAAATTCCATCACCAGACAGGACTGCAAAGAATGGGAAGTCAAAAAAAGAAGTGAATAATAAGCGTTTAAATGAAAACTGTCATAGGACATGCAAGACTTGCACAGGATAAGATAAATGATGGTACATTTGCTCAAATAAAATGAACCTGTAAATGGTCTACTGAACATCACACAAATGTTAAAAGGAAATATTCATCCCATTGCAGGAGGATTTGTCTGTACAACTTGTACAATGGAAGGCTGGATCTCTAGTAGTGCAAGGAAGGCAGGTGCTTTCCTCTCATAACAGCTTCAATATTGTGATCCCCTATAAACCACTATAAAATGCAATGCATTTTACTGTTTTGGTGTAAATAATCCCTGGGTTTGACTTGAAGTCACATCTCATGCCATCTAAAAGCTCCTCTGTATAAATCTCCATGGCTTTTTTGTGGGGAGTAGAACAAGCAGAGAAACAAAAGGCCATCATTCATTAAAGGGAAAATCAATCCCACCCCCTAAAGAAAAGTAGCTAGCTCCATATACAATCAAAGTTACAGCAGAGCAGACCAAATGCTGTAGAATCTTGTGATGAGATATGATATTTTTCGAAATACTCTCACACCAGAAAGTCTGCATTTCAATACAAGTAATATAGCAGGTGTACTCAAACTAAATTAATTCATTCAGGGAACAGTTTCAGAAAAAATTCACAAACCAAAAAACAAAGTTACCTTTCTCCAAGAACTGTAGTCTATTGGAATGCAAGAAGCTGTAGAGGTTACTAAAATTTCAGAAATAACATTTTGAACAGAGGGGGACAAGATGCTGAAATAAATTAATCCAATGACATCACTTAACTGAATATAGTGAAAGATTTGTCGTCACAGTTCTACTCAGCATTGTCTACTTAAGATGATGATGAAGAGGAGAGATCACATGACTGGAAGATAGTGGCATGCTTCCTTTATTGGCTGCAGGTGTGTTTGATATGGGGAAAGTCTTTTCTTTCATCACAGCATAAATTCTGTTTCTCAGTAGAACGTGATATAATACTTCATCAAAATTTTTCCTTCACCCAGTTTTCCTGTGAAGTCTGTAATTTTTATCACTGTGGGCTGAAACAAGAATGTTTCCTGATTTATAAACATCTTGAGAAAACTAAAATGGCCTAGGTCTAAGAGTTTGCTTCTGTATAATATTTTCAAAAAGATTTTTTTGTACATTAATTTGATCACACGGGTAAGAGTTTTTAATTTTCTAAAGGTCCTTTTCCAGCTTCAAATTGCAGCAGTATTTTAGCAGATGAAATACATAATTGCAAAAACTTTTCTAGTTTTAGTCAAGCAGATATAAACCAATTTTACTTATTTACTGGGGGATAAACAATGTTTACGCTGTTTTACTTTACATATTACTAATATTTTAACATACTTAAAAATAAAATCTTAGATACTAGAGATAAACCCAGGAGAAAAAACAGTTCTGTTGAATATCATAAGTTAATGGTAGTGCAAAACTAGTTGTTCTTACTTTTCTAGCTTGCTTTAAAAACCTGATGTTTCAAAATGAATTAATAATTCCATACAGGTTTAAGGAAAGCCCTCCCTCTGAGAGATGCAGGTCTTTACTCCCTGTGTTCTATCATACCCTACCCATTGTTTTTGCCTCAGAGTAGGAAACTGATAAGAAATAATTTTTCCATCTGTGATACTTTTGTTTGCAGCTTTTCCTCAGGTCTTCTTAATGAAAATTTGCAGATACACAAGCAAAAGAGCAGGGAAAGAGTAGGACAGATCATTCTATTGGTTGCTGTTTGGTTAGTGTTGTTTTACAGTACCTTAAAATATATGGGAGCCACTTGCTTAGATGCATAGTCATACTGAATGAATGTGTTGGAATTGTGTAAGACATGCAAGAGTAAAGGCTTGCTGTATTGAACCATGAACAACAAGTGCAAACAACTAAAAGTTGACAATAGAATATTTCAGTTTAAACAAGTGTGGTGTTGAAAACTAGAAAAGTGCCGCTGTCTTCTGAAAGATACTGAAGACTTGAAATACCCTTTTAAATTATAGGAGAAGCATTTAAGAATCACTCCAAACAATTATGTCCTGAATTTATGTCTTTACAGAGTGTCAAAAGCCTACCACAGTGGGACAGTGAGTAGGGGCTCTAGAGTAGTAGTCACTCAAGAGTAGTGAATAGAGACTTTTTATTTCTGCTTCTTTCACCCCACGCCCAAGGACTCTAAGATTATATGCAGGGATACATATTACAAAATTCTCTTCTAAATAAAGGGGGACAGGTCCTTAGTATCTAGTCTTCCAGATATTACTGAATCCAGACACTGTACAATTTTGACAATATTAATATATCATTTGCAGAACTTCAGATTGTGTGCCATTCTAGAAAAAAGGGAAAAAGTGAACTGAGAAGGGTAGTAGAAAAGATAAATGAGCCAAGGTCATGAAGTAGCTTATGTTAGGTCAGGGGACTGAGTGATAGAAAAAAAACTGGATTGGACAAGGCAATATGAATGTGATGCTAAAGGTAATTCATCAGATTAGGAAGTTTGTATAGAACACTGTTTGTAGAACACTGTTGAACACACACTGGACACTGAAATTACAGACAGAGTAGAAAATATAAATAAATACCACCTGAAATAGTGAGGTCAAAGAATGATTTTTTGGGTACACCTTAATCCTTATGGCTTTGTTAGGGGCTCTGTGCTTCATTAGGGGCAAGTTTATCTACAGCTGCTGCCTTTGCACATTTAAGAGATGAAAAAAAACCCAGATCAATTTGACCTTTTTTGTTTTCATTTCTGTGAGACGAAAATACATTAGCCCTGGAAACTGTTTAAATCTGGTGTTGCAATTGCTTAATCAGAAAAGCTTTTTCCTCTGATGAACTAGTTGTTAGAAGCAATACTTTCAAACAGTCAATAGAAAAATTGAGCCAAATGCTTCTGTACTGATGTTAGTCCTTGGCTCCCACACAATGTCCCTACAGTAAAGTGCTCTGCAATTAATTACTGTGTGCAACCCCCACAGCAGAGCAGAGGCATTAGGCATGATTAGAATTGAGTGCTGGGGCTGATGTGGTTCTGCTGCCTGCATCACCACCACCCTACTGTAGCTGTTCGAAAGCTACAGCCCTGTCATTACAAAGGCGTGTACTATTAAACATAATAAAGAATTATTATATATTTCTGGATATTTGTGGTACAAATGCTTGTCTATAAGAGCACTGAAAAAATACTATCCTACTAAGAAAAAAAATCAAAAACATTGTGTGTCTCTAGACAGGATTCTACTGTGCTCTTTCTTAAACGTAGGAAGACATGATCAACCATATTCTCTAATTTGGAGCATCCTAAAACTCCCAGGCTTAGGTATTTGGACTCATGACCAGTGGCAGAGGTAGCTCTAGCTCTACCTGCTGTTTTCCTCTGCTTGTGTTAACACCACAGATCTTGAAAGGAAATGAAAAATACCTTTTTGGCATCCTTGAACAAATGTAGAGAGAGAGGGGATGGGTAGGTGACTGTTCTTTTTTGTTCTTAAAATTTGAATTCCTCCTCAGGATTTTATACTAAAAATGTTGAGAGTAGCAAATTTTATTTCAAAGGTGCAAGTATTCATAATTAAACCCAAAGAATGTTCCATTTCAGTCTACATCCTGAGTTAGAAGTAATGCTAAATTAGCTCTATAATTTTTATGGTTGTGGGCTGCCTAACAGCCAGTGTCACAAGCCAACACCCCACTGTGCTAGGCATCACACAAAAAAGACTGTCTTGGTGCCAAAGAACGTTTCAGCTGAACATTGTAGTTCAGAGAAAAAGAAACAGGAGCCAAATGTAAAGTACAAATATAACAGTATACACAATCTTAGCTATTCCCATGCCCATCTGTATATCCTGTTTTATCTTTCTTCTGGTTTTCAGCTTTAGAATGCAAAGCCACAGTGATCTGAGGAAATGTGAATACTAGCAGAAAAAAAAAAATCCTTGGCAATGCCTGGTTTTGTCACATTATTTACTTTTTTTTCAAATGAACCAGAAGAGTAAAAATAAGGTTTAGAGGAAGAAAAAGGTCCTCACACAAAATGGAGTCTTTAGTGATTTTCCACATATCTGGCAACAATTAGAAAGTCATGTTATGTAAATAGAAGTTGCCGTGCTGCTCACTCCCTACTCAGTTTAAGTATGCAAGTTCCAGAACCCTGCACCAATGGTCTGAACTATGTTTGTTTACTTATACAATATCTGATGTCAATGAAATCAGCACAGAAGAATTGAAATAGACCTGGAACTTTACTGACCAAATATCTCATAATCCAGAGCAGAGGATGGACTATGAAAAAGGAGAGAGACACTGGAGAAAATGATTACAGGGTGCAAACAATTCAAATGTGTGTATGTGGGATGACTGGGCAAGTTCTGTGAAAAGTGAGACATGCACTGCTCCACTCCCCAGCCCTCTGAAGCCTCTAGCCCAGCCCAGAATGGCTGTCAGCAACTGGCACTCCTGGCACACCTGAAGCAATGCCCCACACGACCCCCTTGAGCCCCAAGCCAGCCACAGAGTACTGATAAGACCAGAAGCCCCACCTGGGAGGGGGTTGCCACAAGTGGCCAGAGCAGATAAAAACCATTGCACAGAGATCCACTTTGTTATGTCCCTGTTATCTTTGCATTTCATGACAGCTGAGACCACCCTGGATCCAAAAGATCTTCTCTCTTTTATTGCCACCTTTTCTACTCCTAATTTTCTCTTCTTGAAATCTGTATAATTTAAGTTTGGATGGCTGAGAATTTGCTAAGTTAATGCTTTGTGAAATGCTTTATTTTGCTTGAATGATTGCTTTAAATTTTGCTGAGCTCCTGATTGTGGTGGGTTGACCTTTGCTGGACACCAGGTGCTTGCCATTCTACCACTCCCCTTCCTGGTTGGACAGGGGAGAGAAAACAAGATGGAAAACAACTCATAGGTTGAGATAAGGTGGGTTGGTAAAGCAAAACTTAAAGTTTGTGCATGTATAAGCAAAGAGAAAAAAAATGTTTATTCTCTACTTCCCATTTTCAAGTGATGTTCACCCACTTCCTGGGAAGCAGAGCTTCAGTACATGTAGCAGTTGCTTTGGAAGGCAAACACTGTAAAAAATGAATACTCCTCCTCTATCCCTTTTCCTTTTCTTAGTTTTCATATCTGAGCTGATGTCATATGGTATGGAACATCCCTTTGGTCAGTTTAGGTCAGCTGGCCTGGTTGTGTCCCCTGCCAGGATCTTGCCCACTCCCTGCCCCTTGATGAGGGAGGGAATGTTGCAAGACAGCGCTGATGCTGTGCCAGCCCTGCCCAGCAATACCCAAAACACTGGTGTGTTATCAACACATTTCCAGCTACCAAGGCATGGAACAGCACTGTGAGGGCTGCTGTGAGAAAACTCTGTCCCAATACACTGATCTTCAAAAGTTTACAAGTTTGCTTTTTAATCTCCTGAGAACATTGTCCCGTTTCTCCTATTCCACTACCTCAGGGAAAAGTAGTCCCTTAAGCCCCTTTTAAATGAACTTGCCAGGCGGGGGCCAGGGCTTTACAGAGGGCAGTGCTCTGCACCCTCCAGCAGGGATACCAAGTCTATAAAACTTAGAAATACCTATGAAAAAGGATAATCCAGAGAATAAAGTATATCTAGCCATATTGATGGACTGTGTATATTTTTAAAACAGGCCTAAAATTTATATATCATTTTAAGTGTAATCTGCAGTATACTAATATTGTTAGAACTGCAGTTCTTCTCATGGAGCTACCTATGATATGGTTTCTGTGGAGTGAAAATGCTTTTGAAGTGATCTAAAAGTTGTCTTCCTAGGCTGATAAAATCAATATGTGGAAGGAAAATCAAGTCATCTACTATTAATTATATGTTGATGATTCCAATTTTAGGGCAAAAGGGTTAGAAATTTTTTTTGTTATGCTTATTTGTTTGTTTTTAAGATGCATACATAACTGTCAGTCATAGTAATCACTAGATAGGTCACTATCTCTAATTCTCTGACTAAGAAAATGACATTGTTAATAAAACTTTCATAAACCAGGTTTAGAGGTGAGTAAGCTACCACTAGGAGTTCTGATTCTTCTTTCTCAGATTTCCCAAGAATACTCTTCCTGCTCAGTGTTAGCCGTGCCATTATCTTGACCTCCAGTGCACCACTTCAGAGAACTGAACTGAGAGAAAGCAAACCCAGATTAAAGGAGATCTGTCAGCAGGGAGGAGTAGGAATTTGGGATTTGCAGGTAATTCTGTGTTTATACACACAGTGTCAGGGAACAGTGAGCTGGACTACTCCCTGGGGAGGTGGGAAGAGGAAGGGGACATGAAATAGGACAGCACAGAGCTGCTGAGAAAAGAAACATCTTCTGTTAAAAGTCCAGTGCTCATCAGGTAAAAGCAAGATAACAAGTCAAGTTTGAGGCCCAGCCAGGAAACAAGGATAACTGTTCAGGAATGGGGCACTCCGATGGCATGACTGGAGTGGGGACTCATGGACTTGGGCTGGGATGCAATGGGATTCTAGGTCATGGGCAGGGCCAGGGAAATCCCACAGAGGCTGACTAGGGATAGTTAGACCTGGTAATGGCCTGACATACGTGAGCAGAGAATGCTTCCTCTCAAACGTGAGGTTTGGAAAAGCCACAGTTCAGAACCTTGTTATGGGTGATAAATGAGGAAAAAAAGAGCAAGTTATGTGATTTTTCAGTAACAATATTTAATTTTTCAATCTCAATCTTGATTAATATTTTGACTTTGGATAATTACTTGTATCTTGATTTAAAAGACATAATGCTCAAACTCTGCTATTGCATCCCCTGTTAGACTTCTACATTTAAGAGTTTTACACACAGATCTGTCTGGACCAGTGAATTGCTTGAACTTACCCTCTTTTTCCTCTCATACATGTTTAAAGCAATTTAGTACATATGATTGCACCACAAATTCATGATTTGGACAATCTCGGGAATATAGCACCATTTCCTCTGGAGAACAGCTCACATGATAGGTCTGATTCTAAAGACAACATTTTATGTTTAAAAACAAATGCAGATATTTTCAACAATGTTTCAATTATACTTTTTTGTATTCCTGTACTGAAAATGCAATTGTCATTTCCTGTGGTTATTGCCTGAAGGAACAACCCAGTGTTGTGTGGGAGACAAGGTTCAAATTAAAATGCAGTGAAGAGACAGAAACTATTTTGCAGATAATGTCTTGATTTGCAAGTTTACTACTCTGAAAGATGTCACCCATTATATATATATTTTTAATGCAATATTTAAGGTCTCTCTTCCTTTTAATAGCTTCATTTTATAACTGCATTTTCACTCTATCAAAAAAACCTCAAAATTAAATCAAACAAATATTCTTGTTTGCACTAAAATTCACTTCTGTAATCCAACTTATATCGGTATAAAACATATACATAAAAATACATGTGAAAATACGGTCTTATTAATAGTGTTTCTTCCTTACTGATCTTTCAAAGTTTGAGTTAATCTATAAAATTTAAGTTGAGGAAAAATTGTATAGCAATGAACAGAGAGAGAAATTAGTTGCCTACTGTGCAACGTTTTTTTATGCAGATTAAAGGTTAATTAATAATAAAAATTATGGAAATAAAAAGCAATGGAAAATAACATTGGGCAGTTCTAAATTATTTTCTTTGTTAAATTTATTGGTTTCTGTTTTCTATGCAATTGCCCTGAGCTAATTAAAAAAAACAGTATTAAAACTCTAGTGAGTTTATAATAATTGAATCTGGTAAAATGAAACCTATTAAATAATTTTAGTAAGGTACAAGGCACATAAGACACATTGTAAATGTAGATTTAAATGACAATAGCAATGTTAACCCAAGAAAACAATGTATTAGTAGGAACCATTAACACATTTTAACCAATAAGGACATATTGGTTGCCACATAACTTGGGACACATTCAGACTTAAAATTTTTTTAACTCACATTATAGTAAGCAATGAATGAAGCCAGCTGCATTTTATATAGAATGTTGTAAATATTGTCGTATTGTAGAACTATGTAGATAAACCTTGTACAAAATGTATATTATGGTTTACTGGTACAGAATATCAAGAACAGATATCCTATATATTAGTGAGTGTATCAACTTAAGGTTTAACAATGAAAATATGAATGAAAAGAATGAAAAGTGTATCAGTTTTATTAAAGTTTTTCAAGGTCTCTGAGGAATGAATCATGAATTTTTTACACATAATGTCTATTCATTTGTTTTGCAATTTATGTGCATTTAATAGTTTGAAACACAAACACAAAAAATTCAGACAGGTTATCAGATAGGATTTTCTGAAACAGAAGACTCTGAATTCACTGCAGGCATCAGAAAGGATTCTGAGACAAGAAAAGCTGTGTCTAGGAATAATTTCCAAACTATGAAGACAAGCATACAGACATTGACATTCCTCTTCACACGTACTCAGACTGTGCCATGTCTGGAGAAACAGGCCAGTAGGTTGGCAAAAAATAGCATCTGTAAGATGTTGATGGAAGGTCAAAGGTCTTGGGAACTCTTTCCAAATGTGAAAGAAAAAACTTAATTTTCATTTAAACATTGTTAAAAATTTGAGCTAGATGCAAACTCTTCACTTCATATTCTTGTATGCTATTACATTCACTATGCTTCATAACAGCTTCCCACTTATATGCTCTGAATCTCTAGTGCACCTCTGAGTGATATTTGAGGCACATCCAAAACATTGTCTTTATACCTTTTTTTTTTCCCTCCATTCCGTGGAGTAGGAAATACAGTGGAAGCTTGCCTGCAGTTACAATCTAATGTAACAAATCATGGAGTGGTTTAAATGTGGTTTAGTACAAGATGCAGCATAACTGCTGCAGTGCACCACATCCTGCATGCTCCTTTACTTTGCTTCTATAAAAAGTAAAGAGCCTACACAACTCTGTAGTGCAGCAGCCAGAATGCCTTTGGAGTCTATGCTAACTACATCTGATCAGCAGCACTCTGGCACTTGTCAGGATCTTCCTAAAAGTATTTTCAAGTCTAGAGAAATTTTAAGCTCATATTCCTGAAATTTTTCATCTATCTAATTAAGAGCCTAAGTTTTAGGAAGGGCTTGCAAGCCAGAACTAAGATATTATGTTCCCTCTATTTAATTCATCCATTTATCTGACACAATAGAATACCCACTCTCAAGATTCTGCTCTCAGTATTGTTGATTCTTGCCATTCTTCACAAATATATTTGTACTGGATATTTATCACATAGTCCAGTGCTTGAAGAAAACCAACAGTATCAGAATCTCAGCTTTCACACAAAGTGCATTTCTAGTTCTCATAAAGAACTAGACACAAATGTGTTCCATGTGTGAAGACACAAAGAACATGAAGAAGAGAGATTCGGAAGCCAGAAGTAAAATAAAAAATAGGTAATCACGTAAATAAAGCAGTTCTACTTTTCAAATTTATAAACAATTTCATGGCTCAGTATGAATGACAAATAATTTTAAAAAAACCCAAAACTAAAAAAAAAATATAATGTACACCATGGTGCTGCTAACTATTTCAAAAGACAAAAGCTCACCAAAATTCTTAGGAAAGTTAAAAAAGATGAGTTAAATACTTGGATGAAGTCATATTCTCATTATATTGTATATATATTTTTATATCCCTATATGTTGTCACTAGCTCATAATTTTCCTTCCAATAAATTACTTATTAGAAAATAAATATGTAAGATTTAGTTTCTGGAGGCATCACTGATGTTTTATTATCATTTATTTCTTATATTTTTGGGGGTTTGAAACATTAGAAGGATAGAACTTGTATTATTAGGATCCTACCAAGATGTGTCAACCAACAGCTATTGGTAAAAGAATATTTCCAGTCTGTTCCACATCAGGAAATCTGAGCCACCTTTCCCATCACCAGCCTTTCTTTTTACCTATGTCTACCTGCTGTAAAACTATCCCACTTCAGCATTTCATTTTTGCCTTCAATGGAGTTCTGAGCTTATTCAGAAGATATCTTCCTGTCTCTGACATAAATTCAAGGATAAAGATTTTTGCCTACTATCAAGAAATTTAATATGAAAAAACCAGATAATGCATAATAGCTATACATTTCATCTGCATGAGACATTCTGAAAGGGAATGAGGTCAATAAAATAAGATTAGCAACTTTTCTCTATTTCAATGTTTTCACTTTTTTCAATAACCACAAGAGGTTGAAATTTTCTCTATTTTCTCTAATTTGTTTGTTAATAACTCTGTGAAAGCTATTTCTAAAAGCATAGAAGCTACAATCTAAGCCATAAAACAAGGATTAAATAGGGATTCAAAGATAAGATTTTAAAATTTTTGCAATCATGTCATATTCCAGTAGACATAATGCAAAACACAAATATATAAACTAAAAGATGACCAAGCCATTGGCATAATTATGAAGAGTTAGATTGATTTTAAAAAAGTCCTAATGATTAATCACCAAAATATAATGTGCATTTATTAGAAGTACAATCTTTTAAATAGTGCACATTATTAAAAATTTAAGGACTTTCACAGTTCAAAAAGTAATGAGTATTTTTTCTTTGTGGGTTTTTTTTTTTGGTTTGTTTTTTTTTTGTGGGGTTTTTTTTTGTTGTCAAGGAATACTGTAGACATAGAGTTGTAGCCATGCTGATTGCCACCAGACGAATATGATGATATTCAATGTTTTGAAATCTAAATCTAACTTACCAGCAAGACTGACAACAGTAGAGCAAAATTTAGACACATGCAATTTCAACTTATAATTAAAACTTTTAGTTTATCCAATAGGCTACTCTTTTCAAGGACAAAGAAAACAACTGTGCAATTTAAGAATGGGGCTTTTGAAGAATAGGAAGAGAAAATTTTTATTATGTAAGTCTAGTCTAACAGTGATAAGAAATATCTTATTCTATCACTTCAATTGCATTTGAATGTGCCCTTTTTATGTTGTCATTTTCTCTCTCAAATAACACCCTTAAATTTCAGACTTATTGGAATAAGTTTAAAAAAAGAAATAAATAAAAGACTAAAATAGCATTTGATAATATTTATTGTCCATGACTCCTAAACTGGAGGGCTTTTGGTTTTCTTATTGACAGAAGTTCCCATGGGTTAAAATCATTACTTAATATATTTTATTGGACCAGTAAAATAAAATAAAAACAAATATATTTTTAATCAGTAGTTTTTAATTAGAGTTATTAAAATCTGGATAAGCAAGTCTTTCTGAAATGTTAATAGCGATCACAATGTGCTGAGAATATAGGTAAGATGTGTGTGCCTACATTTCTCAAAGAGGGAAGGTTATTTCCTCACTTCTAATTTATGTTCTATGCTTAAGTAATTTTTTTGATCATTTAACAATTTGGGTAAATTCCAGTATCTGTGTAACTCTTAACATAGTAATGTTAGCAGGAAATAAGAATAATAAGAGTGCTGCAAGCAAGGCCAGCATAAGTCCAGTGGCAGTGGGTATTAATATGCATAGTGAGACTGTTAATTTTCTAAAGATGTCTTCCTCCACTGTAATTTATTGTGGGTAGAAAGCAGATGCACTCCTTATTTTGTTTGTAGAGCAACAATATTTTAAAAAAAATATATGAATAGATTTAACTCACTGCCAAGGTTTCAGGTGTTAGATTGACTACTTTACAAATCAAGATGAGATTATTACAAAACTATCTTAACACACCAAATATTTTTCTCAGCAAATGTTTTTGTCACTTATTTACCATTACATTGCAATACAACATGCAGTAGCTGATTTGTAATTGCTTAAAGAAATAAAAATAATCTATATATTTTTCAGAACATAAGAAATATAAAAATGGTTAATATGAGACCTAGAGAATAACTAAGAAAAAGGCTCAGTTTACAATTAGGGATATTTCCTATACAATTTTATTGAACACAGAACATATTATAATATAACTTATGTTTGACTCCAGCTAATGCTGGACAAAGTTAAAAGGGACAAGGACAGCACAAATATCTGTTGGATAAGTTGGAGAATTCTAATAACTTGGGAGACTACAAAATTTAAAAAAAAAAAGAAAATTACTTTTGAAATTCAAATTCCTTTCTTTTCCCATGGAGTAGCCAAGGAGTAAATTATGTAGGAAACCTATTTTTTACTCTGAAACACCAAATAAAATTATGAAAATATTGAAATTCTTGATTTATTTTAGTAATTACTGTAATGTTTTATTATATAAAATCCTACCTAATTCTGTAATATCCAATGAATTAAAAAAAAAAATCAACTAAAATGC
This sequence comes from Lanius collurio, assembly GCA_020086605.1. Lineage (NCBI taxonomy): Eukaryota > Metazoa > Chordata > Aves > Passeriformes > Laniidae > Lanius > Lanius collurio. The sequence goes on along the minus strand of JACBWW010000020.1, from coordinate 10,773,133 downwards.
AAACTTTCAGGTGAGGGAATAATTATTTAATTTAAAGCCAAACCAACTGCAAATAAATTTTGTCTGTATTTTCTTGACCATCAACAGCTCTCCGAAATAAAATATAGGGATGGTGTTGGAACATCAGGTTACTAACAACTGTAATAGTTCAAGATTTTATAATATCCATTATAATAAGTGTTATCCTGTCTTTTGCATTACTCCATACTTTTTAAAATCTCTTTTGACAGCTCCTTTTCATAGTAGTGGGGAGTCTAGATTATTGTTTTAAGTTTCAAATTAGACGTAGACAGCTGAAGTGTCTCAAATTTTTGTATGCAATGATAAGCAAACATAAGCCAGCATTTTGAGTAATATTTAACTATTTCAATATCAAATTAAACTATTCTGAGAATACTGACTCTTCATTTTGTTTACCAGTTACTAAGTATACTCATTTTCCTAGGGATTAATGCAACACACTTGGCATCTACAAAACAAAATCTATTGTACCAATCTGATGGAAATTCTAACTGCAAACAAGATAGCACACATTAGAAGTTATTGCCACAAACTTTTCAGTCACAACCCATTATATTCAATGTAGACATCAGAATATAAAACTCTACAATATCTTTTTCAATAATATGTGCATATCCCTTGCACTTGGAAGAGACTACTAGAATTTTTTCTTACAAGATTTCTGCAGGTTTTTTTCTTACCTCAAATTTCCTTTTATTTTGCATGTGTACTTTCACTTAATTAGAATATGTGTAGGTCATGAAATGACTACTAATATTTATTCAGATACCAAGAGAAGGGACAGAGGTCCCTATCAAACTATTCCCCTGTCACACAGATTAATAAAATTGTCTGCCTCCCTAAAAACTAATAAATCATTGAAGGTATCAAAATTTCTCTGTACACCTCACAGATGATCATTATAGGGACATCTGTAAAACCAAGAACAGTTGATCCTAGTTCTACTACTTCCTTTTTGGTGAAGATCTGTGCTTCATTTATTCCCTTTACTACGTGTCACAGAAAACCCCTCGTAGAATTCCAAAAAATTCATTATCATATTTTTTTATCAGAAAACAAAATCTGCATTGTAGACAGTCCAATTCTGTTCAGAATTACTAATTTTCCTTTATTGTGTTATCATAAAAATTATAAATCCTGTGGATTATGTAACCTGTGATAATAAGGGGTAGTTTCCTGACCTCAGTATTACAGTGCAGATTTTCCAGGGGTCAAAGCTGCCACCTGGGAATCTTTAGTTTCTGGTGGGATATGCCTCATGTTCAGATTTACAGTCCTCAGGGATATGGCAATATAAGGCTTCTCTCTTTAGTTGTGGAGAAGAATAAGGTGTTAATCTACTGATCATAGCTTTTTCCTATGTATTGTATAGTACAATACACTATAACTTGATCAAGTTATTTGCTATGTGTGCTATGACTGGGTTAATAAAGGCCTACATTTAAAATTTGAAGAAGTCTGTAATTCAAGTTCTATCCTTTAAAATGTATTGTGACTCCTGAACTACTTTAATAATTCCTCTTTTTTATGTGGTTTGGTACCATGAAGTTCAACACTTGCTAATTATTCACTGAATTCAGCACAGGGAAATTGAAAGTCAGGAATAAAAGGGAAATTATTGTCCTATGCTACTTTGCTTGTTTCAGTTATTCATCTGTTGCACCTACAATTCTGGAAAAGATGCCAATTCTTTTGTACTTTCCACAGATTTTCTGCTCAAAATACAAGACATTCCTCCTAAATGTATGAGTGGAAAAAAAAAGAAAAGTGAGAAGAAAGAGAAGAAAAAAGCAAATTACAGTCTTTTCTTACAGTTGCCAAGTTTTAGATGGCAGATTACATTTTGTATATCTAAATTGCATTTTGTACATCTGCAAAATAGTGACTGGTATGTAAGCATAGCACAGTCAGTACTCATTAGCTTGCTAAGAATGTCTTGGTAGTGTCCTGGCAACTCTGGCAGAATAAACTCTTAAGCAGCATGATGAGCTAAAAGGCCAACCCATGTTGGACTGACATACACATAACATTTACAAATGAACTGAGTACTTGGAAAAACTATATCATGCTGAGTTGAGGTAGATTTATTGCACATGACACTCAGTGATTAATGAAAGAGTTGCTTCTGGCCTTTCTTTACAGATGCTCAAGGAGAATACATAGAGACTACTCTTATTTTATGAACAAACACAATTATTATTCATGCAGTTGAGCATTGTCTACTCTATGTGACTTTCCACAGATGATATCAAGAGGTGAAAAAAGATATTCCATTGCCTTTTTTTCTGGTCACACATAGATGTAAAGTTTATTATTCAGAGTAGTTTATAATTCTCTGACATTTTTGAGTGCAAATGGGAAGTGCAGGGGAAAGTCCATTTTTGTTTACTTCCTAGAAACTACAGCTATTTCTCATCCCAAACTGAAGAAATAGTGCATAAGGAAAATTTATGTTTTCTCTATGCAACATTCTATAGCAAAACTGATCATTAACCCATTTTCAATGGGAAATCCTGGATTAAGATCTACAATTTTAAGAGGCTTCACTGCCATCTTTTGTTTCAGCCTTTCCATTCCAGTATTATAACATCTGCCAAACACTATACTGTTTCAGCCTAATTGTTGAGCTTAACAATCCACTGAGAAATTCCTAAAATCCTAATTCTCTCCTTTTTTTGCTCAAACTAGAGAAAAATAGCATTTGAAAATAATGTAGTTGTTGGACCTTCTTTTATTTCCTTCTTGTTTAACATGGGGTAGTTAACAAAAGGAATATTTTGGTTGTTTCAATTCTAGTTGATTGATTTATTTATCATTTACAAGCTTCCTTTAATAAGTACTTTTTAATTATTATCATTTATATCTGCAAGGAAAAAAAAAGAGTTTTCTCTAGTCTGTTTTATTTTTTTAATGAAGGCTTTGATTTCTTCAGGCTGTTGGTGGCCCAGTTTCAACACAGCCAGCAAATAATTCACATTTAACAATTAAGATATTAATAAGGTTTAAAATAAGAGTTAAATAAGCCAATCTTGTCATTATTCTTAAGATGGATGTGTTTAGTAAACTCAGTTTCATCTATTACCTTCTTTCCACACTCTGGCATAATATCCATAAACATGGAAACTGCTTTGGTTTCAATAAATACCAATGGCAAAAATCTGATCAAAAAATCCTTGTTAGCTGAGAACAAAATTCCTGACACAAGAATGAGACAATATTTGAGGCTTCTGATGGTGTTATGATCTGATTATAAAAGATATCTCTGCCTGAACTGAGTGGCAAATGAGACCAAAGTCAATAGTATGGAATTTATTAAACAGTAAATGTGAGCTAGAGAGAGAGAAAGAAATAGGAGGAGGGAAGGGAAGCGAGAGAGAGAGAGAGAAAGTAGAAAGATATCACAACTGTAAGGATTCCTGTGGCATCCTGCTAGTCCTTCTTCACCCTGCACTGGAGCATGTCCAGAGAAAATCACCAAAGCTGGTGAAGGGTCTGGAGCACAAGTCTTATGAGGAGCAACTGAGAGAGCTGGGATTTTTCAGCCCAGAGAAGAGGAGCCTCAGTGGAGATGAGATTGTAGCCAGGTGGGGGTTGCTGTCTTCTCACAAGAAACAAGTGATAGAACAAGAAGACGTGTCAAGCTGGCCCAGAGAAGGTTTAGACTGGACCAGAGGAAAAATGTCTTCACTGATAAGGAAGGCATTGGAACAGACTGCCCAGGAAAGTGGTAGAATCACCCCTGGAAGTGTTCAAAAGGCATGTGGATGTGGCACTTGGGGACATGGTTTAGTGGTGAACAAGGTAGTACCATAGTTGCACCAAATCATAGCCTTTTCCCCCCTTAAAAATTCTATGACTTTAAGTCTTCCCTAACAATCTAGTTCTAGAGATACTATTAATGATCTGCAATTCACTAAGTTAATGCAACAGGAGAGATACTTATTTAACATTCAATTTAACTTTCTGTACTATGATTACTTTCCATGCTACAATTAGCAACAGCCATCCATTGGGCAACATTCTTTTACATCTCAGGGAAAATAAAAAAGATTATGAAATGTATGCAAAGAAGAGTGAAGAAACAATTCTACTAGTAGAGATGAGACCTACTCAAGGGGAAAAGGATTTTCATTGAAGGGATAGTATTAGGGTTTTATCAGTGATCATACGTGTCATGGCTGCAATTTGAGAAAATAAATATTTGAGGGCCAAAATGAGTAAAAATTTTCACATCAGTAATATCCTTTTTAATTTTATGACATATGTTCACATATTTATTCTTCCCAGTAACCCAAATATTTATTAATAATACTCAAAGTGATATTTCTGGTGATAACTCTACATACAATTAACTTTAAAAAAATAAATCCTAGGTTTTTACCCAGTATTCTCAGTACTCAAATCAGTGAAATATGCTAGTGTTTGCATGGACTCATGTTATAAAATACATAGTGACTGCTAATACATTAGCATTTTAAATTCCCAGGAAATTGTTCAAAACAGGGCCATTTTTCATCAAATTGAAGGATTATCTCTCCCCAGGGATCTGCTCAGATGGGACTAGTCCTTTATTTATCATTTTCATCTTAAAAAGCAGTAGAAGAAACAGTGATAGCTCACATGTACAATATGCCAACCAATCAAAATATTTTATCCCCCTCCATGACAACAATCATAAAGATAGTATTGCAGCGAAGTATCAAAATTCAAATGATATCATCAGTCTGATAATATAGCGGAAAAAAATTCTGTTGCCTATAGCAACAAATAGCTTTATTGAGTCTTATGTTGCCTTGGGGATGCACAAAGGCAAAAAATTAAAGAACTATAAATTACAAGTGAACTAACTGGTAAAATTGAAAATAAACTAAAATCTAAATCTAAGACAGAGTAGGTGCAACACCTATCTAAATCCCAAGTATCTTGCCATCAAGAAAGTTCCAAAAATGTCACATAAGAATATGCATTTCAGGAGCAGCCCACAGAGTGCCTTAGAAAACTGATCTATAAAATACATAAAATGATGAAATTTGCATAAAGCAGGTCAGGAAACACTAAGCATATGGATATGAGTTTTGCTGTATATACAGTACAGAGAATTAGGGCCAAAGAGAAACAACCCCATGCACAGTTTCAGAAATATACTGCACTTACTGAGGTTAGTTATTGACTACCATTAATGCTGCATTCACTTGCACATGGAAAAGAGAAGAAAATATTCATTTTCTAGAGTAAAGAACTTAGTACCCTCAAGTTTTACATATATTTCCTGAACAGCAAGTCCCAAGTTATTTATGGTGGAGGCTCTTTCAATCCTTTCACAAGAGTTGAAAGAGTTTTTGTCCATTTTGACAGAAAGCCGAACGGGAATTATATGAAACTAAAACATGATAACTAATATTAGTATGCATTTGAGAACTGGAAATCTTTACTGCTTAAAATAAATGTGTGCATTGCTAAGTGAAATTAGAGAACAGAGACTAAGAAGTAATACTGGCGGTAATCAGAGGCTTTTTTCCTTTTCCTTTCAGTGCTCCAGACTTTCTTCAGTCATAAATTTATTTTGTGATGTGACAGTTTGTCTAGGAAGTATTAGCTAAAGTGGTTAAAGTATTTCTCAGTCTTTCTTTTGTACATCTATGGAATTTGGGAGCTAGATAAGATTTAGGATTAGATTTAGGATAAATTAGAATAATCTGGAAAGTGCTGAAGTACTGTGAGCTTTCAGATCAAAAAATGAAGCATATTGTGAGATATTCAGGATGTGGCAGGTGATGAAAAGTACTCTTATAAATAGAGTGGTGGACATCTAAAGTCATCTACATTTGTCAGATCCTACCAGGGAGAAAATGCAAATATAATAACTTTTCATTTTAAAAAGACCACCACTAGCTGGAAAAAAACCACAAACAAACAACTTTGTTATTTCACACATTCTGGGAAATAATCAGACCTCCTCTATGGAACACATTTAAGAATAAGTAGCAATTTTCTTGACTGATATAACATGATTGTAAGTTCATATTTTCAGAAACAATTTCCAGAAACACCTATAAATTAACAGGAATGCAGACTGATGTGCAACTATTTCTTCCTCTTACAGTTGGATTTTCTGCCATTACTTCTACATTCACTTGGATAACATGACAGTAAAATACCAGGAACTTTCAAGTTTGAAGAGATACATCAATCAGTTAGAATAAGCGTGCCTCAGGTTAAGGAAGATAAGTCAGATACTGATCTAGCGAACATTTAATAACTTCAGAAATCATGTCCTTAATTAATTAATTATCCATTCCATAGAAATTTAGTACTTCTACGAAAGTTGTAGTCAACTAGAAAGCAAGAGTAATTAAATATGGGAGTTATCAAAGAAGTCTTCCTTCATAAATAGGTGTTTAACTCTCCTCATATTTCTGGAAAGCTGGAAGGCTAGAAAACTCTTCATTGTTTGTCTGAGAGTTTGCATATTGCATCATTTTTGTTGTATACTTCAGGACTTTAAATTGACAACATGGACCCAAATTCCAATTCACAAATTGAATCTCATTTCAAGTTTACAAAATTTCAGCTCTTGCAATCATTTAATGAACAAAATTAATTACAATTATAAAAGAGAAGATAACTGTGATTTAGTGGATGAACTATACATAGATCCTGTCAGGATGTCTTTTAACATTCTTTGCAGCCAGATATCTCTACAACAGATGTCAAAATTATAAAAGAAATAGTCACTTGAGGCTTGAGCTGTCTGCAGTTCAACAGGCCATTTAAAGACTTGAGATTTAACCAGGGGCATTAATGATTACATGTGACTGTGAATTGCTAGGAAATACCAGTCTGTAGGAAGAGGATAGCATATCACAGCAACAGAAAAATTTGAAGCTAAGCTTTCTTGTAACTAGTTTTGTAATTCTACACTGAACCACTTAAACCACATTGCAATCAGCAGTACCGCGTTGCACCCAAGAGCTTCACCCACTGGATCCCAGTGGGATCCCTGGTGAGAACTTAGGGACAGTCCTCACATTTCCTCAATATAAGCCAGTGGCAAAGTATGTCAGTGACATTGGAAGCTGTGTCTCGGAAGGTGGAGGAAGAAAAGGAAGGTATGTGAGTCCTGAAACAACAATTAGGTAACGGCTTATCACAGCTCTATACATCCAGACATCCATGAGGGAGTCCAGTTAGAGACAAGAAGGTGGCATTGTAGTGGTTGAGTTACAGTAAGTACTTGCAGTAGCAGAAAAGGAAATTCTATAGAATAATTACCTCTTTATGAGTTGTTGCAGAAGTAATTATATGAAAAACATCATATGTATTTGTCTTTTTATAGATATGCAGGATCTAATCCTATAGAATGGATGAGATGTATTAATGCTAAAAAGTGTGTAAGCGGTTTGCAGATGTTTGACTCATTGCAAATACTTTCCTGACAAATAAAAGGCATTACAGGGAGATGGGAACTCTTTTTACTTTCACTTGGAAAAATAGACTTGTAGGAAGTTATAACATAAAGGAACTGTAAAAAAATTTTGACTTGGTATTTAAAATCCAAGAAAGGTATCTATGGAAAAAGTCAAACTATTTAGACCTCTGAAAGACATCCACAGTCTCTGCAGAAGTTTATGAAATCAAGTTTAAAACAACTTTTAAAATGACAATATACAATAAATTAGCTTATATACAAGAGATCATAGCATCGTACTTTTGTTTTTAACTCAAATACGACTTGAATGTTTTTCCATATTTACTTCAACTTTTCAGTTTTTTAAATAACTCGTTCTTCAGGACTGGAGGCTTCAATTTCTCCTTCTGTAGTCTGCAAAAGGACTTTGTGCCTAGAAATATTAGATTAAAAAGATCCTGTACTATTCCATATATAACAGGTAGTACACAAAGCCTCAAGGGTAGGAGCTTAAGATACCCATAAAATATCCTTTCCAAATAGGATTTCTCCTTAATTTCTGGCCTTAGCTTTAACTTAACTAACCTCTTATGCTTTGACATCCTTTAAAAATATTATAACAAATTATGTCTCTCATTGGTGGCTGGGAATATCTTATGTTATCTAACTTTTTGTCTGGGATTCTATGATCTTACTGTAAGTTAACTTCATCCTCCTTTGTTTTTATTTCTTGTAAAAAGCTCAGTTAAAGAGCTCATGTAAATTATTTATACATAATTTGCTTAGAGCTTTTGTCTTTATTTATCTGTTACACTTTATACTCAAATGACAGAATTCACTGTGACCCTGTATGCTCAGAACTGATCTACAAAGAATTTCTAAGCACATTAATTTGTTTTTCCTGGTCTCATCAGTTCTCTGCATTATTTTTTTGAATCTGTGTTGTTACGAGGTCTTTTGCAGTTTGTGTTGGTCCCTATATGTCTGCTCTGAAGTGTACATGTACATATTTAAAACAATTTGCTTTTCTTTGAAAAAAAAAACATTTTAAATAGAACTAGTTTGACTCAGTTGTTACCTCTTAAGCACTAGGAAATGCAGAAGGAAAATGTCTAATAGGATGCATGAAATTCAGCTTTCCTAGGTTGTGTGTTTCCTTTGAAAATTTCCTTTGATTATCCATTTAAAATTGCTTCTTTCTATAATTTTCTTTTTTACTTTGCTGACTAAATTTTGAGGCTTTGTTGTTGTTTGCCTTGTTTTTTTTCAAATTCTGCTTACTATCATTAAACTCGGGAGCTCCTTCTTCTAATGTACATAAGACTTATATACATGATTTCCTTCCTTTTCAGGGTCACATTAAAACTAAGATTATAAGACAGATGTTCACTATTAAGGCAAGCTGTTTATTGAAGGTAGTGTCTATTCTTTGTATATTTTTTATATATTTATGCAAGTACTTGTTTTGCACAAAGCCAAATCAATTGGGCTTTTTCATTTGAGCAAGCTAAACCCCCCTTCATTCAACAGAGTTGGAAAGCTGAAAAGTGCATTATGAATTACATGTCAGGAGTATAGATTTATATTCACAATGTGTGCTAATTTAAACATTGGTACCAACATTTATTTAAATCAACATTTTTCACACTTTATTCTGAAGAATTTCAGCTTTATTTGTAGCACTAGATTTGGATTTATCTGAATTACGATATAGACTAGGAATCAGACAATAATAGAAGGATTCTGTGTTGTTTTGCTCCTAATGTATTTTTATGTCATGTAGCCATTTATTTCTCGTTAGTGCTGTGATCTGTAGCCATAATCTTAAAAAAAAAAAAAAAAAAAAAAAAACAAAAAAAACAACCAAACAAAAAAAAACCCCATAAAAACCAAACAATGTTAACATAAAGGGTTTATGAAAAATCTGCTATGCCATTTTCTGGTTGTATCACAAAATCTGAAGATGTGCATGTCAGAACAGAAAGAAAAGAACAAGAAAACAAGAGAAATATTCTATTTCTGTGTAAATAACCTCAATAGACTGCACTTTGATTTCCCATGTAAGATATGAATTGTTAAAATATTTTTCATTTTAGGAAAGCAATATTAAGTTTCTGTGTGTATTATGAATGAAAAGCTTTAAAATTATTTTTTTTACTGCATTGAGTTAACATGAGGCTACATTGGAGTTACAAGACTGGGAAACAGCATTTTCTATTAAAACCCTTTTCACTGTGTTGCTAATTCAAAATTGCATGTGAATGTGTTAAAATCCTAGATATTTTTGCTTCTTGAAGCAAACTTGATATTCACTTTGTATCCAAATTAACCTCGGGGTAACAGAAGGCTTCAAGGCAAACTTTGTCAGCAAACTACTTTTCAACTACAGCTAATCATCTGATTGAAAATGTTCTATATTTAAAACAGCCTTGACTATCATTCTTCAAGTAGTACCACTATAATTACTTAGCATGTTCCACACACAGGCTCTTGCTCTCTCTCCAAGGTAGTTATTCAGTTTTATTGTTCTCTGTAGTTCATACTATATACAGATCTAAAAGAATAAAGCAAGCCATGTGGGGATTAGCAGTGGGTTTAAGTGTTAATGCTTCATAACACTCCATATTCTCAGAAATTCACATTAAAATTCTGAGAGTGGCATAAGCAGTGTGCAGAATCTCTGAAGAAAGATACTGTTAAAGTAGGGGGCTAGGGAAGTTATCTAGAGGTGAAAAGTGCAACCAAGAAAGTATGTTCTGAGCAGAACTTTTGTAATATGAGTGAAAAACCACATCATGAATTCAGCTCCAGTAACTGGAAGTGCACCAAGGCTGTGTCTGATAATTGCATAAAGTCTTTTTTATTGTTTCTGCTGTTTCTGATTTTTTTTCTTGTATTGCTAGCAAGTATATTGTTGCTACTGATTATGGTCTACAACTTTTACTTTAAAGTACAGGTTTATATTTGTGCAATGGCATAAGTCATATTTTCAGCTATATTTTGATTTTTGTGTTTGTAACTGATCACAGTAGAGTCACTACTAATTTATGAAGTTGTAAGAATGACTAAAATGATGTTTTGCCCACTTTTGGTTGTGTTTACTTCAATTACTTTAATCCTTCTTTCACAAAATCTGCTTTTAATTTTACCAATATCAATGTAAACAGAAAAACACAGATTGAGATTTAAAATCTTTCATCTTTCCTTCATAAAGAGCCATGAAAAGTAATATATCTTACTGTCCTAATTATTATTTGCTATGTTCTCTCTTCCTGCTATCAGAGAGTACAGACATCTATGTTAACTTTGGAGTGCTCGTTTCCCTGAGAAGAGGTCAGAGCTAACTGGTTTCTGTTTTACCCCATGAAAAAAAATTACTTTCTCAAAAACTCAAAAAATTGTGACAGCAATCAACAAGATAACTCACAGATGGTAAAAGCAAAAGCTGATATTCATTACAGGAATCAAAGAAAAATAAAATCATGAAAGCCTAGTTGTTTGATTCCTCCTCTCTTTTTGTTCCAATTCAGGCTTTTTGGTTGATTCTCTGAGGTGCTAATCCTCAGTGCTGAGTTTTTCAGGACTGAAGGGAGTCAAGACTACTTGACTACTTCTCTTGGTTCTTCAAGGAACACTACCTCAATATGGCATTGATAAGCAGGCAAGTATAAACCTGTCAGCAGATTTAGAAGCCCCAGATTTCACACTTCTGGTAGCACTTTAATCAGATCAAAGATCTAAACTCATCTTTCATTTTTATTTCACTGTCAGACCTATACTTTACTGTCTCTGTTAAATTATTTTGTGTCAGAAATGAACCTTTTCTATGGTCATCCTAAAGCAGACTGTCTATTCTTTCCATATCACTTGCAGTATGATCAACAGATTGTTAAAAAACATTATTCCTTTGCTGAAACATAGGAAGTAATCTTCCTTAGCTGCATGTGAAAGTCACTAAGAACATCTATTGTGAAGCAAAACAGAGCAAACAGCACAAATGTAATCAGGTAACATTGCTCTGCTCTGGTCTGGCAGCTTGTTAAAAGAGAACAGTTTATTCACTACATCAAATCATTTGGCCTTACTCAAGTCACCAGTAAAATTCCCACTTGGTGGACTAGAATAAAAATGACATCAATAATACAACTGAAAATTGTTATTCTGAAACAGTTATATATAAAACATACATAAATATAAGTATTACTGGATACTGTAATTGATCAAAAATGTGTGGCATGATTTTGTAGAATCCTGGAGCAGTACATACACCAGAACTCACATCAATTAACTGAAGGGGGGTTTATTGAAAGATGAAGGTGCACAGTTTTTACTGGTTTGGTAGAATGGTGGCTGAGATTCAAAACTGCATCCAGAGTTCTGCACTCCATTATAAGGAATTCTCTGGACAGTACTTACAGGTGTTTTGCCATTTTCCCTCAACAAAGTCTGATTTAATTATGAATGCAACTGTTTATAATTTAAAATTTTGAAAATCACCTATATTTATGATTCTATAATACTGATATTTCCCATTTTTATGGGAAATAATTGTTATGATTGTATAATACTTATATTTCCTTTTGTTATTTTACACTGCCTTGTCAACTCATGTGACTTTCTTTTTGTCAGTCTGTGATCTAACCATGCATGCAGGTGATCACCATTTAAAATATATCAATCACTGCCATTTAAACTCTAGTATTATCCTACTTTTTGAAGCAATTAATATAATTAGTACTTTCCAATCTGTTTTAATAAAGAACACAATTTAAAGAAGGAAAAGTATTTATTAAATGGAACATTGAGTTTTTTCACTGTGAAAGACCAAAAAATAATATATTGGTTTTCTTGTTAAAAAAAGTATTTTCAAAAAAATTATACATATTTTTTTGAAGAAGTGTTCAATATTTAAAAAGCAAAGTGGAAAGGCAAGTATTTACAAAAAATACAAGCTTAAATTTTGGAACATTGTACAAAGAACTTTTTCCAACACACTGATTTACAATATAAAATCACAGAATCATAGAATGGTTTGGGTTGAAAAGGACCTTGAAGATAATTTATCTCCAGACACCTTACCATGGATAGGACCACCTTCCACTACACCAAGTTGCTCAAAGCCCCATCCAACTTGGCCTTGAACACTGCCAGGGATGGGGCATTCATAGTTTCTCAGGGCAACCTATTCCAGTGTCTCACCATTCTTAGAGTGAATAATTTCTCCCATATATCTAAACTAAATTTCCCCTTTTTCAGTATGAACCCATTACTCCCTGTCCTATCACTACAGTTCCTGATGAAGAGTCGCTCTCCAGCTTCCCTGTAGGCTCCCTTCAGATGCTGGATGGTTGTTTTGAGGTCTCCACTGCTCTTCTCCAGGTTGAACAGCCCCAACTTTCTCAGCCTGCCTTCATAGGGGAGGTGCTCTACTTTCCTTCTCAACCTCGTGGTTCCCCTCTGGACTTGCTCCAACAGTTCTATGCCCTTTTTATGTTGGAACACCAAAATTATATGCAGTATTCCAGGTGGAGGTCTCATGAGAGCTGAGTAGAGTGGGAATCACAAGGATCCTCTCCAATTTTTCCTTCTTATAGAAGGAAAAACAGTTCCAGAGTTTACTTAAACAGATTTTAATTTACTGCCTTCAATAAACCCATTTTCCACTATCTAAAAGATCCATAATAAAAAGTAGACCACCCTGTCACTTTACCTAGATTTTTAATCTAGAATTTATTTGATGCTGATTTTCCTGCTTATTTAGCCTTTTAAAGGTAAAAGGTCTTTGGGACAGTCATCAAGACTTGTTCATTCATTTTAACCCAGCCCATATTACCAATTATTGGAGTCTAATATTCACTAACACTAGCATGCCTGTTCCAGAACTGCTTTTAACAAATGAAAACATTCAAGCCTTAAAAAAACCCGGTTGGAAATCTCATTAACAATTTGTTTGGCAAAACAAGATCCTATTTTAATATACAAAGTCTCCCTTCTTTCTAGTGATTGTATTGGCAAAAAACTGCACGTGCACATGAGGAGCAGATGGAAAACATGCTGGCACAGCAGTACTATTAATACTTTAATTTCATTATGTGCCTCTGCACCTATTTTTTCACATTGTTTTTGTCAGACTTCCCCTTTCAGAAAAAAAAATATATATGAATGACTTAGCTCATTTAATCAGCAGCTTTGTGAAGAACAGATTTGCAAATTAGTTTGAATTGAGGTAGCAAGGCAAGCAGGTGCTTCCATGTTGGGAGCAATTGAACTTCCCTGAACCCAGCCAGTTCATTCCTGGAATGCATCCATGCTTTAATACATATTAAAGCTGAACAGGATCTATATAAGTCATCTGTCCCTCTCACTGCCAATATAAGTTACTATCTGTACAATAAATATAACCACTCAAGGCTAGATTTTAAAAACCCAGGTCATAAATGTTTCCCTCTCTATTGAGAATTCTTCAGTTCAGTTATTCCTTGGAGTTTGTGTTAGATTTTATGTAAAACCCAGATGTTTTCTTCTTTTATTTAATGGTACTATATCTGGCTATTGTACCTTTCCTCCAGATTTGGAAAAGACTGAAAAGCTAATAAACTCAATGTCAAGAGATTCCCTGATATAAAAATGACCAAGAATTTACCTTCAGTTTAGTCTACTAAGTGACTACTTAATCACTGCTAAGTGACTACTTCCTCTTACTCACTGTATCAAATCATACATTCAGAGAAAAGAGTTTTCCTGATTTCTGGAATAGTGGATAGGTCCTCCTACCAAAAAAAATACTCTAGTGTTGGGGATAGATCTCTCTTGTCCTACCCAACATGTTCTCGTGCAAATATCCCCAACTGACCCACAACTGATAATGGTTTCTACTTAATAGATAAAGATTAATGGGCTGCACTCAAATAATGCCATTTGGGATATAACAGCCACTCTACAGCTTAACTAAAGAGTCAATACTAAAATAAGATGGTACTTTCCTATTTGCATTACATATATTTAATTACAAAACAAATTTGGTTTTCCTTTAATCAATTATTATGGTCCTACAGTGGTATAAGAACAAAGCTGATTCTATTAAATTTTACTAAAAATTTGCAAAATAATTAAATTTGAGTATTGTATGTATAAAATATACTACAATTTTTCACAATATTATACCTTCTCTTCACACTGATTTTGCCTTTATTTTTTTAACAAGTTTCTCTCATATAGCAAGTATCTTTTCTTTCTTTCTACAAAGCTTATGATTTTTTTTTGTTTCATTCTTTTTTTCATTCCCTTTCTTTCATAGTCGGAAAGCCACAATTTTTTTCATGTAGCCTAAAGAAGTATTTGTCTAACAACACTTTTCAGTTTTGTTCAGGGAATATCTTTTTGTCTCTATGACAATACTAGTATGTCAGTTAGCTTTAATATCCCTAAAAAGGCAGGTAAATTCAATAATAAATTGTTCATAACACGTTCTAAGCCATGCATTTTTCAATAGCAATGGAAGCATTCCTCCAAGAAGCCTTTAAAACTTCCCATTTTTTCTACATCATCTAAATTCTAGCAACAACCATTTCAGATTATTAAAAACATATCTTTTCATATAATGCATTCTCTTTAGGGAGAAAGGGGAAAAAAGCATAAGTTGACTTTAGAAAGTTTTCTTGTTATAAATTTTTTTATGTTATCTGAAATAATAATTATTTGTTCCTGTAGTGCATATTAGTTCCAAGGAGAAGAGTCTAGGGGTTTTATTTTGATTTGGGTTTTGGGTTTTTTTCAGGGGAGGGAGGCAGGTATGGTAGTGTTGTTCTGTATGTTTTTTTTCCTGGATTTCATTTCTAGAGCATACAGGTAAAGGTATGTGGACAAATCAGGAGAGGAATTGATCTTTGAAAAAGATAATAATTGTACATATGTTATTGCTCAATTTATCTATCTAAAATACAGATTAAAATATAAAATATGTTTTATTACACAAACACATATGTACACATATGTATGTACAAGTGTGTGTGTATATATATATATATGTATATTATGAATTTTTCTTCTTTTGTTAAATAAAGTGGTGTTATCTGAATATCCAGACAGAGAGCTGGTATGTAGCCATTTACAAAAATGCTGTCATAGCTGTTAAAAATAAAAGCACCTTTGAAAACTGTCCCTGCAGGGAATCAACTGTGAAGATTTGTGTCCTAAGGACATCCAAAGAAAGCTGAAGTGGCTTATAAAAATCATTAGGTATCCCCCCATTGACCTACAAGTAAAAGTTTATAGTCAGTATTTTTTTTATAATAAGGTGAAGAATTCAATTATATTTGAAAATTCCAGTTAACATGTAGGCGAATAGACAAAAGAAACTCAGCACATCACTTTTATGGACAGATATTAACCTTCACAGATCACTGAGTATATCCAGACTCTATAATTGTGTTTGCTAAAAACAAAGACTCCTAAGCTTCTTTCAAATGACTCAGCAGAAGTGTTGGTTTTTTTTTTTTTTGTTTTGTTTTGTTTTTTTTTTCTTTAATGACACTATATTGATCCTAACTGTATATCCTTCAAGAAAATCTGTGTGTCAGGAAACTTTGACCTGAATTTTCAATGACAGCAGAAAAAAAAGTATATTCTTTTTTTTTTTTACCGGATTTAGAGAGAGATTTAGCAGTATGTCTAATGTTTCTAAGAAAAAAATAATAAATCCAATGATAAAGCACCATTTCAAATGTTGTTGCAATGACTGAAAAATGCATTCCAAACTCCTGAAGAGCACCTTAAAAGTTTCATGAAATGTATGAGATAGAGATGTATTTTCTAAACATATACATGTTACAAAGTAATAGAAAAAATAAATGAGAGAGAAATGCAAGCTAGGAATTTTTTTTTCTGGTTTTCTTTCTGTTTTAGCTTTTTTGGGGGAGGAAGGGGGAAGAGGTTGGTGGTTTATTTGTGGTGATTTTAATTTTTTTTGTACTAGAAAACATTTATTTATATTTTCCAGAAACTAGTTTGCAGAACACTTTCAAGCTTGGCATTTCATCTTATCTTATTGACTTAATCCTGAACATAAGACTCTATATCTATTAATTCACAGAATTTTTTCTACTTGGATTCAGCATTTATGTCAAAGAGAAGTCACACAAATTAGGTGCCCTATTTTTCTAGTTTCCAAAGATGCATCTGATATATAAAGCCAGCCTATCAAACACCAGCTATTGCACACAGCATAAAACACAGCAGTCACTGCCACTTGTAGGTTCTCTGATCCCTCATTTTACAGAGTATCTACTGAGCAAGCAGCCCCCAGTTCCCTCAGAACCTCAAGGCTTTCAAAGTACAGCTAACATGTCCTCGCTGCTGCCAATGAGGCAGAGTGGAAACCACTGTCCTTACTGAATTTCTACCAAGAATTCAAGGTTAATAGAATCACAGAATCACTTATGTTGGAAAGACCTCCAACATCATCAAGTCCAATCATTAATATGGCATTCCCAAGTCCACCAGTAAACCATCCTAAGTGTCACAGCTACTTGTCTTTTAAATACCTCCAAGGACAGTAACTCAACCACTTCCCTAGACAATCCTTCCCATCCTTAACAACCCTCCAGGGTAGACATTTTCCTAATACTCAATTTAAACCTCCCCTGGCACTACTTGAGACCATATCCTCCTGACCTAATCACGTTTTACTTAGAAAAGAGACTGAACTTTTTCATTCAAAGAAAAGGAAAAAAAACCCAAGCCTTATAACATAAAATCTTACATGTTCATGCATGGAATCCTAACCCCAAAAAAGCATTAAAACATTAATATTTTCAAAACATTAATATTTTCATAAAATCAAACCTGATTTTATGGGAGGCAGAGGTAATTGAGGTGTCAAAAAAGTCATCTTAACTTACCTTAAGATATTAACTACAGACAAAGAGGTGTATTTCTTTATGTACTAGTCCACATTATGAGATTTTTATAATACTTTTTCCCCTGTTTTATGTAAGGATATGACTGGCACTGAGAGATATGATGTCTGGAGGTCAGAGAGGTCTGACTGGGCAGAACATAACTCTTCATCCAAGTTACTGCTGGTAGCCAGAATTGGAAGAATCATTTCAAGTGTTTCTCCTCGATCCTTTCTCTCTCTGCCATGTGATTTTGTTGTACCCCGCTACCTAGCACCAGGCCACTGCTTCAACGGAAGTCCATACTTGAGATCTGGATAAATTAGTAGCGCAAAGAAACTGAATAAATAGCTTCCAAATTTCCAGGCATCAATCCAAAAACATTCAATGGAGAATATCACTAGAGATTTCCAAGGTAAACTATCTTTTTGTTGGGGAAGAAAAACCTTGACATCTTTCTTCATTTTGCCTCATATAAAAGTTTGCTTGCAATCCAAAAATGTTCAAACAAAAAAGTTTTTAAATTAAATAAAAACCTTACACTGCACATTAGTTGATTTTTAGAACAGCTAAAATATTCACAGTGTTTTTGAAACATCTCTTTCATTAAGGAAAAAAAGCTGAAAAATAAAACCTTAATCAAATTAAGAAAAAAAAAAAATACATCTTACTCTGCATATTATAGCAAGTGTTAAGGAAACTTCCTTCTCTGACCATTGAGGAGTCCCACTGGCAGTCACACTCCCACCACCAGAGTCTTCCACTGCTGGCATCAAAGCCCCTTCACAGCTGGTGGCTCCAGTGACCAGACAGGTGCCACACTTGTCTCCCTACATATCCCACTCTCACAGTCAGATCAGGTTTCCTTTCTTGTTCAACTCCAAGTTTTCCTAAGGCACAGTAACAGAAACAGCTGGAACTGGTGCCTCCCAGGAGGAATCCTCACTAAAGGAACCTCTAGGTTTTTATACCCTCACAGTCCAACCACACAAATTCTTGGCTCTTCCTCCTGAATCCTCGTCTCCTGCCATATCTTTGAGTGTCTGGTCACCTGGCTGGCCACAGGTCCATGTGCCCTTTGCTATCAAAGGGTCAGCAGTGTGAGGCCTCCTTGCCTGGGATCCCACCACCCAGAGCTCCATGTGCAGCTCCCACTGCAGCTGCTCACTGAGCTACAGGCACTGGCTGTATTCCTTAACAGTGAATGTGTCTGCATTTAGATTTTAACAATAACACTTTTTTCATTTACATCTCCCAGCCTGAGGGATAGGTCCCAGGCACTCCCTTCAGACTGCAATTTGCTGGGCTGTAACTATCATCTGAAGATTTATTTGGGCAAAGCCCCTGCCCTGGCAGAGATACCTGCTCCAGCATCTCTTGGAAAATGTGCCATGTGCTGCATAACTACCGTTCCTTTGCTATGGTAGCTGGTCAATGAGCTAGATAGTTCCATGAAATATTTTGGTTTATGTACATCAGTGATTTTTTTGTAGAAAAAAAAAAGGACAATTTTTTTTCTTGTATTTTTCAAAGGTTTTTTCAGATCTTCCCTAGTGAATTATAATAAAAAATATTTGCAAAAGTTTTACATTTCATGAAGACTTATGCTGGAGAGAACTCCTCCATCAAACCAATGTTTATTTAAGCTTTTCACAAAAAACAACTGTGGGATATCTATTATTTTGAAGTATATCTCATAACTCTTAAGGCAAACTTTAAACTGTACCTTGGATCTACAATTATTCTTCGAAAAAAACCCATATTTAAGTTCTGATAATTTTATTCTAACATTTTTGTAATGATTAAAGACCAGAAAAACTGTGTGATTCTCTGTGAAGTTAAGAAACTATCAACATTAATGTTCCCGTCTTATACAAAGAAGGAATTACATGGAGTGAAATACATTTAATCTTGTTCTATAACTCTTAAACATGGCCCAATCATTCACTAAAATTCTTTAACAAAGGCCACAGGTGAATTTTCTCAGAGCAAAAAGGTACAGACTTAAAAAGAAGTAGCACCCAAGGTAAATTTCCTCAAATAGAGCAAGAAAAATAAGTTGAAAAAGACAGAAGTCAAAGAAGAGCACATAATTTAGAATTATGTGTATTTCAGGCACACACTTCATAGGAAATATTGTGAAAAAGGCTAGAATAAAAGTGCACAAGTTGCCACTGAAATTTTATTCATATTTTATTAAGCCAACAGACAAGTACTAATAACTACATTATTAGTACTTTAGAATCTTTATAGATTTTTGACTATTATCAGATGGGAGGTATGTGCTTTTGGAGCTATATATTCACTGAACATGAGGACAGACCACCAACTGTCCCAAAAAATCAGGGACACCAAAAGGACACAGAATATAAAATTGTGGACCTTAAATCACTCTTCAAAAAACAGTCTAAACAAAGGCAAAACAAGGAGATAATCTGGTCATTAATTACAACAGAAAAATGAGCTTTCAAAAAAAAAATTGTCCAAAAAAAAAAGAGTTTGAAGAGAAATTCATTAAAGGTATGTATAACTTCAGATTGAACCTTTTCTAAAGTTTTTGCTAGGTGATCCCATAAATATACACAAAGGAATTAGGGCACATAGAAGTGTAACTGGGTGTCTAGGGAATGGAATCCCTCTTGTAGAACAGGCGAAAAGACCCCTGTGCTTCTTCAGCCTGAAACAAAACAAGAGCAAACTGAAATATCAGTTCAATAAATCCTGCAGAAAAAAAGCATTTCTATTATCAGCAAGAACTGATGAAACAATCAAGCATGTTAAATATGAGAAAAATTTTCTTCATGGGTGCTTAGTAGAACATGTTATGGCATGACATGTAAGACTGAACTCTGTGCAGTGGAATGATTCACTAGAGCCTATGAAGCATAACTAAATGCTGCCTCCCTCAGAAAGGTATTTGTCCTTGCACTCTCTTCATACTTACTGCTGTAAATGTAGAAGATAATTCCCAAAGAGGATAACAATTGGTTTAACCCTTTAGAGAGCATTTGATTGTTTGTGCAACACTCTTTGCACGTCAACATTCAGAAGTGCACCAGAATGTACATTAGTTAGTTAAAAGCCATGGAAACTTACAAATTTAATCTAGCTGAATATTTAAAAGAATTAAAAAAAAAATCTATCAATACAAAACTCAATACAAAAATTTTATACAAAATAAAATGGTGTTGTGGCAGAGTTGTGGACAAAAATAACACACAACTCAAATAATAAAGCCTACAATAATAAAGCACCTAGAAATTCAGAAACAGCATATGTATTTCACAGGAGTCTACCTCAGTTGTGGACATGTACTTTTCTGGGATCAGATAATTTTATGTCTCTTCTTCCACTGAGGAAATTATTACTTAAGTGCAATATATTTACCAAAAACTATAGTAAAACTGCCATTTGCTGTAGTAAGTCAAATTATTGCATTCACTATTTATAGATTTTTCTATTGGCCAACTTTTAGTTTTCTTCATAGTGTCCTGGGTAACCCAAAATATTATAGTGTTCTTCAACTATCTCTGTCCAAGACTGTTACTGTGTCTTTAAGAACCAGTGGCACAGCTGGAAATGGAACTCCGGGGCAGAGAGGTGCTGGTCCCTTTTAGAAAGTTCATCAAATTATTTGTTCTTGTGCAAATCTGAACATTAAAATTACAAGAAAAGCAAATAATTATGTTTTCCCAACTGAAAATAGCCTTTTTTATTTAAGATTGATTTGAAGACCTGTATGTTATGTCAACCATAATATTTTGTTTGTCCTGTATTATAAGTGATGTTCACGTAAATTTTTTGAGTCTTTCTACAGTCTGAAGGGCAAGAACTCTATTACAAAACATGTCCAGAAATGTGTTATGAAAGTGCAAGATAATTACTGAAATAGTAATTATTCAAGAAACATTACTCTGAAAGATTTAAAATTAAAATGACCTTAGTAATAGGCCAAATGTTTGCTCATATTAATAACTTACAAGTATATATTTCTGAATAACCCTTCATAGTGGTAGGATGGTTTTTCTCCCTCTTTAAACACTCTTAAATCAATGTAAATAAAATTAAAAGAAAATCCCTCAAAAGAATGAGGCTATTATCAGTCATTGAGCTCATCAGAGTTCACTGGGGACAGCAAATAATGCTATCTAATTAATTAGGTTGACAGCAAACTGTGTGACATATTTCGTATGGCTGGCTGGTTTAACATTCTAAACCCTCTTGTTTATTAGAGCTTGCATGTTTCAAATAGAAAAGGATGTTAGACATCCCATCTGCTGTGTAACAGAGCTTCAGAAAAAAAAAAATACAGTGAAGTCTTGATAAGTTCACATCACAATAACAAGACAAATGCAGCATCTTATCTGATATGCAATGACACAATTCCAATTGTTTCTAAAATTCTATTATTTTAATGAGGCTACATGGAAATAAACACCCCAGTGTCAACATGATTCCCTGATCAAAGTCTGACGTCAGATTAGTCAATAAAATGTCTCAGTTTGAAATACCTCTTATCTCTGAGTGAGCACCAGTAAAATTTGGAAATGGAATGCACATCCTGAGACGGCACATCTTGTTTACAAAGTGGTGGTTGGCAAATAGTGATATAATACTGACTGACTACTATATGGAGCTGTGACTCTAATTATGTGCATATTCTGAAATAAATTTGTTAGAAAGCAATTTACTTAAAAATGCATGATTCTATTTCATGCCTGAATACACTTACGTGAAAGTAGTGTACTTCTAGTACACTTCAAACAGATTTAGAAAACATAGGAAGGGGCAGAAATCCAAGCATGCTATAATAATGATCTTTTTTTTTTTTTTCATTTTTCTTTTCAATAAAATATAAGTATCACTTTGTTAGCATACTCATCCATATCATACATGATTACATAAAACTATATGCAATTATAAGTTCTTGAGATCTGATGGAATCAAATGCAGAAATTAGAAAGCAGGACTACATAAAATTAAAGCACATGACTGAGAGCATTGTCCAGATGCTCCTTGAACTCTGACAGGCTGGATAATATGACTGCTTCACTGGAGACATATTCCAGTGACTGACTATCCTCTCAGTGAAGAAGTTTTCCTAATGGACAGTGTGAACTTTCCTTGATGCAGCTTGATTCCCTTTGCTTGTGTCCTGTTGCTGGTTGCCAGAGGGACGAGATCAATGCCTACCCCTCTGCTGATGACCTTAAAGAAGATATACATTGCAATGAGGTCTCTCTCAGCCTTTTCTCTAAGCAGAGCAAGTCAAGTGACCCTAGCCACTCCTTCTAAGTCTTGCCTTTGAGACCTTTTATCATCCTAGTGATCCTCCTCTGGACACATTTCAATAGCTTCTAGTAAGTCCTTCTTACAGTGAAGTATTTAAAACTGCACACAGAACTTGACCCAGGCAACACCACTGCAGAGTGGAGTGGAAAAATCACCTCCCTTGACCAGCTGGCAATGCTCTTCTTGATGCATTCCAGGACACAGTTGGCCCTTTTCACCATTTTTTTTTTTCCTATTCAAAATTCTTTTTTCAAAATTACAGTTAGTTTGTTAGTTTCTTGCCAAATCTTGCTGATTTACCATTCAAAAAACAGGGAAAAATTCTCAAACTAGAAACATTTCCCATAACATATTCTCATATCTACAGCGTAGGTGAGTTCTAGACATATTATGCATTAAGTTTATGTGCCAAAGGCTTGTGCAGGATGGCTGTAACAGATCTCTAAGTTAAATGGTCTTTAAACTTTACATAGATTGTTTTTCAGCAGGTGTTTATTTCAGGTTGCTTTTTATTGCTCTTTAGTTGGTTTTCATGTCACAAAATAAACAAGAACTGATTTGTTCCCAATAAGCCTTTTTAGTCAGGAACATTTGGAATGAGTATAGCAAATTTGCGTGAAAGTTTATATTTTATTGTTGATGCTGCATGAGTAAGAATGATTGTTACCATGCTAATAGACATGGGCAATATTAAACATGGAAAAAATTAAAGTTAATATTAAACTGTGTTAAAAAGATAAATTTTCTATCAGTGGAATGGCAAGGCAGCGTACTCTGTAATTATCATCTTAATAAAAACCAGAAGTCCATTCTATGTTTTATGGATCATACCAAAAATCAAAGACTACATTCTAAACACACATTGAAGTCTGTTATTAATGGCACAGTTAAGAAATCTTGAAGAGCCAAAGATCTTAGCAAAATCATAACATAGACTGGGACTCCAGCTGATCATTCAAAACTCACAATAAACGTTAAGCTTAGAAAGGTTTAAGTTTTGTTGTGTGTGAACAAGGAAAACTCTACCCAAACTTCCAAAAAATTGAAGAAACTCTCCCTCCCTTTATGTTGGAAAATAAAATCCAATAGCTAAAAAAAACCCTCAAATAAATACCACTAAAACATTTTATTTAATATTCTGCTCTATCTTTCATCTTTGTAGGAAATAATTAGAAATACATAAAAGTAAAAATTGAAACTATCTCTGGAGCTGATGGAGTTTATTCACTTGGCAAAGGACAAGATGAAATTTTGTTTGAGATCAAAGGCAAACCAAAAAATAAAAATATTAATACCAATTACAAATAAATTAAATTTCCAATCCAAAAATTAGATACAAAAGGGACTGCATACATAAAACTTTATAGGAAAAGTACTGTCAGAAAGAGCAAAGAAAAAAATGAAAGTTTAAGGGATATAAGGTGCTTCCTTCTCTTTAAAATGCAAAGTGTCTGAGTTTCCCAGGATGAATTTTTCATTTAGTTCTTGTATTCAGTAGAATTTTATGTTTTTCAGTAAATCATACACAGTTGTTTCATGGGAAACTGGCAGAAACCATGATGCCAACAGGATGGGGCAAGAATGCCATGCAGGATATCAAAGGAATAATTCTGGATGAAAACTCTGAATTTTATTCTGTGATTATTGGCTTGTGTCCGGAAATGTACCAATGTTTCCTCAGGATTGGCTACTATCTGTCACTAAAAATCTGGGGGAAAAAATAACCAAACAGAATATACATTGTATTTTAAGTAGTCAGAAAACATGTAAAAATGTCATTGGGGAACATGAAATGATTGTCATAGGTCAGTGAGAAAAAACAAGTTTAAAAAATTTAGACATTCACTGAAATCACAAAATTTCACTTCCTTTCCTGAAAGGAAAAATTTCTTTTCAGGAAATGAAATTAAATCTTGAAAGCAGAGAACATAGTGGAAGAAACACTCAGGAAAGGAGATAGGATAAAATGAAATGAAAGGGAAAAAAAAAAAAAAAGTAAATTTGGAATTGGGGTGACTACAACAAAATGGAGTCAGATGAAATGAGGTGCAGTGAAAAGCACCAAAACTTGCCAAAATTATCCACATTGAAATCCCAAAATCAAGGAAGAAAGATAAACAAAAAGATAAGAGAAGAAATTAAAGGAATGAAATGTCAAAAAAAGGAGAAAATTCTGAAGCAAAGTGAAAACAATAGAAGCAAATGGGTTGACATGAAGTGTAGTGAAATGGGGTGAAGCTTGCAAAATTGATTTTCATCGATAATGCAAGATTTCATTTCCTTCATGACTGGAAATGAAATCTTACCATTTCAATTAGGATCAATTCTGCAACTTTTGGTCCATTTACACACACTTCATGTCATCCCAAGCCATTTTATTGTTTTCACTTAGCTTCAGAATTTTCTCTTTTTTGTTTTTAGCATTTAATTTCATCAATTTCTTCTCCCATCTCTTCATTTCACTTAGTTCCTTGATTTCAGGATTTCAAGGAGAAACATTTTGGCGAGGTTCGGTGCATTTCCCTTCAAAAAAAGAACACCCCACGGCCCAAAGATTCCTCTCTTCACACCTTTCTTCTTGGCACCACCCATGTGATCAACCCCTCAGCAAAAGCCTGCTTTTACTGCTCTGCTTAGCGTTAGGCAAATGCCTTGGTTGAGACTTGAAAAAATCACAGTGCCTACACACTCAGGGACTGCAACTACAAAAGGCATGCTCAGGGGAGCACAGCACTGCCCCAACATTGCTCCCTCCACACCTCTCTCCTTGGCACCACCCATGTGCTTGGCACCTCAGCAAAGACTGCTTTAACTGCTCTGCTTAGGGTTAGGCTTACACTAAATCTTAGGCTTTAGAAAACCATGAAGCTTAGTTTTCCAGGGACATTGAAACAGCAAAAGTCATGCAAAAGGGGAGCGCTTCATGCCATCCTATTATGTTTGATTACAACCACTTCATTTCCGAAATTTTTTCTTTCTTTCCATTGATTTTAATTTCATTAGAAGCCCACCCCAGTTAGTTTGTTTTACTTTATTCTCAGATTTCAAGATTTAATTTGCTTTCATGACCAAAACTTTTGTGCACACATACAAAAAAATCTTTTATGTAGAACTAGTTCAGATTAACAAAGTTTAGCAACAAGAAGGAGGCTCTCTCTCTTAATCCTAACTACATAAATGGAATCTACTCTCTGGGAATTCTATTTGTTGAAAAGGCAAAAAAAGTACAGCTAAAAGATTGATTAACCAGATCCTCTCTGAAATATTACTGTTTTTGAGCACTGACAGAATCAAAGAGTTACAAAGGATATTTGAGCAGTAAACAATATTCAGATCCTATTTCAGATTGTGAGATAGAACAGAGGATAGAAGACAGTCTTACCTCACACGTTTCTATGTGCAGAAATTACAGCAAGAACTTGAGTTTCTCTGGAGATTAAAGAAATATGACAGGCAGTTTACCATACTGGAAACTTGTTTATTAGACAACAACCTCATTAATGCTGACAAACATGAGAGGATGTTTATAACAAAAGTAAATTTTTCCTGGGCCTGATGGAGGTTAAAAGTCTAAAGCATTTAAAGTCGGTAGAAATTATGAACCAACAAATTTAGAAAGACAAAACAAAATGAATTTATTCTGTACAGAACCTGTACTTCTACTGATAAGAAGATGCTGCATCAAGAGTGCCTTGCACTCTTATATAACTTCATAAGTTTATGCCAAAAGCTGTAACCCTATGATAAGAGTTTTGATTGAAAGAGTACATTTCAGGCCTCTGAGAAGACATCTTTACAAATAGCACTGACTATATATGGCTGCTCCATCTTTGAAGAGTTCAAAGCCAACTTGAGCAGGACTTTGTGCAACCTGGTCTAGTGGAAGGGGCACCTGGCCATGGCAGGGGTTTGGGATGGGATGGTCTTCAATTTCCCTTCTAATCCAAACCATTGCATGATTCTGTATATGGGAGATAAAGGACTCCTCTCCTACTTCACATAGAAATTCTATTTATTCCCCAACTTTAACTGTTTCTGCTGCCTTCTTAACAAAAAAAAAATGACCTAAGAAACAGACAGGAAAAAAAAAAAACCAAAAAAAAAACCCAAAAAAACCCCCACACAGTCCCCCCCAAAATATTGTCATTGATTTACTCATTGTGCCATAACAAAGACACATTACATATGTAAAATAATACTTGGCTAATGTGTAAATTAGGTAAGGTGACATACCTAAACTTTTTAACTGTACTTCACTTTAAATCACCTTAGCTTGTATTCATTGTCAATAAATTACATATACAGGAACAAATAAAAGCAGTTCAGCTTTTACCAGTTATTTGGCTTCAGATTAAGTCATTCAGGTGTCTACATATGGTATTCAAGCTCCTTTCATTTTCAGCTAGTCAACAGTCCAATGGGATCTAAGGAGTTGATTCTCTAAATAGACCCTAATGTTTGATCAACTAAATTGCACTTTAGTGATCACATTATCAAAAGGCACAGTGCAGTGCCTCAAACACAAACACTTACTACCATCTGAGATGTTTTTCAATACCCCATAATGATCTGTTAGTCCAAAAGGGTAAGTCTCCTACAGATTTTGTATTGGATAAGACACTCCCACATGGATGCCTGAAATACCTTAGGGCATTTCAAATATCATATCTATGAACTGAATCAACTGCATGCCCTCTCCTGAGACAGATCAGTCATGTCCATGACACATTAAGGTAACCTAGTCAGTAAATTCATCATTTATCCACACTGTAAGTGACTTTGATCTATCACGAACCAAATTCTCTAAAATACTTTAAAAATACATTCAGGTAGACCTGCAAATGTCTTCAATAATTACACCAGAAACAAATAGTGTTCCTCCTTCTCCTAAAACAAAATTAGATTTTAACTGTGTAGGTTTTATTGTTAGAAAAGAGTGGAGATGATAAGGTTTAAGTACAACATAGAGGACATGAATGTGAATACATCATAGTAGCTATGTCTAATAACCAATTCCAGAATATACATATAGAAAAATAAAGAACACATAATAGGCCTTTTCTATACTATTGAGTTCCCTTACGCTCTAAAACAAGATTATCACAACTGACTTGCCTTGGGAACAGTCTCTACCCTGAGCCATGATGAGAATTAAATGCTACTAAATGGTTTTCATTTTGCTGAGCTGTTTAAAGTCTCTTGTGTCCAGATTTCAGCTTAGACATCAATTTCTCTTCTGTGGAGTCTTGCCATGTGTAAGTCAAATTTCAGTGGAGAATTCAACTCCATGGAAATCTCTGTACATGTTAAAATTTATACTATCACAGAAATTTTTCCTTTGCAATTAACATCATCTTGGTCTCTCTTTATCAGGCTTCATGGAACATTTGAAACAATTATTGAAAAGTAACAATGCTTTGTATCATGTATCTAACCTACTATTCTGTTTGTTTTTCAAGCAAAAGTTTTACCCCTGAAAACATGAGAAACTGTATTTTGTGTATGAAGATTAGAATATGAAGAGACTTACAAACACAAGGCAAATGGTTTTCTACTGCTAACCATGGAGAAGAAGACCAAGTAGAGGAATTAACTAAATTTCTTTCTAGTCTGGGCATCTCCATTTTTATCATTAAAAAAAAGTGGAAATAAAAAAAGGTAATTGCACCAAAGTAAGGTAGTT
This sequence comes from Lanius collurio, assembly GCA_020086605.1. Taxonomy (NCBI): domain Eukaryota; kingdom Metazoa; phylum Chordata; class Aves; order Passeriformes; family Laniidae; genus Lanius; species Lanius collurio. Next base: position 10,744,833 of record JACBWW010000020.1, on the reverse strand, counting down.
TAAACCATACTTAGTCTATTTCAAATGTAGTAGTTAACCCAGATGTTCCAAAAATTCATGCACTGAAATAGAAAGATGATTCCTGAATCAGCTGCTGTATTGACTGTTTAGAGAAGACAGTTATATTTCTGCTACACAGATATTTCCTTTTGGATAAACCTATTATGTAAAGACAATGAAAACAAAAGTTTAATTCTTCCTGCTATAGCTTCTCTGAGTGCAAAAGTTCTTTGAAGTCCTCCCAGCTTTCTGCCAATTTTCTTTCCAATTGTAAAACAACTGTTTGTCAGCTCCTGAAATACCCTGAAATAAACATAAGTACTGAATAGGTCTTCAAGGTTTTTCTTCAGATTTCTAATGACTAATGCATTTAGCTAGCTCATTAGTTCCATAGTGATAGCACTTGATACATCTAAAGCAGGTAGTTTATGTCTCTTGTCACACCTTACCCAGTTTTCTGAATGATGCAGAGAAGTATCTGGATTGTTTTTGATAGTATCCTTCATAGTTTTAAAATACAATAGATTTTGAAAAAGCAGTCTTGCAGATGGAAACAGCAAGAATCCAACAGCAATACAGAAGGGGGTGATATGCACACGTAAATCCTCAATATGTAGACATTATCAATATTTTCAACCATAGAAAAATCTTTTCAGTTCCCAAATAACTTCTTTGCTGCAGTGAATGAATCCAAACTTTCCATTTTAATGAAATCAGAAATAAAATCAAGTAGAAATGAACTATTCAGAAAGAGGTAATGAGCAAATAGTATTATGCTGTTTTTCAGATGTTTGTCACACAAAAGCACACACCCTGGTGCAAATCATTTCAGCAGTATTTTAAGCAGGTCTGTTTGCTTTACTCAAAATCATACTTATGGGCAAGGGAAAACTAACTTTATATATCACACCAAGAATTTATTGCTAAAATAATTGAATATTCACAATCTTACCTGTCAAACCAGAATAAATCCTAGAAAAGAAAATGAGCAGCTATTAGGTAATTTTATTTACATATTGAAAATCTGAGAATTTATTGACATTCTTGTCTGCTGACATGGGAATTGATGTTCAAAAGAAGATTCATCTTACATATCAAACAGCTGTGAAACAATTGGAACTCTATCTTATGCATCCACTGGGTTTACTTCAGGGGAAGAAGCTGCATAAGGAAGACAAAGCTAAACCACTTTGAAGTAGGACCACAAAGTTGTTGCCATACGTGGGTGACATTTCAGAAATTTGAAATAATTTATTCAGTGTAAATAACTGTATAGTAAAAGGCAGATAGTTTTATCTATTGGATTTAAGGCCTCAGAGAAATGAAACAATTAAAAACCTGGAGTTGACCTGACAGGAGATGTGTTAAAGTATGGTAAAGTTAGATGCAAGAGTACCACAGTAAAATTAAAATATAATTTTAAACCCCTCCAAATTTATTAAAACAAAAACAGTAGACAAAAATGGCATTAAAATCTTACGTTTGTGTATAGCAAATATGTAAAGGTCTGGTTAGAGTGGTGGGTTGAGCCTGACAACTAAGTACCAACCAGAGGGTGAGAATCAAAAGGTCAAAAATCAAGAAAGAAAAATGAATCATGATTAAGACAGTTTTATAAGTAAAGAAAAATAAAAAAGAGAGATGCTAAAGCAACACCTTACCACCTGCCATCCACAGACTGATGCCCAGGCAGTGTCTGAGCAAAGGTTATCTAGGAAAAGCAGTACCCTCAGTGTGGAGTCATACAGTGTTAAACATGCTTTGGTCAAATGGGGTCAGTTTTCACAGCTGGGTCCCCTCCCAGTTTCCTGCCCCCTCAGCCCACTCACAGGAGAGAGGCAAGGGAAGAAGGCAAGACGCAGTAAGAACAGAAACCCTTGGCCCTGTGCAAACAGTTCAGCAGTGGATAAAACATTGGTTTTTTATCAACACCATTTTGTCATAAATCTTAAACGCAGCACTAAACAGGCTGCTATGAAGAAAATTAACTCCATCCCAGACAGACGTAGAAAATTTAAAAAAAAAAAAAACAAATAAACTGGTCTGCTAGGGTTTCTTTCTGTCTATTTTATGATAATTTAATAAATAAATATCAAGGAAAACAAAGGCTTTCCTCATATGTGAAGTAGTCATCCTTGGTAACCTTAGTCAAATATCTGCATTTTCATGACTGGATGGATTATTTGTGGACCCCAGTAAAGGCAAGATGTGAATAGATATTTCTTTTATGTCAATTTATTTATTTAACATTGTGGGATTTATCCTAAATATAATGAAGCTAAAATATTAATTTGATGTCCCAAAGAAAAATATCTTTTTCCAGCCAATGTAGAACATGGCCAAATGCTGCATTAGCTACCATCTGTATCAACATATTGTCAGCCAGGTGCAAATGCTTAGCTGGCAAATCTGGCAGTCCACCTTCTAGTTTTGTTTAAACAAATGAGTTTCTGTTCCTCTGGGATCCTTCCTCTGTATAATGAAACTCCTGGCATTTAATCCTTCCAAAACTTAGAAAATGACATTTCTTTGCTTCTATGCATTCACACACTGGTGCATTTCCTGAAGGTGTTCAAATAACTTTAAAAGACTCACACAACTCAGAAACACATCTGTCAGAGTTACTAAGTTTTATGGAGCAATCTTTGAAAATGGCAGAGAGTAGCTAAAATTCAATACATATCTTTGAAAAACAACAGCAGAAGGAAGTATTAGAGTTTTACTTTATAATGTACCTCAATTGAATATTATTACTCTGTAAGCTGAAGACAATAATTATGTCCTTCTGTTTACATAACATGTTAAAGTCCTGCTACAAACAAAATGATGAAAATGCCTCATACGTGAAACCAATAATTTACTGTTAGTCCAACTAAAGTGTAACAGCCTTAGAGTCTGACTCCTAAGTATGGTGACCAGTGCTATATATTCACAGTCCAAACCAACACAGAGAAGCTCGGTAAACCAGTTTAAAATATTGCTCCAAGGCTTTCCTGGTATCTGCTGCACTGCTGGGTGGTGTTGTGCAAACACTGCCCATGTGCAACTCCTGAGGCTCTTTGTGTTTGCTGGGCAGGGTTGAGAAGGTTTTGCTGAACAACCCTGAAATCTTTCCAGCAGTGATATCACTAACAAGGAGGATTTCCTCCTTCCTTTAGAGCAAGGTGAAGATCTAGGTACTGTATTCCTTTTTAGTCTTGGAATCTATTTACATTAATTTTCCCAAATTTTCTTAGCACAGTCTGCCTACATATTCTTTATTTTCATTGACTTTCAATTATTTGGCATTTCTATTCTCTGACTAGTAGCAAAAATTAGTGAAAGTGGAGAAGGTTACTTCTAGAGCATCAAGGCAGTATCATGTTTCTGCAAGCAGTCTTTGAAATAATCAATAAATTCACAAAAAAATTTCAAATATCTTTTAACATAAAATACTACCTGTTGTCTGCATTAAAAATTCGGTATTTCTAAAAGTATGTTCAGTCTTTAAGATAAATAACATTTTTAAGGGTAATTAGTATGTTGCAAGCTTTTTTAAAGTGTAAATATTTATATATAAATAGAAAAACAAAATACCCTGAATAAAGAAAATGCACCTTATTGCAATGTTTATACATAAATATGTATATATTTGCTTATACTTTCTTACAAACTATACCTGGTATAGGCTATGTACTATGCAGAGATTTGTCCAGGCTGTCAACCGTTCACAGTTCTTCTGGAAACTTCTGGGAAACATAATTTTAACTTTGTATCCAAACTCTCAAATTGGTTTAAATGTGACAGTGAAGGAAAAAAAGCAAATAAATACAGAAACATTTCAGCGTCTCAAACAGGGTCTTTAAAAATTTACTACTTTAGTCCTTTAATTCATATGTATGGCAAAAACAAACTGTAAATATGTACTATCAGAGAATTCTTTAAAAATCTAATCAACCAATGGTTCTCGATTGTCTGATTACATACTAGGTTTTGGTACTATTTGCCAGTGAAATATGAAAAAGATCATATTTCAATCATAATCATTGCTATATATCCATCTTAGTATTTAACATATCAAAAAGCTATTTTTTTTAATAAATTTCAAATCATTCTCATGCACACATACCACTTTCAAAATTTAAGTTCAGCAATTTAGCTTAGATCCATCTCTGTATTTTGCGCCATAGTGAAAATTTTTCATTGATTTTAAATTATATTTTACATATACTAAATTTTATATTAAATATACATTATATTGTATGTGATTTCAAGACATATATACCTTATGCATCACAGTTTCTTATGTGTATATATGTATATATGTATATATGTGTGTGGAGATATATATATATATATAAAAGGTTAACTAAGAATAAGAATATTTCTGTAAAATTAGAGTTTTTTCCAAGGGAACTGCATAGTCATGATGATTTCAAAAAAACCCAACTCTGTAGAACTGTGTATATTATTGTGTGTTCTCCTCATTCTTGCAATTACAGAAAAAAAATCATAGGTTTGTTTAAGGGTTTTATTGCTGGTTTAATTACTTTTATTTGTTCTATGGAAGATCCTACCACAGACTAGGATATAATTGCACCTTAGTTTGCCCCTTCTAAGATCACCACTTACATATATAATTGGCAGTTTTTCTTACAGAGTGAGACATCAAAATCTGTGAACAAAATTTCATTTTTATGTAAAAGTCATATTCAGCCACTCCTTCACTACCCCACCAGAGGGACTGGGGAGAGAATCAGAAGGGTAAAAGATAAAGAACTCATGTGTTGAGGTATGGGCAGTTTAATAGGAAAAACAAACACACCCAAGCAAAGCAAAGCAAAAAATAATTCACCTCTTCCCATGGGCAGGCAGGTGTTCAGCCATGCCCAGGGAGTGGGGCACCATCACAGGTAGCTGTGACTTGGGAAGACCAATGTCATCACTCCAAATGTCACCTTCATCCTCCCACTTTACATACAGAGCATGATGTCACATGGGCTAGAATATCCCTCTGGTCAGTTTGGGTCGCCTGTCCTGGTTGTGTCTCCTCCCAGCGTCCCAGGCACCCCCAGCTTCCTCACCAGCATGATAATACAAAAAGCAGAAAAGATCTTGGCTCTGTGTAAGCCCTGCCCAGAAATAACAAAACATCTCCATATTATCAGCCCTCTGTTCAGCACAAATCCAAAACACAGACTCATACCAGCCACCGTGAAGGAAATTACGTCTACCACAGCTGAAAACAGCACAATTTCAAATAGCAGAAAGGAAAAACAATCAAACAAAAGCGAAAAAGCCTCCCACTTGTCAAATAAACAACCTCCACTAAAATATGATTTAGATTTATTTTCAAAAGTAATGTCATATATTTCTCTTTTTAACATAATGAAACTGAAAAATATCAGAAGAGTGAGGAAAGGTAACAGCATGCAGAGGATGAAAATTGATGTCTTGTACTGACTCCAACATACAAAAAAGGATTTCACATCTCTTCATCAACAGAGAAGAGAAACAGCCCCATGCAAAAGACACAAATGTGTGTCAGGTGGGCTGTGTCCATGCAAACAAGAACAGACTCAAATTTTCTGCTGCAAAAGATAGTTCTAACCACACACAAAATATGGCTTCATAAACTAAAGCAGAGACTGTAGAACACATATTGACACATAATGTTATTCTGACAATACATTTAACAGTAATTCTACACTCTAATAACCCTTGACAAGAACCAAATATTTCATGGACCCCACTTTGTGTTTCCATACAATCTCTATGTCATTTCTATTTGATCTCTCATAGCAGGAGAAGATAGAAGACAAATTCGGAGTACTGAAAGTTGTCACTGGAAAAGACATGAAAATTCTACCACAGATGGAATACATTTGCAAATGCACAAAATAAATGAATGAAAGTTTCTAATGCAAGTTCTAGAAAAAAAATATAGCTCAGAATTAAAAATTCCGCATATTCAAATATTACTGAAACTGAGGTAAACTAAATTATCTGTAAATAAAAACCCAGAATTGGCCGAATTCACTCTATAGTGTTCTAATTCAACTACTGTGAATGCCAGAGAGTAAGTGCTATTGAGCTCATTTAAGTATGAAGAATCCTATTTTCTTCTAAACAGTATATCCTACTGCCATTACTCAAAACAGGCTGGTGGACACGTAAGATTTCTTTGGCACACACTAGTCCCCTGAAAAAGCAAAAAGGAGCCACAGCCATCGTGATGGATATGAAACTAACTGAATTATTTTTTCCAGAAACCTATGGTACGTCTTAATCCTGCAAGAACAGCCTCTTTCAGAAGACTTGTACTTTCTAGAATACATGTTTTTCAAGCAGTACTTACACAAGTGCATAGTTGAAATTTGTGTAGTTACACAACATTCAATTATGTGAGATAACAAAGAGGTTTGTTGTTGTTCTTGTTTTAAACTTGGAAATATGAATTAATTGAAAACAAAATGCTTTAAGCTAACATGGCAATTTCCAGAAAACCCTTATGAAGAAGTAGCAGATGTTATTTTCCTTTCAAAATCAAGAAAAATTGCACTGTATCAGGCTCCAAATGTCCTGATGTTGTGATAAGTGTGCTTATACTTAGCATGATATTCCAGTATTCAAGTGTAAGTTTAACAAAAGTAAGCTACTTCATCTGGAGATATGAAAATTCAGTCTGTTTCTGGAAATGTTTATAATAAAATTTTGTTTTTCTTCACTGATGCAAGATACAGTTCTCTAAAACCTTCAAGGAGATTTCAACTCCTTTTGAAAAATGACAGTTTGAGAACTTTTACCTATTGTATTTTTAATCTGGAAGTAATTTTCTGATCGTGGAGGAATCTTGTTGCTGTAGTATATCAGCAACACAAAAATACTGCATACCAAAGCATTTCATCATTTCTGCTTCTCATTTCACAGGAATCCAAAAACTACAAAGAATGGGGAAAAAAATAAAAATTAGCTAGGCTATTTTAAATCTCTTATATGAACTAGAATTAATTTTGTCTGAGCAAGAGCTGAGGGTCTGAACATCAAATAGCATGACTGTTACTAAGCAGACAAGTAGGCAATAGGGTCTGTATCAGTAAAAAGCTTCCCCCCACCAACTCCTGACCCTCCCAGACATGCACTCTCTGCTGATATCTTCCCAGGGACTGCAAGGGCAGGTTCTGACCAGGTTCCATGTCTGGCTCTGGAAGCAGCCTGGCTCTGACACCCCATGGGTCTGCCTTGAGCACCTTCCTTGTGCCATGTTCCATGCCCACGTAACCACGTTCCTTCAGCCTCTTCCTCACAAGGTCTTTCGAAGCAGGTGTCAGCTCAAGCCACCAACCAGGTTGGTTTGTAATGATTATGTCATCTACCCTTCCAGCAGTTTCTGTTTTAACTCTTCAGTTAATTGTTGAGCTGCAGTTCACACAAAGGCACCTTATTCTCTGTTCTTGTTAGCATTTTCCTGTCCACCCTGGCTCACCATACTTTGCCTATTTGCACTGAACTCAGGTCCTGGCCAAAGTGATACCACCATACTTCGAGATCAATTGGTGATTTATGAGTCTGATGTCAAGGAACTCTATCTGGCTTTAAAAATTTTGGATGAGACTGAATTTGTTCCTCCTTAACGTCTCACATGTTTACATAGATTTTTCCACAGTCTCCAAGTAGTATTGAACTGTAAATAAATGCTTAAAAATTAGGTAAATAAACTGAATAATTTATTTGTTTCAAATATCATTCTTTTTCCCAGAGAGACTTTTTTAAAGAAGTTTCACTTCCAAAAATGATACTGTAAACTACTGAATAAATATGTGGTTATATTTATCAATTCAGAATTATTTCCAAGTCAAATATAATGGCTATAAACACAAAGATAAAGGTATCTTCACTTGCAGTTGTGCACATAGTCTGAGGTCTGACAATGCATATGCATTGTTCCTTTTTTTGCCTACTGTTTTCACCAGCATGAGACAAAAGTCAATAGACGCTCTCAGTTGTCTATGCCTAATATGCTGCTTCAGCCTGTTTTCTGCCAAAGTTTTTGATTCTAAGAAAATAGAACTGAGTTCCTTATCTCTCTTTCCTGGCATGCCAGCTGATGAAAATATGGTTTAACTACTTATTTAAGTGGCAGAAAACTATCGTTGATCCTGAATGCATGCATGCACAATGATGCCCAACTGCACCCAGAGAATACAAGGTGCTAGGTGGAGGCCTAATTTCTGAACAGGGAAAGGAATGCTTTAGTGTTTCTCCATCTTGTCTCAATTACATATTATAAACAGGTAAAAATTACAATTTGGAAGTGGGTATTGTCCAGCAATATATTGGACAGATGCTCTTCAGCTCCATGAGGTTGAAATCTGGTTTAACTAAAGTGTCATTTCATAAGAATGTCCTCCAGAAGGACATTGCCCTAAAGGACAGATCTCAAAAGTGACACCACCAGCACTTTCCATAGACCTGTCTGCCTACAAATAGTTTTCTGGCTGCACTCCAGTCATGATCCACAAAGAATAGAATTGCTTGGAGACAAAAAAATATTTTGGATATGTTTGTTTTCCAGATGAGGATGTATAAGACTGAATGAGTAGACATAGAAAGAAAAAGTACATTACAGCTATATTCTGTACTACAGCTCTTGTATTACGGTCTGAAGGATTGTAGAATTTCATGATTATATACTAAATGCTTTTCTGTATACATAGTACCTGGCACCAGAGCATGATGCCAAACTATTAGGTTCTGTATCAAGGAGAGAATGTTTCCCTTTCCCTTACAGGGAAAATAATGTATTTTCAGTAGTTTCTATCCTTGAAAGCAGAGTGGCTTCCTTCATATGCAGTCCAGAAACTCTGCAATTTCTTGTTGCCTGAAAAATACTTTACACTATGTTTTATTCACTTTACAGAATGAGAAATAGCATGCAAATAATCATGTATCTAAGGTTACATCATGGTTTTATCATTATGAGGCATGCCATACTTCCACAGAATTTTTGTTTTGATTCACAGCCTAAGTGAAATGAGTGTGTTCTGTGTTTACTGCATATCATTGTGTAGAGCTTCAAGATCTTTTCTGAAATGAATAATGTTACATATATTAAATATGGATTACAACTTATTCAACATAATTTATTATTTATATTAAACATACTCTGTTTTCTTAGGAGCAGAAAGAAATATTTATGTTAGGTAAATCTGGTGGTTTTCTTTTGCAGCAAATCCTATTCTGGTCCAAATCTTTTGGAGACAGATAATTTTGTAATTTTGATTTCATGAATACATTGTTATGGTTTTCTTATGCTCTTAATATTTTCCAGAAACAGTAGAAATTAATAATGTACCTATAATACACCAACAAAAATTAAAAGTACGTAAAATCTTCCAAAAACCTGCATGCAGATGTAAATGCATTACTTTTACTTTACTACTTTTATTTTTTAATGACTGTATGTTAATTTCTGTTGACTGATCAGTGTTAGAATGAAAACACTAAACCAGTCTAAATGCTTAGCTAGAAAACTGAGCTACAGCAGTTCACCAAGCAGCACCTAATCTGCTTTAATTGCTTCTCATTGTACCAATTTGAGGCAAACCACAGATTTGTAGTCGTAATTTGAAATTGTGGTACAGTTTTTTGTAGATAGTGTAGTAGTTTTCACAAGTTCATAGTATGTATGAGTTAAGATACATATAATAAACAAAATGATCTTGTTTATTGAATTTATGGTACCTCAAGTTCACATACTGTCAAGGGTACACAAGATAAAATATTGTCATTCTTAATATAAAATGTTCTAGATAAAAATGGATTATAGAGGTTGCTATTAGTCTTTGTGCATAAAATAATTATTTACATTTTCAAACTTCTAGAGTACTAGCAAAAAATATGAACAGGCATTTCCTCAACATTTCTTCTGTTTATACAAAAAACACCTACAGACCTGGACGTATTACTAGGTGTAAATTTCCTCAACTTGCATACCCAAAACAACATTAATTAGATTTTTACTCCTACAGCAAGTTGATTTGAAATTCGATTCATAAAGTAATTGAAAAAAATCTACCTCCATTTGAGTTTGACATTGCAAAGTTACTTCCACAAGGACAGCTCCAGTGTATATTAAAATGAGGAGTGATAGTTCATATAAATGGAACCACACCAGATTTGGGGAAAAAAGTTCTTTCACTTTAAATGACAAGATTAAAGTTTCATCTACTCCTGCTGTTTTAACAAAAGTACAGTTGCAATAAGGATGTATAAATTACATGGCTTTGAAAAAATAAGGTTTGAAACACTTTTTCTTGACTTTTGGTGACAGGCTACTTTATTCTGGAATGCTGGCTTCCCGAGTGAAAAAGAGGATTCACAGAGCACAACTTCCTGCAGCTCTTACTGCTATTATGCTGCCAATATGTGTAACAATTTCCCCTGTCAACATGTTTGTAGTATAAATGAGCAGAATATATTTCACCCATTTGAATGGGTAGAATGAATATATTGCATGTTGGCAATTATCTCACAATCAATATTAAGTCCTATTTGATATATTGTCATATTATCAAATGAAATTTATACATCTTTTAAGCTTGCTGCCAGAAGGAATTTAGCAGAATTTAAAATTGCCTTTTCCAAATGAAAAATCTTTAATCCAGTTCTTTTATCTGAGCTGGAGGACAGATGAGGTAGAAGTAGCTAAAACATCCAGAAATGAAAGATAAGACTGTAAGAAAATTTAGGAGTCCATATATTTTCTTTTAAATTGATGTTCTTAGTATATCAAAATTTAGTCTCTGAGCCCCAGCAATGAAAATACCACCTTAGCTAACAATATTGTATACTGACTCAAATGGAATGTGCTGACACCTTCAAATAAAATGTCTTTCTGTCTAAGGTCAAGGGTCAGGATTGTGTTATTTTTTAATACCTTTTTTTATTAATAAGACATTAATCTAATTTGCTGTGTATTTGGACTTTTTTTTTTTTTTTTT